>CM056056.1:58341346-59541346 GCA_029574335.1 Rana kukunoris
GAAGTGGAAGGAAGTGCGCTGAAAACACAAACTCAATACAAAATAATGTGTATATAAAAACATTGAAATGTGCAATCTATTACAAAAATCATATATTAATTAGTGAAGTGAATTAGTGTCCATACAATGAAATCAAAGAAAAAAGTCCCAATAGTGCTAAATAATAAGCACCCAATGGTATATCTCAATTCAAAAAAAGGCGTATATGTTGCAGTTCTGGAACCTCCACCATATAATTGCACCCGATGTGATCGATAGAAATGGCTCCTTACCAATAATAGTAGACTCTTTTAATTAAAAAAGAAGTCATAAACCGCTTTTGTCACTAGGATGACTCAGAATGATCCGGATAGGCACGTCAGATGATCCAACATTCATAAAGATAGGAACAGAAAGGCAATCATAGTGAAGTATTGTTTATTAAAATGTAATAAAAAGTAACATGCCAAATGGCTGCTTACTCAGATTGTGCCCTGATCCCGGCACTGAGGCTTTATAGCGTATATTCGATATCCAATCGAACCCGCGGATTCGGATGTAGGACGGTGATCCGTCGCGCTGGTAGTCTCACTGGCCGGCGTACGTTCTACCGTCGAAGCAACGTGGATTCGGAGAAGGATCGAAAATCCGTCGCACTGCTAGTTGCGCTAGTCGGCGTGCGTTCCACCGTCGGAAACCAACGGACCCGGAAATCGGAAGTGGTAGGGAAAAACGTGACTGATCATTCTGAGTCATCCTAGTGACAAAAGCGATTTATGACTTCTTTTTTAATTAAAAGAGTCTACTATTATTGGTAAGGAGCCATTTCTATCGATCACATCGGGTGCAATTATATGGTGGAGGTTCCAGAACTGCAACATATACGCCTTTTTTTGAATTGAGATATACCATTGGGTGCTTATTATTTAGCACTATTGGGACTTTTTTCTTTGATTTCATTGTATGGACACTAATTCACTTCACTAATTAATATATGATTTTTGTAATAATAGATTGCACATTTCAATGTTTTTATATACACATTATTTTGTATTGAGTTTGTGTTTTCAGCGCCCCTTCACTTCCGATTCTACTTGTATTTTCACACACTGAAAATTTTAGGTGGCAGCTCTTAAACTAGTATATTTAATATATTCAGGTTTAATTACACGTAATTCTACCCATTTGTTGGGAGAATTAATATTGTTTTTTCTGTGGCGCAAATTATACACATTTTCTTCACATGAGAAAATGTGGGCCTATGCTCCAGGGAGAAAAATGCAACATTAAAAAGGCGCCTAAAGTCATGTTTTGCAAATACTTTTAGGAGTGTTTAGGCACATTAATTACTTGGGTGTTCATTCATTACAATGGTCAGAATAAATTAGTATGCTATTTTGAATAAGCATAAGAATAATTAGAATGCTCAAGCACTAAACATGACTCGCACTTAAGCACGTTTACACAGATTTAGGCGCATTGGGATTTTTTTTTTTGCGGCAAAATGCGTTTTTTTCTGCCTGGAAACGCCTGCAAGAGCCTATGCGTGCAAAAAAACATAATTTATAAATATATTATAGCGGGGCATTTAGGGTCAGAAAAAAAAAAAAAAGCAATTTTGACGACCTGTGTGCACATGGCCTAAATGTTACCTCTACCCAAACCTGGTGTACCAGTTGTACATAGCTGTAAGCAAGTTAAATCATACCATATCTTTGCTTCTTATACTGTATTTCTTAGAGGCTTCAGTAGCAAGAAACCGCTTTATTGAAAAATGTGCAAAAACGTATTTTGTGAATTCTGCATTACATAGAACAACTGCTGAGTTGTAGCCGAATGATAAATGAATTATAGCCTTAAAGGAGAGAGCAGAGAGGATGAGTAAAGCAACTGTTACCACTGGAGTCTCTGGGACAGCCAATATGCTGCCCTTCTGTAACCAAAACATCATCATTTGCATGCAACTTGGCCTTTGACATGCCTTAAAGGAAATTAATTCTCAAAGCAGCTTTTGCATTTTCTAATGCAAAAAAAAAAAAAAAAATGTATATATTTGCATACATGAGGTTTAGAAAATCAAAAAATCTAGTGCTCACCTTTGATAGTACTTGGGTTTTATTGTCCAGTGACAGGCCAGATATCTTTTTCACACATTGCACAATTCTTGTGCATGCTTTGGCTTCATTTTGTGCCATCCATAGAATGTGGTCATTTACAGACATAATGTTACTTGCAATCTCTACTAGAATTCCTCCTAGCTGTTAAAGAGAAGACTGAATTAATTTATAACCAAGTATTAATTAATAAATAAATATTAATAAAAGTATTCAGCAGATCCACTTACTAATAGCCATAGGTGTGCAGAGAGAGCGCTCTCACACACTATATGTATATATACATACATACACACACACATATACAAAGTATCTCACAAAAGTGAGTACACCCCTCACATTTTTGTAAATATTTTATAATATCTTTTCATGTGACAACACTGAAGAAATTACAGTTTGTTACAATATAAAGTAGTGAGTGTACAGCTTGTATAACAAATGTAAATTTGTGGTCCCCTCAAAAAACTCAACACACAGCTAATAATGTCTAACCCACTTGCAACAAAAGTGAGTACAACCCCTAAGTGAAAATGTCCAATTTGGGCCCACAGTGTCAAGATTGTGTGTGGCCACCATTAATTTCGAGCACTGCCTTAACCCTCTTGGGCATGGGGTTCACCAGAGCTTCACAGGTTGCCACTGGAGTCCTCTTCCACTCCTCCATGATGACATCACAGAGCTGGTGGATGTTGGGAGACCTTGCGCTCCTCCACCTTCAGTTTGAGGATGCCCCACAGATACTCAATAGGGTTTAGGTCTGGTAACCTCAGCTCCTTTAGCAAGGCAGTGGTCATCTTGGAGGTGTATTTTGGGGTCGTTATGTTGAAATAATGCCCTGCGGCCCAGTCTCCAAAGGGAGGGGATCATGCTCTGCTTCAGTATGTCACAGTACATGTTGGAATTCATAGTTCCCTCAGTGAACTGTAGCTCCCCAGTGTCGGCAGCACTCATGTAGCCCCAGACCATACTTGACTGTAGGCAAGACACACTTGTCTTTATACTCCTACCCTGGTTGCGACCCCACACGATTGACACCATTTGAACCAAATAATTTTTGTCTTGGTCTCATCAGACCACAGGACATGGTTTCCATAATCCATGTCCTTAGAGTTCTTGTCTTCAGCAAACTGTTTGTGGGCTTTTTTTGTGCCTCATCTTTAGAAGACGATTCCTTCTGGGACGACAGCCATGCAGATCAATTTGATGCAGTCTGCGGTGTACAGTCTAAGCAGTGACAGGCTGACCCCCCCCCCCACCCCTTCAACCTCTGCAGTAATGCTGACAGCACTCATACGTTTATTGCGGGTAAGAGCCGAGACAACTACTGAGGGACCAGAGAAAACATGGAACGGGCCACTCTGTGCAAAATGAACTGCACAGTGGAGGCAAGTATGGTATTTTTTTATTTAAAACAAATTAAACCTTTACAACCCCTTTAAACCGCTGTATGGTCTTGGCCACTGTGCTGCAGCTCAGTCTTAGGGTCTTGGCAATCTTCGTATAGCCTATGCAATCTGTATGTAAAGCAACATTTTTTTTTTTTTAATCCTCAGAGAGTTGCCATGAAGTGATATGTTGAACTTTCAGTAAACAGTATGAGAGAGTTAGAGCAATAACACCAAATTTAACACAGCTCCCCATTCACACCTGAGACCTTGTAGCACCGATAAATCATATGACACCGGGAGGGAAAATAGATAACTGGGCCCAATTTGGACATTTTCACTTAGGGTGTACTCACTTTTGTTGCCAACGGTTTAGACATTAATGGCTGTGTGTTGAGTTATTTTGAGGGGACAGCAAATTTACACTGTTATACAAAGCTGTACACTCGCTACTTTACATTATATGAAAAGTGTTGTCCCATGAAAAGATATAATAAAATATTTACAAAAATGTAAGGGGTGTGCTCACTTTTGTGAAATACTGTATATACACACACACTTTTAAATAAATGTAAACACACAGTTTAAAATGTATCAAAACACAAATGGTGTCAGTAGAGCAGTGGCAGGGCAATAGATGGTATCAGTAGGGCAGAGGTTGGTGTCGGTAGGGTGGAGATTAATGTCAGTAGGACAGTAGATGGTATCCGTAGGAAAGTAGACTTTGTCATTAGGACAGAGGATGGTGTCAGTAGAGCAGTGGAGGGTGTCAGTAGATTTTTCATTTTTATTATTTTATTTTTTACAATTTTATTTTTGTATTTTTTACAATAACATTCTTATTTAATTTTTTTATTTTTTTTCAATTTTGTAGGAGTTGAGAGGCTTTGGTAAAATATCAGGGTCCTAAACAGACCCCTGATGTATCACTTTTGAGACAGAGAAAGGAACCGAGGACAGAGATTCCCCAGTCCTTTGTTCTGCAGCCTCAGCTGCAATGGACAGTGAATGAATGGGAAGTGTCATGTGCTAAGTGGCTTCCTGTTAATTCACAAACCCAAGTATAGTAAACACAGTTTATGAAATTTCTGTTTGTGAATGGACAATCACGCACAATGTCGATTTATAAAAAGAAAAGGGGCCAGTAGAATACACATTTACCAGCCCCTTCCCCCACTCTCCATTCTGAAACATCCCCTGCAGCAGCTGGCGGGAGAGGAGGGAATACAGCAGCACTAAGGGGGGAGCACTGGGTAACAAAGTGAATCAGAACCGCACAGAGTGATTAGGGTGTGTCCAGGCACCTCTGGCACACCCCTGTGTACATGTCTAGGTTGCCATCAGTAACAAAGCAACTACTGTATTTGCCGGCATACAAGACGACTGGGCGTATAAGATGACCCCCTAATTTTCTAGCTAAAATTTGGGTTTTGGGATATTCTCGCCGTATAAGACGACCCCCTTCCTAATAGTCTGTCTGGAAGCTGAGGGGTAGCAGGAACAACCGCTGACAGGAACAGGCTTTATTCAGCTTTTTTCAAATCTCACTGTGCCGTCAACAAGCCTCACTGTGCCAGCAACAAGCCTCACTGTGCCATCAACAAGCCTCACTGTGCCATCAACAAGCCTCACTGTGCCATCAACAAGCCTCACTGTGCCATACCTTATTCCTGTCCATTATTCAAAAGCCGCACCTCCTCCTCGTGGTATTACGTGATAGGCGCCTGTGTTCCGCCTATCACAGAGGTCCTCTCGTCAGAAGCCGAGGATGAGAAGACATCCGTGATAGGCGGAACACCGAACAGAGGCTCTGCTGGGAAACCAAGTGTTCCGCCTATCACATCACAAGGAGGAGGCGCAGCTTTTGAATAATGGATCCCTGAGACAGGTACCGGCGTATAAGACAATCCCCGGGTTTTGAGGCAAGTTTTTAAGCCCAAAGGTCGTATTATACGCTGGAAAATGTAGATTCGCAAGTGAGAGTTTCACAAAAACTGTTTAAATGATAGAAGGTCAGAGGTATAAATATGACTTAAAAAAGAGATGTACAGGATACAAAAAATAAAAATAAAACATACATACTCCTCTGTGTAGATGCAGCTTCGCTCTCGTGCTGCTACTATCCCCAGCTGGTTCTACACCACAACTTGAGCTATCAAAGTGTGCTAATCTCTCAGTTCTCAGGCACACTGTGAGCACGGGTTGGTGACCACCAGTCACTGCCCTGTGCTCTGCCCCTCCAGCACTCACTGGGACATGGGGCTGTGGAGGAGAATAAAGGGATCTGTTGAATATAAACCTCATCACCTTGCACTTATCACAGGTTGATCACATTCATTTAAAATGTTGAAGCAGACCTTCACTTAAACAATCCCTGACTGGCAGTTGGCTCAGGCTCTCAGCGCACCTTTGAGGACAACTGTATTAAAAACACACCTCTCCAAAAAACGCCAAAAGATAAGTTTCCAATCTGGTAAATGTGCGAAGCAAGTGGGTGATCAATCCCGAAATAATATCAGTTTTGGGTGTACTGACTCTTTAGTAAAAAGAATGTCACAATAAATCACATGAATCTGTAAGACTGGCAAATATGCAGCAATTGAAGACAAATCCTAGTAACACTTTTTAGCAAAGAGCTATTAAAACAAAATTCCTAACTTTACAGGTTATGATGGATTTATTCAGCCTAGTACTGGTAGCTATTCATTGTGAAATCTGTGTCACCAATGTGCTGTGGAATAAGACTCTTCTATACTATAATTATATTATTCTTTTTAGCTCTGCATATAGCCTACTTTCTGGGACTTTTTGTGCTGAATGGCTCTTACTATTTCCAGCACACTAGCCCTAAGCAATTCTGTGATGCACTTCCATTAGAATTTGCATTCAGAAAGCATCATTATGTTAGAAATACAGACATTTTAATAAATGCATGAAGCTTTTATTCATGCCTAATAAAATAGTAGGGAATTGTATTTGAAATGGAGATGTCATCTCCAGACAGTGATTTGAAAGAAGGGAATATTTCAGGGAAACTAGTGGAAAGGAATCATTTTAATTGCAATATAATCTGTATCTGTGAGCTATTAGAATTATTGTTATCAGCAGCACTATGCGCTGGTAAAGGTAGACACTGCAAACCTTATTGTTCAAAAAAGAAGGTGAATTGGTGTTTCTTTTGAGGTTCTCAATAATCCAGCATTTTTGGGCAGTATCCAGTCCGTCTCACCGATGGCCACTGTGAGTGGCTGGTATACCCCAAACTTCACAGGTTCCAGAGCCTGTATGACTCTCCAACACAGCTGTACTCTACTGTACAAGGATGGTGGCTGGGGACCAAACCCTTCCATATGCCTGACTGACCTTGCTTAAAGGAACACTAAAGGTTCATTTTTTATTAGATCAATTGATTGCTGTAAGCTAGAGTATTTAAATATCACTTACCTGGTTTTTCCTTTTGACCTCCAAAATACAGTAATCCAGGTTTGAAAATGCCATTTCCTGTCTCTCCTCTTCTTGCTTTCCACCAGCATCTGCATGGTGGAAAGCAGAATGTGCTCACCCCCTCCCTATGACTACAGCCCTGCGTGAAGATGCTCTCTTATCCCTCACAGGCATGGAGGCTAAGCCTAATAGGAACTGTAGTTCCCATTAGGCCGTGATGTAGCAAGAATGAATGTGCACCGCAAACCAGGAAGTCAGTGAGAATAATGATTCAGGAGTGACGGAGGCGAATAAAGCAGCTCAATTTCAACAGGTATCAAACTAGTTATAATGCAAAACATTACTTTTTACTTTATCAGCTACTGTCAGACTTTAATTTAAGAAGAAAATATTTTTGTCTTTACAACCCCTTTAACCCCCTCACTCCCAGGGACAATCATGACTGAACTCAGCACCTGCTTGTGGGAAGGTGCAGCGTAGTGCGCAGCAGTAAAAACGCATTAATAATTATATGAACTCTACTACAACAAAACTCCAATTTGATAAACTATCCCCCACACACATTGGGAAAACGATTTGGGCCGAACTTACACAAACCACCAGTGGCAACAAGCATTGCAGTCTATTTATATTTATATCTCTCTATAGATTCAATACACCCTATTGCCAGTCATGTGACCACACACATATTAGCAGCTAGACTGTCTATAACTAGACTGTGGAAGTCAGATAAAATTCCCTCCATAGAAAACACACTTGACTTGGTGAACCTTCATTATGGATATGAAATGACTGTGGCGTCTAGTGGTGGATATTGGATTAGGGGGAAAAACACTTTGTCACTTTGGGAAAAATGGAATTGAGCTGCAAAGTTTCTTTGACTTTGTTTGTTCTTAGTTCATAGTGTCATGATATGAAGGCAAGTTCAGCCGTGTGAGCTCTCATACATGTTGTTTGTCGCCTGTGACATACCTCCAGGAAGGTAAAGAGATCAGAGTTGGGTTCCTGGGGGTATGTTATTGGTGACTCCTGTGAATGTATTTATTACAATATATTTATTAACATATGATTTGCGATCTAGATTTTCCTGTTAAATGATATTTTAGCCTGATATTTGTATTTTGAAATGTCAACGGATTTCTGTTATCAATGTACACATTGTCTTTTAATGTTTATGATAAACTCAATAAAAACTGATTGATGAAAAAAAATAATTATATATGAACTCTTATCAGATACAGTTGTGTGAAAAAGTATTTGCCCCCTTCCTGATTTTTAATTGTTTAATGCATATTCAGATAATCAAACAAATTTCAATATTACACAAAGATACAGTAGGTGACCACGATATTGTGTCAATCTCCCTCCCTTTCTCGGCGAGATTGACCACCTACGAGCCCCATCGCGGGAGCCAGCGCCGAGCTGGCTTGCCACGATGGAGACAAAGCCGTCATAGAAGCGACGGGGATCAGACTTGAATTCCCGCCAAATCTACACGCAGCGTTTGGCATGAATCATGAGGGGAAACTCCACGCCAAATTTTAAATAAAAATCCGGCATGGGTTCCCCCCAGAAGGCATACCAGGCCCTTAGGTCTGCTATGGATTGCAAGGAGAACCCCCCCCTACGCCGAAAAAAAAAACGGCGTGGGGGTTCCCCCACAATCCATACCAGACCCGTATCCAAAGCACGCCGCCCGGCCCGTCAGGAAAGGAGTAGGGACGAACGAGCGCCCCCCTCCTGAGCCATACCAGGCTGCATGCCCTCAACATGGGGGGGGGTCAGGTGCTCTGGGGCAGGGGGGCGCACTGCTGCCCCCCACCCCAGAGCACCCTGTCCCCATGTTAAGGACAGGGCCTCTTCCTGACAACCCTGGCCGTTGGTTGTTGGGGTCTGCGGGGGGCTTATCGGAACCTGGGAGCCCCCTTTAATAAGGGGGGGCCCCCAGATACCGGTCCCCCACCCTAAGTGAATGAATATGGGGTACATCGTACCCCTACCCATTCACCTGGAGGCAAAGTGTAAAACTAAATAAACACCACAGGGTTTTTAAAGTAATTTATTAGTCAGCTCCGATGGGGCCCCTCCCTCTTCTTTAGCTCTTTTACCAGGGGTGGCCTTCTTCCGCTCTCCGGGGGTCTTCTCCGCTCTCCGGGGGTCTTCTCCCCCCTGGGGGTGTCATCTCCGCTCTGCGGGGGTCTTCTTCCATCTTCTCCACTCTCCGGGGGTCTTCTCCACTCTCCGGGGGTCTTCTTCCACTTTCCACTGTTGACTCGCCGCTTTCCGGTGCCTTCTTCTTCAGGACTGGCCACGGCTATTTTCCTGTTGGCTCAATTACTATCGGTGGCTAGTCCGCTCTTCTTTTTGCTAGAAAAATACTTGGAACCTCCAAAGATTATAAAGAAGAATTCTAGCACCCTAGAGAATAAAATGGCGGTCATTGCAATATTTTGTCACACCGTATTTGCGCAGCGGTTTTACAAGTGCACTTTTTTAATAAAAAAATAAGACAACAGCAAAGTTAGCCCAATTTTTTTTATATTGTGAAAGATAGTGTTACGCCGAGTAAATTGATACCCAACATGACACGCTTCAAAATTGCGCCCGCTCATGGAATGGCGACAAAAATGTACCCTTCTCCATAGGAGACGTTTAAAAAAAACTCTACAGGTTGCATGTTTCCAGTTACAGGAGGAGATCTAAGTCTAGAATTATTGCTCCTGCTCCATCGATCGCAGCGATACCTCACATGTGTGGTTTAAAACACCATTTTCATATGCGGGTGCTGCTCACGTATGTGTTTGTTTCTGCATACAAGCTTGGCGGGATAGGTCACGTTTTTTTAATACTGTTCTTTAAAAAAAAAAATTGTGTCACTTTTATTCCTATTACAAGGAATGTAAACAACCCTTGCAATAGAAAACAAGCATGACAGGACCTCTTAAATATGAGATCTGGGGTCAAAAAGATTTCATATCTCATATTTACACCAAAATTAAATAAATTGCCCTTTACGCTATGGGCGGAAGTGATATTTTGATGCCGCTTCCACCCTGCAATGGTATGGAGACGGTGGGGTCCATCTTCCCCTCACTTAGCTCTATACCAAGCAGGAGAAAGGGCCCGATTGACTACCAACAGCTTCGGTAAGCAGCGGAGGGCATGGGAGATCGGCGGGAGGGGTGCCCCCTCTCCTGCTGCTGATAAAAGTGGCCTCTGCGGCAGATTCGCCGCAAGTTCACTATTATCAAAAAATCGGACTGCCCTCTGAGAAAGAGGATACCAGGGTTATGGCAGCTAGCCGCTGCCACAATAAATATATCCTTCTTCAAAGCGCCAACGTATAACGGTGTGCGGTGGTCCGGAAGTGGTTCAATTATTTAATTTATTAAGGGAAAAAAAGCTGTTCAAACCTGCATGGCCCTATGTGAAAAAGTAATTGCCCCCTCCCACCACTCTGCTGAATCACGAATGAAATGTGATTACCACAATTTCTTGGAAAGCTGGGTTAAATTTCACTTACCACACCCAGGCCTGATTACTGCCAGACCTGTTGAATTAAGAAATAACATAAATAGAAGCTGTCTGACAAAGCGAAGCATGCCAATAGATCACAAAAGGCCACATCATGCCACAATCTAAAAAAAAATCAAGAACAGATTAAAAACAAAATAAATGTACATGTATCGGTCTAAGGAGGATTTCAAAGCCTGAGCCTTCAGTATCTTTTCTTCAGATACCAAGCCGTTAAGCTTAAGGAAACCACCTGTAGGTGTGACACTGGACCCTGCGACAGCAAGTCCTCTCTCTTCTGAAGTCTCAGTGGAGGCTTCGAGACCAGAGTCTGTAGTAGGGAAAACCATGGCCTCTTGGGCCAGAAGGGGGTGATCAAAATAAGGTCTGTTGCTTCTAGGAGAAACTTCCGGAATAAGCCTGATCGGCTGGAAGGCGTAGCAGAGGTCGAATGGCCACGCATCGATCCCCAGAGCATCGATCCAGAGTGATTGATCTTCTGGGTTTAGAGAAAAGAACTCCTCTGTCTTGCGGTTGACCTGATTTGCGAACAGATCTGCTTTGGGCCAACCCCATTTGTTGGTGATCTCTGCAAATACCTCTGGATGAAGCGACCAATTGTCTCGCTCCACCTTGTGGCGACCGAGATAGTCTGCCAGACAGTTTTGCGTCCCCTTCAGGTGCACTGCTGAAATTGAGACTAGATTTACTTATGCCCATGTCAAAATTCCCTGGGCAATCCATTGAAGAATCCGACTCCTCATGCCTCCCAGTTTGTTTAGGTACGCAACTGTCGCAATGTTGTCAGATAGGATCTAAAGATTGTGACTCCTGATCTCCGACTTAAAGGCTTGCAAGGCTCTCTGAACCGCTAGCAGCTCCCCCTGGTTCAATAAAGCTTTTGCTTCCTTCCCGGACCATTTTCCCTGTGCGACTTTGTCGCTGAGGTGGGCTCCCCATCCCCAGGAACTTGCGTCCATCGTGATCCTCCTGGATACAGGAAAGGACCATGGCAGGCCTCTTGTTAGGTGAAGATTTGTCCAGCACCACCACAAGCTTCTTTTCACCTTGGTAGGTAACAGAACTCTTGACTCCAGAGACCTTGCGTCTCCATCGCAGTTTCTCAGGAGAAACATCTGCAATGGCCTTTGATGGAATCTTGCCCATGGCACTGCAGGGAAACATGAGGTCATCAGACCCACCGTCCTTGAAATCTCCCTCAGCGAGAACCACCGATTGGTCTGTGAGGCTGAAACTGCTTGCACCATCTTGGAGACCCTCTCCTCTGGGAGAAAAACTTTTTGGTCTAATGAGCAGAAATCGTAGCCCAGATACTTAACCTTCTGTGCTGGATTTAGGGAAGACTTGTCCTTGTTTATCAGACAGCCTAAGGATTGAAGGAAGTCCTGTACAGTCTGGAGATCTCTTGGTAATTTTTGGTAAGACTTTGCCTTTATTAATAGGTCGTCCAGGTAAGGGATGATAGTTATTGACAAAGAATAAGTGTAGCGCTAAAAATAAGAAAAGGCTAATATTTGATATAGTCCTTTTAACAAATGAAATGTCCAAAATGTGAAAGAAAGTTCATATTGTCAATCCAAAACCTTTCAATCACCCCAAGTAGTGACTCAATAAATAACGAGGTGAGTGTTAGAGGATCCGCCACCAGTGTAGTGAAACATTAGAGGCTTACCGGAAGACAAGGATCTGAGTAAGCATATACTCATCAGATCAAATAAGGCTTCAAACGATATCCGGAAATCAGGATATAGTTATGGATGTTATATATTCAAGATGAAACTCCTGGAATATCCTTATAGATGGTACGTTGAATCCACGGAAACCATTGGATTGGTTACAGACGTGTAAACTCAAGTAAAGTGATTACCATGAGTGGTAATGGGTTAAGTTGCCAAAGGAAAAAATCAAAAGTGCAAAGTAGATTTGCACATTATGTTATTTTACAGAGTGGATTGTATGGTTATACTGTAGTTATGATAGCAGCAAGAGGGGAGGGCTGGGGAGTGGACGAAGCCGACAGACAGAGAGGGGAGAGCTGCAGATGACGAAGGCATGTAAACTGACCACAGTGTCAGGGATCAGCAGCCATAATAAACCGTGGTCAGTTTACAGGGGGAGGGCATAGCCAGGCAGGATCAGCCAGGTATTTTAGGTGAGAGAATTGGCCAAATTAGACAGCACAAGCACTGTGCTGTATAACATGCTTTAAGGGAACACAATACATTTTAATTTTAGGGTTAACAAATGCTTTAACTTTCATGTTAGGCAAATTAGGCATTATTTTCACATATGGTATTTTTTTTTCTCTGGGAATCCTAGACAGTGGAAATATGATCGCCCAAATAGAACACTACCAGGTGTTCAGCAGCAGACCCATACTCATATATTCACTGGAGGTTTCCCCTTTTTTTTATATCTCTTTTTGGTTTAATTTATAAATGTTTTGCTTCACACGATCCATTTGTGTGCACATAGTAACGCAGGGGATCATGCAGTTATTCACTTATGATTCCCACCTTGCCTAATCTAAATATTCTCTATTCTGATGGTCTCCTTATCTTCTAAAATGTCAATGAATGTGAACAGAAACTATTTAAAACAAATTACCGTACTTCATGCAAATGTTGCAGTTTATGTATGAAGGGATCCTTAATGTAAGCCTATCCTTTGCCAATACTTACAGAAAATGCTGCCAAATATCAACTATTCAGCTAATAAATATTTCACTCATGTTTGTTCTGTAAACCAAAATCTGTCCCTAGAGGACCACTTTTTCTTGAGTAGGTACCATTGTCTCCTAGAAGTTGGAAGCTGAGCTGTCAGTCACAAAAACACCTCTGCCCTCTCTGTGACAGTCATACGAGGCCAGGGCATTGGTTAGAGAATTTTTTAATTTATATATATATATATATATATATATATATATATATGTATGTATATATTATTTATATATTTTAGTACTGTGCAAAAGTTTTAAGCAGGTGTGAAGAAATGCTTTCAAATATATTTTTATACATTTACAAAATGCAAAGTGAGTGAAAAAAATCTAAATCAAACTAATATATGATGTGACTACCCTTTGGCCTCAAACCAGCACCCATTCTTACAGTTGCACAATTTGTACACTTGCACAAAGTCAGGGATTTTGTAGGATTAGCATCAGGTGTTTGGGCCACCAATTATATCAACAAGGTGCTAGTGACCACCAGCAGCTCAAAATATCATTACATTGGAATATAATTTGTACAAATACATGGATGGAGCTTTAAGAAGTGTCTAGTGACTTTTAATGGGTTGTAAAGGTTTGTTTTTTATTTTCTAAATAGTTTCCTTTAAGCTAGTGCATTGTTGGTTCACTTACCTTTTCCTTTGATTTCCCTTCCTAATGATACTGTTCCTGCTCAGTAAGCTGTTCTGGCTGACTAACCACCGCTCGGATGATGGTAGCAAGTTTACTGAGGAGAAACAGAAAGTGAGAAATTTATACAAAGAAAAAAAAACATTTAGAAGGGAAAACGAAGGAAAAGCTAAGTGAACCAACAACGCACTAGCTTAAAGGAACCTATTTAGAAAATAAAAAATAACCTTTACAACCCCTTTAAGAAGTGAAATAAGTTAAATGTATTTTGGTTAGAGGCCAGCCAGTTCATAAAAGATCACAGGACCCTTCCCATGTGGCAGCTGATAAGATAACTCACCCTGCACCTTGTGCGTCCTTCAACTGCTGCTATTCAGCAAAGTTTGCAAAGGCATTATAGGACTTAAAGTGGTTGTAAACCCTTACCTATACTTATATACCTATACTTGAAAATTGTGAACGTGAAATTAAGTGAGACACAGAGATGAAACTAATCCTCCTACATAAGTTGTACATGTTTATCTGCTGCAATTTGTCCTGTACATTCTTGTAAAATTCAGATATGAAAATTATTTTTCAATGGCCTTTAAAAGCAGGGGGCAGGGAGCTGAAGTCACAACTGTACAAGAGCTCTGAGAGCTGATTGGAAAGAAGGGACACCCCCTCCCCTTTTCACACAGGACACAGGATTAGAGCTGAGGCTGTCTTGAAACATGTCAGAGATGATTCATGTTGATAGAGGAATGGGAGAGCAGAGAGAAATGACACTTCGTACTTTGGAGGAGGAGAAGTACACACTATAGAAATATGTGCTTTGTTCAGCTTTCATGTCCGAAGTATACTTAAACGTAAAGTGTATACCACAATTCAAGTGGTCCCCAGACTACAAATAGGACTGGGATTCTTAATCCCACCCTCCATGCCCCAGAGTAGCTGTGGAAATTACTAGGGCAACAATGTACTTTACAAATAAATAAAATGCAAAATTTAAGCAACATTTGTTTTCAAAATGCAAATAAAAAACTATATATATATATATATATATATATATATATATATATATATATATATATATATAAAAATAATTGTTCCCTCCTCTTTTAGAAACGTACCGGTTTGATTTGTGCCACAAACGTTATCATCCTTTCCATCATGTGCGCCACCAACACCACATCCATCTTATCCGTGAAGTCTGAGGCTCCCCTGGTGTAGGTCATTAGCTGCTGAGCATATTCAAGGACATTGGAGTCATTCACAGGCATCTAGAAGCAGAGTATTGTTATGGTCCATAATGCATTATTAAAGGAAATCCAAATCCTGTGCTTGCAAATATTGTCCATTTAATAGGCAACAAAAAAAAATGGGAATGGCGACAAAAGATCTTTATAGAAAGAATCAATTGAAATAATTTACATACTTACATTCTGCATAGTGAAATAATCGCACTGGTAAAACAATCCATAATGATCTTCTATGTGTTTTTATAGAAGGTGCGACACGTTTTATGAAAATATGGCAAAAATGGACACACTTAACCATCGTCTAAGAAGGATGCCAACTGTTACATTGTCTTAAAGATCCAAATTAATGTTGTCTTTGAGAGGTAATAAACAAGAAATTCACAATGATAATCAAATTTCTCAGAACACTTGCCAGCTAGCCTGCAAAAAAAATCAAACTGACTAAGACTAACTAATTATGTTCAGGGCCGGTTCACACCAAAACGGATTATGGGAAAGGTGCGTTCTGAGGACATTTCCCATACCAGATTCAAAATGTACTGGGTGTACGGATCTGCTGTAGGTATTAATATATTCTTAACGACACCCTAAACGCAGATCATACTTTTTCTTTTTTTTTTTAAGTAGTGCATGTCAGTGGCGTCACTAGGCAGGTGCAGGGGTGTGGGCCGCACCCAGGTGTCAGACCTTTGGCTGGTGTCATGAGGGGGTCTGCACTGAGGTGGGGGTGTTTGTACTTATGCAGGGATCTGCACTGAGATGGGGGTGTCTGTACTGATGGGGGGGGTCGGCACTGAGGTGGTGGTGTCTGTACTGATGGAGGGGTCTGCACTGGAGAGGGAGGTTTATACTGAGGGAGGGAGGTGTATATTGATGGAGGAGGGTCTGTAATTAGTGGGGAGGGTCTGTACTGAGGGAAGGGGATCTATACTGCATAAGAGGGATCTGTAGTTAGTGGAGGGGTCTGTACTGAGGGTGGACTATAGTTGGTGGGGGCTGACATTTTTTTTCACACCGGGTGACACCAACCCTAGTGACGCCACTAGTGCATGTGCTACTTTTTGTGTGATCAAATGCGATTTTAGCCCATCCAAATGAACATGCTGAAAATCACACCGCACCAGGAATAGCACCGAAATGCAAAATGCCTTCCTGTGAGATTCAGGTATGAACTGGCCCTAAAAACAGAGGGTTGGAGCATATATAGCATTGGATAAATTAAAGGGGTTGTAAAGGTTTGTTTTTTATTTTCTAAATGGGTTACTTTAAGCTAGTGCATTGTTGGTTCACTAACCTTTTCCTTTGATTTCCCTTCTAAATGTTTTTTTTCTTTGTTTTCTTTGTCTAAATTTCTCACTTCCTGTTCCTCCTCTGTGAGCTGTTCCGTAAGCTGTTCTAAATGACTTTGCACCGCTCGGATGATGGTGGAAAGCTTACGGAGGAGAAACAGGAAGTGAGAAAAAACATTTAGAAGGGAAACCGAAGGAAAAGGTAAGTGAACCAACAATACACTAGCTTAAAGGAACAAATTTAGAAAATAAAAGACAAACCTTTACAACCCCTTTAAGAGCAGGTGTGCATGGAGGGAGCCCTTGTAAACTTGGCAAGTGTGCTGGGAAATGTGATGTGAAAAAGCCCTTTAACCACTTAAGGCCCGGACCATTATGCAGCTAAAGGACCAGGCCACTTTTTGCGATTCGGCCCTGCGTCGGTTTAACCGACAATTGTGCGACCTGGCTCCCAAACAAAATTGATATCCCTTTGTTCCCACAAATAGAGCTTTCTTTTGGTGGTATTTGATCACCTCTGCGGTTTTTATTTTTTGAGCTGTTAACAAAAAAAGAGCGACAATTAAAAAAAAAAAATGTAGTATTTTTTACTTTTTGCTATAATACAGTAAATATCCCCCAAAAATATCTAAAAAAAATGTTTTACTCAGATAAATGTAGATGTATTCTACATATTTTTGGTAAAAAAAACAAAACAAAAACAAAAAAAAGCAAAAACACAATAAGCGGTTATTTGAAAATGTGTTATAACACCGGCGCAACTAAGTGTGTAATATGCTAATCTGCTGCAGTTAATGTGAACACCTGTGGCAAGTGAAAAAAATGAAAACGTGGATTGTGTATATGTGACATATACTCCTGCGCTGATTATCTCAAAACCATAAACATATATATAATATATAAAAACAAATGTCCATGAACACCAGTGTTAATATTAAACCATACAAGTAAATTCACATAAATTTAAATCCAGTTGGTGTGTGCTAATGCACCTAAGAACAGTTCTTAATCCTTTTGTTTATCCAGTGAAAAAAACGTGCTCTGTGCTGTTGAATCAGGTATACTTTCCGTGAATTAGCACCCTTAGTTTGTGTCACCACCACCTCTAGTCAGGGCTTTTTTTCTGGGGGAACTTGGGGGAACTCAGTTCCACCACCTTTGGCTCAGACCCTTTGGTGCCCGCTCTCCACAATCACTTGTGAACACAGAAGTCTGGTTTCTGTGTTTACAAGTGACTGCTTTGTAACCCCCTGAACTCTGCACACTGTATGTAATGCAATTCTGGTATTTAATGCCCCTTTAAGACCCTTCTACTGTTTGTGAAATCTGAACGGGTCGTGGTTGAGTTCCTGCACCTATTTTCTGAGAAAAAAAGCTCTGCCTCTAGTAAAGATTGCGCTCACCAGATCACATAGGGAACACAGCATATAATATCCTTTGAACAGCAGTTTCTGCACGATCCTTTATCCTGTATATCAGACCCGAATGGCTCACCACCTCTTGAGGCTCCCCCAGAAAGAAAAAAGCCTCTTATGGTGTAGTATTTAAACAACGTTTTATTATGAAAGTATAAAAGTAAAAAACTCACTCACATTTTGCAATGCCCAGCCGGCATTAGCTAGTCCAGCGTTACTGTTAGTGCTACGCGCGGCGTGCATTCCAAGCCTCGTTTCGGATGCGGTTCAACGGGCGGAAGTTGCAATGTTGACAATGGAGGAGATATGTGAAAGGGTAATGCCCATAGGCCTCTACATGTTTCGCATGCACGCATGCGTCATCAGGAAGCTATCCTGAGCTTCCTGATGACGCATGCGTGCATGCGAAACATGTAGAGGCCTATGGGCATTACCCTTTCACATATCGAATCCGCCAATAGTCTCCTCCATTGTCAACATTGCAACTTCCGCCCGTTGAACCGCATCCGAAACGAG
Source organism: Rana kukunoris (assembly GCA_029574335.1). NCBI lineage: Eukaryota > Metazoa > Chordata > Amphibia > Anura > Ranidae > Rana > Rana kukunoris. The sequence goes on from CM056056.1 coordinate 58,359,622, forward strand.
GCTTGGAACGCACGCCGCGCGTAGCACAAACAGTAACGCTGGACTAGCTAATGCCGGCTGGGCATTGCAAAATGTGAGTGAGTTTTTTACTTTTATACTTTCATAATAAAACGTTGTTTAAATATACTACACCATAAGAGGCTTTTTTCTTTCTGGGGGAGCCTCAAGAGGTGGTGAGCCATTCGGGTCTGATATACAGGATAAAGGATCGTGCAGAAACTGCTGTTCAAAGGATATTATATGCTGTGTTCCCTATGTGATCTGGTGAGCGCAATCTTTACTAGAGGTGGTGGTGACACAAACTAAGGGTGCCAATTCACGGAAAGTATACCTGATTCAACAGCACAGAGCACGTTTTTTTCACTGGATAAACAAAAGGATTAAGAACTGTTCTTAGGTGCATTAGCACACACCAACTGGATTTAAATTTATGTTAATTTACTTGTATGGTTTAATATTAACACTGGTGTTCATGGACATTTGTTTTTATATATTCTATATATGTTTATGGTTTTGAGATAATCAGCGCAGGAGTATATGTCACATATACACAATCCACGTTTTCAATAAGCGTTTATTGATTGGTTTGCAAAGGTAATAGCGTCTACAACGTAGGGGATCGTTTTATGGCATTTTTATTAATAATTTTTTTATATTTTATTTACTAGTTATGGTGGCGATCAGCGGTTTTTATTGTGACTGCGACATTATGGCGGATAGGTCATAATCCATAGGTCATAACAGGAAATGAGCAGCCACATGTTGTGAATAATATTTAAGAGTAAGCACATATAAAGATGATTTTGTTGGTTGGTGGTGAAGCACATTCACGTGGACTTTGTCATTTTGTATTTTTTGTTTAGTAAAAAATAAAAATTGCGCTTGTTAAATATAAACGGTGAAAGCAGCGATCAAAAAGATGTTATACCACATCTAACAGAATATAAAAAAGAAAACAAGATCGCGCTAAAAATATAAATGAAATAGAGTCCATAAGACAATATATTCAAGTGACTGTTGATTAGATGAAGTCCGTGAATGGTGTATTCAGGTAGATGAAAATCACAGAAAACACAATCCACCAAAACAAATTGAAGACAATCTCCACCAGGTGCAAAGCAATTTCACACTAACGCAGTGCCAGAGAGATGAGAACCTCCACCACAATGGTATATATACTCTTACCAGATGAAAATGATCCCTGGTTAGAGGAGATCATATAGAGCGTAGTAAGAGACTGAGATCGAGGATGACTGGGATGTTCAGTTTCCTTATAGGTTTCCTTATAGGTGAATAGCACTCCCAAAACGATCGATCCAAGTGTACATAAAAAATAAGGGGCTCACATAGTGTAAATCCTTATTTAATATAAAAGCAAAAGTAAACAGAGATGCACTTACAATCTAGTTGAATTTGTAGAGCGTTTAAAACAAGCCGGCCGGCTTAGAACACACAGCCCGTATCCGGGTAGAGAAAAGCGCGGTGACGTCAGGACGCCGCCTCCCTACGTTTCGTCACGAGAGGACTTGGTCACGGGATAACAGGCGGCGTCCTGGATCACCGCATAAATACATACAAAGCATCGGATGCAGCCTCGATGTGGTGAGAACATCCGATCGTATAGCGGACATCTTGGTTATTGGAAAAACCCTTTGGCTATAATGTATGACCTAGGCCAAGTAAGGGAACCAATATGACCGAATAGACTGACCGTTTGGGTTACAAATAAAGCAAAATAAGAAAAAAATGTATGAAAAAGAGGAGAAATATTCCATTCCATACAAATTATCTCTTTACTCAATCACTTGTTAATAATTAAAAAATGTTGATTATTAAAACAACATACAAATTTATAACACCAATCCCATAAGTAATGGTGTGGAAAAGTGAAAACGCACTACGACAGTGATGCGTATCACGTGACTCTGAGTATAAAAAGAAAAAAAAAAAAAAAAATATATAAATAAAAATAAAAATACGTACCACACAACCAATCACTTTAGTATGATCTGCGTTGATTGATAGAAAAATATAAATGTAAACTAGTAATAAAAATTGTAAAATATTTATTGATGAATATGTATTGATTTACCCGTATGTACGGCACCAATATACTCGGGCATCACAAAAAAACAAAAAAATTATATAGATATATCTTAAATGAATCTAACGATTATAAAATTATATGTATATATCTGGCTAGACACCACATCGAGCTCGCATCCTACCAGAAAACATAAACATTAGCATTTATATACAAGATAACACTTATATATAAAGAAGAGCTCAAAAAATTGATATCATTATTAAGAAAATATAGAAAAAGGGTATCATTGATTTTATCAATTATGAATTGGCTAAAAAGCAGTTTACGTCCACTTCTATATTTAGGCCATGTGGCGTATAACATTTTAATTTATGGACCCAGGACATCTCCAACCTGGAAATGGTTCGCACCAAATGGCTGCCTCTCCAGTGGGGACTAAATTTATCTATCCCTACAAAAATTGTATTTTTGGGATTTTTATGATGTGCAGTCAAATAGTGTTTAGATACAGAATGTTTAGTGTACCCTAAGCGAATATTGTTGATGTGTTCATTCAAGCGAACTTGTAAAGGACGTTTAGTACGGCCCACATATTGTAGCCCACAAGGGCACTGGAGCATATAGACCACCCCTGTTGTGGAACATGTAATGAAGGGTCTGATAGTGTAGCTTTTTGAAGTACACGAAGAACTAAAAGTAGTGGTTCTTCTACACTTCAAGCCATTGAGAGAACAGACCTGACACTTGCCACATTTGTAATACCCTGTTAGGCCAGGTAAAAATTTGGAATCCATACTAGGTGGATTCAGGATATTAGGGGCTAATTTATCCTTTAGGGAAGGTGCCCCCCTGAAAACGACCTGTGGCTTATCTGGCAGAATACCTCCCAAAATCTTGTCACTTTTCAGAATGTGCCAATGTTTGTCCACTATATGTTTGATGTTTGCATGTTGGCAAGAGTAATTCGTGATGAAAGGGTTACGGAATTTATTGTCTTTAGCCTTATTTGTCCCCACAGTCAGTAGGTCACTTCTATTAACTCCATGAACACCAGCTAGAGTAGTAGCCAAAAATTCATCTGAGTAGCCTTTTTCCAGAAACCGTTTGGTGAGAAGGTCAGCCTGCTCAACAAATGTTGTGTCATTAGTGCAATTACGCTTCAACCGAAGATATTGGCTCTTTGGCACCGATCTGAGCCATGATGCATGGTGGCAGCTATTTTTTGGGATAAATGCATTTCTGTCAGTGGCCTTGAAAAATGTTGATGTCACAAAACCACCATTACTGACAGAAATGGTCAGATCTAAGAAATTAATCTTATCCCGACTCACCTCTCGACTTAAATGGATACCTCTGTTGTTGACATTCAGAGCATCCAAGAATTGCATCAAATCGTCCTCGGCGCCATCCCAGAGGAGGAGGATGTCATCAATGTATCTAGCCCACAAAAAAATCTGGGGTCTAGATTCAACACAGACGACATCCTCCTCCCATTTGGCCATGAAGAGGTTTGCCAAACTGGGGGCATATTTAGCCCCCATGGCAACACCCCTATCTTGCCTATAAAATTGGCCATTAAACCAAAAATAATTGTGAGAAGCAGCGTACTCTAACAGTTCCATAATAAACATGACCTGTCGGTTAGGGAGGTCTGAGTCTCTTTTTAAAAAATGTGAGACTGCTTCCAGGCCTAATTCATGAGGGATCACAGTGTATAGTGAGATTACATCTGCTGTGACCATCAACAAGTTGGCAGGAGGTGTGAGGTCCTTCAGTAAGTTAATAATGTGTCTAGTATCCTTGACAAATGAAGGCATGTTGCGCACTAAAGGTTGTAAATAGAAATCAATGTACTTGCCCACCCGGGAGGTAATGGAATCAATCCCACTAACTATGGGCCGTCCCGGGGGGCAAGTGGGGTTCTTATGTACCTTTGGGAGGTAATAGATAATTGGGGTCCGAGGGGACTCAGGGATAAGAAAGGCCCTTTCTTTCTTATTCAGAATGCTAAGAGTGAACCCCTTTGTTACAAGTTTAGTTAACCTCTTTTTATATTTATTAACCGGATCCAGCAGTAAGGGGGTGTAGGTGTCCGTATCAGCAACTATACGGTACATCTCTTGCATGTAATCCTCTTTGTTGAGGACCACAATGCCCCCTCCCTTATCCGCCGGGCGGATGATCAAATTTTTATTGGCACACAATGATTCTATGCCTAATTCAATATGTTGTTTACTTCTCACATTTTTGACCTTAATATCCTCCAAATCTTTCAGAGTCAGGTCTCTAAAGACCTTTAATGAAGGTGCCAAATGGCCAGGAGGGTTGTAAGTAGAGGCATTGGATAACCCTGAGTGTACATAATTCTGCAAGAATGTTCTGGAGGGATTGAAAGGGTTAGAGGCCATATGTCGTTGGACACTAAGCTTTCTGATATACTTATGTATGTCCATATACGTAGTAAATTTATTTAAATTCTTGGGAGGAGCAAATTTAAGTCCCTTATCTAGGACTGCCAATTCAGGGCCAGTTAAGGAGTGGGTACTAAGATTGAAAATGCCCTCACCTACTACATTCTCGCTCTTTTGGGACTGAATACGCCACCCCCCTCTGGTCCCTCTTTTAGTTCTCCCAGCCTTTTTACGCCTTGTCCTACACGGGGAAAAACCCACTGTGGTTGTCCATGATCTTCCAGTTGAATGTCATCAAAGGGGTATTGTCCCCCACTGGCACCAATATCATCATATGCCGCCACTGGGGTCTGGTAAACCCCACTTCCCAATTCTCTACTATTAGTTAGGGGTAAAAAACTATTGTGTGTTAACACATTATACCCCCCTTCATAGTCGCCGGTATAGTGCACAACATCATTGTCTCTGTACATTGGCAAGGAGTTATAATTGGTCACTCTGGTTTGAGTTGGCCTTAGGTGGTCGTGGTATTGACTACTCTGTTGGTTACCACCAGAAAGGTTGCCAGGTGTCAATTGGCGAAACTGCCCACCTCTGCCACGGGTACCCCTACTACCTGATGTGGGATATGCCCCGCCACGAGGGCGGAAGCCCGGGGGAGGAAAAGGTATCCCTCTCTGTCCCCCTCCGTTAGTTCCCATGTTGTTAGGATGAGTAACAGTGGGTCGTTTCCCCTTTTTGGGGTGTCTCCCTGGGGTGCCATTATTTGCAGGCCGCTCCTGAGATCCACCCACAACATTAGAATAGACAGGAATACCAGTAGTGCCATTAGGGTACATAACTGGAGGGTTTGTATCCATGGCTGGATTAGACAAACCCTGTTCTTCTGCTAGGAGTTTTCTCTGCCACTCAAAGACCATATGTGAATGATAGTCACCAATGTCCCTATTATATTTCTTTTTCTTTTTGTTTTTCTGTTCTTTCTCCTCTTTCTCTAATATTTTAAGCAGGTTTTTGGATCTTTCAAGATACTCATCAGATGTCATGAATGGGATAAGTTTCTCTTTAATTAACTTAATTTCATCATCCAGCCTGCTTAATTTGCATGCCTTACGCTCTCCCAAAAACTTGAGAAGGCCCAAGCCAGCATCGTTAAAATATTTGTACCAACCCGTAAGGTCAGTTTCGCCTTTTTGAGGGGCAATTTCCCAACGTAGGCTACGGGGTACCATTTGTTGTTTCAAATATGTGTCTAAAAATACAATATCCCACTGGGTATGTAATTCAGAGACAGTGAGGTTTTTAAGCCTCATAAAGAGACCCCCTAAGTCACCATCCCCCTCTTTAAAGGTCTCAAACACTCCCTCAGTGTTGACAACACGGTTGGCTCTAAATTCAAATATATCCATTGCTCCAACGTATATGCAACAAAGGAACAAACATTTATGTATTTTTTGTTTGTTTTTATCGTGATTTTGGAATTGTGGAATTACTGTATATGAAGACTCTGCTATATATTTGATGAACTATTGAATCTATATACATGTACCCTTTATCTATTTGTATAGTTGTATTCAAATGGGGCGCTGAATCACGATTGGTTGTTATGCATTAAAATACTCAAAATCAAACAAAATGTCTCTCGCTGTTCTTAGTACTCTAAACTTCTGAAAGGTCAAATCTGGTTGCTTTGGAAAATTTGTAAACCACTATCCTCTAAATAATAATACTGAAAAAAAACATCAGTATTTTTTTATTTTTTTTATAGTGAAGGTTAAAAATATAATCATCTGATTGGGAGTTAATGAAACACTTCAGGACTTTTGAGCTTTTTACATTAATATTTCCTTGGTGTGAATGGGGCTTTGGAATGAGTCTTGTGTGTGCTGACTGAGCAAGTTTGGCGGACATTCTTGTAAATTATATTTATGAGGTATTTGCAAGCACAGTCTGCGTTTCAGGATCTACAGATGTGGCTCTTTGCAAATTAATAATAATAAATATGTATAAAAATAACACAAAGGTATTTATTGGTGAGCGATAATAGTTAGCACATGTTCAGCAAGGGACGTAAAAGAGCCGATTACCAGGCTGAAGGCATGAAGATGTCTTGTTACTTCATGAGTAAAGGGGCATTCTGAATAGTCTTGTTCTGCCCAGCGTCCACTGCGGTCACACTTTCGCCAGGCTCGTGGTTCTTCTCCATGTTCAGCATAAAGCAGTGAGCTAAGTGCAAACGCACTGCAGGGGTAGAAAGCCACCATGCCAGCTAACGTTCTAGGCCATCTAAGAAAATAAATATAAGATTATGATTTTGGGTTTGTATTTTAATCCTTAAGGCCGCGTACACACAATCGAATATATCTGCTGAAACTGGTCTGCAGACCAGTTTCAGTGGACAGATTTGATCGTGTGTACGGGCTAGCAGACAGGTTTTCCCGGCGGACAAATTTTAAAGCATGGATTCGACGCATGCATGGAAGTATTTTACTTCCTGGAGTGGTGACGTGGCGGCGTCAACGTCACCGCCACGTCACCGCGTCCTCAGTCAGAGGAGATTTTCGTCCGATGGTGTGTACACGCCATCGGACCAAAATCCGAGGAGACATGTCCGCTGGAAATGGTCCGTCGGACATGTTTGAGCGGACATGTCTCCCCGTGTGTACGCGGCCTCACAGGAAAGGCTGATGGAAAACACCAATCTATGTGGAAAATCATAAAAATTTCATAGCTTTAAGATGTGATTTCAGAATAACTTTTCAATATTTTTACATTTACAGCTTTCATTACAAAAATATTACATGATCCCACCACAAATGTCCTTGCTCAGGCACGTCCTGTTATAGGTTATCAACACTCTACTCCTGTCTCCAAGTTGTGCTCCTGCATGGTCACTAAATGGGCTTCTAAGGCCGCGTACACACGATCAAATCTATCAGCTGGAAACGGTCTGACAGACCGTTTCAGCAGACAAATTCGATCGTGTGTACGGGTGGACAGACAGATTTTTCCAGCAGACAGATTTTAAAGCACGCTTTAAAATCTGTCTGCTGGGAATCCGTCTGTCCGACATGTCTGCTGGTTAGTTCAAATCAGACCGATTTGAACAGATTTATTTGCTCGTATGTACGGGGCCTCATAGTAATTTTAATGCACATTATTACATTGGCATGACCCTCAAATAAAGTGCAGCAGCACAATAACAACAATGATACCCTAACACAAATGAAGCAATCAATGATAATAATATCCCCAAACTAAATATATAGTGAAACATGTCTACATATGAACCCATTACGAACTGAAAAAATATATATATATATATATATATATATATATATATATATATATATATATATATATATATATATATATATATATTGCATACCATATATACTCAAGTATAAGCCGAGGCACCCAATTTTACCATAAAAAATGGGAAAACGTATTGACTCGAGAAAAAAGCCTAGGGTGTCCATCTGCATGCCTCACTGTGCCTAACTTTGCCTCACTGTGCCTAACTTTGCCTCACTGTGTCCATGTGCATGCCTCACTGTGCCCTTGCCTCCCTGTGCCTAGACTTCTGCTTAACAATGGGAGTATATAGAATGGGTGCCCGGCTTTGAAAAATCGGTGCTCCCCGGCCATAGGTCCCCAGACAACAAACTTTGCACACTTGTAGAAGATATGTGGGGCTATATGTGCGACAAATTTGGGGTCCAGGGGACCTATGGCCGACAAGTATCCGGGTCCCCAAATTCTTGGAGATTAGGCGCAAAAAGGTGACTTAAGTATAAGCCGAGGAAGGGCATTTTCAGCACCAAAATATGTGCTGAAAAACTTGGCTTATACTCAAGTATAAAGGTAATATGTGAATGAAAAGAAGTAAATACAAAATCACAATAAATATCCTTTGTGCATAAACCCTCAAAGTGAAATGTATAAAAAAAATGATCTCCCATGATAGCAGCGTGCCAATGGACTTCAACAAATTATTGCATGCAGAAAGTGCTCCAAACTTATGAACTTCTTCCCTTTCTTCTGTAAAAAATAAATAATATATACTTTCTAACTGTACAACAGTCTATGGTACATGCCTTGGATGTCAGACTTCTGGAATGGCTGATAGGATGTCATGCCCACCACATGCATACTGTGGTTCTATGAACACAGCTGTTCTCTCTTGTGTAATCTGGACATTACAATTAGAGCTTAAATATCAGGAACATCTCCCAGACTAGGCAACAAACTTGAAGGCAATTCCAACTTTTGTAACATTTTCATAAATGCACCCACATTAAAATAAAATAAAAATGCATTTATTAAATTTTTGCATTTTAGCCTGCAGAGGAAGTAAAGAATACCCATGCCAAATTAACTGAAAGTAAGATAATACGGGAAAAACCCACCCACTATTCAGGTAAGTCAAGGTGAAGGGGGGGTAGATTGAGTGTGAGGGTTGGGGAATGTTTAAAAGAGAAATTCAGATTTAGGCAAAAAAATAAAAAATTGTACTTGCCTAAGTGGATGAGAACATTCACCAATGCTGCATTTGTCCCCTGTTGGTTCTAAGACTGAAAACTGAGCGATCAAATACTGCCGATTGCTCAGCTCTCAGTCTTCGGGCTGCAAAGAGCTGGTCATTGTCAGTCCCCAGCTCTCTATTCTTCCCTCCAGCACTCAGTGGAGAGCACTGGGCCTGTGTAGGGAGCAGGCTCACTGAGAGGCTGATCCAGCTGCCGGTCCAGGCATCTGGGTGGATGCCAACCACGTGGTCGGAATCTTTTCAGGGCTTTTACCAGCTCTTTGGCATGTCACAGGAGTTCAGAACGAACTGCACTCCTGTGATCCATAGAAGAAGTACAGCTAATAAATCATTTGCTATACTTCTCCTTTAATGCGGACCTTCAGTAAGTTTCTCAACTTATCATCTCTTCAATCTTCTTCTGCCCTTGTTGTTTTAACTTTGGATAGTAAAAAAATTTCTTCCAGTAAATATCTTATACAGCCCACTTCCTGTTTCTTGTCTGGTCATTAGCCTAGGCTTATGACATCATGCACAGCTCTCGCTCTGACTCTTGTAAGGCCTCGTACACACGAGCAGACAGATTTGTTCAAATCGGCCGTACACACGATCGAATCTGTCTGCTGAAGCGGACCGTTTCCAGCGGACAGATTTGATCGTGTGTACGAGGCCTGAGAGTTTTCCAGGAAGGGAGGGGGGATGAGTCATAAGAGGGCGAATGAAAGCTGCAGGGCTAGAGGAGTGCCTCTGTAAATCCAGGAAGTGAACAGGCAGCAGCTTCAGCTGCCCAGTTAGCAGCTTCAGCTGCCCAGTTAAACTGGCTGCAGCTAGACTTAGTGGAAGGAGATTTCTTCAGCATATTTGGCAAGAACAGAATTACAGTATATATAAAATAATATGCAAAGACTTTGGAGAGAAGCTTCAGAATGGCAAAGATGTTTTTATTATAAATTATGTGAGCAGACTTAGTTTATCTTAAATGTTACATTTTGAATATGGATATAACATGAATAGTTTGGAAGCAACATGAAACTTAGTTTAAAGATAAACGGCTGGATTCAGGTAGGAGCGGCTTAAATCTAAACATGCGTAGCGTGTGGTATTTACACTATGCCGCCGCAACTTTTTCAGCCAAGTGCTTTATTCTCAAAGCACTTGCCTGTGAAGTTGAGGCGGCGTAGTGTAAATGGTCCGTCTTAAGTCAAATTGGGCGAGTAGGAGGAGTGTATTATTTAAATAACGCGCGATCCCGCGCCAAACGTACTGCGCATGCGCCAGCCGTGAATTGATCCCCGTGAGCATCCTCCAAATCATGACGTCAATACGACGTGTACGTCACTTACGCAAAACCCTATTCGCGAACGTATGACGTAAAAAAAAACGCCGGCAAGCCATCCATACTTAACATTGGCTGCGCCTCATACAGCAGGGTTAACATTACGACGGACCTACCCTAACGCAAACAACGTAAAAAAATATCGCCGGCCAGGCGTACATTCGGGAATCGCTGTATAGGCTCATTTGCATATTTTAGACGGGAACGCCACCTAGCGTCCATCCTAAAATATGAAAATAAGATACAACGGCATAAGAGACTTACGCCAGTTGGATCTAATTGAAATCTATGCGTTACTGATTCTATGAATCAGTCGCATAGATAGGAGGGCTCAGACACAGAGATAAGACGGCTTATCTGAAGATAAGACGGCTTATCTCTTTCCTGAATCTGGCCCAAAATATTTAGGACCAAGATAAGTTAAGACGCCTTACATTTACATGAAAGGGTGTTTCAAAACCAACAAGTAAATTTTGCGCAAAAATCAAGAAATATATATATATCCTAACAGCGTGATATAAGCCAGGGTCCAGTAAAAAGGTCCAAGTAAAAGTTATAAAATAAAAATAAAAATAAAAGAAATGTTTTTTTAAAAAATAGAAACAGTTCAGGCTGTTTAAAAATAGTTATTAAATTGATAGAGATATACACTCAAGGCTGCCATCAGTGGGGAACAGAAACCAGGTTCCAAATCTAGAAAGGCAAACAAGGAGAGAGGCGCCTCTGGGTGTAGTATATTAAACAATTTTAATCACAAAGCCAAAGAATAATAAGAAAACCACTCACATTTTGGTGGTGATATACAGGCATATCAAAGTTTCTCCAGAAGGGAGGGGTGGCTGTCATCTGGTGCGCTCGTTCATCCACTTGTTGTCCACTGGTTTAGCGCTGTGTGGTGAGGAGTCAGTCCTGTTTCCCTGGATGTTTGCAGCTGGGTGCAGTGGAAGAAACAATCCTCAAAGAGCACAGCGCCGTGCAGCAGGAACAACGGGCGATGGATGATGACGTCACCAGGCAAGCGACGCGTTTCCGAATGCTAGGGCAGAGAATGACACGACTGCCGCATTCCTTTCTCAAGCTGGTGGCGGTGAGGCGGGGAGCTAGTTTTTTAAAAAACATGACAGGTGAAGGGAGGAGGCCAATGATTGATTGCGGCCATAGAGGTGGGAGGTGATTTGCGGGAAGTATGTTCACGGAATGGATTGATAACACATCAGTGGTGTAATAGCTGACAAACGAAAAATACCAAACAACAAAAAACAACATAACAAGGATAATATGGAATCATGAACTTGGGGCTGGAAGTTTAAAAGTATTGGAATGGTCTTAATGGACTTAATTTTGCGAGTAAGTGAAAAGAAAGGGAAAGGAATGAATGTTGAGAAATAAAAGCTAATCATTAATAATAAATGGAAAATAATAATAAGTAATAATGAATAATTAATATGTATATATATGGTAATAGAGAATAATAATAATAGATAAATTGATAGGAGATGGTAAATGATAATGATAAATGATAAATGATAATGTTCTTTAACACGTAATACCCTATCCATCTAGTTTAATTTCCTTCTATATATATGACCAATACCATTCTTTTATACTCCCAAATATAACACACAATTTTCACAGTTCATAATTGAGTTCACTAATGTAATCATGACTCATTCCATAATTTCGTACTCTTTTTATTTTTATTTTTATTTTCCTTTTATTTTCCTTTTTCTTTTTCAGCATTGTTTAATCTTATTTATATATGTTGATAATTTTTCTATATATATAAATATTCATATTTTTATTATTTTCCTATATATATATATTTTTTCCTATATATATATATTATATATTTTTTTGTTATATATGTATGTTTTTTTATATATATATATATATATATATTTTTTTCTATTATTATTATTTTTCTCTTTTTATTTTTTTGTTATGTTGTGTGTATGTGCACGTGCATGTGTGTATGTGTGTGCATATGTGCATGTGTGCATGTGCATATATATATATAATAATTTTTCTTTTTCTTATTTTTATCCTAATTTTTTCCCATCCTATTCTCTCCCATTTTTATCATTTACCATCTCCTATCAATTTATCTATTATTATTATTCTCTATTACCATATATATACATATTAATTATTCATTATTACTTATTATTATTTTCCATTTATTATTAATGATTAGCTTTTATTTCTCAACATTCATTCCTTTCCCTTTCTTTTCACTTACTCGCAAAATTAAGTCCATTAAGACCATTCCAATACTTTTAAACTTCCAGCCCCAAGTTCATGATTCCATATTATCCTTGTTATGTTGTTTTTTGTTGTTTGGTATTTTTCGTTTGTCAGCTATTACACCACTGATGTGTTATCAATCCATTCCGTGAACATACTTCCCGCAAATCACCTCCCACCTCTATGGCCGCAATCAATCATTGGCCTCCTCCCTTCACCTGTCATGTTTTTTAAAAAACTAGCTCCCCGCCTCACCGCCACCAGCTTGAGAAAGGAATGCGGCAGTCGTGTCATTCTCTGCCCTAGCATTCGGAAACGCGTCGCTTGCCTGGTGACGTCATCATCCATCGCCCGTTGTTCCTGCTGCACGGCGCTGTGCTCTTTGAGGATTGTTTCTTCCACTGCACCCAGCTGCAAACATCCAGGGAAACAGGACTGACTCCTCACCACACAGCGCTAAACCAGTGGACAACAAGTGGATGAACGAGCGCACCAGATGACAGCCACCCCTCCCTTCTGGAGAAACTTTGATATGCCTGTATATCACCACCAAAATGTGAGTGGTTTTCTTATTATTCTTTGGCTTTGTGATTAAAATTGTTTAATATACTACACCCAGAGGCGCCTCTCTCCTTGTTTCAAAACCTAAAGTGGAGTTCCACCCAAAAGTGGAACTTCTGTGCATTTGTCTTCCCTCCCCACATTTTGCACCTTTTTTTTGGGGTGGGGGGGGGGGATACCTGCCTTTGACAGATATCCTGTCCCCACTTCCAGGAGACCAGGGTACAGCGCATTACATGAGCAGCTCGGCTCTCCCTCCCCCTCCTCCTTCCCACGCAGCCGGGCCAGTAGAAGAGTGCAGCGGTGTCTCGCGAATGCACAGTAGGGTTCCAGCATGAAGCCGTAATGCTTTACTACTGGATTCCCTTACCAGCAATGGAGGTGGCAGAACCTGAGAGCCAATGGAAACATCAGCTGCGGTGCCGACATCGCTGGACTCCAGGACAGGTAAGTGTCCTATTATTTAAAGTCAGCAGCTGCAGTAGGTGTATTTATTTTTGCAGGGGTGAGCAAAAAACTCCACTTTAAATGCCCACAAATACGGTGTATTTTTTAAAGGAATACATCTAGATCACAATCTAATATCATACTATCACACAAACAAACAACTAGCTGCAGAAAAAAAACTATAAATAAAATATTTGTTTGTTGGCATAGGCTATTTTGCATGTACAATTCCAGCCATCCAACAACAGCAACATAAAATTCTGCTGTCAAAACAGCTAGATCTCTAAACCGCCTGCTTTTTACAGCTCTACACTAGTACGGTACTTGCTGTCTGGTTTTCTGAGGAGCTGAAGTGAGATCAGAAAAGTGGAGACCTTTTCTATAAGAGATTATTGGCCTGCAGATCAGTGAGAGAATGCCTTAGAAACAATACCTTTCACTAATCATATATTTAAAGGGTTTAAAGGCTTCCGGCCATTTGCAGTGTATTCCCTTTCAAGAGCACAACAGACTCAGGAATGACTTTTGAAATATTCTTTAAAATAAATTTTCTTGAACTTTTCTGAAGGATGATCAATAAGGATGAGAGCATCTTCTTTTTGATTTATATCCAATGATTAATTGCCTTTGGCAAGAATTTGAAGCTGGATCAAAGATTTTAAAAAATCTACTCAGCGCTAACAAAATTATATATGCTATCCAGGCTAAGGTTGTCTATAAGACACTTTAGAGAGGCGTATGCAGTCAGGCTAAGTGCAAAGCACAAAATGCAAGAATCAGCGCAACCTGCGTTTACCCGATTTCTGTACAACCTGCTTGGCCGTTCTGAGTTGGAGACCTAAAACCTTTAAAATATACCAAGCCAAAACTTACTTTTTGCATTTTGAATTGTAGGGAATGGTTGAAACCCCTGTGATCTGGTTTAATTCAAAGGATTTTCTCTTCACTTCCTTTCCTGTAGATATATCTGGAGATGGGAGGTAATCTCTCAAAGTGAGGTGATCGTCGTCACCAGAACAAGTAAAATGACGCCCAAGTAGGAGCCCTATTGTTCTGGGTGGACGTCATATGATGATCTTCAGCATGATCTGTCACCCGCTGTGTCCACTGGACAGAGTGGACGACAGATCGCTGTGACCAATGAGACGTTATCGGTACTGTATGATCGCTGTGACCAATCCAATCACAGCAGATCACATGACAATTGTAAACAATGAATGGCTTTGATTTATGCCATTCATTGTATAGTATTGTGTTGATCTTCGTGATTGTACCATATGATCACTGTGACCAGACAGGGCCAATCACAGGCCATCTGTACCATGTTATTAGCTGTGGCCAATCAAAGCTAATCTCAATAATTAGGGTTGTCCCGATACCACTTTTTTAGAACCGAGTACAAGTACCGATACTTTTTTTCATGTACTCGCCGATACCGAATACCGATACTTTTTAAATGCAGCCATGGTCCCTCTGAGTTCAGCCATGGTCCCTCTGAGTGCTCCGCACTCCAACCCGCACTGAAAAAAATAAAAAAAATAAAAAGTATTCTATTTAGGTATCGGGAGTATTCGCGCGAGTACAAGTACTAGCGCAAATACTCGGTATCGGTCCCGATACCGATACTAGTATCGGTATCGGGACAACCCTATCAATAATACACACTGAATAAATCCATTGCATTCAGCAAAAAAGTTTGCTTATAACAATGAAAAGAAAGTGTGTAAAAAAAACAAAAAAAAACATGATCACCTCATGTATTGTTCTGGTCACAGTGTGCAAAAAAAAAAAAAAAAAAATTATTATATTTAAAACATTTAAAAAAATGTGTCATGCTTCTTATTACCTTGAAATGTCTAATTATATTTGTACTTTTCTGGCATTTTCTTGCCTCAAGAAAGGAGTACATCGTGATTGATCAAAATATATATATATGTATATATACACACACACACATTTTCAGCCTTTTTTCGTTTCTTTAGCAAAAAAAAAACCTAGTGGTGATTATATACCGCCCAAAAAAAAAGCTATATTTGTGTGCTAAAAAACTATAAACATTTCATTGGGCACAGTGTTGCATGAAAACACACTTGTTATTCAAAGTGTGACCGTGATAAAAGCTAAACATTATAGTAAAAGAGTTGGTAATCCTCCCCATCTCACTACCACTCCTTGACCCCGAGGGTTTTTTTTTTTTTTTTATGGGGAACGGGTACATTTTTGACAGGTACCAGCTCCCACTTCCTCAATTCTTCCTTGGGCAAGAATGACGTCACTCATCCCACCTCCTCATATCGCAGAACCCAGGAGGCTGCAGGACTAATCTCACTGCGATGAGTATAATATGCACTGGGGAGCTGGCTTTGATTCTGCAGTAGATGGTGGCACTGGAGAACCACAGTGATGAGAGGAACCAGTGGACTCCCAGGACTAGCAAGTACCTGGCTTCTGTAGCTACTGACTTTTAATTTAAGAAAATGGTGAAATTCCCCTTTAATAATCAAGCAGAAATACACAGAAGGGTATATTTTACCTGACACTGCTTTACACTATCTTTTCTTGATTTAAAAATGAATCTACAAGTATTAGTATCAAACAGTATAGAGAGCCAACATCTATGATTTTTTTTCTGGTAATGTGACCAGATGTTAGTTGTGTGCAATGTCACTGGTCATATGGATGCCGACCAAGTGTGATGCAACAAGACTAGTATTAGGCCTTGTACATACGAGCAGACAGATTTGTTCACATCGGTCGGACAGACCGATTTGAACAAATCTGTCTGCTGGGATGTATTGGTTTGATCGTGTACACACGATCAAACCAAAATCCCCTACGGCAGACGGCGCGCTGACGTGTCGTTGACGTGGCGGTGACCTTGACGCCGCCACGTCACCGCACCAGGAAGTGAATTACTTCCGCGCATGCGTCGAATCCATTTGACGCATGTCCGAGAAGATATGTCTGCTGGTTAGCGTACTAACCAGCAGACATATCGGGCCGACTGGTTCCCAGCCGACAGATTTCAAAGCATGCTTTAAAATCTGTCGGGTGGCCAAATCCGTTGGCTCCCCCGTACACACGATCGAATCTGTCTGCTGGGACGGTCGGGCCGACCGTTTCCAGCAAATAGATTTGATCGTGTTTACGCGGCCTAAGATATTTCTAAGCTCCATCTACAATAACATGGCTGGGAGTACATAAAGGAAAGAAAGGGTATAGGTCTGCATTAAAGTGAAACCTCAGCCATTTTTTTTTCAATAGTTTCGAAAGCTCCATCAGGGATTTATTGTTTCTGGCCACTACTGGAGACATTTCCTATCCCACTGGCAATGTCAATGTATAGAAAGTGAGTGGAAACATTCACTTTCTCTAAAAAGTGTTTTTATTTCTGTTGTGTTTGTGATAGAGCGAGCTGCCCTCCATCCGTTTCTGTGACAACCCGGCAGGAAGGGAGAGGAACGTTAACAGGGCAACAGAAAGCAGTACAAATTTTAACAGATTCTAACCTTTCCCCTTTCAGACAATTAAAATAAAATTTGGCAGGTGTTGCACCTATAATATCAGCTTCAATATACAGTACATCTGCATAAACCAGGTGTCGGTTCTAATAAATATAGTTATTTTTTAATATTTTCTTTATTATTGTTAGATTAACTGATTTCATTTTGAAATCTCATGAGAGTGATGGAGAGATTTCCAAACTATTCAGCCATCCATCTATTCCAAACTTGTATTTGGCTGGTCACGCCTGTCTGAATTCCTGCTAAAAAAAAAAAAACCTCAGAGGTACTATCAGTCTCTATGCTTATCAGAGAACTTTGTCTGGGAAAGCTCACAGTGAAGTATCAACTCCTGCAAATCAAATATTGCGAGCATGATTTGGGTCCTGGAGAAAAGCAAAAATAATCACATTTTGATACTTGGAGTGAATCATTTAATAGACTAATTATAATGCCGCATGCAGGCAAATTTGTCAAGAAAAATTGTCTGGTATAACCCCTCTCACTCACAGCATGCCTGTGGTATCTGTGCCCCTTAAAGAAAGCCAAGAAACATATTTTTCACTACGTACAAAATCAGACAATTCGGACGTACAAAAGCAACAGAACACTAACAAGCTCAAATAACAGAACAAGGAAACTGGGGGCTAAATGCAGATCAAAGATATGCCTGAACAGCATTCCCAAAGCTAGTATTAAATGAGACCTGAACATCCATCTGGTAAAACGTAGAAAATTGTGTGAAAAGAACACCAAATCTGTTAAAAAAATTGTCCAATACTGAAAAGTCCAAGGAGGTACCCACAAATATAGAGTGATCTTTAACAGAAAGGGATGGAACCTGAACCTTAAGACCATAAGTTGAACAATGGTCTGTCTGAACTAACCAAAAATAGTGAACAAAAGGCTGGTTTTCCTTTATGGGGACCATCAGGGGTGACAAAAAGTCAGTCATACGAATGGAAACCGTGACTGCAAGGTGAACTCAAACAAACAGTTTTAAAAAAAATGCCCAAACAGAGTGGAAACATTTTTTTTTGATGTACTGCATCTGGATAGAAAGACAGGAGAACAATGTCCTGATTGGGGTGAAAGCCCAAAACGACATTAGCAAGGAAGGAAGCTTATTGTGCAAGACCAGAAATAATTCTTTACAAGACAAAGTTGCTAAATCAGACACATATCTCACAGATGTGATGGCAACAGGGAAAGCAACCTTATGAGTAAAAGGTGCCTCTGCTGTGTCTTGCTGAGCTACCCGAGATGCTGGACAGCACCGTGTCTGATCAATCGGACAACCCTGCCTTGTCCCTTGACTTTTATTGAACCTTGAGCTTTTTTGCTCCTCCCATGAACTTTCTGATTTAAGCCATGTCTTTTCACTTCTTGTTTGCCAGATTGTTGTGCTCCCTTCAGCAAGAATCTCACTCTTGTCTTCCCTGTTGCCATCCATATTTTGCTACCACTTGTTATTGACTCTTGGCTTGTTCCTCGACTATGCTTCTGCCTGAACCCAACCTAATATTTAATCTGGTGGAATAGCCAATACGCAGTCCCGATTGATCATTTTTGTCAACACCCCCCTCACCAACAAGAAATGGGGACTTGGTAAAGCGTTCCATAGTCTAGGACCTTGGAGCGCAAATCTTCTTTCTCCTTTGGACTTGTATTTGACTTTGGGTATCTGCAGCAGATTTTGGTTGGCGGATCGCAGAATGCGATTGGAGTTGTGTGCTTTTAGTTTTTCGCCTAGATATTGGGGGGCCTTCCCATGGATGCACTTACGCTTCAGACAGAGTGCTTTAAAAGTTTGTGGTGGCAGTTTAAAAAAAAGATTGCTTGGTTAACTGAACCCAGTGACAGTTGCTCTTAATCTGTTGGCACTTAAATTGTAGTCCCCCAAGCTTTGTGCAGGGTGAGGCTGAGGGTGCCATTGCTGCGTATCAGTGATAGCGCGGTGCGAGGTTGACAAGTTGGTGAAAACGGCAGTGGTCTGACCCACAGTTGTCACAGTCAATGCTTTTTTAAAGGCAGGACACTAGATCAAGAGTGGAAATGGACAGTTTTTTAACAAAGGCCTCTTGAAATGGATATTTTTCTGTAATTGGTCCAAAATGTTTTGGAGTACAGTATATAATAGTTTAGGAGAAGTTTTATGGTCTGTGTATGGAATGAATTTGTGTAAGGTGCATACCAGAGAGACCTTTATAGTCTAGTCTATAGACTAGTAACAGTTTCAGTAGAAGCTACAGACTGCTCTTCCAATTTTCTCATTTAAGCTAAAATTGGTCATATCTTTTTAAACAATATAGTCACAATTTGCAACAATCCAACATCTAGAGTAGTCAAAGAATTTCCAATTCAAATAGGGAGCTCTGCTTTGGCCACAATCCTATCTCTCAACCACCTCATTGATAACTAACACCAGGATACTGGGAGGTATGCATTCATAAATTAATGACTAGTGGCAAAGTATAGTAAATGGAAATATTACCTAAAATCCCCTCTGTTATTGATTATTCTTTCCATGGGGCAATAAGGTGCTCCAGTTTCCAGAACAACAATCTCTATTTGCTTGGAGATGCTTCCATAGGAAGTATTCACTTGGCATTCCCAAATACCCGAGGCATCTACATCAACACTGGACAAAATTAGATCACTGCAAAACATAAATAAATACCAGGATTCAAATGTTACATCAATTACTGTATGATACAGATTCTAGCAATTACAAAATGATTAAATGATAAAAATTATATTGGGCTCTGTGTAGTCCCCATGACCTGTACTTATTTTGTTACCCTCGGGGTAAAGTACTTGTGGATGTTATGTATAATCTTTTCTTACAGTACTTTTGTAATAATTTGCTTTTTGTATGTTTATGCTAAATTTTAAATAAACACCTCTTAAAAATAAAAATTCCACTATTACAGATCTACTCCTTCCAGTGACCTATTCTTACCATTCAGACTGGGTTCGGAGCCACATACATTTTTTAATTTATGACCCCCAGAAACAAATACCAGCAGTTTAACGGGCAATGTATCGCATTCAGTCAAAATATAATGCATTTAGATTTTCCATATATCTTAGGTTTTCATGTGCATCTTAAATGATTTTCTGATTTTTCACATGGACATGCTGCTTTTTCTGTATGTGTTTTATAACATGTAAATATGTGAAGATTAGCCCCTAAAATAACTTCTTGAAGCCCAACTTCAGTGTTGAAAGAAAAATAAAACATCCTTTGTCCAGCATTAGATTATTATTTTTTTTTTCATTCACCTCCTCTCTCTAGAACTGTGTCTGGCAGAAGCCCCCCTAAGTCCTACTGCGGTCACTGCACTAAGCAACATTTAAAGGGTCACTCCACTTTAGTGGAAAAAAAATGGCTAAGCAAACTATATTGTAATTTAATGTTATTAAAATTTAACTTTCCTTTTAAATCTGAACCTGCTGTAAAAATCAATATTCAATACTTTATCAGAAATGTCATGTCCTGTTTGTGTGATTGGATCGCTTATTCTCCCACAAGTCTGCACTAAGATAAAAATTGTAATTCTAACCCACGATGGCTTCACAGAGAGCCAGAACGGAGGTGTGTCAATGTAAACAAACAGATCCCCAGACTGTCAGGGGAGTACAGAGTGATCGTCTGTTCCTAGTGAGTCCACCCCCCCCGTTAGAAACACCTCCCAGGGAACACATTTAACCCCTTGATCATCCCTTATTGTCACCCCTATCCTGCCAGTGTCATTTATACAGTAACCAGTGCATTTTTATAGCATGGATCGCTGTATATTTGTCACTGGTCCCAAAAAAGTGTTAAAAGTGTCTGATCTGTTTGCCGCAATCCCGCTAAAAATCATTGATCACTGCCCTTACTTTTCCCAAAAATATGTAATAGAATACACATCAGCCTAAACTGATGAAGAAATTAGTTTTTTTACCTTTTTTTATATTTATTATAGCAAAAAGTTAAAAATTGTTTTTTTGTTTTTATTTTGTTTGGGTACAACAAAGCAATGCAGTGCCGTAGCACAAACATGTTAAGGGGATAAATCCTTCAAAAAGTGTGTTTTATTTTTTACATGAGGTCGTCAAGAATTAAAGTCTGATATTTATTCTAAGGGCAAACCCCACACCATTTATTGTAGGGGACCCCCATTAACATTTACTGTATAACAGGACCTCACTTAGAATAAGTACCTAGTATAGAAGAAAATCACTAGGCATTTAAAACTGCACTTTATTTTTAAATGTCAGTTTTTCTGTAATAGGTTGTACCATACAGATTTGCCACTCCACAAGCAGGTTAAGGGCACCCCCCAAGCATGTAGCATGTTATTAACTGTACCATATTTACATGAATTATTTTTTTTCCAATAGGTTTTTATTGAGGAAAATAAAATCAGGTTACAATATCATCATGTAAACAATACGTGTACACAAAACAGTATTTGGTGTGGATCTGTCGTACAGAACTTATGCATTTAGAACAAAATTAGCATATCATTTCTCCATCTTATCACCTAATAATGTATCAATATTAAATTGAATCATTAAAGAAACAAAAAAGGAAAAGAAAAAGCTCCTCTACCATAGGGTTCCTAATGGGTGACTCTTTATGTATTTGGGATCCCCTTTCAACTTATAGTGTCCATGAGAATGGAGATGGGTTCTTATGCTTGGTTAATATATGATGTGGTTGTGTGGGGTATAGGTGTAAGTGCTGCTCAGTTGCGTTTAAGTGTTTCATGAGGAACAGCGTGGTGGTATTACATATTAGGACTTAAGCCTCGTACACACTCACGGTTTTCTCAGCAAGAAACAGCAAGAAAACTGCTGGCAGAGCTTTCTTGCCAAGTAAACCGTGCGTGTGTACGAGGCTTTGAGGTTTCTCGTCAAGAAAACTGCCCAGAATCTAGACAAGAAAAATAGAGAACCTGCTCTCTATATTCTCATCGTGATTCTCGGCAGCGTTTTCCTGCAGAGAAACCCGAGCGTGTGTATACTTACCTGTCGCCATGGAAACCCGCGCTAGAAATGACTTTGACGTATGAGCGGTAGCTTCCAAGGCATAGGTAGGGTGAAGCAAGATGGCGGCGTAGTCGATGATGTCACCGCATTCGTGCCTTTCAAAAGAATGGCGGTTCTTTTGAATCGTACCTCTGTACACTCGGCCGTCAAAATAATCTTGCCAGGAATCTCGTCAGGAAAAACATGTTTTTTCCCCGACGAGAATCTGGGCCGTGTGTACAGGGCTTTACTCTGGAAAACTAAACTAAGGTATTGTTTGGATGTGAGGGTAGGAGGAGGGGGGATAGGGAAGGGGGAACGATGGGCAGGGGATTTGACTCCTCGGTCACCACCAGAAGCCGTATTTTGTCTGTAAGAAAACCTAGTGTTGTATGTGGTGGGATGAAGTGGCGCTCATGCTGTTGGTATGCTCGTGGTTCGGGTCCTCAACATATGTCCCCCAGTACTCGTCACTTGGATAGGGGCAGGGGGCTCTGTGTCTAATTAAGAGGTATGGCTTGGGTGTTCTATAGTTCTAAAAAATTAACCTGTTAGTGCGTGACATCATTGTTTGTGTGACCCATCACTGTTGTGTAGTTATCCGTGATTTGGAAGAGAGTCCAGCATGCCCAGGTGTGTGTGTGAGAGAATTTAGATGGGGGGGTCTCTAGCTATATGGATTTGTTCTTTCATTTCTGCAATTCTATTGATGCGATTAAACCATTCTGAGATGGTCGGGATATGAGATGAGCCCAGTGTATTGGGATGCACATTTTGGCATTACCAAAATTGCTGCTCGCTTACAAATATAATATTTTTTTTTGCTCTGGTACATGTTTCCTAGGGCAGTGCCCAGCCCCCTATGCCATTTGGTAACCTTTGCCCATTAGCCAAGAAAATTGTCATTACTGTTTATTAACATTCAACTACCATTTCCTTAGTTGGGGTTCGAATTCGGCACCCACACTTTAGGAATGTTCACCAAGTCAGTTGCAAATGGAATCCAGTTACTTTCAGCTCATCACTACTTGGCAGAAATACCAAGCAAATATCACCTGCTATCAGAACAAAAATGATTGCCGATTAATTACTTAGGGTTAGCACACTGCTCTTTTCTTTACTAAATAAACTAGCCACAATTTTAGAGCCCTTCTTTTATCCATCTTACTCCTTTCCAACCCACTAAGGTCATGCCTTCTGATTAAAGACAAGAAATACAATATATTGGCAGGTTCCTCATTCAGAACAACAATCCTTAAGTGTGCTACACACATCACCACCGAGAGCTATAAATACAGATTGTGCTAACAAAGAAAGAGAACTTCCAGATAATTTGATCTGCAATATGTTTTTTTTCTAAAAATGGCAGGCAGACAAATCTTAAATATAGGGGCCTGCGGCGAAGCGCCATCAGGCAGAAAATAGACGAGCATCAGGAAAACAATTGTAAGACGTCAGAAATAAGAAAGAGAAAGAATTCTGTTAAGGCACTGGCCAAATGAAAGAGTTTTTTGCTTTTAATGCGATTCTGTTTAGCAGCTGATCAGTCAAGCAGTTTTGTACCTCAATGTTATTATGGTAGCGAATTGTTCTGTAGCAAAGGCCAGCACATAAAGACAAGCTAATCTGTATTGTTAATTTGCACTTATAATCCAGTACTTTTTTCACATTATGTACTTGCAACATAGAGAATTTGCTTGTCATTACTAATTGTTTCTGTTATATTCAAATTACATCTCTTCTTCTATTTCCATGCTACTGTGTGCATAGGACACAGATCAAGGCAGACAATCATTTTACACCCAATAGTGATGCCTCCCTCCACTGAAATAAAGCCCTATCAGGGCCCCTTTAACATGCATTGCATTAAGGCAACCCAATCATTTTAAAGAGGCTACCAAAAACCAGACCTGACCCTTCATTTTTTTGTGACACCACAATGTATGGTTAGGCGTTATTGTGCAATGCAGTGTGCTACAATGCAGGTTCATTGCATTAGTGTGTTGGGGTGAAATTTAGAATTAAGTTCCTCGGGTGCCATTTACAATGAATTGCACTACAATGTACTAGTGTGAACAAGCTGCAGTGCCATCTACTAAAATAAAAAGCCCAACTTAAGCCAAAACTTTTTTGTTTTTTATTGATGTGTCCCCAGAAGGATTCCCCACGCCTCCTGTCCCAGAAGCAGGGGTCACAGAAACAAAAAAGCTATAGATAATATCTTTAGTAGATATACAGACAACAACAAAAATACTTTTTTTTTTACGGTCACTGGAAGTAACTGGAAGATGACCATTAACAGAGGTTACCCTGACCTTGCAAGCCACCCGACACCTCTGACACCCTGGGTTCGGACATAATTCAAAGAAAGAATACAATTGCAAAAGACACCAGACTGTACCAACGAAAATGAGTATTTTACTAAAGATTTTTTTAAGCGGATCTCCCACGCCAAGAACGTTTTTTAATTGCTCTTTAAAAGTTAAATCACCCTAATTAGCGCTACTCACGTGTCCTGTCTCTCCCCGCCGCTCCGCTGCAATACAGTGGCAAAAAAAAGTTATATTCAGCCATCCGGTTCTGGCTCCATTTTAACTGTGGGCATAAGCCCACAGCCCAGCACTTCCTCGTTCCGTGGATGCTGATGTCCCAGCATCCACCGCTCGATCTCGCGCATGCGCACGAGCAACGGGGAGCAGCGCTTTGGCGTCTGTGTTGCCATGACAGCGGCAACACGAGAAATGAAAAGATCCCGCCTACTTTGTTACCTGTGCTGTAATGGAGAATTTTCAAACGCCCGCCCTTTCCTTTGTTTACATCCGCGTCACTTCCTGCAAAACAAAGTCGCGCGATGTTTGTGCTAACAGAGCGAAATATTATAATTAGGGAGCTCAGACACACGCTCCCAGTAGACACAGCGCGGGACAGGAAGCTGGAGAAAACCCGACTTTAACCCGAGGGGGTGCAGACCGGAAGCCTGGCTTTTTAATAAGGTATTGTAACGCTGATTTATATAAAAATAGCCGATTATGCATTAATTAGGAGCAGTAGGAATATTAACCTAAAGTCGAATTCAGGGTGGAGCTCCGCTTTAAGTCAGCAGAGAGAAAGAATTTGTAATGCAGATATTTTTCCACTCTCAAAGTATACAGAGAGTATTCAATGCAAGGGAAATGACAATTAATCAAACAGTAATATCCAAATAGGCTCTATAAGAACCTATGACCCCAGGTATAAAAGGGAGGAGAAAGACCTTTCTGTGTAAAGCTGCTTCCTTCAAATCCTGATGTCACAGGCCCAGAAAGTAAACATCACAATTTATAAGAACACTATGTAAAGAATGCGATAAGTGAATTCCGAGTTAGCGTTCTCCTTAATGCGCACAGATGTTATAAACTGAGTCTTCCTTGTAGCGTAGATGGTCAGAATTTTCAGCTAGCTCAACAAGGCCCAGAGAGGTTGCTATGCAATGGTGACCAGCAATAGTGGATAGCATATACAAAGTGTCCCCTTCTAGAAGCTATTGAGAAAAGAGGTGGGGTAAAGGTGTCTGCCTGCAGTGTCTTTTGTAAGATTTACTCAGGGTGGGGTTTGCCCTCTCACCAATCCTGATGATACCAAGCCAAGGAATAGGATGCACTGGAACAGACTCTTGAAGAATCTGCAACCAGTAAAGGGTGCCTGGATATGCACCTGATGACCTAGGGATTTGGCTGGGTTTGTAACGGTGACGGTGAAAGGGACCACAGATAAAATCACTCAGCTGACAGGGAGCTGGGGATTTTGATCTGCAGGTGTATGGCTCACTTGCTAAATACTCTCCACACCATCCAGGGCACTGTGCCTGCTCGCATCCACTAGAGATAGGCCCCTGCTCACATTTGAATGCTGTGATCCTAGATGTAGCACCCTGGTGTTTAGGCAAGGTTGCTCACAAATTTACTTTACCAGATAGTAAATGTTCTGGTCGATTGTTAAAAGATCTACTGATCCCTCTTTAATTCTAAAGTTGCTGCACCTTTTCTTTTCTGTCACTGGATGACACGGTTGCTGGTGACATTAGACATTAGACCGACAAGGGCATAGCAAGGTCAGATTATGTATGGACAGCCAGGGGTTTCTTTAGTCCCTTGACCTGCTGGGAGAGCCTATTTATTTGGGTGGAGTCAGGTGATCAGTGTTCTGTGCCACCTGGATGGTTGTCTGGGTAAACATGTGGTATGTCGTCCCGGGTTGCTAGGTCAGAAGCCTGTGGCCTATCCTGGGGACACTGGCTTCTAGGCTGCCTGAGGCCTATCCAGGAGCAGGAGAAGCAGAGTAGGGTTAGGACTGCAGTATTGAAGCCTAACCGAGTTACAGAGGTCCAGCTGGCCCAGGAACCAGTTGTGGTCAGAGGAAAAGGGGAAGCAATCGCCACTAAGGGTCCATCCACCTTATTACCAGAGACTACTGTGAGTAAGTACCAGAGCAGTCTTCTCACCAGCCGGGAACGGTGCAGAAGTGAAAAAGCAGGTGCAAAGCCAAGGACCCAGCAGGTTAGCAGGGGTGACGCTTGAGAAGTATACAGCTGGTTAGCTGTGGAAGAGCTCAGGGGATCCAGCAGATGGCTAGGATCTGGAAGTCTAGTGAGAGACAGAGCTCAGTGATTGAAGACCTACAGTGGGAAACTGCGAGTCAAGAGAAGAACCGTACTCTGTTACCAAACTCGATGTGTGAAGATCTTAGGAAACTGTTAAACGCTTAGTTGCCATTGGTCAATACAGAAGTTGCATCCGGCTGGGGGCTTTGAATTGTATAGCCGTCTGCCTATGGTGTTTCGAAGTCTGCTAATTGTCATTGCATCTACCTAAGGGTGTCCTGGCCTTAACCCGCTCTCCCACAGTTTTTGTTAAGAGACAATAAATCTCTATATTTGCATTCCAAAAAGTTACCAGCGCCCATCATTTCATCTTGCATTACACCCACCATGCCTGGTAACCCACTGTACAAGGATAGATGTCAGCTCTTCCTGACTCTGGAGGTCACCATGAGAGCTAGGGGTCGGTGCTATTGCTACACAAGAGAAAGAGCTCCTCCCTGGATCAGGCTATTTATGTCCTCATCCAGCATTCCTCTCTTTCCAGTGGGCTGGAACTTGTAGTCTGCAGCAGCACTGGCTCCGTGTTAAAGAATGTCCCACGAGGACACAGGCAGACTAGCCAGTGCCTGGCTACATTCATAAAAAAGAAAAGCTAGGACAGCACAGATCCTATTATTACAGAAAGTTGCAATGTTGAATACATATTTCTATTCATTATTAAGGGCTATACGGTATATACTATGTGTTTCTATTCTATTACCGTAAGAATATTTTATGGAGTTAACAAAAACACTTTTTTAGTAGAGTAGGGTAAGTTAGACCCTCTGAGACTTTTATTTCTTTCATTGCCTGCTTGTACAAATGACCCCATGCACCCTTCATTTTATGTCTTGGTGTCACAAGGATAAAAAGCATAAGGAATTCTTCCCAAGGGAGTTAAAAGGCAGCAACCTAGCAGAGATTTTAAACCTTTCCCACTTTTTTTAAAAGTAAAACATTTTTTGCCCGGAGTTGGAGATTCATGAAAATATCTTAACAAATCAAAATTGCCTACATAGTAGCCATACAAAAATGAAATGTGTATTTTGTGTTACATATAACACGTCATTTTTAATGCAACATATATTATTTGAAGGCATCTGCATTTTATTCAAGCGTTACATCGCCCACTTAATAAATAAAGAAAAAACCCCACAATGCATCATTAGCTTCACAACACGAATTTGAAAGGATTTATTATAAATCTGTGTTTTTCCGAGAAGCAATTTCCTATTAATCAAAAATAAAATGAGAAACGCTTCAGTCCGTTTACGATGCCGAGTATGAAAATAGCGCAAATCTGTTGGGAGTGTCTGTGCCATGGATTAATGAAACAGATCTTATTTTCTTCTTTTTTTTTTCCAATTGTTGAGGGATAAGCAATTGAGCTCATGAGCATGCATAATCATTTGCCTTACACAAGAAGGGAACTTTCACCTTAAGCATTATGTTTTAATCCATAGAATGTCAAGAAAATAAAGAATGATATAAGAAAGAATTACTGGCGAAAGAAAAAATATCTTATTTTGCATTGCTATGTGGTGCAGTTCAAGCATACCGGTTGACGAGTAGGATAAGAGGTAGACATTGCACCTGTTTTTCCAGTACTGATTTTTTTTTTTTTATATATACAGTGCCTTGAAAAAAGTATTAATACCCCCTGACATTCTTTACATTTTGTACAACCAAACACGCAAGTGTATTTTTGGGGGGATTTTATGTGATAGACTAACACAATGCGGCACATAATTGTGAAGTGGAAGGTAATAATAAATGGGTTTACAATTTTTTTACAAATATCTGAAAAGTGTGACACGCATTTGTATTCAGCCCCCTACTCCGATTCCCCCAACATACCCCTAAAATCTAGTGGGACCAATTGCCTTCAGAAGTCATCTAGTTAGTAAATCGAGTCCACCTGTGCGTAATTTAATACAGCTGTTCTGTGAAGCCCTCAGAGGTTTGTTATAGATCCTTAGTGAACTAACAGCTGTCAGGTCACCTGTGGCAGGTGACAAGTGCACCCCGTTGGGGTCAGGGATGCACCACAGGGTAGTGAACCCTATAGCCGACTGCTGCAATCAGAGAGGAAGTGTGAGCCCAAGATTCCCCAGGGCGCAGAGTCCAAGACCCAGATTTGTGTTCACCAGAGCCTCTAGTGGTGAGGATGGTTTTCGCTGCAGCTGGATCCAGGTCGCGACCCCTGGGATCCCCTAGGGCAAGCTCCGCAGGGAGAGATGGGAAGCAGCAACCAGGCAAAGTGATAGTGATGGGTAAGCCGAGGTCAGGGCAACAGGCAGACAAGTGTAACCGAGGGACAGGCACAAGGTCAGGGTCACAGGCAAACAGGAGAAGCCAGGGACAAGCCAAAAACGGTACACAGGAAGGTAAACGTAGCAAACTGCAGACAGGAACTTAAGCCAACAACAAGGTTAAACAGCAAAGCAGACCTGCAGTGCAACAGTTAATATAGACTTCCTGGGATGGCCTGGGGTGGGGCCATACAGGAAGGAGAGATGATAAAAAGGCAGCCAGAAGAGGGTCAGGCCTCTAATGGACACATGAGGAGAAGGTAAGCTGCCAGACATTATTGCATGTCCATGACAACAGCATCAAGAAGGCCAAGGAACACACCAGACTGGTCAGGGATAAAGTTGTGGAGAAGTTTAAAGCAGGGTTAGGTTATAAAAAAATATCCCAAGCTTTGAACATCTCACACTGTTCAATCCATCACCTGAAAATAAAAAAATAATATGGATCAACTGCAAACCTACC
The DNA here is from genome assembly GCA_029574335.1 of Rana kukunoris. Lineage (NCBI taxonomy): Eukaryota > Metazoa > Chordata > Amphibia > Anura > Ranidae > Rana > Rana kukunoris. The sequence goes on from CM056056.1 coordinate 58,389,108, forward strand.
AAGACATAGCAGTTCACCTTAACCGTCAGGCCGGGCAAGGATAGCATTCATCAGAGAAGCAGCCAAGAGGCCCATGGTAATGCTGGAGTAGCTGCAGATATCCACAGTTTAGGTGGGAGGAGAATCTATCCACAGGACAACTATTAGTTGTGCACTCCACAAATCTGGTCTTTATGGAAGAGCGGCAAGAAGAAAGCCATTGTAGAAAGAAAGCGATAAAAAAAGTCCAGTTTTCAATTTGTGAGAAGCCATGTGGGGTACACAGCAAACATGTGGAAAAAGATGCTATTCAGCTCCATCAAGTGTTTTAGCACATTTTTTGTTTATCTGCACTTTATTGCCGTTTTGCACATTTTGCACCATTTATGGTCACTTTAGTTCTATATTTATTTATTTCACCATCCAGTTGCCAGTGCTGCTCCTTATTTCTTTATCAACTTTTGAAGTTTTAGCACAATTTTGCAGCAGCTGCAGCGGTTATTTTTACTTTATTTATTCACTTCAGCGCCAGTTTTTGTATTATATTCCATCTAAAGCTAGTTGCCCCACTGTGTCTTGCTAATGGAAAGGCAATCTACTTTAAATCCTGCATATAGATGGCCTGTATTTTACCTCCTGCAGAGCACTACTTTGTGTGTGCATTTTCCGGCTGCAGCAGGAGGGTGCCAGCAATTCTTAGGTAAGTAGTAGGATATACATAGCTGGGGGGGGGGGGGGGATTTGGCTCCAACTTGTTGTAAAGGTAGGACTATAATGTAATGACACAATCGGAAAACAAATCTGCTTCAAGTGAACACTTTAGCAAACTTTTTTGTAGATATCATTTATTCATTTTTAAATTGCCATTTTATTTAGGAATAGTAAGGTCTACCTATATTAGGTCGAAAATGAAAAATCTGAAAAAAAAAAAAAATGCGGCTTTAGGAGAAGACTTAAGGTGGGTATACACTATAGGAAAAAAAATGAAATCTGAAGAAAATTTCCGCACTTGAAACGACCCTTCAATTTTCGAATGTGCACACCTTTCTGAAGGGACAAACGCCAACATTTTTCTAATATGTGAACAGAACGAATGATTTAGGTTTAATGTGTGCGGCTTTCGTATGAGAAAAATCAGATACTAAAGACTGCACATGATCAAAAAGAACAAAAAAAAAAGCCTTTGTAGTACGAGAGTTTTCGTACAATTAGTACCATTCTTGGTTTTGACTTGAACATTGTGAAAAAAAAAAAACGGACGGTCGTTTGCCCAATTTTGATATAGTGTGCCCAGATTCAGGGATCATTCACACACACAGTCTGGCGACCAGCATTTTTCACACTGGGAAACACCGGTCACCACTAGGGCACATAATAAACAAAATTCTCAGCGTTTCATTTACAATACAACACATCTGGGATGTGTAGTGCAGTGCAGTAAACTGCAGTATGGCCTCGGTCACACCATGGGATATGAATTTTTCTGGACCTGTTTCTGCAAGAACACAAATAAAATAATTGTTCTCTATGTACCAGGGGTGGACTGACCATTGAGGCACTCAGGCACTGCCCGAGGGCCCCATGCCACTAGGGGGCCCCATCAGGGTTGCCAGGCTCAGTAAAACCAGGGACAGTATGTCAAAATCTGTGTTTTTTTTACATCTGTCCCTGATGTAGTGCCCCAGTACTTCCAAGTACGGACGCTGTTTAAATTTAGAGGGGGATGAGAGACTTGCTCAGCTCTCATCCATGTGATTTATGTTAGTTTAGTGCTGTGCTGTTTCATTCTGTGTTCCAAGGATACCTTTCCATCTTGGATGCGACAGGTGGCAGCAGTGGAGAGCAGCGAGAGCGCCTTCTTGCCAGCATCCAATCAGAGGAGGTTTTCCCTCGCGGGGCATGCTGGGGGAGGGTACTTCTTTAGGGCGCCATCTTGGCGCCGGGAGTCCGAGGTTGGATCCGGGTGCGGCACCCACCTTTAGGGTGTGCACACATCACAGGTCCCAGCGTTATGGCCTTCCAGGCCGGGGCGCACTTGCTATGCAGAGTTCCTGACTAAAGCTGCAGAGAGGCCCCAGTGACTTACTGGGTCCTCACTTCTATGGGAAGATCCTGAGCGAGTTGTGCTGTTCGGTAGGGAGTCAGTCTGAGGAGAGCCCGGAGGCAGGCGATCCAATAAGGCCCAGACAAGCCATCGGGGATCAAGGTGACCGGACACTGGCAGTTTGTTCTATTAGTTCTGTCAGTCGATCACCCAAAAGCAAGACCTACCTGAAGAATATTCAGGCAAACTACTTTACTGAGAAGGAATCTCATTACATTCCAGAGAAAAGGCCTGTGGCAGAGGTACCACTCCTATTACATTGAGCCAAGTCTGTGGCAGAGGCTTGCTTCCTTCTCAGAGTTCCGAGTGATACTCTGCCTGCCAGTTCTGTGGGAGAGACTGTCCGGGTGCACTACACCCACTCAGGCTGGAGTGGCGACGAAGAAAAGGCATCGCTGAAGCAGGACTGCTTCTGTACATAGTTAAGGCCTGAACCTCCAACTTCTTCTTTCATCGTCTTTCCTCTATTCACCTGAAGTTACCTATTGGCCGTGTTGGGCACAAGAATAAAAAGAACAGAAAACGACACCTTGCTGTTCGGACATTCTATCATTGTTCACACCATCTACTTCCCCTAGACATGCTACAGAGGTAACACGCCAATCCCAAATCTAACCAGCCGCTCCTTCTGGGGTAGCGCTACACTGATATGTCTGAAACCGACATGCTTTTGATGTGAAAATCCCGAGATTTTAGCTGCCCCGCCTCTGCATTGCCTCCTGGCGTGGTGACCATCTGTAAGCCCAGGGGCCCCATAATCTTCTATTGCCCGGGGGCCCCATGAGTTGTCAGTCCACCCCTGCTATGTACCCTCTTCACACCACATGACTGGTATCATCAGAAGATTTTTTTTACGCAGAAATCTGCAACATGTTACATATTTCTGCTCAAAAAAACCTCACGTGAAAGCAGTGTTATGGTGTGAGAAAAGAGCAATGGATTTCTTTGTGTCCTTGCAGAGACCTCTGTAATAAAATTCACGCATCTCTACACATGTGAACAAGCCTATGCAAGTCAAAGCTGCATGTTTTTTTTTCCTCATCAGCTTTTATGCACTTATGGTGTGAATGAGGTCTAATTATTAAAATATAAATTTTAAGAAAAGCAGAGAGCCAATCACACGCAAGATTTTTATCTACACTGTCTATAGAACACCCTCCAGGCTGCCGCATTGGTGAGGCATTTAACCATTTGATAATTTTAATGGACATTTGGGATCAAGCCTGCACTAGAGCCCTCATAGCAAGTGGCTTGCTATGGGGGAGTTTGCATTCAACAGGTGGTAGGAGTTGAGAGTGCCAGCAAGGGACCCCAGAAAGGGTGGATCAGAGCTGCTCTGTGCAAAACTATTGCACAGAGCAGGTAAGTATGACAGGTTTGTTATTTAAAAAACAAAACAAAAAAAATTCTTTCTTCTTAGAACCAATTCATACGTTTCCATCGATATAAATGGAAAAAAATCCAACCAAAATGAAAGCATGAATTGGTTTTAGGCAAATGGTCTGTTTTTAAGGGTACCTAAAAACTGAAAAACTGAAGACTGATCTGAAAATGATGTAACCATTAAATGCGTAACAGATACATACATACATACATACATACATAATACAATATAATAGTACAGAAACACACAAACATAGCCTTTATGGGCTAATAAAAAACTTGTATTTCCGAAAACAAGAGTTAATCACCTCCACCCTCAAATATAACTAAATAAAAGTGGTTTTTGTTGGCACAGAAGTGTAAACTCTAGATTTAAGAAGAACCTGATACAGCAATTTATGTAGTCAGACATAGAAAGCAGCCAAAGAAAATGCAAGGGAACTGGCTGTGGTGCAAGAAAGAGAGAATATTTTAACAGAAAAATGTGTTTACTCAGTATATAACATGAGTTCTGCCATAAAACACACATTTAGGCAACGTGCAGTTTTAAAATTAAATGAAAAAATAAAACCTGATAATTTTTAACTAATATGTGTCAGAAAGTGAATCTGTCGCAAAGCAAAGCTGTAACTCAGAAACCTTTATTTTCGTTCATATTATTACACTGACCTGGCTTCAGGACACTGCATGACTCCGAGTAATGTACACTTGAAAAGCACCTAAGTGTTTCTTAGTAGGCCATACGATACCGGGCTTATAAACTCAATCTGCACGACAGATGAAATTGATAGCACCTGTGACAGAAATTAACCACTTCCTTACTGGGCACTTTTAACCCCCCTCCTGCCCAGACCAATTTTCAGCTTTCAGCGCTGATGCATTTAGAATGACAATTGTGCGGTCATACCCAAATAAAAAAAATTATAATTTTTTTCACACAAATGGACCTCTCTTTTGGTGCCATTTAATCACCTCTGGGGGTTTTTATTTTTTGCTAAACAAACAAAAAAACATGGAAAAAAAAAAATACAAATCATGTTTCATAGTTTGTTATAAAATTTGCAAACAGGTAATTTTTCTTCTTCATTGATATGCGCGGAGGTGGCGGCACTGGTGGGCACTGATAGGCACAGATAAGGCAGCACTGATGGGCACTGATAAGGTGACACTGATGGGCACTGATAAGGTGACACTGATGGAAGACACTGATGGGTGGCACTGGTAGGCAGCAATGTTGTGGACTGGCAGGTGGCACAGATGAGCACGTGGCTGCTCTCCTTGATCGGGACTGATGTCCCTCTGACAGCCATTGGTGATCGTCTTTTTTTTTCTCCTCACGCTATTAGCGCGAGGAGAAAAAATAGCCGATTACCGGCTCTGTTCACATCAAATGATCAGCTATCATTGGCTGACAGCTGATTACAAGGTGATAGGTCGGGACCGACCCCTTACTCCGAGCTGTGATCAGCTGAGTCTCAGTGACACGCGGATCGCGGCGTGTGCCACGCACACCCTGCAGGGGGCGCGCAGGCCACTCGAGAATGGGGGGACGTCCAATTAGGTCCGCGCTGTAACCATCTTTCATCTGTAGCGCGGATCTGAAGTAGTTGAAATCATTTGAGCTAACCAATAATTGCATGGTGCTTTGTGTATGAGTTATCACTACAATTAACTATTTCTCTAGGAAGCCATTGGATCTAACTGTATAGTGATTAGCTGCCATTTAGTCTTAGTGATTTTAGTGGCAGATATGCTTCTGCATATCACCTAAAATACCCAGATAGCAAGCAGGCAGCGGTCAGGCAGTGGGTGATGGTGGAGAGCGGTGGGACTTTGCAGCAGCTCCCGTGTCCTCTGTGCGTCTCCTTCCGATTGGCTGAAACTACAGGTGCTACCTATCAGCTGATGGGTAACAGACCCCCACACCTGATTGACTGAGGGGCAGGTCAGTGTTAGGAGAGCGAATATTAATTCACTTTTTTTAAACACAACTGGGTGAACTGCGAGTGCAATGCATTGCACCTGAAGTCTATTAGAGCAAGTTCTTCAAAAACAGCCCCCCGATGCTAGAATTTAGGTGCCTGGCATCTGAAAAGGGTCAGGACACCTGAATAGGGCATGGCTACAGCGCCCATGGATAGATTCATGCCATACATGAATCTATCCATACTACACAGAGGGAGGTGACTGGAGAGAGGGGATGGTGCCATGTGCCCTTAATGGATGCACCACCACTGGGTCCAACACACTCCCCTACCGAGTCAGACACATGCAAAACTCATGCTCCCTGCTGACTGGGAGCTTTAGCTTTGTTTCATCGGGGGATCTGATGGATCTCTGCAGAGATATTGCCGTTTCCTCAGAGAGGTCAAGGGTCCCAAACAACAGCATTGGTAGGTCACACATTTTTATTGGGGCTATAGTTGCTTCAGAAGTAAAGTTATTTATCATGTAAGACACGGCACATCTTTTGTTATGAACAGAACCACAAAGCATTGCACCGAGGTACGCGTGTTCCAGTGCATTACCACTAAATATAGATCTGAACGGGATAAAATAAATTAACCCGCGAGATGAACAAAAATATTGCTTGTGAGTGAATTTTTGGGGTTTACACCCTAATTAATTGCTGAATTTAAGCAGCTGCCTCTATTTAATTTATATCACCTGAATTAGTTAATATGAATGAAGAGAAAGGGTAGAAATGGCGCAAGCTTGTTTAAAACAAAGTGCAGTGCCAATATGATGGGTATACCCTATTTATGTGGGAAACACTTGTGTGTGATGTGTAAAATCACAGTGATAAATGATCAAATCCAAATAAAAAACATGCACATTATTAAGATCCTTGTGCCAAAAAAAATGCTAGTGGTTCCAGTCCAAAATAATGTGCATAAAGTAAACTGACAAAGTGAAAGTATATTGATGAGTGAAAAATAAATAGACTCCGCGCCCTGGGCAATCTTGGGTTCACGCTTCCTCTCTGATAGCAGCAGTCTGCTATAGGGTTCACTACACTGTGGTGCATCCCTGACAGTCATTGAATGTCTCTTCCTCCACCCAGCTACGTACAACACCAAGTGTCCCTGAAAGGTGACAGCAAGCCCCCTGGGATGGCTGCTGTGGTTGGTCTTCCACCTCCTCAAAGCCACCTTCCTCCTCTGACTCCTCTTCTTCAGACTCCTCTCTCTGCGTTGCTGCAGGTCCAGCAATCGATGACAAGGCTGTTTCTGGTGGTGATGGTGACCACAACTCTTTCTCTTCATGCGTATTTATGGCCTGATCCAGCACTCTTCGCAGGGCACGCTCCAGAAAAAAATGCATATGGGATGAGGTCGATGATGTTGCCTTGGGTTTGACTAACCAGGTTTGTCACCTCCGCAAAAGGATGCATGAGCCTACAGCCATTGTGCATGAGCGTTCAGTAATGCGGCCAAAACATACCCAGCTCCGCAGAGGCTGTCCTCTTTTTTTTTTTATTCAAAAAAATCTGTTCTTAACAGTTTAATCTCGGTTTTGTCCCCTATCAGAGGCCAGTGTATGGAATAGATTTTAGGAACCGGGTAGATGGAAAAAGATGCTTGGTCGGTCCTCTTACTTCCAATTTGAGGCACTGCGCGTACGGCTTGCAATGTACTGTGCCTCCAGATATTAGTGGTGTGTTTAAGTAGTACTATTCCTATCAGTTTAATCCCTGTTACGTCCCCTATCAGGGGCCGGTCTATGGAATAGATTTTAGGAAACGGGAGATGGAAAAAGATGCTTGGTTGGTCCTCTTGCTTCCAATTTGGGGCACAGCGCGTGCGCCGTGCAATATACTGTGCCACCAGATATGAGTGGTGTGTTAAGTAGTACTATTCCTATCAGTTTATTCCCTGTTACGTCCCCTATCAGGGGACGTGTATAGAATAGATTTTAGACAACTGCAAAGAGTTGTCAATAGTTGACACACTCATGACATAAATTTTATTCCTCTATGCGTCAATCTTGTTGTAGTGATGACTGTGCTCGTGCGCACGTTTGGGAGATTGCAGGCGATTTTTCGGGCGGGTTTTTCAAAGCAAATGGTCGTGCTGAGGTAGTTCAGTGACAGTTAAGTGACCCAGAAAAACAATGATTCTGCAGTGTGTTTTTTTTTTTTAGATTGGTTTAGTTGTACTATGCGTGCAAGCTACTGTGAGACCAGATATGAGTGGCACTGTGCACTGGCAGAAGTTGGCAGAGTAGACGCTGTAGGCCTGACACACACACTTGCAGACAACTGCTATTCTATTACAGTCAAAAGCGTTTTTTTTTTTTTAAATGTAATCTACTGTGACACCAGATATGAGTGGTGGCACTGGGAAAGTGGGCACAGTATACGCTGTGAGCCTGACACACACGCTGGCAGGCAACTGCAATTAGATTACAGAGGGAAAATAATGCAGATTGATGTACTAGCCCTAAAAAGGGCTTTTTGGGGTGCTGTCAGGACGCTGTGGTTACAGCAGAGATCAGATGAGTCTTTCAGGACTGGAGTGGCCACTGAATACACTGGCCTAGCTATCAATTTCCCTATTAAAATCAGCAGCAGCTACACTGTCCTTCCTCTCACTAAGACTGCAGCTTCCGAATGAATCTAAAATGGATGCTGTCCAGGAGGTGGGAGGGTATGGGAGGGAGGGTATGCTGCTGATTGTCTGGAATGTGTCTGCCGACTGTGAGGTACAGGGTCAAAGTTTGCTCAATGATGACGAATAGGGGGCAAACGCGAACAAGCTATGTTCCCCGGGAACTATTCGCCGGCGAAAAGTTCAGAACATCGCTACTGATAACCCCAAGAGGGGGTAAAAATCGGGTGAGTGCAGTTCACATAGGAGCACAGTTTGAGTGGATCACTGTGAATTACAGAACTAGAAAAAGTTCACATCAGCACTTTCTTATTATATTTATTCTCATTTTTTATATTTCTATATTTTTATATACATCTATGTTTATTTATTTTTCACTCATCAATATACCTTCACTTTGTCACTTTACTTTATGCACAATATTTTGGACTGGAACCACTAGCATTTTTTGGCACAAGGATCTTACTAATGTGCATGTTTTTTATTTGGATTTGATCATTTATCACTGTGATTACACATCACACACAGGAGTTTCCCACACAAATAGGATATACCCATCATATTAGCACTGCACTTTATGTTTTAAATAAGCTAGCACTATTTCTACCCTTTCTCTTCATAGATCTGAATGGGCCTAAAAAAATAACTCACTAGACTATAAAAGCAAAAAGTTTTTAGGACAAAAAAAAGGGAAGACATGCTGATTTTATGGTAGGGAAAGAGCAGAAGTGGTTAAAGAGAGGTCTAAGTAGTTGATCACATGGATTGCTAGTTGGAAAAATATCCAAGTAATATCTAAAATGTAACTTATTGAACCTTGTGTTCGTAGAAAACAGTTCAGTAATGAGCTTAAACTCCTGCATTCACGTTTAGCTGCAAGCAATAGGGTGGTTATCGGTCTGGAGGCATGCCAAGATTCCAAATGAATTCTAACACCTCTATAGTGAAATTGAAAAGAAATGCTTCAGCTTCAGCAGAGCAAACCAGCCAGGTACATTTTATTAAGAAGCAGCTTAACATTTACTAATAGGAAGAATAGCTGAAGCATGGGAATTTTCCTTTTTATTACTTTTATTTTTAAGTTAAACTCTATAAGATTTCAGCAAAATGATCTACAATACATTCACAAGTTATGCATCCTTCTTATATTACATTTCATGAAATTGCATTGAATAATTTGTAGCACAGTTATGCCTTCTACATACATTTAAAAGTATCTGACTACTCAAAAGTAATAGTTCAGATGCAAGCAAGTTTAATTGTGTAACAGTTTTCAAATGTCACAAGGATAAGTACTAAAAGTGGAAGGAAAGCCTAACTATACCTATTCTTAAAAATGTTCCCTCTCCCCTCCTCCTACCTATTCTGCATACCCTGTATAAAAAAGATCCCCGTTTTTAATCTGCTCTTGTTCAGTCATGTGATCCTGCAGCTCCAGCTTTTCTGTGTCAGTGAGTGGCTGCTGCAGGGAAGAGGGAACACCAACAATGTCTGGGCCATGGGAGCCTATCGACATTACGGTTCCCAAGAATTCACAGTCACTGTCAAGCACTCCCCTTGTTAAGGGAAGTTAGAGCTGGGAAATGTGACCGGAATAAAAAAGGTAGATGTGAAGTCTTTTCTATACAGGGAATGTATAATGGGTAGACAGTAGATTTGTGCATTCGATTTCATTCGAATGTATTTTCGTCCGAATTTCAGGGATTTTTGTGTTTGTTTTAACAAACGATAAAGAATACGAAAGATCTGACATAAAAAATGATTTTCATTTTGTTGCGTTAACAGTTCGATACAGATAGAAGATTTGACATGACGGTGACGATAGCAATCTGTGTCTATCAAACCTACGGTTGAATGTTCTTAACCGAACTCTATTAGTCCAAGATTATTCGACAGAGAGAAAAGATTCGACATTATAGAGACATGAAGATTCGACGAAGCAGCTAAAAACATACGATTGCCACAAGCAGACATTCATGGTCAAATGCTCGGCCCATAGGCTATAGAAGAATTCTAATGTTGATTGACTATTAATAATAATAAATACAATTATTACTAGTCATACAACATTAGAATTCTACTATAGCTTGTGGGTGGAGGATTCAACCGGAAATGTACGATTGCGGCATCATACAGTTTAGCGTCTCCGTTGAATCTACTTAGAACATTCGACAGACACCATAAGCCTTCAATTGACAGATTCAACCTTAATTCGGATTTTCGGACGAATGCATTTTTTAACAAAATAAAAATGAATAAAAACGAATTTTGGGAGTAACTAAATACATTTATTTTTCGGACTAAACCAAAATTCCGAAACAAAATATTTCAGTGTGCACATGTTTAGTAGAAGGAAACATTTTTAAGAATAGTTAGTTCACAAGCCCGCATACCTATTACCTCATCTTTTAATCCCAGCTAAATGGTATAACAAATTAGCCATGTTTGGCCAGTTCCCCTGCCCAAACCCTTTACTGATGTTTTTAAGCAAATGTCAGAGAGGGATCTTGTTCTGCTGCAGTAGCACCACCCCCGATAAATGACAGACTACTGGCTGGCTTAGTGACAGCATTTGGCTGATGACCCAAAATCCACAGGTAGTTTATTGACATACAGGAGCAAGCAGGAGATCTGGTATTTTGTGGTGGAAGTACGGGGGGGGGGGGTTAACATTGTTAAGCTGTGGGTCATCCTTGTGGTAGGTTGTTGGGATTGATGAGGGTCTACGTTGCTGGACAATGTGATTGATGAGGTATTTACAACAGAAGCACGGTTAACTTTTTTTTATTACCAAATATTACCAAAAAAACAACACAGAACATGATGCAGGCACTCTAGTATCTGCCTGTAAAATCCCTGCAGAGGAAGACAGAAAACAGAATCTCTTACACTATGTGCATAGCCAGATTCGGTTTTCTACTTCCTTATGAAGCTGGTTAAATATAACTAAAAGACATCAAGAAAACAGTAGTAAAAATTTGTAATTTGGTAAAAAAAAAAAAAACAATTGGGCTGCTCAGTCTAAAATGTCCGGGCCCATTTTTTTGTCCCAGTCCGGGCCTGCTTGTAACCCTAAAACAAAAGAGAACCTTTACCAGTGCCCATCTTAGATTAGACTTTATTACTGAATTAACCACCGGGCCTATTTTGGAACTTTTCTCCTTCATGTAAAAATCTAATTTTTTTTGCTAGAAAATTTATCAGAACCCCCAAACATTATATATATTTTTTTTAGCAGACACCCTAGGGAATAAAATGGCGGTGATTGCAACTTTTTTTCCCTCGCACGGTATTTGCGCAATAAGTTATTCAAACGCCTTTTTTTAGGGGAAAAAAACCTTTCATGAATTAAAAAAAAAAAAAAACGGTAAAGTTAGGCCAATTTTTTAGTATAATGTGAAAGACGATGTTACGCCGAGTAAATAGATACCCAACATGTCATGCTTTAAAATTGCGCACACTCATGGAATGGCGGCAAGCTTCGGTACTTAAAAATCTCCATAGGCGACGCTTACATTTTTTTTTTACAGGTTACTATTTTTGAGTTACAGAGAAGGTCTAGTGCTAGAATTGTTGCACACGCTCTAACGCACACGACGATACCTCTCATGTGGGGTTTGAACGGTGTTTACATATGTGGGGAAAGACCCGAGGACACCTCGGCTGACCTTGACAAACCTCAGAAAGGCTCGGGAACGGAGTATTTCCGGGTCATTCAGAGCATTTCTGAACGACTCCGTACGGTGCCGATCGGCTCAGGCACCCCCCCCCCACCTCAGGCCAAACGCGGTACTGCACACTGCTTTGGCCTGAATCCTGCTCGTCTTGCGAGACAACACTCGCAAACCGAGTTAGGATTTTTCAAAATACAGTGCTTGCATTGTGAAACGCTCATTTAACCGCGTTACTCACAATCCAAGGTTCCACTGTAGAAGAGACATTTTCCAAAGGGGATACTAGTTCTGTTGAGCTGGGGGTCCCCAAGAGATTACCTTAATTTGCATGCATTTCCTCTTACTTCCTGTATTGGCTTTGGGACAGGAAGTGAAGGTTAATCTCTACAATGGCAAAAATAAACCTTACAGGCGTTATAACCCCCCCCCCCCTCACTTCTCCTAAAGTTTTGCCTAAAGTTCTACTTTAACAGCCACTTTTCCTATTGAATTCTATTTTGCTTACATTATGGGTGATGCAACAGGAGGAGAAAAAAACACCTAAAACTGTCATACTCTCCACACTCCTCTCCTGTACATACTGACTACTTTCATACACACCACACTCCTCTCCGGTACATACCACCCTCTATCATACCCCCACACTGCTCTCCTGTACATACTGCCCACTGTTATACCCTTCAAACTCCTCTCCTGTACGTAGTGACTTCTGCCATACCCTCCGAACTCCTCTCCTGTACATAGAGCCCACTGTTAGACCCTCCACATTCCTCTCCATCAACTGCACATACTTCCCAGTTTAATACAATAGGGGATCTCAGCTACTCTAAATATAGCATTCCATCTTCACCCTGTCTTCCTTCTGGGCTCTGTGCCTTCGGTCACTTGCCTTAGCTGGGCTGTGTTGATGCCATTCCCACGCATGCTCATGCGCATCCTCTCTCTCATCCCCCCTCCCTTACCCTTCACCCCTCTCTCATCCTCTCGCTCTCTCTCTCTCTCTCATCCTCCATCTCTTTCATTTAATTTGTTGTAACAAAAAATTGTTTGCATATTTATTTATCTATTATTTATAAAAAGGCCCACCAAAATCCTCAGCACCAGGCCTACGATGTTCTTAATCTGGCCCTGCTGCTACTACCTGTCTCGCAAATTCTAAGCATCTGCCCAATTACTAGAAGTTTTCTCAATATGTCTATGGTGTTGGGACAGCAAGTAGCTTGACCATTATTTGTCCTTTTCTGTTAGTCATACAGGCGTGTAAAACTCTAATTGACTTGAATGAGTTTATTGTGAGGATTAGAATACTGTCAAATGTTCACCGAGATAGAAAGTGACATGGCATGTCTGTACACTGGTAGCACAGGGCACAATGACAAAGAAGGCTTGTAAATAAAAAAACTGGCCTGGAGGAAAGAGTGACTTGTACTCAGGACAACAGATATGTGCATAACCACACTCTCAGAATATTATTCCCAGAATACCAGCAGTATCTGGCTGAACAGTACAGTTTCTGAGATTTGCCTGGGTATACCGATTTATTGCACGATATAGCATTAGAAGTATACATACTATACAACAGATTAAAGCTTAAAGAGAAAAGTGATTGCAGTTCTTTAACCACTTTAGCCCCGCACCATATTGCTGTCCAAAGACCAGAGCACTTTTTGTGATTCGGCACTGCGTCGCTTTAACTGACAATTGCGCGGTCGTGCGACGTGGCTCCCAAACAAAATTGGCGTCCTTTTTTTCCCACAAATAGAGCTTTCTTTTGGTGGTATTTGATAATCTCTGCGGTTTTTATTTTTTGCGACTATTTTGAAATAAATGCAATATTTTTTACATTTTGCTATAATAAATATCCCCAAAAAAGATATAAAAAAAACATTTTTTTTCCTCAGTTTAGGCCGATACGTATTCTTCTACATATTTTTCGTAAAAAAAAAAAAAAAATCGCAATTAGCGCTTATTGATTGGTTTGCGCAAAATGTATAGCGTTTATAAAAAGGGGGGTGGACTGTATGGGGGGTGGACTCACTAGGGGGAATCACTGATCTTTCGTTCATACATTGTATGTATGAACGGAGGATCAGCGTTTCCCCCGCTGACAGGAACGAGAGGAATGTGTTTACACACATACCTCCCGTTCCCCGCTCTGTAACGAACGAGCGCACGTGCCCAGCGGCGATCGCGCCCGCTGGGCACGCACACGGGACTCGGGGGCGAGCGGGGGGCCCCCTAGTGGTCGCGAATGTCCTGACGTAGAGCTACGGGCTCTCGCCCAGGAGAGCCGACCTGCCGCCGTAGAACGACGGCGGCTGGTCGGCTAGTGGTTAAAAAAGAATGCATTAATAAATGCATTAATAAATGTATTTTGGTTTAAATAAAATCAGTGTAAGGGATGAATACACCCCGGTTCAGTTCGCACTAGAACTTGCGAACAGACAGACAATTTGTGTGAACATGTGAAGACCGTTTAAGTATATGCAACACGAACGTGAAAAATCAAAAGTGCTAATTTTAACGTATATTCAAGTTATTGCCATAAAAGTGGGGACCCGGGTCCTGCCCCAGGGGACATGTATCAATGCAAAAAAAAATAAAAAATGTAAATTGCTCACGGCTGTAATGTATTGTCGATTCCTGGCAATAAACATAAAAAAATTAAAAATTAAATATCTATGAAAAAAACAAAAATGTGGGTTTCCCCCCCGCCCCCCCCCCCTCGGGCCTGGTATGGCTAGTAAGGGGAAACCCGCGCCAATATAGAAAAAAAAAAGGCATGGGTCCCCCCAAAATCTATACCCGACCCTATATAGTTTGTGGGGAGAGCCTCCTAAGCCATGATTGGCCAAAGGAACCCTGCCTTTGGCCAATTATGGCTCTCTCAGCAGAGCGCGCTGTGATTGGCCAGAGCATGCAGGTCAGGTGCATGCTTTGGCTAATCATAATACAGCAATGCACTGCGATCTTGGCTCTCAACTTTCCCGCGAACGCCCCATATGTTCAGTTTGTTTTAGAACAAACAAACACCGATGTTTAAGTCAAACGTAACCGCAGGCTTATCCCTAGTACCTACATTTAACTTGGACTAGCAGTCCCTGAACATCAGGGCTTTATTGCGGGATGAAAAAGCGGTATCAGGAGCCAATCAGTTCATGTGCTGACAAGAAGCATGCAGTCAGTGACAGAAAAGAGGGTGAGAGAGAGTGAAAGGCTGGGGCTAAGAGCAAATGGACAACATAGGCTAAGAGCAAATGGGTTAACTGACGCTGGCTTTTAGGCCTCATGCACACTTAGACTGAACGTTTATCTGCGTTTTTTATTTTTTTAGGCTGAAAAACGCCACTCAGAACCCAGTATTTTTTATTTTATTTTTTACAGCCAAAAAACATCCCAGCCAAAAACAGTTAATAACAGCCTATGTGTGCATGGACACATACTGTAGGATAACATGCTGGGGAGTTTATTGACTATAGAAAAAAAGGTCTGAAGCCAAAAACAGCAGCTGTAAAAAATGTTCAAAAACGTCCATTGTGCATGAGGCCTTACAGTGGGGACATCTAGTGACAAAAAGAGAGTACTGCATTGAAGTCAAATATTGCAGCAAAAGCTGGCTTTTTTGTTTTGTATTTTTATAGTTTACTTGGAGTTCTGCTTTAAGAGCGCCAAAATAGGATGACAAAACAGGGTTTCTGCCTTAGACTAGCCCTTTGAAAGAAAAAAAAAAAGAAAAAAAATATATATATATATATTATATCTCCCTAAATACTAAGGCCCAGATTCACATACTTTGGCGCATCTTTATGCCGGCGTAGCGTATCTTCTTTACGCTACGCCAGCGCAACTCAGAGGGGCAAGCATGGAATTCACAAAGCAAATGCTTCCAACGTTGCACTGGCGTTGCGTATAGTCGTCGGCGTAAGCCGACGTAAGTTAAAGTAGGTGGAAGTGGGCTGGAAGTGGCCGTGATACATTTAAATGAAGCGTGACCCCATGCAAAAGATGGCCTGAGCTTCAGACAAGTACTTAAAAACGAACTGCGCATGCTCACAGTCACGTTGAAACAACTGCCTAAGATACGTCGAATCACTGCCTACGACGTGAACATAACCTACGCCCAGCCCTATTCACGTATTACGTAAACTACGTAAAATTCGATGGCGTTCGTTCCCTGGTCCATACCTTTGCATGAGTTGCGCCTCCAATATGGGGAATAACTTTACGCTGGACGTAACCCTTAAGCAAATCACTTAAAACATGCGTCGGGCGCAAGTACGTTCGTGAATCGACGTATCTCCCTCATTTGCATCGAAAATCAATGGGAGTTCCAAATGCATCCAGCGTAAATATGCACTCACTATACGCCGGCGTAGGCAAGTTACGTCGGTCGGATGAAGTCAGTTTTTTGGCAAATCTTAGTTCTATGGGCACGGCGCATAGATACGGCGGCGCATATTTGTACTTACGCGGCGTATCTGGAGATACGTCGGCGTAAGTGCTTTGTAAATCCGGGCCTAATTGTTCCTAGAATTGGGTGGATCTAGCCTTTGTTCTCCATTTCGCGTCTACCTATCCTACAAGCGGTCAGTGGAAATCTATTAACATTTATTCAGAAAAAAAAATTACGCTTTTTTTCAGAAAATCTATCTTTAAGTATAAAATTTACCATTTGGATAAAGAAAAAAAAATGTTCTCTAAACATTACCTAACCATTGTGTTTCTGGATGGATCAGGCGATAATAGAAATATTTTAACAACACGGTCATGCTTTCAGGAAAACACAAGGACCTGAAATAACTAACTTTTTCTGTAACCTGCTTCCAGGATTTATGGGACTGTACTAAAAACTTTCTCTTCTTTGTCCATTTACAGAAACAGAAACAATGGGAAAAGCACCCATAACGGATGTTACATTTTGAAAATAGAAGCAGCCACCGAAATACATTTCTAAACATCTGAAAGAGACCTATTTTAATCTCACATTGTTTATTTTTACTCCAATCCAAAGTGTTGGTGAATTGCTATTGTAGTAACACAGCACAATATATTGTTTGTAATGTGTTACATATTTAACTAACTCCACAACAATGTTTAAACTCTGCATTTGTTACAATATTCATTTAAATATTCATTTAAATGAATGAAAATTCTATTTTGCACTAAGTTATTTTTAAGTCTGTAGTTTTTCCTCTTACATTTTAGTCAATATCTGCCAGGGGAGGACTTAGGGATGAAACTCAACCAACCCGTGCGGGTTTCCTCTGGGTACCCCTGTTTCCTTCCACACTCCAAAGACATGTTGGTAGGTTAATTGGCTCCTGTCCAAATTGGCCCTAGTATGTGTATGTATGAATGTGAGTTAGGGACCTTAGATTGTAAGCTCCCTGATGGTAGGGACTGATGTGAATGTACAATGCTGCATAAATTGAGTAGCTGCAGTGAATAAAAACGAGCCTGTTCGTCATAGGGATAGGTTTTCATGGGCTGAATAAAGTATTCCATGCAAGGTGCGCAATGGTTCCACATTGATTGGCGGTCATGGTGAAAGCCCAACTGAACTTTCATTTTAACCACTTGCCGACCATCCACAGTATATGTACTTCATTTATTTGAAGTTCATTACTGAGGTTATGGCATTAACTAGCTGCCATAACCCCGGTATACTTTTTTACTGTGGGCGATTTGGCATCTGATAAAAGTGGTCCTGGTGGCAGAATCGCTACGGGACCACTTTTTAGAGGCGGTGGGATAGGTGCCCCTCCAGACACTTTCCGGGTCTACTCTATGCTCTTGGAGGACCAGAGTGACCTCCAACATCACTTCTGGTTATCGGGCTTAAAGGGTTTGTAAACCTTTGTGTTTTTCCACCTTAATACACCTTGCACTGTCAGTGCCCCCTGAGCCCACGTTTTACTTACTTGAGCCCTGAATTTCTATGGGTGCGATCCTGCGTCACTCTCTCCATTGCTTCTTAGCTCTTCATTGGATAGATCGATAGCAGCGCAGCCATTGGCTCCCGCTGCTGTCAATCAAATCCAATGATGCGGGCACCTGGGGGGCAGGTCCGAGTCATACACTTGGTGCTTAAGGACATCGACTGTATGACACAGGAGCGCACCGGCAAGGTAACCCCCTTGGAAGAGAGCTTTTTCATCTATTGCGGGGAGGAGTCTAGAGAGCCCCAGAACAGAAGGATCACGGCCACTCTGTGCAAAGCTAATTGTACAATGGAGGCAAGTATAACATGTTTGTTATTTTTTTTATTTTTTTAAGTGAATCTTTAGTGTCACTTTAAGGAAATCATTATTATTATTGTCTCTTAATTAGGTGACCTGTCATTCTCATTTCTAGTACAATGTTTACATTCCTTCTAATAGGAATAAAAAAGTGTTACAAAAAACAAAAACAAAAATAATAATAAAAAAAAAAAAAAAAAGTTAAATCACTCCGTTCTCGCACACAGAAGCAAACGCATAAGTCACGCCCGCATATGTAAATGGTGTTCAAATCACACATGTGAGCTATCGCCGTGATCGTTCAAGTGAGAGTAATAATTCTAGCACTAATACTCCACTAACCCTAAACAGGTAACCTGTAAAATTCACCTATGGAGATTTTTTAAGTACAGTAGTTTGTCGCCATTCGATGACTGCACATATAACATATAACACTCACTTTTTCACCCTGAAAATCAGTTGCAAATAGTGTGTGCATGTTATACGTCAATACTGAAACTTGGGCTGCCTTGGATTGAATGGGGAGGGGGTAGGACGAGCGCCTTCAGATTACATACAGCGATAATCTCCCGTTTACTCAACGGCCTCTGTAATAGGAAGTCCAATCTCCTGGGCCGGCATTGGACCAGTGTTTTGTCAATCATAGAAACCGGTCCAGGAGACAGGACTTTTTATTAAAGAGGCCCCTGAGTAAAAAGGAGATTCTTGCTGTATTTAATCTGGCGGCGCTCATCCAACCCCCCTCCCTGAGATGGGCATTGATCAGGCTGCATTCATGGCAATGGGGAGGCTGCAGATGGGCATTAATCAAACGGCATTGATGGGCGATTGTGAAGCTGCAGATGGGCAATAATCAAGCTGCATTGATGGGCGATTGTGAAGCTGCAGATGGGCAATAATCAAGCTGCATTGATGGGCAAATGTGAGGCTACAGATGGGCATTAACCAAGCTACATTGATGGGCAATTGTGAAGCTGCATATGGGCATTGATCAAGCTGCATTGATGAGCAATTTTGAGGCTGCAGACGGGCACTGATAAGGCACTGATCCTTACTTTGTTTCAAAGTTCTACAAAATCCATTTGTAGCCACCTGACTCCATTAGTTACCAGAAGTCATATTTGTTCTTACTTTGATCTCCTTGGATAGGAGCTCTACATACATCACTTGCCCTTCTGTAGCTAACTAGTTATCAGTCTGTATGTGGGCCTTGTATGTGTGATGCATGCTGTGAACTTCCCCCTTTAATAATGTCAATGTTGTCTTTAAAAACGGAGTTATTTAATCAGTCTCTCTTTTCCATTATATTGTTGCGATTTTTAATTTTATTCAATAAATCAATCACAGTGTCCTATGTTTGGCCCACTTGGGAGAACTTTCTTCCCCTTTTTTGTGTGCAATTTTAGGGTCACTAGGACTGCATCTTTTGGATATCCATCTGATGAACGATTGATCAATTTTTAAATTATGCACATTTTTCACTACTTAACGGTTAGTCCAGGCACTCAATTATGTATTTTTTTTGCTGTTGGGACCCTCACTCCCTGTAGGGAAGAAGAGATCTACTTGCAGGGTCCAACAAGCCCTCTGCCGATTCGGAGACATAGTGCTCTAAATCAGAGGCAGCAGGAGCCTTGTTGATTGTAAAACTATAGGTCTGGCTCAGACATCTGCATTAAGACCACTGCTTTCCCACAAAGTTTTCTTGGAGTTCAGCTTTAACTCACGGAACTGCTCTTTTTGTCATTCATCCCAGCAAAGCCTCATCATTATGTAACCGTAATTTTCACTTTCCCGTTATTGTCTTTATTCCTGTATATCCTGTCTTTCATATTGTTTTCATTTATCCGTCTTAACCTCTCATTTAAAACTTTGTAAATATTTTGAAACAAAAATACTTTAAGGCCGCGTACACACGATCAGACATGTCCGATGAAACGTGTCCGATGGACCGTTTTCACCGGACCGCGCTGAAGTGGTCTGTTGGTCTGATGTGCGCACACACCATCGGACCAAAATCCCCTCGGACCAGAACGCGGTGACGTAGAACACAACGACGTGATGAAGAAACAAAGTTCAATGGTTCCAAGCATGCGTCGACTTGATTCTGAGCATGTACGGGATTTTGGTCCGATGATTTTGTGTACCAACCATCGAACCTGTCCAGCGGACATGTTTTGAAACTTTTGTCCACTGGAAACGGTCCGATAGGCCGTACACACGATCGAACATGTCCGATGAAACTGGTCTGCGGACCAGTTTCAGCGGACATCTCTGATCGTGTGTACGAGGCCTAATTCATTTACAATTCATGCAATACATAGATGTTCCAGGCAGGCAAAAAAAAAATGTGTGTAAAGCAATATCTATAGCCTCTTACCGTGTAATTAGGCAGCAGTCATGAACTATGCTTTCTTCAACAAATATCCCCTTCTCCTCGTCACTTTCAATCAGTCGTCCATCATGAAGCCAGTAAATATCACTAGTGCTTTTCATGTATGTAGCAGTACAATGAAAGGGGAGGCGATCACCATGGAAAACAATCTGCTTCTGTGATGGAATTATCTGAAACAAGGGTATTGCCAATGGTCCATCTGATTAAAAAAGAAAGGACTTGGATGAGTAAAATAGTCAGTCTATTAAGGAACATTGCTATATGGATGATAAGCAACCTAAGTTTATACTGCCACCTAGAGGAGAGAAAGTTACTAGGCACAATAAAACTAAAGGCCGGCGCCCTAGAAGCCCTAACCCTTCCCACTTTATACCTGCTCAGTTGCAGCAAGCAATACACAAAGGATAGGTAGCATATAAGGGAAGGGACCCAAGTCTCCCAATGGACTGAGAAAATAATTTTGTGGCAACAAACATCTTTTTTTCTTTATCATCCATTAAAGAATACAGCTTAATGATTAATAAGCAACCTAGGTACATCCAAAAGCAGCCCAGAGGGAGGAGTCCATGAAAACAACACAGCGGAGAAAGCCAGAGAACCACTTTTAGTACCCTTTGGAATAGCAAACAGGGCATCGGTCTGCCTAAAGGAAGCTGTGACTGAGAGGTAAACCCTGATGAACCTCAAATGGTGAAACTCCAAAGCCTCACACCATTTAAAATGAGCCCTCCATGATAATTCTTGCAGGAAGTAGACTTACAAGTTTTGGGCTTGGTCAGGATAAGAGAATCTACAATATCTGTGTCTCTCAGAATCTGAGTCGCAACAGCCAATCTGTTAAAGCCAGTCTTTGTTGGATCAACTCTGGCTGATCGGGTAAAGACCACAGAACATCAGATAAGAAAATAAGTGGGGTACCACATTTTTCAAAGAGAATCTGAAACTATGAGAATGACTGGTATGCCCTAATTTTCGATCCTTCAGTATAGATAAAGTAGAGGCAGAGGAAAGGCATAAATAAGAGCATACTGATTCCATGGCACTACCAGGGCATATGCTGCATTCACCGGTGAGCGAGTCTCACATACTGGAGACAAAAAACTTTCAAGCTTTTTGTTTTTCTTGTGAACCGAGATGCTAGCAGATCTATCTCCTGTGTTCCCCAATGCAGACATATACCTTGGAACACTTCCTGATGGAGGGGACATAGCCCTGGATGCACAGACATTGTCTGTTGGAAAATTTGCCTCCCATTTATCCACTCTGAAAATTTGCACCACAAAGAACACTGTAGCATGAGCTCTATCCAGGACAGAATAGATTCTACTTCCATCACCATAGCAATGCTTCTAGTGCCCCTGATGACCGGTTCTAAGGATTAGGTTTTAAGAATGAACCTGATTCCTAATGACCAGTAGACATGTGCAGACTGGAATATTTAGTTTTGTTTTTTCGTTTTTGTCTGGAAAATAAATGTATTTAGTTACTCCCGAAAATCGTTTTGATTTATTTCGTTTTTCATTGGAGAATAGCTTTCGTCCGAAAATCCAACAATACTTGGTTTCTGTCGAATGGTCAAAGAATATTCGACGGAACTTCGAAACTTTAAGCCGAATCGTACATTTCCAGTCAAATATTCCACCTACAAGAATTCTAATGTTGTATGACTAGTAATAATAATAATAATAAATAATTATATTATTATTACTAGTCATAGCCAACCAACATTAGAATGTTTCTATAGCCTTTGGGCAGAGCATTAAAATGTACGAGTGCAGTAGATCTTCTCCGTCGAATCTTAAAGCTTAGCACTTTCGATATACACCATAAGCCCTCTATTCTCTATAATGTCAAATCTTTTCTCTATAATGTCGAAAAGTACCGTATGTGTGTGTATATCAGGTTCGATAGACAGATTGCTATTCATTCACTGTATTCAGTCAGCGTCATGTCGAATCTCTCTATATCGAATTTTTACCGCAACAAAAACGAAAATTAAGCATTTTTTATGTCGGATCTTTCGGTTTTCGTTTCTTGTGCTTTCGTTATCGTTTTTTAAAACGATAACGAAAAAAAAAACAGATTTTCAGACGAAAATGCATTCTAACGAAAACGAATGCACATGTCTAATGACCAGTCAGAAAGGGGATAACAGATATATTACTTGCAACTCCAGGATGTTAGTTCTACCATAGACCAAAACAACAAGGAACGGACAGATAGTCCTGGATTCCACAAAGAGGAAATAAACATTATTTCTTCTTAGGACAATAGGTACAAATGGATCGGTGTGAGGTGTCTGAGGACTGAAAGCCTTAATGGGGCTGGCTTTCAGTTTCTGTATGTGTCTGGATTTTTAAGCACAGGTTTAACTAAAACTAAAATCTTTTTTGGATTATGGATAGAGTAGGGAAGGATCCCGGTTTTTACTGCTGTCTGTGTCCTTACTAGGGAGATCCATGTGCTTTTTTTTGTCTTGCTTACCTTTGTTACCAGGGCTGAAAGTGATGAGAAAACCAAAGTTTATCACCAGAACAGCAGTGGAAGGACTAAAAGGGGAACTCCCTGCCATTTGCAAATATTGTTTCTTCCTGTAGTGTCTCTGGGATAGGAAGTGAACTCCCAAATTGGACACAGACAGCACCCAGTAAAAAACAAACTTAAGAGGTTTTAGACCTTCCCAACTCCATCCAAATAAAAAATTCACTAATCTTTTATATACATGTTCTAGTCACACTATGTAGTTACACCACTATTCAAGCCTGTAGCTTCCTGTGTCCCCTAATCATCCAAGTTAAAAATTAAGCTTTAGATTTCTTAAAGCCCCACTCTGGGCTACTTTTACATGTACCTATGCAGTGAGGTCTCCCCCACATGGCATTAGTTGAATGTTCAATAGGCCTCGGGGAAAAAGTACCAATTCGTATTTCTTGCTCCCACAGGCTTCTTCATTAACATACCTGCCTGGTCGCAGCTTTCTTACATCAACATGTACAATGAAGGACAATGAAATCTTATTTGAGGATGGCAAAGTCCCCATCCAGCATCAAACAGTAGTGGAGAATGTCAACTGCCAGGAGAAGCAGGAATAAGGTAAATGTTTGTTCTTTTTCTTCTCCCACTGGCCAATTGTGCATAGAACTTATGCAGTATTGTTAAGTCCCCATTACATATGTAAATGTAAATAATATCTTCATTTTTGTTAAGAAAAAACAATATCCTCTGGCTGATCAATGTGCATGGCAAGGATTTTAACAAATTTTGTAACAAATTCCTACCTTTCATTGCTGTGAGGAATAGCCGTTTGTTTCACCATGTCCACTCCTTAGCATATGAATCCTGGATAGGATGGTCTGGTTCATTATAATTACCTGGTGCACGCTCAGTGTTCAAATAAGAAAAGCTACATCCCTGCATCTCTTTAGAAAAATGTAATCCTTCTTGAGTATTTTACCAAAACTGAACTTCCGATTGCAAGAGGTGCCTAAAAATGTGACTTGGATCTTAGTGCAGAGTGCAGACTTCTTGTAAAATCAGCAAGTCAACACACAAGCAAGAAATTACATTTCTGGAGGTGTTCCGTACACCAATGGCCTCCAGGGTGCCATATTGCATTACGTTTTATAGAAAATTACAGCGGCTGCAGATTAAGAAAAGGTAATTTGTAGGACATTTAGTTACAACATGGCTTGTGTAGCAATTGTATATGATATAGGAGTTACTCTTAAACCGCTTTCCGACCGCCCACCACAGTTTTACTGCGGCAGGTTGGCTCGGGTGCACAAAAATCACGTAATAGAACGTGATGTTGCGCTGCGGCCACTAGGGGCTTGCACACGTGCCCCCTGCTTGCCCCTGGTGCTGATGCGAGTGCCCGGCGGGCATGATCACTGCCACTGCAGAGTGAGAACTGGGAGCTGTGTGTGTGTGTGAGGGGGAGAAATGACTGATCGTTGTTCATACAAAGTATGAACAGCGATCTGTCATTTCCCCTAGTCATTCCCCCCCCCCCTTTCAGTTAGAACGCACTTTAGGGAATATAATTAACCCCTTGATCACCCCCTAGTGTTAACCCCTTCCCTGCCAGTGCCATTTTACAGTAATCAATGCATGTTTATAGCACCGAATGCCGTAAAAATGCCAATGGTTCCAAAAATGTGTCAAAAGTGTCTGATGTGTCCGCTATAAGGTCGCAGTACCGATAAAAATTGCAGATCGCCGGGATTACTAGTAAAAAAAAAAAAAAAATTAAAATGCCATAAAACTATCCCCTATATTGTAGACGCTATAACTTTTGCGCAAACCAATCAATAAACGCTTATTGTGATTTTTTTTACGGAAAATATTTTGAAGAAAAAGTATTAGCCTAAAAAAAAATGTTTTTATATCTTTTTGGGGGATATTATGGCAAAGAGTAAAAAAAATTCCTTTTTTTTCAAAATTGTCGCTCTATTTTTGTTCATAGGGCAAAAAAATAAAAACCGGCAGAGATTATCAAATACCACCAAAAGAAATCTCCATTTGTGGGAAAAAAAAAGGATGCCAATTTTGTTTGAGAGCCACGTCGCATGACCGTGCAAATGTCAGTTAAAGCGATGCAGTGCCGAATCGCAAAAAGTGGCCTGGTCATTGACCAGCAAAATGGTCCGGGGCTCAAGTGGTTAACAACAGCAGGGGGTTGGATTTTGAGCATGTAATACAAGTACAGTAGTAGTCTCATAATCTGCTTCATAAACTGTTTAAAGCACTCTTTCCACAGGGTCTAAGAAGAATAATAACCACAAGTCCTCCTCTCTATCCTATCTCTAACCACTCTAATTGGAGTTACAGGAAGACCAGGGGTGAATTTGACATGCAGTCTGTAATTGACAGCCTGGTTTTACTTTTTGTATTACAATAACATTTACATATTTAATGTTCTAAATGTTTTATTATGCAGCCTTGATATTGTTCATCATGCCTTCCTGTGTCTGCCATCTGGGCAACGAAACTGACAAAATTATTTTGCAAAAATATGCTTGCACTTTGTCATTTGTAGACACTGAGGTAATGTTCATAAATATTTTCATCAGCATCATTTTACATGTTTTTCAGTCTTCCATGTGGGAAAGACAAGATGATTTTGTTACTTTCCTCACTTTATGAACTTTCAGAGCATGCCTCATTTCTGTTATTCGGCTAAACTTACATTTCATTAGAGTAGGCCATTTAATCCCTAAAGGATGATGTCATAAACAAATTATGAGAACTGTACTTATAGACTGTTCCAAAACATCTGCATTTCATTCTGATGTTTTATATGTGACATTAATCCAAAACCATCTTTGTGTGATAATCTTCCCAACTCCCAGGGATAGCGGCATGCTGTTCTGAGACTAAAATTCCTGTCCACTCAACGGAGGATAGAATTTTCCATAAACAGTATTACACAGTAAAAAGGTTGACTTTCCACTGTGTGTCCCACTGTGTGGTGCATGTTCAGACAAAGGAGCTCTTCTGGGATTTTTTAAGATGCAGGAATATCACATTTTAATTATAATTCGCAAGTTCATCAATGGTGTCATCATTTTCAATCTGTGTCCTCTAGAGGCCTTTTACATGTTTGATTGCTGATCTGGAGTCGCCCAGCTGAGCACAGACCAAAATCATTATGTGCATGAAGTTTCTATCTTCTTCATGTGTCAATTGATTACATGAGTGGGAGCAGATCACAAAGCATCCCACTGGTATGGTCCCACTTGTATATATTATTTTTAATATTATTACAAACACAAGATTTATACAGCGGCCATAATTTACACAGGGCTTTACAATATAAGTGTACAAAACAATTCAATACAAGAGAGTTAGGGTGGCCCTGCTTGTGAAACCATATAATCTAATAAGGAGGGGCAAGTGGTACAAAAGATAACTGTAAGGGATGAGCTGATGGAAGAACTAAAAGTTCTCTAGTTAAGTGTAGGCAGGGCCACTGATAAGGCAATACAGCCGACCCTCTTGTACTGGGTCGAGGCCTCAACAGTTCAAAAAGGGGAGCCCAGACACATGCTGAGAAGGAGGCCTAGCTGTACGGCCTTGTGGATACTCTTGCAATGCTGCCAGCTTTCTCCCTCAGGCTGCACTGCAGGGGGATCAGTTTTAATATCTGCCCATTCTACCCAGTTTGCCCCCCCATGTGCCTTCCTGCCCCACAGCACTGCTGGCTTTCCTACTCTCCTCTACCACCTGTGGGCTACGCTAGGCACTGGGGCATTTGCCCTACATATGGGGTACCTTTACTTGTGTTTTGCTTACCAATGCTCGGGGCAAGGCTTAGGCCACTCTTGGGGATAACTCAACCTTAGGACAGACCTCCAAAGTAGAGATGGCCATACACCATGTACAAGTTAACAAATAAACTAGACTCCATGCATGCTCTTAGTCAACTCTTCCAACAACAGTCGATTATATCTTGGAGATTTGTCTGTCTTCTTTAAATGCAGCAGACCAAGACTGGACAGAGCCCTCTCCCCTTTTTCTTACAACAAGGGAGAGAGGCAGAGTTTCAAAAAAGTGCTGGAACTGCATTAACCCTTCCCTTCCAACTAGGGCAGTCAGCTGTCTAACAGTAGGCACGCCTTCTCACCAGCAGCTGTTGCAGGCACATTTACTATTATTCCGTTTGTGAAAGAACAAGAAGTCGCTTAGTATGGAGGTCCAACTATTGATTCACGTTCCAGAAGCAGCTGAGGCTGTAGAGAAAAGGACTGGGAAATCGCTGTCCTCGGTGGTTCTCTCTGTCCCTGTGTGACCCCTCCACCCCCACAGCGCTTCTGTCTTTCCTGCTGCAGAGCACAGGAGGATCAGTTTATGATGGGAAGTGGAGGAGTGGTAAATATGTAATAATAATAATAATTTTACAGCACCTTTATTTCCTGAACTAAACATTGAGCAATTGGTACTGATCGCTCCTGTGCCCATTAAGAACTGTAAACTGTATTTACTATGCTTCAGTTTGTGAATGAATAGGAAACCCCTCTGTACAGAGCATGTCCCATTCATTTACTGTCCAGTGCAGCTGAGGCTGCAGGAAAAGGGAGTCCCTTTCTCCATTACAAAAGTGAGACATTATGGGTCTGTTTAAACCCCTGATGTTTCATTAATCCCCCCCCCCCCCAACAGGGTCATTTAAAATAATGTAATACATAAAACAATTCCTAAAAATAAGTCAACAAAAAAATTAGGGGCTTATTTACATGTGCCTTTCTTTCTAAAGAACAGAAGCTCTGAAGAGCAGTCAGAATTTGGATAACTCTTCAGAGAATGCTTGACAGGCAGTAGGGAAGCCTATTGCTAAGGTGGACAGAGAAGGAGATATCAACACAGATTGAGGTAAAGAGTCCTGGAGCATGGGAGAAGTCCTAAAGATCAGCGTGAGAAAAGACATGGGGGCTAGAGGGCAGTTAGTCTTGGAACGACCATAGAGGATGGTTTGGATGATAACTGGAGGCAAGTTTGATGATGTAATTTGGGACAGAATTGTAGATGGCTTTGTATATAAAATAGCAATCCACATATCAATATACATTTTATAAAAAGGTATTTTTTCTAAAAGCAAGAAGTCTATATTCACAGATATAGATCACACGGAATGAGTTTTTATAACTTGTTGAGTAAAAAGAAAACTTTGTTGTCTAGGTTTATCACTAGGACCGTGTATCCCTTTGCACACAATGTTACAAAGTTAATAACGAAGAGAAAATTTCCCCTTTTCTATATCCTAAGTAACACGGTTATTTTAACTTTTCCCATGGACAAGATACATCTCTAGGAGAAATATGCTTTTGTCATAGGTTATTGAATTGTAAGCATGGTGTTTGCTTGTATTTTTAATATGTGATAAAAGCTAATGTACTAGGGAAAGTGCTTTTTTTTTTATATCTGCACAAATTCATTCCCTATTGGTTCCAGGGGACTCTACATTTGTTGGAAATGCTGTGCGGTGCTGGGTAGGGCTGAACAGTTGCTGACATAGGGAGGAAAGTATTTTATCTGGCAGGATGCATTCAAGGACGTGGGGATATGAAAGGACAACTGTACCAAATGCACAATTGTTCTTAAACCACTTTGTACCCAAGCCATTTCTGACACATCGCTCTTACGTGTAAAAATCTACTTTGTTTTTGCTAAAAATTACTTGGTACCCCAAAATATTTATTATAGATATTTTTAACAGAGACCCTATAGAACAAATTATTGGCTTTGCAATCTGTGTAAACACACCTTCCCCGTTCTTCTCTGTGGCTTTTTACAGATCGTCTGTTTCCTGTTATAGGGAACAATGATCAGTGATGTCACACATCCAGCCATGCCTACCCTACAGTAAGAATCACTCCCTTAGGGCACACTTAACCCCCGAAGGCGCCCCCTAGTGGTTAACCCCTTCACTGACATTTTCACAGTAATCAGTGCATTTTTATAGCACTTTTCGCTGTGAAAATGACAATGGTTCCAAAAATGTGCCAAAAGTGTCTGATGTGTCTGCCATAATGTTGCAGTCACAAAACAAAACAAACAAAAAAATCACCGCCATTACTAGTAAAAAAAAAAAATGTATTAATAAAATTGACACAAAACTATCCCTATTTTGTAAACGATATAACTTTTGGTGCAAACCAATCAATAGACGCTTATTGCGATTTTTTTCACCAAAATATGTAGAAGAATATGTATTGGCCTAAACTGAGGAAAACAAATTGTAACAGGAGGGCCCGTGGGACCCAGAGGCTCTTGCAGGGTGTGGGGTACTCCTGTTTCAGCTTCGCCGATGACTCTTGTGTCTAAAGTCATCCTATGTCCACTAGGGCAGTGTTTCCCAACTCCAGTCCTCAAGGCACACCAACAGGTCATGTTTTCAGGATTTCCCTCAATTGAAACATCTGTGGTGATTACTAAGGCAGTGAAACTGATCGAATCACCTGTGCTAAATAATGGAAATCCTGAAAACATGACCTGTTGGTGTGCCTTGAGGACTGGAGTTGGGAAACACTGCACTAGGGGCATAGGATGACTGAGAAATGTTATCATGGACTACATGAGATGGGGCAGTAATGTAATCCACAATATATTCAAGAATGTCTACAATAACTAATTACAGGTTGTTGATTCTGAACCCAACAGATCAATGAATAAAGTGACTCATTCATGTGGGAACACAGACTGTGAAGGGGGTAATTAAGTATGCTACTGTCATGTAAACTAACCTTAGTCTGGCTTCTAAAGACCTTTTCATTGTGTGATGCTAATTGACACTGTATTGTGTGAATTTCTATTGATAATAAATGTATATTGTATAGCAGGTGAGAAGAGCCAGAGTCATGATGTCTGACTTGTCAGCTGTAGCCAATTAGCTCCTGTTAGTTGTGTCAGACCTGGTACCAGAAAGTCTACCCAAGATGTGTATTGGAGGCTAGTTAGGGGGGCATTGTATAATGTTGTGGGTGGAGTTGAGTCATTGTTCATATTTGGTTGCTGACTGTATATAAAGAGCCTGAGTTTACCAAAATAATAGAGAAGGACACAAAATGGGGTGTGGAAAGAGCTGCTCATCCGCCTATGGAGAGTTTAATGGTACATTGAAAGTCATAAAAATTAGCTCTGGTATTCCATACAAGGTCAAAAAATAGATACAGAAGGATAAGCACCAAAGGTATGACATAAAGAAACATAAATGGTATACAATTATGTCAGATAGGTCTTGATGCGTTTCAGCCCATTTAAGGTCCTATTCAGAGGAACTATAACAGAGTAAAAAATCAACATATATAGTTGCTGCAGTGTATTTCAGAACAAGTATATATTCACATGATTGTTACATAATCTAGATACCTACTTGCTGTATGTAAGCGTAGTTGTATTTAAACCAGAGACTGCTTAAAAGCTAAAAAACTCCAAGAGTAGACCCCAAGAGTGATCTTCC
Source organism: Rana kukunoris (assembly GCA_029574335.1). Lineage (NCBI taxonomy): Eukaryota > Metazoa > Chordata > Amphibia > Anura > Ranidae > Rana > Rana kukunoris. The sequence continues at coordinate 58,419,450 of CM056056.1, forward strand.
ACACAGCAGGCAGAGCACCGAAGCGACCCAGGGGCGTGGGGTCTTTAAAGGCAGCTTGCAGGAACTCACAATGTAGGTGGGAAAAGGATCTGGACTGAGTCCAAACTGGCAGGGGAAGGGAATCCCGGTGGGAAGGCCAGCACAAGAACGGCTATCAAAAACAGAATATACAAAATATAAAATTGTATATAGAAAAGGTAACAAAGATTAGGTCAGGTCACTGTGCATACACACTACAAAGTGGAGGTATTTTTATCATACTATCATATTGCAAAACACATGTGGGGATGAAAGGAGAAAAAAAAAGGGAAGAAGGAAAAGTGCATAGGGAAGTGATAGGGACATGTGTATGCGAGGCTAGAGGTAAGAAAGAACTTTGTATAAGTATTTGAACTAATATATGTTCAAAAGAATACCTCTGTTGATGAAAAAGCTAGGGTCAGGAAGCAGCACTGAGCTAACAACATGAGCCCATGCCTACAGAGGAAGAAATATAAAAAAGAAAAAGGGAATTGTTTGGGAACACATCAGAGTAGCATTGCCCAAAAGTTAAGCTTCTTACCCAAAGTATAATGATCCACTCCTGCAGCAGCAGTGGACAAGGGTCACAAACTGACTCCATAAGTCCCTGGAAAGTATGTATATGGGTGTATGCACAGTACCTGAACCAATGGGAGTCCTAGGTGGGTGGCCATCTCTGCCCTGGGCGACCTCCCCTCAACAGCTGAGCCAGTCAGATCCATAACCGCAATGGCGGCTATCCCCACTTCCGTCGCGCCAATGACGTCACGTGCATGCGTGGTGCGCACGCGCATAGACAAGGCACGTCTCTCCGGAAAACCAAAGACGCCGTCATTGAGGGGAAAAACACCAAACAGCATGGCAGGACCAGCCCACTATCTAGTGGAGTAAGAGGGTACCCAGAACCTGGGCTCTCTCCCCCTCAATGAGAAGCAGCCAGAGACAGCATATCAGTAACAGGACTGCCATCTTGTGGAGGAATATCATAAGGATCCTAAATGAGAGAATTAACAAAGAAAAGGTAATAGAATACAATAACTGTAAAAAAAAAAAAAAAATACAAGGGAACTCGAGAGGCCACAGGTTTTTCTGTATGAAAAAAGACTTGCTGTGAAGTGTTACATTTCAAAGATATTAACTCATAAGGCAATATAATTGAGGAAATAATGGGATGGAAAAAACAGTAATGGAAAAACTGGTCTGGCATAAGGTGAAACAATCATTGGGTTTTCCCTGAAGTAAATCCTTTCAGAAATAGAGCAAAAGATAATGATTCATTCAAGCCGGGGGGGTTTGTAGCCCCTAGCCTTAAGATCAATTCTCTGCTCCCGCTGAAGTAGGATTTTGTTCCAGTAGCCCCCCAATCTGGGATTTGAATCCGATCGAGGGCAGCGAAGGAAACTTTAAGGTACTTTGTACTTATGGACAAGGGCAACATGTCTCCCAATTGGGAGATAAATGTTGCCGATGTCCATACTATATTTGTGTTGAGACACACGTCTCCAAAATTCCTGCTTAGTCTTGCCTTTTCCATGTAATACACGACTCCACGTGTCTGACAGTTTACAAAATGTGTAGGTTTGAACATTTCCCCATTGGGGAGACAAAAGGTCTAATCTTTTCTCAGACAGCAGAACGAGCATCGCCCACATTTGAAAGTACCAAAAATTGGGCAATGTTGGTTCCTCTGCTGAGCGTCTTTCTATTCACTGGACACTAAGAGGTTCTTTATAGAAGTGCAAAGGAAAAAATGTGTATTCCGCGCCACAACCAAATAATTAGTGATCGCCACTAATGGGAAGATAATAAACTGTGCTGCTCCTCAGTGATATAGTATGTGACTATAAGAAGTGATAAATAAAAGAAACGATAGAGGGCGCCACTGGGACTATATAAGAAAATATTCACTCGTGGTGACTAAGTGATTAGTTAGGAGTATTGGAACAATGGAACAACAATAGTAAGATCTATGTGTCTAACAATAATTAGTAGGTGATATTAATAAATGAACAATGGTACGTCAACCTAGAATCCCAAACATATACATAAGACAAATAATAGTAATAGGATGTCAGGAAAATCTTCTTATGGAACAATGGTTGGAAAGAGTCCGTGCACAATTATAGCAGGATTGTGATGTGCTGATTCTGGGATGTGCAAGAGCCTTCACCAATTGAATAATTTGTGTTCCACCTCAGGTGCTGGGGAAGTGCTAGATGCTTACCAGATGATTAGACCTCTCTTTTAAAAGTAGGTCTGATGGGCAGGTCAGGATAAGTGCCTGAACACTATGGGCATGCTGGGTCACGTAGTTCCACAATACTAGCAGGTATGCTCATAGATGCATGGAAATATGAATGAGAAATATCATGGTACAATAACGTTTTATTAAAATCAAAATAAAAATGCACACACAGCCGAATGGCCTCCTACCCCAGCTAGTGCCTGCCTGGCACTGGGAGTATAGCGTGTCACAGCTCCTCTCTCCAATGAACCACCGAAGGTTGTAGATAGCAGACAGGTCCGGGCTTGGTAGGCTCAGGTAGGCTCAGACGGAGGGCTTATAAGCCGTGCAGGATGCCAGAGAAAAAGCCGCCGACATATGTTTCGCACGTTGTGCGTCTTCAGGGGGGCCTGTCTGGCTGCTAAGGTTTGTGGGATTTGTAGGCTGCGATGAACTCTGCGTGCTGCGTGTTTCTGGAGCGGAGCGTGACTAGCGCTGTCATTCCCAGGGCCACGCTCGTGCACAAAACAGATTGCTTTTCTACACAAAAGATTGTCTTGTTTGTTACAAAATCATACCACAGCTAAGATTACTCTAACTGCCTTATAATCAGACAACTAGATTACGGACTGCAAGGCCATGTAAATTTATACAGTTTATGAAAATAATATATTAAATCAATATAGGTAAAAAAACCTGGATATATAAAAGGGATGATATAAATGCATCCCCTATTTGTACCTCAACTTAAAAAATTCCAGATATGACTGAATTTAGTCTAAAAAACTGTCTAAAAAGAGGGTAAATCTACTTACTAGCAAGGGGAATTAGTTGAGAGCTAGTGGTGACATCTAGTGGTCATCATGTGTATTGTGTGTTACTAATCATAAAAATACTTGGTGTTCCTATATACCTTATGTTAGAATACTGATAATTTTGGTTGTTTGCTCTCCTTTATTTGTAGGTCTGGAGGGTTTGGGAAAAGAAAAGGGAAGATTGATCCTGAATTGTTTAATGGTAATCTCTCATTTGATTTTTTGAAAGATTAATCATTCGACAGGAAACAATTCAGGTCTAGTTCTATATTCATTCCCAAAGGGTGCATAGTCTGGGCTTTATGTATCCACATTGTTTCATTTTGGGAGATACTTTGTCTTAGATGTGTCCCTCTCCAATGTTTGGATACATGGTCTATGCCATAGAAAGTACATTGTGTGGGGTCACTATGGTGTTTGTCTAGAAAATGTCTGGACACGCTGTGGTTAGGAAATTTGTTTCTAATATTCGCCAGATGTTCATTGATTCTGACCCGCAATTTGCGAGTGGTTCTCCCTATATATTGTAGGGGGCATGTACATTCAAGGACATAGGTGACATGATCTGTATTGCATGTCATAAATGGTATAATTTGAAATTCTTCTTTGGTCGTTTCAGATTTGAATTTAATACGCTTCCTAGGGTCTCCTGCTCTGCGGGTGGTTTTGCAGGCCTTGCACCTAGTGCAATAATGAAAACCTGGGATATCTAAAAAGGTTTTTGTTTTTTTTCTGGTGGATCCGGTACATTGCATGCAATTTTGTTTCTCAATCCTGGCGCTCGCCGATATATGAATTTGGGTGTTTCTGAGATGGTACTTTGGAGATCTTGGTCTTTCATCAGGATTGGCCAGTGTTTTTTATATATGGCTTCTATTTCTTTGTATTGTCTGTTAAATCCTGTGATTAGTGCTGTCTCTCTCCTTTGTTCTTTCTTTGGTTTTGTGATCAGAAGTGATTGTCTATCCATGTTAGCAACTTCTCTTTTGGCCTTTTTTATTGCTTTTTCTGGATAACCTTTTTCTAGGAATCTATCTGTCATCTGGCTTGCTTGTGCATGATAATCCTCTTCTGTTGCACAGTTCCGTTTTAGCCTCATCAGCTGTCCTTTGGGAATGCCGTTCAACCACCGTGGATGGTGGCAACTTGTTATTGGAACGAAGCCGTTCCGATCTGTTGGTTTGAAGAAAGTTAATGTTTCAAAACCTTCATTCTTTTTCCTGATGGTAAGATCTAAATAATTAATGGATATTTTACTAATTTCCGCTGAAAACTTAAGTCCATACTTGTTGCGATTCATAGTGGAGACAAATTGAAGTAAATCTTTCTCTGGACCTTCCCAGAACACGATCACGTCATCAATATACCTTTTATAGTACCGAAGCGACGTGTCTCGCTCATGGAAAATAGATTCATTTTCCCACTTGTTCAGAACAATATTTGCTACACTGGGGGCATAGCGTGCTCCCATCGCTACGCCCACTCGTTGAGTGTAGTATTGATTGCGGGCCCAAAAATAATTATTGTTCATAGCCAATTGTAGGCCCTTTGATAGAAATTTGATTTGTTCTGTGGGCATTTGTGCGTCTTGGGTTAATGCCCATTCTACTGCATGAATCGCATCTTGATGTCGTATATTTGTGTACAACGACTCAACATCTATCGTTGCCATAATTGTTTGTTGAGTGGCTGTCTGTTTTTGAATATACACTATTAGATTACGGCTATCTTTTAAAAAGGAAGGACTTTGGCTGACCAGAGGCTTAAAAAAGGTGTCTAGATATTCTCCCAATCTTGAAAAGAGTGACCCAATCCCGCTGACAATGGGTCTTCCAGGGGGAGTGACTAAATTTTTATGAATCTTTGGGACTGTGTAGAGCACTGGGATTTTGGGTGCACATGGAACTAGATAATTGGCTTCCTGTGTGGATAGAATGTTCAAAATAGACCCTTCTGATACCCAAGTTTTCAATTTTTCTTTTAGTGTTGAAGTGGGATCACTTTTCATTAGTAGATACGTTTGTCCTTCATTAAGTTGGGACTGCATCTCATCATAGTAGTATTTACGATCTAGGATGACTAGGCCTCCGCCTTTGTCGGCTGGTCTGATCACGATTTGTTTGTTTTGTTCAATAGATTTGATACCTTCTTTGATTCGAATATTTGACCTTTTATTCTGAATAGGTAATTCTCTTACTTCATCTTGGACCATCTTCCGAAAAACTTCTATGTGATGATTTTGATTTTTTTGAGGATTGAATACTGATTGATTTTTAAGATTGCTGTGTACATATGGGTCTAGATTGGTTGGAACAGTAGTGTTTTCTTTAGGGGTCTGTTTGGCGAAATATTTTTTGATGTTTAATTTCCGAATATGTTTTTCAATATCTATAAAGATTTCAAATTTGTCCAAATTTTTTGAAGGGGCAAACTTGAGACCCTTATGCAGTACTTCTAACTCTTGATTGGAGAGTTCTACATTGGCTAGGTTGTAGATACCTTCCATTAATCTTTTCTTCTCCTTTTTCTTTCTCCCTCTTCCTCTTTTCCCTCTTTTCCGGATCTCTCCTTGGGGGACTGGGGTGATTTCTGTGTACTGTGATAAGTATCTTTCCCCCCTCTTCCTTCCCCCCCCCCCTGGTAGGGGGTATGATTGGGTCCGGGTCTACCTCTAAAGTAGCCTCTGGGTCTCCCACGTGGAGGTCTCGGTGGAAGTGGATATCTGTATGCTTCTTGATAGTATGGATCTCCTCCTCTATATTCATAGGCTGGATAATGGTTGTATCCGTCTCCTGGATGGAACTGTGGATAATAACCCGGAGTGGGATATTCATTATTCCTGTTTGGGGGTTTGGATAGTTTAGGTCCCTGTTTGCTGTTAGGTACTTTTTTGACTAATTCTTTTTGTGGGGTGCTTGTACCCTGAGAGGTAGATTGCACAGGTTGTGCCATATGAGGTGATATGATTTCTTCCTCTATTGTTGATTCTGGGGATGTGTTGGTAATTCCCACAGTTTGCCATTTGTAAACTTTATTTGTTTCATAATCTTTAGTGTCTCTTTGAAATTTTTTGAGTTTCTTATTTTTAATTTCCCCATCATATTTGGATAAATGCGTTTTTAAAATTTTTGATTTTTCCATATATTCACCATTCATTTGTAATGGTTCCATTTTTTGTTTGAGCTCTGCGATTTTTTTATCTATAATCATATTTTTAGTTTTCCTTCTTTGTATCATGAGTTGCAAAAGTTTTTGCTCGCAAGCATTAAAAAATAGTAAGTAGATTTACCCTCTTTTTAGACAGTTTTTTAGACTAAATTCAGTCATATCTGGAATTTTTTAAGTTGAGGTACAAATAGGGGATGCATTTATATCATCCCTTTATATATCCAGGTTTTTTTACCTATATTGATTTAATATATTATTTTCATAAACTGTATAAATTTACATGGCCTTGCAGTCCGTAATCTAGTTGTCTGATTATAAGGCAGTTAGAGTAATCTTAGCTGTGGTATGATTTTGTAACAAACAAGACAATCTTTTGTGTAGAAAAGCAATCTGTTTTGTGCACGAGCGTGGCCCTGGGAATGACAGCGCTAGTAACGCTCCGCTCCAGAAACACGCAGCACGCAGAGTCCATCGCAGCCTACAAATCCCACAAACCTTAGCAGCCAGACACGCCCCCCTGAAGACGCACAACGTGCGAAACATATGTCGGCGGCTTTTTCTCTGGCATCCTGCACGGCTTACAAGCCCTCCGTCTGAGCCTACCTGAGCCTACCAAGCCCGGACCTGTCTGCTATCTACAACCTTCGGTGGTTCATTGGAGAGAGGAGCTGTGACACGCTATACTCCCAGTGCCAGGCAGGCACTAGCTGGGGTAGGAGGCCATTCGGCTGTGTGTGCATTTTTATTTTGATTTTAATAAAACGTTATTGTACCATGATATTTCTCATTCATATTTCCATGCATCTATGAGCATACCTGCTAGTATTGTGGAACTACGTGACCCAGCATGCCCATAGTGTTCAGGCACTTATCCTGACCTGCCCATCAGACCTACTTTTAAAAGAGAGGTCTAATCATCTGGTAAGCATCTAGCACTTCCCCAGCACCTGAGGTGGAACACAAATTATTCAATTGGTGAAGGCTCTTGCACATCCCAGAATCAGCACATCACAATCCTGCTATAATTGTGCACGGACTCTTTCCAACCATTGTTCCATAAGAAGATTTTCCTGACATCCTATTACTATTATTTGTCTTATGTATATGTTTGGGATTCTAGGTTGACGTACCATTGTTCATTTATTAATATCACCTACTAATTATTGTTAGACACATAGATCTTACTATTGTTGTTCCATTGTTCCAATACTCCTAACTAGTCACCACGAGTGAATATTTTCTTATATAGTCCCAGTGGCGCCCTCTATCGTTTCTTTTATTTATCTTTATAGAAGTGGCCCTTTTGTATATAATGGAAGGGTGGTCTGCAATGAATGTACCGATTTTGGGATCATCAGTTAAGATGGTCCAATGCTTGTGCACTATGTTTTTAATAGCCTGATGTTGTAGGGAGTAGCGCAAAATGATCCCGGTTATTTCCGAATTTAAATTGTTGCATAATTTCTTTTTGAAAAAGGAGGTCCTGTCTTGGCTGGGCAAACATTCTATTGAATGCTCTGCGTAGGCAGGATCTACTGTAACCTCTATCAAGGAGTCGTGTTTGGAGCTTGTCCGCCTCTTCTCTGAAAAGTGTGTCAGTTGAGCAGTTGCGACGGAGGCGCAAGTATTGCCCGTACGGGATGGAATTTTTTAAAGGCGTCGGGTGGTAACTTTCAAAGTGTAAACCGTATTTCCAGCTGTAGCCTTACGAAAGAGGGTACTGCATAGATTATTTTCTGGATTAACAAATAATTGTACATCAAGAAAAGTAATGGTTTGCTTGTCAAAAATCATGGTAAAGGTCATATTATGATCGTTGATAGTTTATTTTGTTTAGGAAGACTAGCTACTACTAAAATCAGAATATAGAAGGTCAACAATTCGGCCTTGTTCACATGGGCGTACTACAGTGTAATCCTGTACGAGGGCTGCATTTACCCGCATGAGGATGCACAGGTATTGCTACACAGGTGAGCTGCTAAAAGAAAACTATGACAGTGTCTCGACTGTGAAATCTATTAATTAAATGCTCCACAGTGCCTACCACTAAAGAGATCAGTGAGGACTCATTTTCTAGCTAATTTACGGTTTAATAGAATATGTAAATGTATACCTGAATACAAGTTCACTTTAGGGCAATGTTTTTATAGCTTCTTTTCTCTCAATAAGAAGGCAGTGGATTTTCCAAAAGCCGGGGTTGATTATTTCAAGTTTGATTTGAATGGCTCAGTACAGATGTGTTGCAGTAGGCAGGATATTTATTACAAATGTAGAGATCCAAGTGATCTTTACTGCCCCCCCCCCCCTTCCCTGCCTAAATAGCCCTTTGATCATGGGTTAAATGTCGCCCTAAACACACAGGAAAATCCTTCTCTTATGCAATCAATACTCAGCTGATCATCGTCTATGTCATGAAAACCCTTACAATAAATTTACCAAAGACACCTTGAAATACATTTTTACCTGGAATTCAAAGATTCTGCTTTTGTTATATGAACCATTCTGGAAACACCTAAAAACACTGAAAGATTGCTCTTTAGAGATGCTAATGTACTTGCCAAACATCTGGTTTACTACATCAGCTACAGTGGACAGTCTGGTCTGCTTAACTACAGACAATGATTATTAGACATATTATTGGAGGCAACATGAACTGGATTTTGTAACCCAAAATGTCTTAAGCCAAAAATTTGAAGAATGAATTGCGTTTCATACAGGCAAGTCTAATGCCGCGTACACACGATCATTTTTCAGCATGTCCAAAAAACTAAGTTTTTCCAACTTCATCATTAAAAACGATGTTGCCCACACACCATCGTTTTTGAAAAATGATGAACAAAGCGCGGTGACGTACAACACGCACGACGGCAATCTAAAGGGGAAGTTCTATTTGCCTTTGGGCTGCTTTTAGCCGATTCCTTGTTAGTAAAAGACAATTCACGATTTTTTGTCTGTTACAGCGTGATGAATGTGCTTACTCGATTATGAATGGTAGTTTTACCAGAACGAGCACTCCCGTCTCATAACTTCGTTTTAGCCCACACACGATAATTTTTTACAACATTTTTTAAAACGACGTGAAAAAAATGCAGCATGTGAAGCCCACACACGATCATTTTAAATGACGTTTTTAAAAATGTTTTTTTTCCCATGCGAAAAATGATCGTATGTACGCGGCATAACTGTTCTTGTAAGCCCTATAATGTTGTCATTTGTGCACACACTTTTTATTAAGATTTTTAATGGACTAATGTAACCTAAACAAGACAGTATATAATAAAACACAGCCTATATTCTATAGTCTACAGCATCCATGTCAATTGCTTCTTTCATATCTTTTAATACATATAAAAAATATGCATGTAGCCTCAGAACGAATTACCACCTATTGCCTTTGAGGGTACTAATGGCATATACAGGGGCAAGCTACATAGAGAAGTAACATTTAAAGTGGCATTAAATCCCACATCCAATCACTGTCCAAATCTTGCCGCCTCAACCTTCGCAACATCTCCAAAATATGCCCCTTTCTTACCAATGACACCACAAAGCTTGTAATTCACTGGTCATCTCATGCCTCGTCTACTGCAACTCCCTTCTCATTAGTTTAGCTTTACATTCGCTATCCCCGTTCAGTCCATCATAAATGCTGCTCCCAGACTCATCCACCTTACCAACCGCTCTGTGTATGCTACTCCTCTCTACCAATCCCTACACCGGCTTCCACTCACCCAACAAATTTAATTCAAAATACTAACAACTTACAAACTCAGAACTGAATGCGTAATCCCCCAAGCTACCAAGTAAATAAATAAATTATAAATAAAAGGTGATAAACAAATGGATTGTGAGAAATTGCTGCTAAATCTATAGTGTTCACAATACATATAAACAATAGAAAAAGGAAAGTGATCTGCGCAGTTCCTCTAGTGTCACAATGTGTATTAATAAGTGCAAGAATACAAATAAACCAATAAATCCAACACGAATGTCCAAGTGTCATGTATGCATAAACAAAGTCCTCTTTAGTTGAACTCCCACCAATAAAAAATATGAATTCCCATGTCTTCACACAACTGCTCACATAACTCTTTCCTTTATACAGTGAATAATCAGCCTCAAGGACACATATACAGTGCTGTGAAAAAGTATTTGCCCCCTTTGTGATATTTTTTTTTGCATACTTGTCAAACTTAAATGATTCCAAACCTCAAACAAATGTTACTATGACATAAAGATAACCCAAAATAAAAAGCAGTTTTTGATATGACGATTTCATTTAGTATGGGGAAAAAATAAATCAGTCCACACCTGCCTGGCCCTATGTGAACAATCAATTGCCCCATCTCACTAAAATGTGATTTAGCAAATAATTTTCAAAGCCAAGTTAACTTTTATTTGCCACACCCAGACTTGATTACTGCCAGACCCTTTGAATCAATAAATCACCTAAATAGACGCTGTCTGACAAAGTGAAGCACTCTAAAACATCTAAAAAAGAAACAGGTCATGCTGTCATCTAAAAACAAAAAATCAAGACTATAGCCAATTGGTGAGAGCCATTATCCACAAATGGAGAAAACTTGGAAGAGTGGTAACCATTCCCATTGGCTAGCCTATGAAAATGACTCCAAGAGCACAATGGCGACTCATCCAGAAGGTCATACAAGAACCCAGAACATCTAAAGGATTGCAGGCCTCACTTTCCTTAGGTAAGGTCAGTGTTCATGATTCAACAGTAAGAAAGAGACCATGGGAGAGTTCCAAGGCCAAAGCCACTGCTGACCAACAAACAAAAAGGCTCATCTCTAATTTGCCAAAAAAACATCTGGATCATCCCCAAAACTTTTGGGCAAGTATTCTATGGACTGATGAGACAAAAGTTGAACTTTTTGGAAGGTGTGTGTCCTGTTACATCGAGCATAAAACAAATGCAGCTTCAGGATCTGAACGACTTGCCATCATTTATGGAACCGTGAATTCTGCACTCTACCAGACAATCCTGAAGGAGAATGTCCGGTCAGCAGTTCCTGACTGCAAGCGCACTTTGGTTATGCAGAAGGACAATGATCCAAAACACACAAGCCCAACTCTGAATGTCTAAAATATAAAAAAAACTAAATTAAAGTGGAGGTTCCATCAAAGAATAAAAAATAAAAATGTTGCTTTAAAGTATAGATTAGACCAAAAAAAAAAACACCTTGAAATGCCTGTTACTATGCGGTTCCACAAAATCTGCCTTACCATCCACCGAGGATCCCGACGTCAGCCACCTCGGCTCCTAGCAGCGCTATTGCTCCTGGTAAATGATGAGTCATGATGCCGTGCACCTCCCCTGTACAAGAATCGCATTATTACTAGGCAGAAAGTGACGCGATTCACTGAATATCTCGGCGGGCGCCATTTTCAAACCTGGCATAGCCCTTAGACTGCTGTATGATCGTCCCGGCTTGTCGTTGATGGGTTGCCATCACAACAGCCCTCGTTGTGATGGCAACCATAGTGGTTTACGGCGTGGCAGCAGTCTGGCGCATGCGCGAGATTGGGGCGGGACGGGTGCCTCGTCAGAAAGCGCCATCCACACTATACCCGGAAGGAATCGCCTTTGGGCTTCACATTGCCCACAAGAAAATTGGGAACGATCAGGAGAGAGAAATGTAACTTCTTCGTTTCATATAACTCAGCGGAACGGCGGGCCTTTTATACCTAGTAAGTGATACTACATAGAGAGATAGAACGCAAGATGAAAGGTCTTATTTGTAAAAAATGTAAATCATAATGGAAACCCCGCTTTAAGGTTTTGGAGTGGCTTAGTTAAAAGTCCAGGCTTAAATCTAATTGAGATGCTGTGGCATGACCTTTTTCAGGCCGTTCATGCTGGAAAACCCTTCAATGTGGCTGAATTAAAACAATTCTGCAAAGGAAAGTGCACCAAAATTCCTCCACAATGATGTGAAAACCTTCTTGCCAGTCACCCCAAAGGCTTGATTGCAGTTGTTGCCGCCAAGGGTGGCACAACCAGTTATTAGGTTTAGGGGGCAATGACTTTGTCACATAGGGCCAGGCAGGTTTGGAGAGCCTTTTTCTCTTAATAAATTGAACCGTTATTTAAAAAATGCATTTTGTATTTACTCTGGTTATCTTTGTGTAATATCAACATTTGTTTGATGATTTGAATCATTTAAGGGTGACAAATATGCAAAGAAATAAAAAATTGTGATGGGGTAAATACTTTTTCCACAGAACTGTAGGTACTGACAATATCCAACCTCCAGGCTCTTAATGTATCGCTAAGGGCTCTGGTTCACATATAGAAATGGAATGGATAAAATGCCTCCCATAGTGTAAAATGTATTAAACAAGCGATTATTTATTACAGACAAATGGATGCTTACATCAAAAGCAGTTAAAAAACACAATAAGATAAAATAACAGTGTTAGAACGCCTCTCACCCTGTTGTTTTATCTCACTGCGTTTTTTAACTGCTTTTGATGTAGTTGGAGGGTTGAAAGTAACCATTTACCACTGACGGATGCTTAAAATGATCCGCTTTTATTTATGTAAAACCTCTATGTCAAAAGGAGCAAAACTGGTGCTGTGACTGCTTCAAATGTGGTAGCTGGAGTTTGGCTACAATTTGTTAGGCTGGCATACATGGATTAAAATGTGTCTGGTTCAGCAGACACTGGCAGAATTTAAATATAGATATATATATAGAGCATGTTTTCCATTTTCTAAATGTTCTCCGATTGGACAAGGTGGAAAGGCTGGGAGGTGACCTCCTGTGTTCATAAAGCAGAAGGGCAGCTGCTCATTACGAGGGCCAGAAGCTAGAGGAGTGGTGTCTACTTCAGTGATTTCTAACTTCCAGGGGTATTGAACAAGGATCAATCAAAGGAACATCAATCGAATGGTCCAAGCTGGAGATTTGTAACTATATATAAATAATTCCATACCTGGAATTCTGCTTTAAGGCATCTCCAGTCAGGATGGAGGAGCAAAAGAGACACCTTTGGACAGCAGCATTGTCTGTGAAGAGGGTAGAATTAGCTAGCACTAGCCAATTTGAAAGGACTGGACTGAAAAAAGTGGAACTAAACCCTCCTAGCCTTAACAGCCGGGGAACCTGCCATCTTAGTCTCTGTTTGCTCTGCAGTTGCCATGATGCTGCACATGTGATCAGTTATGACACTGGATATTTGATGGCTTGACAGTTTGATTGAGAGCACAAGTAACAACTCTTAGAAACAGATAAATTAGGAGTTTAGTTCAAAGTCAAAGCCCTGTTAACACTTTAAGTAGTTACAGCAGGGGTCTCAAACTCAAATTACCTGAGGGCCGCAAGACAAGTTTTCATATCCCATGGGGGGCCGCATGCAAACTTTCAAACTTCAAAAACAGTACTGGTGCCAGGAAACGTATTATTAACCCCCAGCACTGGTGTCAGCAGACACACTATTAACCCCCAGCACTGGTGTCAGCAGACACACTATTAACCCCCAGCACTGGTGTCAGCAGACACACTATTAACCCCCAGCACTGGTGTCAGCGGACACACTATTAACCCCCAGCACTGGTGTCAGCGGACACACTATTAACCCCCAGCACTGGTGTCAGCGGACACACTATTAACCCCCAGCACTGGTGTCAGCAGACACACTATTAACCCCCAGCACTGGTGTCAGCAGACACACTATTAACCCCCAGCACTGGTGTCAGCAGACACACTATTAACCCCCAGCACTGGTGTCAGCAGACACACTATTAACCCCCAGCACTGGTGTCAGCAGACACACTATTAACCCCCAGCACTGGTGTCAGCAGACACACTATTAACCCCCAGCACTGGTGTCAGCAGACACACTATTAACCCCCAGCACTGGTGTCAGCAGACACACTATTAACCCCCAGCACTGGTGTCAGCAGACACACTATTAACCCCCAGCACTGGTGTCAGCAGACACACTATTAACCCCCAGCACTGGTGTCAGCAGACACACTATTAACCCCCAGCACTGGTGTCAGCGGACACACTATTAACCCCCAGCACTGGTGTCAGCGGACACACTATTAACCCCCAGCACTGGTGTCAGCGGACACACTATTAACCCCCAGCACTGGTGTCAGCGGACACACTATTAACCCCCAGCACTGGTGTCAGCGGACACACTATTAACCCCCAGCACTGGTGTCAGCGGACACACTATTAACCCCCAGCACTGGTGTCAGCGGACACACTATTAACCCCCAGCACTGGTGTCAGCGGACACACTATTAACCCCCAGCACTGGTGTCAGCGGACACACTATTAACCCCCAGCACTGGTGTCAGCGGACACACTATTAACCCCCAGCACTGGTGTCAGCGGACACACTATTAACCCCCAGCACTGGTGTCAGCGGACACACTATTAACCCCCAGCACTGGTGTCAGCGGACACACTATTAACCCCCAGCACTGGTGTCAGCGGACACACTATTAACCCCCAGCACTGGTGTCAGCGGACACACTATTAACCCCCAGCACTGGTGTCAGCGGACACACTATTAACCCCCAGCACTGGTGTCAGCGGACACACTATTAACCCCCAGCACTGGTGTCAGCGGACACACTATTAACCCCCAGCACTGGTGTCAGCGGACACTATTAACCCCCAGCACTGGTGTCAGCGGACACACTATTAACCCCCAGCACTGGTGTCAGCGGACACACTATTAACCCCCAGCACTGGTGTCAGCGGACACATTATTAAACCCTAATATTGGTGTCAGCAAACGCATTATTAACCCTGACCACTGCACATGGACCACTACACACGGGCCACTGACCACTGCACACTGCCGACAGACCACTACACTGCCGACAGACCACTACACTGCCGACAGACCACTACACTGCCGACAGACCACTACACTGCCGACAGACCACTACACTGCCGACAGACCACTACACTGTCGACAGACCACTCACCATCATGGCACAGCACATCAAGGCTCAGAGCCCAGCAAATTAGGGCACAGCACATCAGGGTACAGGGCACAGCACATCAGGGTACAGGGCACAGCACATCAGGGTACAGGGCACATGAAACAGCACATCAGGGTACAAAGCCCAGCAAATCTGTGTACATGGCACACATCAGGGCACATGGGGCATATCAGGGCACATGAGAGCACATCAGGCACAGCACATACGTACAGGGCACATGGCACATCAGGGTACAGGGCACAGGATAACCTGATGTACAGAGCCCAGCGCATCAGGGACACATCAGGGTACATGAGGCACATCAGGGTACCTGGGGCACATGGCATATCAGGGTACATGGGGTACATCAGGGCACAGTCAGAGCACATCAGGCATACCTCCCAACTTTTCAACTTCAGAATGAGGGACAAATGAGCATACCTCCCAACGAAGTTGTTGAGCGGGGGGTTCGCAGATCAAAGTTGTTGAACGAGGGGGGTCCACGGCCCGGAGTTGTTGAGGGGGGGTCCGCAGATCAAAGTTGTTTAGCGGGGGGGGGGGTTCCACAGCTCGGAGTTGTTGTGCGGGGATTTTCCGCGAATCTCGGGCCATTTATTACCGGTCCGCGGGCCGGTACTTTGAGACCCCTGAGTTACAGCAACAGTGTTCTTTCCTTTTGGGATAAGGGTTTTATGATTATTATTATATAGGATTTATATAGTGCCAATAACGGGGGGGTGTGATCCAATGCCAATATAAAGAGAGGGGCTCCCCTCGCGGCTAGGTGCGGTATACCTCCGAAAGTGCCACAGAAGGTATACGGCCCAAAAAAGCACAGGCTGCTGGCAGGATCTGGTTGGTTTCAGAAGAGCGTCACCTTGTGAGGACTGCCAGGGCGTAGTGGTGCACAGGCGGTTAGTAAACTCTCCACTGTGCTTGGAACAAACCATGCTTCAGAGGACAGCAATGGACACCTGGCTGAGGGTCAAACACAGGATGGCAAGAAGCAAGATCTGTGAAGTAAGCCGAGGTCATAAACTGGTAATCAAGCAGGAACAAAGTCCATATAGCAAGCCAGGGTCATGTACGGCAATCAGGCAGAGGTAAAGTCCATATAGCAAGCCAAGGTCATGCATGGATAATCAGCAGAAGGAAGGTCAAGCAACAAGCCAGGGGATGAGCCAGGAGAGAAGGTCAACAGGTCTGGAACGAGCCAGGTCAAGAACAGGAGATCCAAGGAATACTACAGAGGTTCAAGAACACAGGAAGCTGACAACAATCCAGCAACTTGGGTCAGACAGAGGCAGTCTTTTATAGGCCAGCAGGGGATCCATCTGTCTCATGATGTGCCAATGAAGCACATTACTTCTACTGGCAAGATTGCCAATACTTCCACGGCCATTTACCTGACAGGAGGATCAGCTGATGGAAGCGATAAAAAATTAAATAAAAAAGAAGGATTAGTTGGAGGCGTAAAAGGCTTCCCTGAAGAAATTTGTTTTTGGGGATCGCCGGACAGATTGAGGTAGGAACAGGATAGAGCAGAATATTGGGGGCCAAGGGAGTGGAGTTTATTGAAAAGGAGCAAGTGGTCAACTGTATCAAAGGCTGCAGAAATGTCTAGTAGTAGGAGTATGTAGTAGTGCCCATTGGTTTAGCAGTTAGTAAATCATTAGTGAGTTTTAGTAAGACAGTTTCTTTGGAGTGCTGCAAGTGAAAGGCAGACTGTAATGGGTCAAAGGTTTTTTTCAAATGAGGTAGGAGCCAAGAAGGTTGTATATAAATGTGATCATTATAAGCACCCCTGTCAGGGTAAATGGTTTGTCTCAACTGTATATAATCTCCTTAAGAAAGAGACTATGCATGTCCCCAAAATGTTGTCTTATTTGACTAATATAACATTGCACTAATAAATTAGTGCAATGGAGTGCTGGTGACGTCATATTGTTTTTACTGTGATGTACGTGGTGCTATTTGCTACAGTCACTACAACCCCATCTATTGCCAAAGTCGAACACTGAAAGGACCATACTTTGATTTCATGCCTTCAACACAGGACGTAGGAGAGCGCTTACTGATGGGAAAATAGGGAATGCAAATATATATAAAACCCTTATCATCCAGTAGTTTGTATTTTCCTCAAGTTCAGCTTTTAATGTTTCCATTAAATAACTAACTATGTAGGCAGGTAAAGTAAAATCTCAAGCATGTGGCGTTTGACCTGCATTGTGAAACCTGTAAAAATCAGGTTAACATACAGTATGGGTACCACATGTCAACACGACCAGCAAAACTTAAAGTAGGGGATAAGGCCTGAAGAACACAACACAGGGAAGAACTGTGAAAAATGACAAATGAATTGTATTTAGTAACTAAGAAAAGGAAGAACAACCAATAAATATTATGAATGTGATCTTGTCTGCAATAGGAGTTGTGTCCTGAAGTAACCTCACTGAAAATGAATGCTTTAGAGATAAATTAACTGTTAAGATATAACTTGGACCACACACAGTGTCATTATGAATTATGTAACCGGAAGAGATGCACGGTATCAAAGCAGGATCCTTGAATTACACTTGGGGGATATAAAATGTAACATTTGCTCTTTGAAGAATCATTGCACAGGAAGTGAGATTTTTCTTTTCCATTTTCTTTAAATAATTCCTTTAAAGCTGTACTCCAGGAATTAGGCTAAATGTACCCATGCAATAAACCCCAAACTGCAAAGCTAATGCCGCGTACACACAATCAGAAATTCCGACGAGAAAACTGTGGATTTTTTTCTGCCTGAATTTTGTTTTAAGCTTGTGTTGCATACACACTGTGACACACAATTCCGACCGTCAAGAACACGGTTATAAGCACTACAACGAGCCGAGAAAAATGAAGTTCAATGATTCCGAGCCGCCGTCAAATTGATAACAAGCATGTGTTTATTTATTTTTCCGTGTCGTAATTGCATACAGATGATCGGATTTTCCGACAATAACTTTTCCCATTGGAAAAATGTGAGAACCAGCTCTCTAATTTTTCCTGTTTGAGATTCCGACAGAAAAAGTCCGATGGGGCCTACACACGATTGGAATTTCCGCCCAAAAGCTCACATCAAACTTTTCTTGTCGAAAATTCCGACCATGTGTAAACGGCATTAAAGTGTTTGTTAACCTAAAAAAAAAAAAAATTATAAAAAAAATATACAAAACACACACACAGATCATGTTGCCTTAAAGCAGATTAAACAGCACAGTGCTTGTGCTGTACAATTTGTCCCTCTCTAAAACTGTAAAAAACCTGGCTGATCCTGCCACTTCCTGTGTCCCCTTCGCTGTGCTAACCAACGCTGTATCCTGGCCTAGGCCAACAAGACCCAGGCCTAGGGCAGCATTTTGCAGGGGGCAGCACAGAAAGAGTGCCTGCAGCCTTGCGCTACACTGTTAGTGTAACGCAAGCTGCTTCTAATTTTGACTGCCCTATCCCCCTGGACCACAAACCTTCCTCACTGTGCTATAGGTTTCTGCTGTACCATTGGCATTGGTTATAACTTGTTAGTACTCTCCATACAATTATCAGCAATTTGTGCTTAAAGTAGAACTATAGGCAATTTGCCCCCCCCCCCCCGGCCCCTAGAACTAGTGTCCCCGCTCAAAAATTTCAGGGTGGGTTCTAAACAGAAAGGGGTGTGGCCTTGACAGGAAGAGTGAGTATTTTTTTAATTAGGGGGTGCACGAGTTTAGTCAGGCCTAGGGCAGCGTAAAACCTAAATACACTACTGGTGCTGACCGCGATAATCAGAGCTGCAGAGCCCCGGCCACCACGGTCAGCGTACATCCCTCCTCTATTAGCAGCTGTCATCTATGCTCTGCTCTCACCCCCTCCCTGCCTCTTAGAATTTTTGTTCAGGGGGTAAATAATCTACAGCCGTTCCCATGAGTAGCAATGCTTTCCAACAATGGCTGGATGGCTTAATTTTTTGTAGTGCCTTAGCCAATGCTGCTTACGGGCAAATCTTCAAGCAGTGGCTTACATTTTTAGAACAATGATAACATGCCCTAGATACTGTATGTAATGAAGCCAAGGGACTGTCCACAGCCTTAAGCTCCAGGGAGAAAGGGTGAGCCCTGGAACTGGCCAAAGCAGCATGTAAGGTAAGAAGTACATCATCTTCATCCCCCCTAGAATAATCAAGCTGCGGGTGGTTCCTTAGAGTCATTACATAGAGTGCAGGGCTATTAAGGTAGATCTATAGGCAAAACTTTGTTTTTTTCCATTTTGAATAGAGTAATGGGGGGCTATATCCCTGTCCATTCGTTTTTTTGTTGCAGGTAATTTGCCATCTGTGTCCCATTTGGAGAAATTTTCACTTCCTGTCCCAAAACCAAAAGGCCTAGTTAGACTTACCGGTGACGGTATTTCTAAGAGCCTTTCAGGACAACCTTGGAGAGAGCGCAGCTCCGCCCATTTCTCAGGAAACACACGTGATCCTTTAAGATCCCTCCTCTTCCACCATGGCCTCAGTTATTGTGGTCTCCGCCCACTGGAAAATAAAGCACAGAACAACCACAACAAAACCATGATAGACATTTCAAACAATCTTTTTATTCAAAATACCTAGGGAGGGAAATTAGCGGTTGTCCTGAAAGGCTCTTAGAAATACCGTCACCGGTAAGTCTAACTAGGCCTTTCTCCAATCGCCTTTCAGGACAACCTTGGAGAGGATAACCGAGTAACTTACCCTAGGGTGGGACCACTGCTTACAGCACCTTTCTGCCGAAGGCCTGATCTGCAGCGGACAGTAAGTCTAGCCTGTAGTGCCATAGAAAAGTTGAATAGCTGGACCATGTAGCTGCCTTGCAGATCTGGTCAGGCGTGGCACCGGCTCTTTCGGCCCAGGAAACTGCCGTAGATCTTGTGGAAAAAATGTGTATAATTTGCGCCACAGGAAAAACAATATTAGTTCTCCCAACAAGAGGGTAGAATTAATTGTAATTAAACCTAAATAAATTAAATATACCAGTTTAAAAAGCTGCCACCTAAAAAATTTTCAGAGTGTGAAAATACAAATAGAATCGGAAGTGAAGGGGCGCTAATGACACAAAATCAATGCAAATTATGTGTATATATATACATTAAAATGTGCAATCTCTTAGAAAAACATATATTATTAGTGAAAAGTCCATACAGTGAAACCAAAAATTATTATTAAATAATGAATTGAGTCCAAATAGTGCTAAAAAATATAAGCACCCAATAGTGATTCTCGGTTCAAACAAAGACGTAAATATTGCAGTTCTGGAACCTCCACCATATGTTTGCACCCGGTGAGATCAATAGAAATGGCTCCTTACCAATATTAGTAGACTCTTTTAATTAAAAAAGAAGTCATAAATCGCTTGTGTCAATGGGATGACTCAGAGTGATCCAGATAGGCACGTTCAGATGATCCAGCATTCATATAAATAGGAACAGAAGAGCAATCATAGTGAAGTACTGTTTATTAAAACAAAATTAAAAAGTAACATGCCAAATGGCTGCTTACTCAGGTTGTGCCCTGATCCCGGCACTGAGGCTTTATGGCGTTATTCGATATCCAATCGAACTCAGATATGGTACGATAATCCGTCGCGCTGGTCGTCTCACTGGCCGGCATACGTTCCACCGTCGAAGTAACGTGGATTCGGAGATGGATCGAAAATCCGTCGCACTGCTAGTTTCGATAGCCGGCGTGCGTTCCACCGTCGAAAACCAACGGACCCGGAAATCGGAAGTGGTAGGGAAAAAGCGTGACTGGTTAGCGCCTCGACGTACGTTTCGTGGATTACGTCATCAGGAAGCGTAACCAGTCACGCTATAGAGTTGTATTTAACCCAATGGTCTATTAAGATTGATAGGGGAACTAGCCAATCGAATTTGAAGCCTCGGTCCCGCTATCACACACCATACAATTGTATATATCAACAACACCTGCAAGATGCTGCGTGGCAAATCAATTGACAATAATGTCATATACATCCAGTGTACTATATACATGCACCATTCTCAATCAATGGTATGTAAAAATACGTGTTACAATGCCAATATAAATGGCGGTAAGTTTAAAATGAATTGATATTACTTTCCAACATAATGTAATTGGAATTACACTTCACATTGAAATTACAATAAAACTAAAAACATATAAAATAACAAATTAAAGTACCCTTGTGAGAAACCAACATTGATATTGACTACCTCAAAGTATGTTATATGCTGCTGCTGTTCTTACAATACCCATTACTACCAATCAGGTGTACTAGCTGTACTAATGGTTGGTAATTAGTACAGTATGTTGGAAAACTTTGATAACAAAATTATACATATTCTATTTCAAAAAAATTCCAAAAAATTGGTCCCTTTTATTTGTTGCTCAGAAAGCAATTAAGGTCTAGTTCTACATTCATGCCTTGGGGTTGCATGGCACGTAGGCGATGTATCCATAAAGTCTCGTTTTGGGATACCGCCTTGGTGAGATCTGAACCTCGCCAATGACTAGTTACTCTATCTATCCCATAGAACGTCATTTGTCGGGGGTCTTTATTATGACAAAGGTCAAAATGTTTTGAGACACTGTGGTTGGGATACCCATTTATAATATTTGCCACATGCTCATTGATACGCACTTTGAGTTCTCTAGTGGTGCGCCCTACATACTGTAAGTGACAAGGGCACTCGATGACATATGTCACAAACCTAGAATGACAGGTGATAAGTGGTTTGATTTTAAATTCTTGCTGTGTGACATTAGATTTAAACTGGAGTTTTTTCTTGCCCTGTCTCTTTGATGTTTTACAAGATCTACACCTAGTGCAATAATAGAAGCCCGGAGTATCCAGGAAAGTAAGAGGTTTTTCTGGGGGGTCTGGTACGTTACGTGCTACCATATTTCTCAACCCAGGGGCTTTTGTGTAAATAAATTTTGGTTTGGCTGGTAGTACTGTAGCCAAATCATTGTCTTTCAATAATATTGGCCAAAATTGTTTAATAACTTTTTCAACACTCTTATATTCTCTATGGAACCCTGTCAAGAATGTTATCTCTCCATGGAAGGGAGCCCTAGTTTTTGGTGCTAGCAAAACTGGCCTTTCCATTACCATTACTTCTTTTTTCGTAGTCTCAAGATTTTGGGCATTGTACCCCTTTTCTACAAATTTGTCTACCAACATATTTGCTTGTACGTCAAAATCAGTAATCTGGTCACAATTGCGGCGTATGCGCATAAGTTGGCTTTTGGGGACACCCCCTAGCCATTTAGGGTGGTGGCAGCTGGAAAGTGCGACATAACCATTCCGGTCTGTCGGTTTGAAGTAGGTTTTAGTACTAATTCGATTACCTCTTTTTGTTAGCGTGAGATCCAGATAATTAATAGTAGACAAGTTGAATTCTGCTGTAAATTTTAACTCATATTGGTTGTTGTTCATTGCCATTATGAAGTTCTCCAAGGAGGGTAAGTTACCATCCCAAAACAGTATAATATCGTCGATATAGCGTTTATAATACAGGAGAGCTTTGTTTTCTTCTTTATATATCGTTTCCCTTTCCCACCTATTTAGAACCAAATTGGCTACACTCGGCGCGTATCTAGCGCCCATGGCGACTCCTTTTGTTTGATTATAATACTTGTTCTGCGCCCAAAAATAATTATTACCCATGGCCTGTTTCAAGCCCTGTACTATAAACTGAATTTGGATCGTTTGTAGATCAGTACCTGTTTCTAAAGATTCGGTGACTGCTATAATAGCATCTGACTGCTTAATGTTTGTATACAGGGATTCTACATCCACTGTTACTAACCATGTATCCGTGGTTACCCGTATTGTGGCTAGTGCATTTATTAACTGGGTACTATCCTTCAAATACGATTGGCCTTTTTGTACTAGTGGTTGTAAAAATTGATCGAGGTATTCACCCAGTCTGGAATAAAGTGACCCGATCCCACTAACAATGGGTCGGCCTGGGGGGTTGGTATTATTTTTATGTATTTTTGGTGCGATGTACAGTACCGGAGTACGCGGTACCTCAGGCACTAGATATAGTGCTTCTTTTGGGGTAAGAATAGTTTTTGAGACTCCTTCTTCGACCCAGGTTTTTAATTGTACTTTTAGTCTACATACTGGGTCACTTAATAAAGGCGTATAGGTGTTGGTATCATCCAGCAACCGCTGGACTTCCTTGTAGTAATTTTCTTTAGTAAGTACTACCACACCCCCCCCTTTGTCTGCAGTGCGCACCACTATGTTTTTATTCTTCTCTAATTTTGTAATACCTTCCCTCAACAGTCTATTGGGTTTGGAATTTTTGGTGTCTAAAGATCTAATTTCTTCCTGCACCATATTCCTAAATACTTGTATATGATGATGTGTGCCCTTTTTGGGATTAAAGGTGGAGTTATTTTTTAAAGTAGTATGTTGATACCCCGTAGTGTCAACCTGAGGGGTATTCAGGGTTTGTTGGGCAAAATGTTTTTTAATATTCAACTTTCTAACGAATTTTTCCACATCGATAAATACCTCAAATTTATCCATGTGCTTATCTGGTGCAAATTTCATACCTTTTGAAAGTACTTCCAATTCCGCATTAGTAAAATCAATTCCCGCTAGGTTGTAAATCCCCTCATTTAATCGTCTCGTGGTCTTTTTCTTTCGGGTTCCCCCTCTCTTACCTCTTTTTCTATGTTTTTTGCAAGCTGGTGAGGGACGGGACTGGCAATTTTGTACGGCTCTTTCCAGCCTCTCCATTCCCCCCCTCCCCGCGGTTGGTTATTTTGGTAATATGAGGCTCGCCCTCTGTGGTTACCTCTATGTTGCCCCCGTGGTGGTCTGGGTATGTACTGGTTGGGACCCTGATTGTAATAATAGTAATTGTCCTCTCCCCCTCTATCATCTAATGGGGCATACCTATTGTATGTGGGTGCACCATATGTAGGGTACGTGTTGTAGGCTTGTGGGTACTGTGGAGTCTGGTTATTAGGTGGTCGGTTCCTATCCACCAGTGGGTACGGGCCTTTACTTTTATTAGGGCCTTTGGGATGTTTTTTAGGGGTGCTGGTGTTTTTGTTGGATTTATCCATGCCTTGGGTAGTCCCTATACGCACTTCTTTTCCTATCTCCCCAGTTGTTAATTTTGATTGCGTTGGATCTAAATCTGACTGCCATTTGTATACCTTATGTTCATCATAATCTGTGATGTCTCTCTGGTATTTTTTCAATTTCTTTTGTTTGATTTCACCATCATATTTAGACAGATGCACCTGTAAGGTTTGGGATCTATCTAAGAACTCCTGGGAGCCCATATGCGGTCTCATTTGTTCTCTGAGATCCGCTATGTTGGCCTCCAAGAGCTCATTTTTGGACCTACGCCTTCGAATCATTAGTTGTAACAACTTCTGTTCACAAGCGTTAAAAAATTGGAACCATTCATCCGTCTGTGTAAGGTCCTCAATTCCATCACCCGGGTGTACATCCCATCTCAACCTCCGTGGTGTGAGATTTTTTGAGATATACATCTCAAACGATGCAATGTCCCACCACAAACGAATTTGTTTTTCTAGATCAAATTGTAATTTTTTAAAACCTCTATCCAAATCTAAGTTTGGAGTGGGTTGTTGTAGAAAAATTTCTTCTACATTGATCTCACGACCTTGCATAAAATTAAAAACATCCATGTCTGCAATACACCAAACTAAAAATTATTAGCTGAATTATGTGGAAAAAATGTGTATAATTTGCGCCACAGGAAAAACAATATTAGTTCTCCCAACAAGAGGGTAGAATTAATTGTAATTAAACCTAAATAAATTAAATATACCAGTTTAAAAAGCTGCCACCTAAAAAATTTTCAGAGTGTGAAAATACAAATAGAATCGGAAGTGAAGGGGCGCTAATGACACAAAATCAATGCAAATTATGTGTATATATATACATTAAAATGTGCAATCTCTTAGAAAAACATATATTATTAGTGAAAAGTCCATACAGTGAAACCAAAAATTATTATTAAATAATGAATTGAGTCCAAATAGTGCTAAAAAATATAAGCACCCAATAGTGATTCTCGGTTCAAACAAAGACGTAAATATTGCAGTTCTGGAACCTCCACCATATGTTTGCACCCGGTGAGATCAATAGAAATGGCTCCTTACCAATATTAGTAGACTCTTTTAATTAAAAAAGAAGTCATAAATCGCTTGTGTCAATGGGATGACTCAGAGTGATCCAGATAGGCACGTTCAGATGATCCAGCATTCATATAAATAGGAACAGAAGAGCAATCATAGTGAAGTACTGTTTATTAAAACAAAATTAAAAAGTAACATGCCAAATGGCTGCTTACTCAAGTTGTGCCCTGATCCCTGAATTTTTGGTTTCACTGTATGGACTTTTCACTAATAATATATGTTTTTCTAAGAGATTGCACATTTTAATGTATATATATACACATAATTTGCATTGATTTTGTGTCATTAGTGCCGTAGATCTTGTTGAATGGGCCGTCACTCCTGAAGGAGGCACCTCTCCTTTGGCTTGGTAACCGTCGGCAATGGCTTGTTTGAGCCATCTGGCCAGTGTACTTTTGGAGGCCTTCTCCCCTTTCCGGGATCCTGAGAATATCACGAACAAGGCGTTGGTTTTCCTGAAATCCTTGGTGACCGCGAGGTATTGAAGCACACACCTTCTTACATCCAAAGTATGAAAATTCTCTTCCCCTGCATTAGAGGGAGTTGAGGAGAAGGTAGGAAGGACTATTTCCTGAGACCTGTGAAAGGTTGATGAGACCTTAGGGAGAAAAGCTGGATCAGTTTGGAGAACTATTCTGTCCGGCAAAATTCTTAAGAAAGGCTCTGTAACCGCCAAAGCCTGGATTTCGCTGACCCTTCTTGCGTTCGTTATGGCCACCAAAAAAAATGTTTTTAGAACTAAATTCTTCAAAGAAATCTCCCTTATGGGTTCAAACGGGGCCCCCGTGAGACCCTGCAACACAATTGATAAATCCCAATTGGGAAAAGTTCTAAAGGTTATCGGTCTACTCCGACCTAGTGCCTTGAAAAATCTTGAAATTAAATGTTCTTTAGATAAAAGTCCTTTCTAGATAAACCGACAGGGCCGCCACTTGAGTTTTTAGGGTGCTAATTGCTAACCCTTTCTCCATTCCTGCATGAAGAAACTCTACAACGGAAATTACACTATTAATCTGGAAGTTTTTGGAGGTACACCAGGAGTTGAATTTTCGCCAAACTTTGAGATAAATTGCTCTGGTCACCGGCTTCCTGCTGTCTAGCAAAGTTCTTATCACTTTATTAGAGAGCCCCTTAGCTCTTAAGAGGTCCTCTTCAGAAACCAGGCCGTCAACTGCAAGCGTTCTACCTCTGGATGGTTCACAGAACCCTGACACAGTAGGTCCTTCCTGAGTGGAAGTTTCCACGGTGGTTTCGTGGCTAAACTCTGAAGAGATGCAAACCACGGTCTTTTTGGCCAATACGGAGTGATTAAGATCAGATTGGATTTCTCTTCCCTGAATTTCCTTAGGACTAGAGGTATCAGAGTGAAGGGGGGGAAGGCGTAAGACAGCTGGTAGTGCCACTGTTGAGCTAGTGCGTCTATGGCTACTGCCTGGTCCTCTCTGTGGAGAGAGAAGAACCTTTGCACTTTCGCATTCTGCTGGTTGGCAAACAGGTCTATCTGTGGCTGGCCCCACTCCTGAGCGATTGCCCTGAAGACCTCCGGGTTTAAGCTCCATTCTGCCTCTAGTATGCTTCTCCTGCTTAGCAGGTCTGCTAATAGGTTTTGAGACCCTTTTAGGTGCACCGCTGATAGGGATGCTACGTTCCGCTCTGCCCATGAGAGGAGATGGTTGGCCAGTTGCATAAGGCCTCTGCTTCTGGTCCCCCCCTGCTTTAGGACATACGCCACTGCCGTGGTGTTGTCCGACAGGACCTGCACATGTTGACCCTTCACCAACTGATGGAAAGCTTGAAGCCCTAGAAATATTGCTTTCAACTCCCTCCAGTTTGAGGATCTTCTGGACTCTGTTTTGGACCAGACGCCCTGGGCAGTCTGTCCCTCTAGATGGGCCCCCCAACCCCAGGAACTCGCGTCTGTTGTTAAACGCTTTCCTACTGGGAATACCCATGGAAGACCCTTGTTCAAATTTACCGGGTTTCTCCACCACCAGAGTGCTCGTTTTACGTTTGAAGTTAACCTGAAACGTCTCTCTAGTGACTCTTGGTGTGACCAAGACTGAAGGATATTCATTTGGAGAGGACGAGAGTGTAACCTCGCCCATGGGACCGCCGGAATTGAGGCTGTAAGCAGCCCCAGGACGGCCATTGCTGTCCTGACTGACACCCCTTGGTTTGTCTGTACTTGAGCCACCGCCACCATGACCTTCTCTATCTTTTCCTGAGGTAAAAAAGACCTTCTGAAGGATCGAATCTATGTTGTACCCCAGAAACCTTGTTTCTTGAGAAGGTATCAAGTTCGATTTCTCGCGGTTTAGTAACCAGCCGAGACTTCCAAGATGAACCTGCGACGACTGCAGATTCGTCGCAAGCTGATCCCGGGAGTCCGCAAAAAACAGTAGGTCGTCCAAGTATGGGATGACCGAGATCGCTTTGAGCTTCAGTGGTTCTAGGGCCTCTGCCATGATCTTGGTAAAGATCCTGGGTGAGGACGACAACCCGAAAGGGAGGCTCTGAACTGAAGATGCCATATCCTGTTCCCCAGGTCTACTGCCAGTCTGAGGAACTGTTGAGATGCTTGGGCAATCGGGACGTGCAAGTAGGCATCCCTGAGGTCCAGAGATGCCATGAAGCAACCGGGTGTCAACAGCTTTGTTATTGAATAAATCGTATCCATCCGGAACCGTTTGTACTTATCGACTTGTTTAACATTTTTAGGTTCAAGATCAGGCGGAATTTGCCTGAGGGTTTTTTGACCAAAAAAATGTGGGAATAAAAACCCTGACCCTCTTGATGTTTTGGGACCTGTATTATCACTCTCTGACTCATCAGATCCTGTAACAGGTTCGTCATTGCAGTAGCTTTTTCTTTGTCCCGGGGAAGGGTAGTGACATAGAACCTCGTTGGGGGACACTCTGAAAACTCCAGACTGTACCCCTCCGTAATGATTCTTTCCACAAAGGGGCTCGTGGTCATCTGTTTCCACTGTGGGAGAAAAGCAGCCAGTCTTCCTCCCACCGGAAGCAGATCGTCACTTGCTTTTGGTAGTTGGTTCTGAGGGGTTTTTAAATAAGATACCTCCTCTACCTCTTCCTCTTTGGGACCCCCATCTCTTTTTATTTTCTTCCTTACTCTTATGGGACTGTTGAAAAGGACGGAAATGTTTCTTAGGGTTCTGACCCTTTTTAGGGGGGAAAGCCTTCTTCTTATCTGCCGTTCTGTCAAGAATTTTTTCTAGGTCCTGACCGAACAAAAGGTCCCCTGAGAAAGGCAGACCACAAAGCTTGACCTTAGAGGGGATATCACCCGACCAGGTCTTTAACCAAACTGCTCGCCTGACTGAGTTCACCAGGGCTGCTGACCTTGCAGCCATTTTAATGGACTCAGCAGAAGCATCTGCCATATATTTGATGGCTTTTAAGATTAAGGGGAAGGAATCTATTAGATCCTTTCTTGAGGTGCCTGCCTCGACATGACTCCTTAATTTCTCAACCCAGCACTCTAGATTGCGGGCGACTATTGTGGCGGCCATGGCTGGTTTCAGACTGGTTGCAGTAGAATCCCAGGCCTTCTTTAGGAGGGAATCTGCCCTCTTGTCCATCGGATCTTTCAGGACCCCCATGTCCTCAAAAGCCAGGTCTGTATGACGAGACACCTGTGAGAAGGCTGCGTCTACTTTAGGCTTTTTGTTCCACACCTCTGTCTCACCGCTTTCAAATGGAAACCTTCTTCTAAGGGTCTTTGAAAAAAAGGGGGCCCTTTCAGGGTCCTTCCATTCCTTCTTGACGGTGTCCGAGAGGACTTTGTGGACCGGGAAAACCCGGCTTTTAGACTCATCCAGCCCCTGATACATCTTATCGTGTATGGATAACTGAACCTTCTCTTCCTGGATACCCAGGGTAACATAAATTGCCTTGAGTAAGTCCTCCACTTCGTCTAATGACAATTTAAACTTTGAGCTTTTGCTACTATCTTCTTCCTCCTCCTCCTCATCTGAATCCCTGAGAGAGGGGAGAGTACTAGTCCCTTCATCTGCCGAATCCCCCTCTGTTTGACCCGAACTGGGATTTTCGGACTAGGTGGTGGCTGCTGTGGCTCCCCCAAACTTGCGGAGCCTTGTGTGATCATATCCTTCACTGAGCCTAAAGAGCTTGCCAGCTCCTGGACTGAGGAAAAAAGGTCCTTATACTGTTGTGAAGTTTCCTCTTCCACCAGATTTTTAATGCAGGATCTGCACATTGGCTTTTGCCAAGAATCCCTTAAAGGATTTTTGCAAGACGGGCATTTCCTGGGTGTATCCAAGTGCCTAGCTTTGGTTGTAGATTTTTCCTGTAACGAGATGAAACCAAAGTTACCATCTCCATATTTTTTTTTTTTTTTTTTTTAAACACCCAAGTGCCGCCACCAGAATAAAACCAAAAGGCCTGGACTAAGTGCCACCACCACTAACGGTTATACAGACCAAGAGCGTTAACCTGGACTGGTAACCACAGGCTCCCTCAGGGAGGAACAACAATAACACAAAATTAGGCCCAAAATAGTAAGAATAAAAGGCACCGCTGTACCCCTCTTACCTGGGCCTGACCGGTGCTTGCAGCGCCTGTATCCGCCGGTGTTGTCTGTCTCTCCTCCATTGTAGAGCGCAGTCACACAAGTAGCTGGAGAACGACTCCATTTTAAATTTTCCCGGCCGCCCGCGTCATCATCGGGGGCCGGAAACGGAAGTACCGGTCACCTGACCTGCCCCACAGATGCTGCGTTCCAGGCGCTGGGAACCAGCAGCGCCACGCCCCCCCCGGAAAACGGCGTCACCGTGCGTGACGCGGTCGCCAGCCGGGACCCGGAACTGAGAATGCGGACCACCGCCGACCTGCGCCGGCTACCGCTCGGTCACCTGGACCTCTACCGCAGTTCCTGGGCACAACAACACCGTCCCCTGGGAGGCCGAAAGTTCCACTGAACCGGAGCGTCTGGGGACTCCTGAGCGCCCCCTCCCCGTGAAGAGGGGTCAGGATGGTCGCCGCCAACAATATACAAAGAAAGGTAAGCTCAACAAAACTCTCCGCTTGGAGAGAGACAGCTCCCTGGTTCCCTGTGATGCTTCCACCATGGCGGAGGAAACACAATAACTGAGGCCATGGTGGAAGAGGAGGGATCTTAAAGGATCACGTGTGTTTCCTGAGAAATGGGCGGAGCTGCGCTCTCTCCAAGGTTGTCCTGAAAGGCGATTGGAGAAAGAGGAAATCCCTGCAAAATTAATGATATCACTTGGGTCCCCGCAGGTCACTAAAACGAGTGTACCCATAGGAAGATTTCCCCTCTATTACATTTCTGGGGACAACCCAAAATGTGTGATTTTATTTTACTTTCACTTACAATGATATTGGTAAAATGGACAAATAGAGTAAATCTCCCCAACAGGGGGCACAGACAGCATAAAAAACTGACAGATGTTGTAATCCATCTTCACTTTATCCAAAACTAAAAAGAAAAACATATACTTTAACCTTCTGTTTGTTGTCTCCATAAAACAGAAAAAAAAAATGGTAATAAGAGAGCCAAATGGTGGACACGTTGTGGCCCTCTTTCTGGTTCTGTTTTCAAACCATCTTCTACTGTATCAAGAAAATGTAATTACTGTATTTGCCGGAGTTATAAGACGATCCCCTAATTTTCCAGCTAAAATTTTGGTTTTGGGAAATACTCGCGTATAAGACGACCCCCTTCCCAATAGTCTGGAAGCTGAGGGGTATCCAGAAAAAACACTGACAGGAAAAAACACGCTTTATTCAGCTTTTTCAAATCTCACTGTGCCGTCAACTTGCCTCAATGTGCCATACCTTTCGTCCTGTACTTCGGGCGTCCATTATTCAAAAGCCGTGCATCCTCCTCATGCTGTTCTGTGAGGGGCGCCTATGTTCCGCCTATCACAGAGGTCCTCTCGTCCTAAGCCGAGGATGAGAAGACATCCGTGATAGGCGGAACACCGAACAGAGGCTCTGCGGGAAAACCCAAGTGTTCCGCCTATCACAGAACACCACAAGGAGGAGGCGCGGCTTTCAAATAATGGATGGCCGAGGTCTGGTACCGGCGTAAAAGACGACCCCGGGAGACAGAGAGACCCCCTTACATCAGGCAATCCCAGCAGAGCCCCCCCCCCTTACATCAGGCAATCCCAGCAGAGCCCCCCCCCTTACATCAGGCAATGCCAGCAGAGCCCCCCCCCTTACGTCAGGCAATCCCAGCAGAGCCCCCCCCCTCTTACGTCAGGCAATCCCAGCAGAGCCCCCCCCTTACGTCAGGCAATCCCAGCAGAGCCCCCCCTTACATCATCAGGAATAAAGCCATAGCAGCAGAGACTCTCTCTGCCGCAATTACAGTGTGGACAGGACAGCGGAGAGCCGGCCGGGTGGCTGCCAATAGGAATTGAGCTGCGGCATCGCCCACCACCACCTCTTCCCACTTCATTTCACTCACAGACAGACATCAGCAGGGCGGGAGGTGGGCTGTGTCACAGCTCAATTCCTATTTGGTCTACAAGAACATTGTCTCCGCTGGCCACTTACTTCTAGCAGCGGTGACGACGGCTGCGCGCAAAAGTATAGGGCGGAACGGCCCTGAACACATCCCTAGGAAACACTTAACCCCTTGATCGCCCCCTAGTGTTTAAGCCCTTCCCTGTCAGTGTCATTTATACCGTAGGCAGTGGCTATTTGTAGCTCTGATCGCTGTATAAATGACAATGGTCCCAAAATAGTGTCAAAAGTGTCTGATGTGTCTGCCATAATGTCGCAGTTCCAATTAAAAAAAAAAGCCATAAATCTATCCCCCATTTTGTAGATGCTATAACTTTTGCGCAAACCAATCAATACACACTTTTTTTTTTTTTACCAAAAATATGTAGAAAAAAACATATCGGCCTAAACTGAGGAAATAAAATAAATAGTTTGTATATGTTTTTTTGGGGATATTTATTATAGCAAAAAGTAAAAAATATTGCTTTTTTTTCAAAATTATCGCTCTTTTTTTGTTAATAGCACAAAAAATAAAAACCACTGAGGTGGTCAAATACCAAAAGAAAGCTCTATTTGTGGTAAAAAAAGGACGTCAATTTTGTTTGGGTACAACGTCGCACGACCATGCAATTGTCAGTTAAAGAGCCAAATTGCAAAAAAAAGGGGGTAAAATCTTCTGGGGCCGAAGTGGTTAAATTGGAAAGTCCCTTTAACGCTAATAAACAAGCTGAAATTTGCTTACCACATGTTAACTGGCTCTCTTGTAGGGCATGAAATCCGAGTCCCCGGGCGTTAATCGGGTGTTCACAGACAGTGTCCTCACTGATACGAACTGATGAAGATGCCGCCCATTTCAAGACCCATTTAATGTTACAGTCACAGATGAGGGATTCACTACCAAAGAATCTAGGACAGAAGACATAAATATTATTCAAGCAGAACTCCAGGTAAATACACAATAATGTGTTAATTTTTTATTTATTTTTTAACCAACACCTCCTCTTGTATACCCAGGCCCAGATTTTACATTACTTTTTACTGACTTTATCCCTGGAGCACAGAAATCATCTTATGTGCCCCTGCGACGTCACCACACACTGCAGAGATCAGGAAATGTCTCCCTGCCTGTGATTAGCGCAGCACAGTGCCGACTTCCTGGCGGGCTCTGCAGGTGGGGTGTGCGAACACGCCGGAGCTCATCCTTACTGATAATGCACTTCCTGGCTTTTGACTTTGAGTCAGGGGCCAATAAGGGAGTGCTTGAATAAGCCAGCTCTCACATATAACAGCCATAGGGGTCAATTCACAAAGAGAAACGTTATTGGTTTTCTTCAGGTGTTAAAGTAGCACTCCTTATTTAACGCTAGCAAACATGGTATTCACGAAAGCTATAATCGTTATTTAACATAGTCGTTATGGTTTTCAACTGACTCTTTATCCAAACGTTATGCTAACTACTCAGACGTTATTATTAACATTTGGGACGTTAAAATAACTCTTAAGATCGTTAAATAATGCTGGAGAGATGCATTCTGGGAGCAGAAGGGGAGGAGAACAGCTGCATGTGGAAAAGAGCAGATACAGAGAGAGAGAGACACAAGCAATACACATGGAGATTGAGCATGTGATGTGCAAAACTTCTAGTGTGTGCTTTTCTAAAGCCATGTGTATTTCCTCATACAGAGAATAAATCATGGGAGATGATAATCGGAATTTAGCTATCACCTGGGTTTCAGAAAAGTCAACCAAAATAGTACGTGAACGGAATACACGTTTATAAATCTGAACAACATTCTAACGTGTTCTTCTTCGCCTCTGGATAATTTTAAGTTCAAATAGAGCACGGTTCTAGCTTGCCCAACACTACACTACACTACAAAAATCGCCAAAAGCTTCCTTTAACAACAAAATATCGCCTGGGAAATGTCATAACGCCACCCTGAGGGAGGTGTTAATTTAACGATTGCTTAACGATTGATAACTGTCAAAAAAATCTTTGTGAATTGCACTTCTGTACATATTTAACGATTTGACTCTTTAAAATAACGTTTTGACTCTTTAATAAGGATCCACACCTTAAAATATCGGTTCTGTGTAGGGAAACGTTATTTGATGATTTTTCAAAGCGTTAAATCGTTTAGTGAATTGAACTAGCTTCAATAACGTGCAAAATCGTTAAAATAACACTCGCAATCTGAAAATAAAGCTTTGTGAATTGACCCCATACTATCAGTGTCCTTAGTTGTGATAGTGCTGCTGACAACGTGCAGATTGGTGTAGAGTGTGTATGTTGTGCATTTTCTGAAATTGGGGGGGGGGGGGGTATGGAGGAAGGAAAGTTTTTTACATGACAGCTAGCCCTTCAATCAACAACTTAGCTACTTTATTTTTGTATTTATTTTTTATGAAAGTGTTTTTTCTTTTTTAAATTGCAGGTGCTGCTGTCAATATACAATGTTCAGCAGGTGGAATTCTTCTATCCACCTCATTTATGTGTTGTATTTGTATGTATTGTATTTTTTTTTCCCAGCAAGCAAGCTAACTAAAATAAAGTCAAAACAGACAGTGTATGGTCAGCTTTACTCTGCATGTAAGGATATAGTCCTGTAGCCCTAGGGACTGCATGTGAACACAATGGGGGTCATTTACAAAAGGCAAATCCACTTTGCACTACAAGTGCAAAATGCACTTGGAAGTGCAGTCGCTGTAAAGCTGAGGGGTAGATCTGAAATGAGGGGAAGCTCTGCTGATTTTATTATCCAAATCAAGTGCGAGCTAAAATGCTGTTTTTTATTTTCCTTGCATGTCCTTCTCGGATCTACAGCGACTACACTTGTAGTGCAAAGTGGATTTGCCTTTTGTAAATAACCCCCAATGCCACAACAAATTCACTGAAAGATATTTAGCAGTCACCCCTTACTAGTAGGCTTGCCTAGTATTTCATGTCTTTAAAATAATTAATGACTGTTTTTAAAAACAAACATTTTGCAAAAAAGAGCATGCATAACATTTTTTGCCTATTATTTTACTTAAAAAGTAAAACGTGTAACTCCAGCTTTATTAGACAAACAATCCCCTCCAAGTAAACATTGTACATTGTAGGGATACTATGAAATGTTATGGCAGATTCCTACCTTTCTCTGTTCTGATGTTGCTGCTTTCTCGTCCCTTCTCAAACTGTTACTTGCATGGGATAATCTGCCTTAATTATGATCACCTGGTACAGTCTCAGTGAGACTGAGAAAAGCTGAGTATCTGCAGATCAGCCTGCGGCCCTATTCATAGGCATTACCATACACTTATTTTTAATGGGCGCCACCACACTTGTGAATAGGGCCATTTGTGTTTACCCATGGGTGATCCCAAGGTACATGCTGGAAGCCCTATTGAAAGCAATATGAGGCTGGAAGCACCCAGAGCTATCCACGTCCGTTTGCTCATGCGTCGATTATCTGCAAATGATTGGCCCTGGACGCCAACAGCCTGCCAATGGCATATATCCCTGCTCAGTCTCCAGTGGATAATCACAAATGGCCCTATTCACCAGTGTGAATGAGGCCTTAAGGTGTGGTGCCAGCCCAATAAAAATAAGTGTATGGTAATGTACCGTATTTATCGGCGTATAACACGCACCCTAACTTTGAGAGGAAAATTTCAGGAAAAAAACTTTCCAAAGCCCCCTGCGTATAACACGCGGACAGAGTTTACCCTCTATTTCCAGGGTAAAAAGGTGAGTGTTATACGCTAATAAATACAGTATATGAAGAATCACAAATGCGTTTTTAACCTAACATCCAAGTCGCATAACATGTGAATGTGAACGGCTTTCAATAGTCGGTTCACACACGTTCCAAAAAATGTCCTGTGTGTTTTTGGGTCCGATTTAGGTACAAATGCAATTAAAAATTTGCACCTGAATTGCACCTAAACCAGTGAACAGAAATGCATTTGGACTCCGGACTGCAAACCACAGCTGGACCTGTGTGAACCCAGCCTAAGCCCAGGTTCACACTGGGTACGATTTGCTTCGATTTGAGATGCGATTTCACATGTGAAATCGCATCTCAAACCGGCGGCAATTGCCGGCAATGACACCGTCCTAATCGGTGCGACGCCGCATCTGCGGCGCTGCACCGATTTCAAAAAGTAGTTCCTGTACTACTTTTTGCGATTTCGGGGCGCGATTTACATTGACATCTGTGCAGAAACCCACACAGATGTCTCTTAAATCGCGGCCGAAATCGGGACTGCCAGCGGGAGTGAAATCGTGCGAGTTCAGCTGAACTCGCGCGGCTTCACTCCCGCAGCCCAGTGTGAACCAGGGCTTATACACAGAAGGGAACTCTTTTATTTATCACACTGCACCAAAACTTACAGCCAATGTATAGTGTTTTGGGTTGCCATTTAAAATAAATAGCACTGCACTCCACCATGGTTTGTGCATCACATTTAGGCCCCTTTCAGACTCGGGCGGGAGCCGCGGTGGCGGTATAGCGCCGCTAAAAAATTTTATTGCCACGGTTTCCCATTGTTTTAAATGGGAAGGAGCGGTGAAGGAGCGGTACTCCACTCCAAAGATGCTGCTCACAAGAGATTTTTTTTCTCTCCCGCCAGTGCATCGCCTCAGTGTGAAAGCCCTTGGGCTTTGACATTGAGTATGCAGTGAAGGAGTTTTTCAGGCGGTATAGCAGCGCTATTTTTAGCGCTGTACCGCCTGAAGAACTCCTCAGTGTGAAAGGGGTCTTAGGCTCCATGCACACTGAAGCTGATAAACTGCAGTTTAGTGGCGTTTTGGGCTTTTTTTTAAAAAGCCCATAAACTGAACTCTATGTGCCCAGGCATACATGAGCTTTCGAGTTTGTTGGCTTTTTTCTGAACAGATGAAATTTGCATTCAAAATGCTGTTCTTCGGTGGGAAAAACGCTAAAACGTTTAAAAACCCTGCGTTTTTTTTATCCATTGAAAAAAAAAATATATGAAAAAAAAAATAGCTCAAAAACGCTACACTGAAAAACACTAATAAACGCCATTGCAAAAACTCTAAAAAACTTTGAAAGGCTCCCTGCAAAGCTACTCTTCACTGCCTGTTTTAACCAGCGGCAGCCGGTCCATAAGGGGTGCAGGGATGCCGCCTCCCTAATCTCCATAGGTTTCTATGAGTTTTTTTTTTTTTTAGGTACACAATTAGAGCCTACAGCTCTAATTGGCTTCAAAAAGGTTTGGCTCGTGGCACAGAGCACTGTGCCCGAAACCCACCCACTTGTGACATCAGTGAATAAACATTCGCTATTGTCTTCCAGCTTCCCGTCCTGGCTAATCCAGACAGGAAGTGGGTCTTAAGGGAAGGGAAGCCACGACCTGGATGGGTTAAGTGCAGGGGCGGACTGACCATTGAGGCATTTGGGCACTGCCCGAGGGCCCCATGCCACTAGGGGGCCCCATCAGGGTTGCCAGGATCAGTAAAATCAGGGACAGTATGTCAAAATCCTGTCCCTGATATGTCTGAAACTGTCATGCTTTTGATGTGAAAATCCCAAGATTTTAGGTGCCCCGTCTCTGCACTGCCTCCTGGCATGGTGACCATCTGTAAGCCCAGGGGCCCCATAATCTTCTATTGCCCGGGGGCCCCATGAGTTGTCAGTCCGCCCCTGGTTAGGTGTGGACCTAGCGGGGGGGGGGGGGGTTACACCCCCCCCCCCAAAAAAAATTGAGCACCAGCCACCACTGGTTTTAACCCTAAAAGACTGAACCACCACACAGTTGCAGGGCAATTGCGGAGAAGCCTGATTAATTTAATAAGGGTTAGTTACTAAAAGCAAATCCACTTTGCACTACAAGTGCAAACTTCACTTGAAATTGCACTTGGAAGTGCAGTCGCTGTAGATCCGAGGGAGACATGCAAGGAAAATAAACATAATTTTAGCTTGCACATGATTGGATGATAAAATTAACAGAGCTTCCCTCTCATTTCAGATCTACCACCTAGGTTCATACGTAGTACTCACATGACTTTTAGTGAAGAAAGTGCGTTGAAAAGACCAGGTTCCAGTGTTGAAAAAATATTTCCTGATAGGTTACTGTATGTGAAAAAGAGTAAAGATTAAAATTACACATTGTTAATATTTTGATTGAAGAATATAGCTGCATAGGTTTGGATATATTAATGGACTCTGTCCTCCCATATTAATAAAAATATGATTTACTCAATATGACATACACTTCTGGTAATGGGTTTCTGAGGAACATGTATATTTGCAATTAAAAGTTGAAATAAGTTAGACTGAGGCCCCGTACACACGGCAGAGATTCTCGGCAGAAACCAGCGAGAAGCTCGCTGGGATCCTCATTCTGACGAGAACCTCGGCCGTGTGTACGGTTTCGGCGAGCATCCCGTCGGGAAAGCCGTCGAGCCAAAATAGAGAGCAGGTTCTCTATTTGCTTGATGGCCCATCGAGAACCATGGCCCGGCGCCTTTCCCGACGGCTTGGTCGACGATTTCGATGGCCGGGCGAGAACCTCGACGGGCGGAACAATGTGTTCCGCCCGTCGAGGTTCTCGTACGTGTGTATGGGGCCTGATATGTTTTCTTCATACAGAGACTGATATTGTGAGCCCATTATTAAGTGTTTCTAAATAAAAAAACTGTCTGGGTTGAATGCACAAGCAACTGTGACTGTTATCATTTAGGCCCCTTTCAGACGGACAGCAGTTTTGCCACAATTAAAAGCATGTACATTTTCAGTGAAATTCAAGGCTCTGGGCACTGCGATTAGCTGCATTTGTACATTGCGATTACATGCGGCCGCGTTTAGCTGCGGTAGTCATTTCCATAGCAACCCTTTTTATTTATTTTTTATTATGATGTGCTTCCTGTTCTTTTTTTTTTTTCTCACGCTGCTATCCACAGTTGACACAAATCATCACTGACTATAAAACATTTTGCATTTCATTTGGAAATCAGGGTTCCAGAGTCTGGAGGGAGAGTGGAGAGGCACAGAATCCAAGTTGCTTGTGGTCCAGTGTGAATTTTCCACAGTCAGTGATGATTTGGGGAGCAAAAATTACATGGTATCAGTGTGCTTGATTGGCCAGCAAACTCACCTGACCTAAACCCCATAGAGAAACTGTGGGGTATTGTCAAGAGGTGCCTCAACCAACTATTATTAAAAATATTGTTTTTTTTTCAAAATTCACGCACTTTTTTCTTTATGGCGCAAAAAATAAAAACCGCAGAGGTGATCAAATACGACCAAAAGAAAGCTCTACTTGTGGGGAAAAAATGACGTAATTTTAGTTTGGGAGCCACGTCGCACGACTGCGCAATTGGCAGTTAAAGTGACGCAGTGCCAGAAGCTGAAATTTCACCTGGGCAGGAGGGGGGTATATGTGCCCAATAAGCAAGTGGTTAAAATAATACCCCCCCCCTTTGAGTAAGCACGAAACTGACCTTAGAGGCAAGGAAAAGGATGAGAAGAATCCAATATTTTCAGGTGTGTAAAAAAAAAAATTCTTTCCACCTGCCCTCTGCTACACCTCCCCTGGCCACTTCATCATATGTAATTGACTGATTACTGATTGACAACTGATTGCTGAGACTTTGTGCAGGAGAGCTGCCTCTAGATCCCAACCTCATTTTTTCCCTTGCCTCCTATAATACAGTCACAAAATCAGTGCCTAGATGGGTCAATTAGGTGTTCAAAAAAGCATTATTACATTTATAAATGGATAACATGACATTTTGATCTTGTGGCAGGGTCTCTTTAAAGTCCTGTTTATAGCCTGAGCCTGGAAGCCATGGGCTCCTTGGGAAAAGGTGGAAACCTTGTGAGCTGCTAAAATTAATGAATGCAATGAAAAATAATAAACTAAAGTGAAAAAAATGTAACTAAAAAAATTGACAGCTGCCAGCACTCCCCCTTAAATGTGACAGTACAAAATTATATAACAAATGTGTGGAGCTAAGACCATACAATAAATAGATATAATAACTATAAAAAAATGTAATTAACCACTTGTCACCCGCCCACCGTCATATGACGGCGGGCGGGTAACTCCATTGTCCTGACTGCACGTCATATGACGTGCAGTCATAGAAAGTTGCTAGGGGCGCGCGCGCGCACCCGTCGCATCACTGGGACCCCCGTGCGTGTGCCCGGCGGCCGCGATGGCCGCCGGGCACACGTGATTGCCGAGTAACTGAGCTGGAACGTGCAGCTCTGTGTGTAAACACAGAGCTGCACATCCCTGTCAGGGAGAGAGGAGACCGATTGTGTCCCTTGTACATAGGGACACAATCGGTCACCTCCCCAGTCACCCCCTCTCCCCCCACAGTTAGAACACAAACTAGGAGAAACATTTAACCCCTTCCCTGCCCCCTAGTGGTTAACCCCTTCCCTGCCAGTTACATTTATAAAGTTATCAATGCATATTTATAGCATTGTTCACTGTATAAATGTAAATGGTCCCAAAAATGTGTCAAAAGTGTCCGATGTGTCCGCTATAATGTCCCAGTCCCGGAAAAAAATCGCAGATCGCCGCCATTCCTAGTAAAAAATAAATTTAAAAAAATCATAATTATGTCCCGTATTTTGTAGGCAATATAACTTTTGCGCAAACCAGTCACTATACGGTTATTGCGATTTTATTTTTTACATTTTTTTACCAAAAATATGTAGAAGAATACGTATCGGCCTAAACTGAGATAAAATTTTTTTTTTTTTAAATGGGATATTTATTATAGCAAAAAGCAAAAAATATTGGCCCAGATTCAGGTACATCTGCGCATTATTGGACCGGCGTAGCGCACCGCCTTTACGTTAGACTTGCGCAATTTTGTCGCGTAATCACCCTATTCTCGTAGCTTTTGCGCAGAAAATTGCGCATACGTAACGTTTTTTCAGAGGCATAAGGAGGAGTAATACAAATTGGGAAGGACGTGGGCGTGTTACATTGAAATGAGCCGTGACCCCATGCAAATGAAGGGCTGGCCGGCTCGCGCATGCGCGATTGAAGGAGACCATGTCAGCTCCGCTGTGCGCATGCTCACAACTCGGGAGCGGCGCAATCAGTGAAATTGGAAATGGACTAGGGCAACGTTGTGAACTACGCAGACAGCATAAATAGACACACACAAACGCACTTGCATTGCAAAAGTACATCCCTTTGTCCCTTCCCATTTAACCAAGTGCTTTTGTCCTGTTGTTCGTTGCGGTGTGTTTTGTAGTTGTCAGATTAGTGTTCTGTGTGATCAAGTGTTTGCTAGTAGATTTTTGAAAGTGGTTTTTGATAAGTGTTTGAGAGACTGTTTGTTTGATTGATATATTTGTGTTTGTTTCTTTTCCTGCTGTATTTTTGTTTTGTTTTTTGGTGACTGTTTCTTGCTCAGTAGTTTTCTCTCTGTGTGTGTTTTTTTTGATTGGTTGTGCTTGTTTGTGTACGTGAATTTTGTTGACTGGGACTGTTTTTTTTTTGGAAGGATGACTGAGAGAAAACGAAAGCTGAATTTTACAGTTGTGGAAAAACAGATTCTTGCCCGGGCCATTAGCGAGTATGGGCGTTACCTCCACGGCCCACAGAGTGCCAACACCACCCCGGCCAGGAGGAGGGAGATTTTGGATAGGATCACTGTCAGTCAGTCAGTCAGTAGGTGCGTCAGTGAGGTGTGCAGCAGACGTGCAGCAGACGCTCTCACCTTAGTCTGCTCACCTTAGGGACTGGGAGAGCAGGACGCTCTCAAACGAGTCGGCTCTCCCCAGGGACAGCATCAGGCAGGCAGGATCTTGTTTTTTACAGCTCTCTCCTTCTCCAGACATCCAGACATCCTCCCCAGGTAGGCCCTACCTTCCATCACCTCCCCTGGAACCGATTGGCGGCCGTCCTTACCAGGATAAGCCGCCGAATCGGCTGAACGCTGGGGTCTCCTTCCCTCTCCTTACCCCACATTACCACCCACCTGTCAATGTAACCTTCCCCTCGGAGCCTCCCCGCGATTCCCCGTTTTCTCCCTTGAACCGCGCCAGCCGTCACTGATTCGCGGCCGCCGCATCTTAGGAAAGGCCGCGGCTTCATCCGCGGCCTAGCGGCGCGCCGCATTTTCGGCCAAATCTCCGGTAGTAGCCCCCAGGAGCTCACCCCCAGCCCCTGTAGGTACTCATCCACCCCTGGCCTCAACAACCAGCCCCCCCCCAGGCTCACCAATCCACCCAGCTGGCTACACACCAGCCTGGGTCCCATGCCCTGCTCCTGGTCGGCGGCCATCTTGGTACACCCAGCAGCAGTGTCAGCAGTGTCAGCTTCCCCCCCCCACCCCCCCTGTCACAACTTAATAGCACTTGATCCAGGGGTTCGCCCGATCGCCTTTCAGGGATCAGGAAGGAATTTTTTTCCCCTACCAAATGCAAATTGGCATAGCATGGTTAGGGGTTTTTTGCCTTCCTCTGGACCAAGCCGGGAGGATTCACTGAATCCTCTCTTCATCGCCACCAAAAGGAACGACTTTTTCCCCGGTGAATGGCGACCATGGCTAATCTGCGGTACTCCGCAGAAACCATTTGGAATTTGAGGCGTTTCGCCGCAATACTGCCAGCCATCACCAAAAAGACCCTAAGAATTGAGCACCTTTTCAGGATCGATCGACGATCGACCGTCAAAAATTTTAGCCGTTTACCCCAACCTAAGCGCATTTCATGTGCTCTGATCAACACAAGATCGGCAGTAAAACACTGACTTGAAATCCATGATTTCATTCTACAACACGACCTAGACTGCCTCTTCATTACAGAGAGCTGGCTCACAGCCGACTGTAACACCATTCTAGGAGAATTGGTGCCAGAAAACTACCGTATTATAACGGAAAACAGAATAGGGCAAAGAGGAGGAGGACTGGCGGTGATCCATAAGACGCGTCTTGCGATCACAAAACCAAGCCTCCAAAACCCTCTTCCATTCATGGAAACCCTTACTCTTCAACTGCAAGTAAACTGCCAGGAGACCGTCCGGATTCTGCTCTGCTATAGGCCACCTGGCCCCAAGTCGCAGCTGCTCCCATCTTTGACGGACTTTGTCTCCACTTATACCCTGAATAGCAAACACCTTTTGCTGCTCGGGGACTTCAACCTTTGGGCCAACTCCCCGCAAGACCCCATTGCCGACGCCTGCATCGACCACCTGGAAGGATTAGGGCTTCAGCAACTAGTATGTGGGCCCACACATGCTTCAGGTCATACGCTCGATCTTATTTTCAGACAAGATCTGGAAATAAAAATCTTGGAAAATGAACCATTGCCATGGACAGATCACCATGCAATTAAATTCATTATTTCCGAATTTCCCCCCTTAACAAAAACATCAAATCCAGTGACAACACACTGGACCAGATGTCAGAAGAAGCTCCACTCGGAACTCTTCAAAGCCACGTTAGGGGGAAAAATAAACACAATTCAGCCGCACCAAACAGCGGAAGAAACACTAGAGGCCATAAACACAGCACTATTGCAGTCAGCTGACTTGATAGCGCCGAAACGAAAGACCCAGATCAGGAAAAATAACTCCGGCTGGTTCAACAACCAGCTGGCGTTACTGAAGCAAGAGTGTAGAAGGGCAGAAGCAGCCTGGAAAAGAAGCTCTTCAGATGAGAACCTTGCGATTTACAAGGCAATAACCAGAAAATACTACAAGCAAATCTTCGAAGCCAAGAAAAACTATTTTTCTGAGGCTATCAACGGTGCCCTAAATCGCCCCCGCGAACTCTTCAAGCTGGTCACTCAGACCATGAATCCAGGATGTCTTGAAGCCCCCAACTTGGATACACAAGAATTTTGCGATGAGTTATCGGATTGCTTCATTAACAAAATTGAGGCAATCCGGCAAAGCATTCAGCAGAACAATTGCTTTCCCAGCCCCCCCCCGTAGTCATTTACACAGCACCGGCAACAATTCACCACAGTTTGGTGAGTTCACGCTGGAACCCATCTCCATTCAGACCACTAAAAATATCATCGGCACTCTGCGCAACAGCACTGCGCCAAATGATATTATCCCCACTAAACTGCTGAAGGAATGCGCCGACATCCTGGCACCTCCTGTCACGCAGCTTATTAACCAATCCTTCAGGGA
This sequence comes from Rana kukunoris, assembly GCA_029574335.1. Lineage (NCBI taxonomy): Eukaryota > Metazoa > Chordata > Amphibia > Anura > Ranidae > Rana > Rana kukunoris. The sequence goes on from CM056056.1 coordinate 58,463,485, forward strand.
GGGCAAAATGCCCTCCCAGCTGAAGGAGGGCTTCATTCAACCCATCTTGAAGAAAGCCACCCTGGATCCTAAGGATCCACTCAACTGGCGCCCCATAACAGGCCTAAATGTTCTCTATAAGGTAATGGAGAAAGCAGTGGTACAGCAGCTGCAACAGCATCTAGATACCCACAACTTACTCGACCCATTGCAATCAGGATTCCGTCCCGGACACGGGACGGAAACAGCATTGCTTAAGATATGGGACGACGTTCTTGAGGCCGCAGACGAAGGAGAATCTTCTCTTCTGGTTCTGCTGGACCTAAGCGCAGCCTTTGATACAGTTGATCACAAGCTGTTATTGACTCGGCTGGCTAAAATAGCCAAAGTCGCAGAAAGCGATCTATCTTGGTTCTCCTCTTTTTTGGAAAACCGATCGCAAATAGTCAAGTTAGGACCATTCACTTCGGAACAACGCACATTATCGTGCGGGGTCCCTCAGGGATCTCCCCTGTTGCCGATGTTATTCAACATCTATCTGCGTCCTCTTTTTGAAATCATCAGCAGCCAAAAACTGCTATATCACTCTTACGTAGACGACACGCAACTGTACTTCCGCATTTGCAATAAAAAGGATCACCACCTCAATCTAGAGACATGCCTCTCTTTGATAGAGGACTGGATGACAAAGAGTTATCTCAAACTCAACGGAGCGAAAACAGAACTTCTTCTGTTTCACGCCAAGCATAGGAATCAATCGATAACAACCTGGATCCCCCCGCCCATTCTGGGCAAAGTCATCACCCCTAGCGCCAAAGTCAAAAGTCTTGGGGTCATCTTTGACTCCGACATGACAATGAACGCACAAATAGGGGCAGTAGTCAGCGGATCTCACTATCTGCTGCGCCTACTACGCAGACTCACGCCTTTTATTCCCAAGAAAGACATAGCGGTCGTGGTGGGAGCGATTGTAAACTCCAGATTGGACTATGCAAATGCCATTAACCTCGGACTCCCCAAGTACCAAATCGCTCGTCTTCAAGTCGTTCAAAATACGGCCGCCAGACTTGTGACTGGGAAAAAACCCTGGGAATCAATCTCACCTTCGTTGAGATCCCTTCACTGGCTACCAGTCAAAGACAGAATCACCTTTAAAGCACTCTGTCTAACGCATAGATGTATCCATGGGAATGCTCCCCATTATCTATGCGAAAAATTAAAAATTTACAATCCCAATCGTATTCTACGATCCAACAATCAAAATCGGCTTCAGATACCGAAAGCCAGATACAAGTCCAAAGGAGACAGGAGATTCGCTGTCCAAGGTCCCAGACTATGGAACGCCTTACCAGCCAGCATTAGACTGGAGGAGAACTACTTAGTCTTCAGGAGAAAGATTAAGACTCATCTCTTTTGATCTCAAAGGAGACAGGAACAACAAGCGCCCAGAGGCGATTTACTTCGCATGTGCTGCGCTATACAAGTTCTTCATTCATTCATTCATTCATTCATCACTGACCAGGTGAATTCAGCGGGGCAGGGGGAGACACTGACCCGGTCTGGGATTGACAAAAAAATCAATGACCTCCGGCGTCTGGTCAAAAAGAAGCTGGCCAGAATGCATGCCCATGCCAGGGGCACAGGAGGGGGCCCACCATGCCGTATTAGCCTGACAGCGGAGGAGCGTGCGGTGGCCCTGACCTTTCATCGGCATGAAGTTGCGGGCCTGCCCGGCTTTGACTCAAGTCCGGAGCCTGTGGTGCCAGGTAAGTTTTTTTTTTTTTTAATATCAGGTGTGTAGCATGTGTGGGGGAGGGGCTGAAAGGGAATATGTGGCAAGTGTGTGGATCCTCCAACCTGTGAATGTTTTGTGTCATCCACAGATGTGCAGGAGGGTGCAGGGCCATCTGGCCTGACCGCACCAACCCCAGGACAGCAGCCTAATGAGGCCCCCCCAACAAGGCCGGAGTCCGCGGAGGAGGTTCAAGAGGAGCAGGAGAATCATGAGGAGGAGGAGAATCATGAGGAGGAGGAGAATCATGAGGAGGAGGAGAATCATGAGGAGGAGGAGTCCATGTCAGGCACTGGACGTTTGGGTTTTGAGGACTCTTCCCCTCTGGCTGGCAGCAGGCAGGCCTCCCTAAGGGGGAGCCCCCCCCCTCCTCCCCCAACATGGCTCCCCTCACAAGGGCCTCCCCTTCTCCCCGGCCACAAGCATCAGCTGGAGGCAGGATGTCATCCCAGACCACCAGGGGGGTGGCCGATCTCCTGCCCGCCACTCTGAGAAGGGACCAGTTCCTCCAGACCCGCCATCTGGGACAGGTCAGCCAGACATTGGTGCGGATGGAGGAGAGCCTGTCCTCCATCAAGGATACGCTGGGGAACCTGGACTCCCACTCCCGGGCTTTCACAACCTGCCTAAATGAACTGCAGACGACATCAGCAGGCGTTGGGCAGGATGTGAGGGCCCTTACCCTGGCTATCCAGGCCAACACGGCAACACTTGGTGCTGCCCTGGACAGAATAGCCGTGGCCTTGGAGGGCAGGCCGCCAGGTGGGCAGAGATCAGGGGCTGCTCCTCCTTCCCCGGTTTTACCGCTTCCCCATGAGTCTCCCCTGAGAAGCCGGGGCCGTGGCCGGGGGCGCCCCAGGCGTGGCTCACGCAGAGGGCACTAATTTGTTTTTCACTATTTTTTTTTCTTTTAATTGTTTTTTTTTTTTTTTTGCTGGGAATTTTTTGCTTTTGCAGGTCATTTTTTTTTTTTGGGTTGTGAATGCTGTGTGAATGTGGGGGTGACATTCCTGCCGGAAAAGGGGTGTCACCCTCTATTTTGGTGGAGAAGGGTTCCCCAGGACCAGGGAGAAGTGATCCCCAGGTCCGTGTGAATGGTGTATGAATGTACAGTGACATAATTGGAGCCTTGGCGTGGCGTTGCTGCTCACAAGTCCTGCATGGTGGACTGGTGCCAATCCAATTTGATGTGGATGTGGGGTGTGTGTGCTAGGGACCACAGTGGTGTGCATGCATGCATTCTCATTGTGCCATGATTAATAGGTGTGTTTAACGTGCAAAGATGCCTAATGTGAGCTGTCTCCTGGCTGCTCTACCCTCAGAAGACGGGGTAGCCTCGGTTAGGGGGGGATTGTCTGGTTCAGGGGTCAGGTCATCACGTAGGTCAATCTGCAGGCCCTTTCTTTCTGCGAAGTTGTGCAGCATGCAACATGCACCGATGATCTGGCACACGAAGTTTGGGGAATACAAGAGGGTACCCCCAGACTTATCCAGGCATCGGAAACGTGACTTTAGGAGGCCAAAGGTGCGCTCCACCACTGCACGTGTTTGGGCATGTGCTTGATTGTATATTTCCTCTCCTGGGGTTTGGGGGTTCCGGATAGGAGTCATGAGATGGGGTCCCAGTGGATATGCAGAGTCACCTGGAAGGGAAAAGACAGGAGGATGTTAGTCATGCATGTGCCCCTTGTGATGTGCATCATGGGAGGGGATAGTCATGCCTGACTCCCATGTCACTCACCAACCAGCCAGGTGTCCCCATACACGTTCTGTTCGAATTCCATTCGGATGTGGCATTGATTGTATATGTAGCTGTCATGGCTGGACCCTGGGTGTTTGGCACGGACGTGCCATATGAGGCCTTGGGCATCGACTATCACCTGTACGTTGATGGAATGCCAATGCTTCCGATTGCGGTACATGTGCTCTGTCTCCTGGGGGGGCTGGAGTGCCACATGTGTGCAATCAATGGCCCCCACAGTGCGTGGGAATCTGGCAATTCTGTAGAAATCTGTCATTGCCTTCAGCCGCAGCTCCTCAGTGGTGGGTTTGATGATTTGGTTGGCCATGCGTCTGAGAATTGCAGGGACAACCTGGTGCACACATCTGCTCATGGAGGATTGTGACATCCCAGCCACCACTCCACTTGTACGCTGAAAAGAGCCACTGGCAAGGAAATGGAGTGTTGCCATGACCTTGACCAGTGGCTGCACTGCATGTGAGCGGTGTGTTGGGCTGGTGATGTCCTCCTGCAGGGTTGTGGTTAATTCCAGGATGACATGAGGGGTGAATCTGAAGATGCGAAACACCTCAGAATCACTCATGCCAAACAGGTCTATGCGGGTGCGGTATATCCTCTCCCGTGCCACCCTCCGTGCCATCCTCCGTGCCCTCATCCTTCTTTGTTCATCTAAAGTCAGTAGTATAGCTATGTGCGACGATGCCCGTGGCATGTTGGCATACAGATTGTTGTGCAACACGTGTGACTGCTGAGCTGCTCACTAACAGTGTTGCTTTATCTAACAAATAGACTTTTTTTCTCTTTTTAGACCAGCTTTTATATGCTCTAATTTTAGACAGGACATTTTGCTGTTGCGCACACTGCGTCGCCTGCGCTGCCCCAACGTTGTTTTGTGGATCCCCGTAAGTCCCTCATTAGCATATTTGACTAGCAAATCAATGGTGTGTCTAGCGCACTTTTGCGCGGAAGGATGCGCCAGTCTAACGAAATTACGCTTTTTTGCGTATCTCGTTCTGTGGATGCCGCGCAACGAAACGCACGCGCACATTTCGACTTACGCACGCGCATCTCCTGTTGCGCAGGCGTAATCGCTCTGTGAATCTGGGCCATTGTGTATTTTTTCAAAACTGTCGCTCTTTTTTTGTTTATAGCGCAAAAAATAAAAACCGCACGGGCGATTACATACAGTACCACCAAAAGAAAGCTCTATTTGTGGGGAAAAAAGACGCCAATTTTGTTTGGGAGCCACGTCGCACGACCGCGCAATTGTCAGTTAAAGCGACGCAGTGCCGGAAGCTAAAATTTTGTCTGGGCAGGAAGGGGGTGTAGGTGCACAGTAGGCAAGTGGTTAAAAAAATTATATATTATTTTTTTAAATATATGTATATACCCATAAATTTTTTAGGCTCCATGCACAATGAAGTTAAAAAAAAAAAACGCCAGTAGCTTTGCAGGGAGCCTTTCAACGTTTTTTAGCGTTTTTGTAATAGCTTTAATCAGCATCTTTCAGTGTAGCTTTTTAAAAAAAAAAACAATTGATAAAAAAAACGCTGGCGCCGGCGTTTGAGCGTTTTTCGGCGCTTTGCGTTTTTTCTCATCGAAAAATGGCACTTTGAACGCAAATTTTGGGCGTTCAGAAAAAAGCAAATAAACTCCAAAGCTCATTAACACTAAAAAACGCCCCGGTGTGCATGGGCACATAGGCTAACCTAGAGTTCAGTTTATGGGCTTTAAAAAAAAAAAAAAGCCAAAACGCCAATAAACTACAGTTTAACAGCTTCAGTGTGCATGGATAGTTAATTTATCTCTTTATTTATTGTTTGGTCTTAGCGCTGCACATTTGTTATATAATCATGGGCTCCATGGGGACACAAATATTAATTCAAAGAATTGAATGTCTGCAGTGCTGGCCTATGGACACCTAAATGATGCAGGCCTCGTGCAAGCTCCAACCTTTGTGCCGTGAAATTATTTTAGTAAAACTATCGCCAGAATGGGCTTTTCGGAGGCAGCTTGGGCTCTGGTTTTTATTCACATATACACATACATCCCAACAAAAATAGAAAAAGCAAGATAAATTCTTGTTCCTAAAACACTTGTGGACTGCCCATTGGACATATACTGTGGCAGGGAGGCCGCTCTGTGCCAGATCATGTACCTATGATCACAGCGGGAGCCCAGTAACAGGTACCGCCATGGACTTCGATGTCCACCGGCACCTGCCGATTGTTCATTACACAGGGAGGACTGAGATCTGCCTATGTAAACAAGACAGATCGCCAATCTGTGGGGAGGGAAGGCATTGAGCCTGTATTTCTGCAAAGCAGGGATACGGATCTTTGCCTTCCCTTAGTGAAAACATCTCCCCGCAGTACACAATCACTGACTAGGAACACAATTTAACCCTTTGATTGCAAAAGCAAAGCAAGAGAACAGATTTCCTCTTCCCCTAGTAAAAGCACCTCACACAGTTTAGTAAAACACTGGTTAGGAACACAATCAAACCTTTGATCACCACTTATTTTAACCCCTTCCCAGCCAGTGTTCGATTTGTCCATCGCAACATCGCTGTTCCACTATAAGTCGCTAATCACTGCCATTACTAGTTATACAAATACAAAAATTTGATTTTTACATTTTTTTTTTTATTGGATGTGTTTTATATCAGAAAGTAAAAAAATATATATTTTTTTCAAAATTGACTGCCTTTTTTTGTTTATAGCACTAGAGATAAAAACTGCAGGAGGTGATCAAATACCTCCAAAAGAAAGCTGTAATTGTGGGGTACAAAAAGGATATACATTGTATTTGGGTACAGCTTTGCACGACTGTGCAATTGTCAGTTAACCACTTACCGCCGTCATTGTACGTCGGTATTTTGATGCTAAATACTGTTGTTATGGCAGCAGCTAGCTGCCATAAGCCGGTCTTTTCAGCAACGACAGATGGTTCTCTTTAGGATCAAAGTGGTCTCTGCAGAGGATTCGCTGCAAGATCACTTTTATCGAGGGCGGGAGAGGGCCTCTCACTGCACCCCGGTTGTCTCCACCGCTTACCACAGCCGTCCTCTCCCCTGACAGGTCTGGAGCTGAGTAAGGGAAAGATGGCCCCCACCCAGCTCAATAACATTGGATGGTGGAAGCAACGTCAAACGTCACTTCCACCCAATGGTCTTAAAGGGGAATGTTTTTTTTTTTTTTGCAAAAAGAAAATTATGTAAATTTTTGTTTTATTGCATTTAAGTGTAAATGAGAGACTTGAGGTCTTTATGAACCCAGATCTCACATCTCACCTGAGGTCCTGTCATGCTTTTTGGGTGACTACTATAGCTATTACAAGGAATGTTTACAGTGATAAAAGTGACGCTTTAAAAAAAAAAACATTATTAAAGCGCCCGTCCCACAGGCTTGCGTGCAGAAGCGAAGGCAAATGTAAGTTGTGCCCGCATATGAAAACGGTGTTCAAACCACACATGTGAGGTATCGCCACAATTGTGAGAGCAGGGTAGTTACAGTAGTATAGGAGTTAGAAGGGGGCATGTGCAGTTTTCAGCTTAGCTAGTTCTAGCATCGAAAAAAAAAATGGTAGAGTGTGGCAGAACATCGGTGAAACACTCCTGTAAATGCTGCATGGCAGGTGATGATCATGTGTGTTAAACGCTAGCAATCTCCCCAGACAATCTCTAACTTAATTGGAAAGGGGTACTCTCACTTGAAAGAACTGACAATAGGACGGTCTTTCGCTCATATAACGTTTTTTTAATAGCGCCCAGGGTGACAGAAAAGTCTCTACTTCCACACAGGGCCCTATTATAGTAAAGTCTCTCATACACTAGACACTTTCTTTGTGTGCTCCCTCCAATGGTAATCTACAAAGTACTCCGTTTCCATAGAGAAGTATAAATATATTATGACCTGTCTTTCTAGCTAATGATGTCCAGTTAGCATGGTGAATGCTAGAAATGAAGGTCCATTTTTGTGAAGGACCCAGATACCCATCACAGTAACAAATCAACTTTAATTTAATTTTTTTCTTCATTTTTTTATTTAATTCAGTTAAAATTAGGAAACAGAAGGAAGAAATATGATAGATGGAAGAAAAACACATTTCAGCCCCTATTGCATATACCCGGTATTTAAAAAATGTGCCACTGTTGTCTGCAGCAGCCAGAGTTCAGCTGTTATTCTTGGGCTCGAAAATGAAATCAGATTTGAACAGAACCTTAAATCTCAAGAAGAACATGAACAATAACAGCTTCAATGCTAACTTTTAATCTCATTTATTTTTCCTACCTCGTGAAGCATGAAAAATAGCAGCAGCATGCATCGGAAAGCAAGATCTCACTCAATAGTTGTTATTTTAGAGGTACTCTCAATCCCGCTGCCATATTGCGCAGCTTCGGGGCATTAACACACAGGGTGAATGTTACTACCCATAAAAGATACAACTATAGACGTTCCCTTGGCCTCAAAATGCCACAATCTGGATTCAGACAAACATTGAGAAGTAAATAAAGCCTCCTTCTGTTCTTGCTAAAATATCTAAAAGGCATAATTTAATGATTTGTTGATTTTTTAAATTTATAATTAAAGCATATAAAATGTAAGCAAAACTCCATTGTTTATCTTCTTTTATTATTATTACTATTTCTTTTTGAGCCATGTGCATTAAAACTACCATGTCAAGGCATATGGGATGGGACCATAGCGATCAATCATTTTTTTTTTAGTCTGGCTGTACTGGAAAATGTCAGTCTGGTTTCTATGGTGGGTTATTGAGAGCAGTATTGACTTAAAGGGGTGACAGAAACTCATGTTAGTGACACCCAGAAGCAAAGGTCAACAGAACTGTGAGTAACCTATGAGTAATATAATCTTAACAACTTTGTGTCCAAAGTTATTTTGTTTTATTTATTTGCTAGGCTAGAGAATGTTTTCAAAAAGCAGAAAACCTGTAGAAAGAACAGATGACTGTTGCATTTTTTTACTATATACTTATATTTGGGCAAATGTTTATGAAATCTATGTTTTTAGAAGAAAAGGGAACTAAAATGTATTTTATTGCACACAAACACAACATCTTCACATTACCATGAAATTGATGCCACTCAGATCACTATTGCAAAAAATCCAGGAGCTGGCAAAAAATAAAAAAATAAATGGTACCAGGAGCTGGTACCATGCTCAGGACTGCTGCTGAGCTTGTGTTCACCACTTACAGTATGTTCCAGGTCGTTTATAAATGGCCTGTTGACAACAAGTTCTAAAAAAAAAATACATTTTCAAAGATAGGAGAAGCATATCTAGAAGACTTTGAAACATTTTTTCTAAGTCATTGAAAGCTACAGGACAAGAACAAGTTCTATATCTGAAGCAGCCATTTTATTGTACACCTTTTGAAGAAGCCTTGATGTTTTATAATTCTGAGAACAGAGTATGTAAGAATCCATGAGCACCCACTGTGAAAGATGTGTTAACACAAAAAAAAAAAAAAAACTTTGAGATACAAGTTTTGTTAACACTAAATGTCTGGTACAGAAACATTTTTGATGGAATTGAAAGCTAAAGATTGATAGTTTAAAGACACCATGGATGTCATTCTTAGAGATGAAATGCACTCCTTTAAAAAGAAAGCAGCAAGGTGACCCCAATCTAATATTAGATAGAGCTGTGCCAGTCTGAGCAATCAAAGAGTTCCCATTGCAACATGTAAACAAAGTAAAGTATCTGCAAATCTGCAAAGTAAAGAACCTGCAGTAAGCAAATACATAGCTCTGAACTGTCCCTAACTTCGAGGGACTGTCCCTCATTTGATACAAAGTCCCTCTGTGCATTCTTCCTCCTTATTAGTCCCTCGTTTTGGTCTGATCTATATAGTTGTATATAAAATGCGCTATTAATCTATCAAAGTATTTTACAGTGCTAAACCTTTCATCTAATTTCTAAATGGCTGCATTTGTACTTATCAATAACCAGTATAAAAGAATAGTAGTGGTAAAAAGAAGCACTTTTTTTGTATAATTCTTTTTTAAGTGGTCGTGGCCAGTGGCGGTGCGTCCATAGGGACGCAGGAGCGCCGCCCCCTCTGGCTCGCTCACAGCCAATAAAATATACAGATTCATACACTCTATGAATCTGTATATTTTCGCCGCTGCCGCCCACTATTCAGCTGACCGGACATTGAGCGCCGGTCAGCTGAATAGCGGCAGCTGACTGGCTGTGGGGGAAGTGCCTATCAGGGCCTGAGGCTGTAGTCGGCTTCCGGAAGCTCATCCTCGGGATGTACCGGTTGTGCGTCCGAGGATGACTGACAGGCGTCTCAGCCAATCAGGTAACCTGATTGGCTGAAGCGTCATCGAGGGCGGGACGAGGGACGTAGAAGCCATAAAGGTAAGTGCCAGGGGGGGTACTGGGCACGGTGGCTACAAGTGGGGGCAGAGTGGCAACAATTGGGGGCAGAGTGGCGACAATTGAGGGCACAGTGGCTGTGTTTGATGGTATAGTGGTGACAATTGATGTCACAGTAGCTGCGTTTGATGGCATGTCACAGTAGCTGTGTTTTGATGGCATGGCACGGTGGCTGTGTTTTGATGGCATGGCACAGTGGCTGTGTTTTGATGGCATGGCACGGTGGCTGCGTTTTGATGGCACGGTGGCTGCATTTTGATGGCATGGCACAGTGGTTGCGTTTTGATGGCACAGTGGTTGCGTTTTGATGGCACAGTGACTGCGTTATGATGGTATGGCACAGTGGTGACAATTGATAGGTACAGTAAGGCTGCAATTGTTTTTTTTGTTTTTTTCGTTTGGGGCCCCCCAAAAATTGTGAGCACCAGCCGCCACTGGTCGTGGAATGGGGTGTGTCCTATGCCTACATACTTTTACTAATAAGTGTCCCCCATCTCAGGAAGTTAGGAGGTATGCAAATATACTGCATACTAAAAAAAAAAAAACTGAACACGCCTGTACATGCCAACAGTGTGTAAAAATACGAAAGCAAGAGTGCATGGCTTCTAGAACAAAATGGTTTATTAAAGAATTATTTTGTATAGTGCTGAACACAATATCTAGGGTGAAGAGCAATAAGTAGACTACTATGTTCATTTGTGTTTTGAAGACATTACAAGGTTGCATACAGCTATATTTCGCTTGGTTTGGGACATCATGTGCATTATCAGGTTCTGAGCAAATGTATGAACAAATGTATGAAGAGAGAAAAAGTGACTGTTTGCTATAAAATAATTCAACCCATACTATAGTGCCAGTGCGCTATGCCACTGTCAACTATTCTGTGACAATCTCAGCTGCAAGATTTCCAAGAATGTTTCTGCAGGTACAGTACCTGTCGCCGAGAATGTGTTTTCAGCAAGATGGCATTGCGCTGATTCTTGGCGACATGGTGCCGACATCTCGCACTCGCTGGAATAGGAAAAGCACATTCCAGCGAACGCATCATAAAAGCGACGGGGATCCGACTTGGATTCCCACCAATTCTAGCTTCGGCGTTTGGTATGAATCATGAGGGGGAACTCCACGCCAAATTTTAAATAAAAAAACGTCATGGGTTCCCCCCAAGGGGCATACCAGGCCCTTAGGTCTGGTATGGATTGTAAGGAGAATCCCTAGGCTGAAAAAACGGTGTGGGGGTTTCCCCACAATCCATACCAGACCCGTATCCAAGCACGCCGCCCGGCCGGTCAGGAAAGGAGTGGGGACGAGCGAACGCCCCCCCTCCTGAGCCGTACCAGGCCGCATGCCCTCAACATGGGGGGGGGTGGGTGCTCTGGGGCAGGGGGGCGCCCTGCGGCCCCCCCACCCCTAAGTACCCTGTCCCCATGTTGATAAGGACAGGGCCTCCTCCCAACAACCCTGGCCGTTGGTTGTCGGGGTCTGCGGGCGGGGGCATATCGAAATCTGCGAGCCCTTTTAATAAGGGGGCCCCCAGATACCAGCCCCCACCCTAGGTGAATGAGTATGGGGGGTACATCGTACCCCTACCCATTCACCTGGAGGAAAAGTGTCAATAAAATAAACACACAACACAGGGTTTTAAAATAATTTATTATTCTGCTCCGGGGGTCTTCTCCGCTCTCCGGGGGGGTCTTCTTACATCTTCTACACTGTCGTCTCGGCGCTCCCCGGTTCTTCTCCCGCTCACTCTCCGGTGCCTTCTTCGGGGCTGGCCGCCGCTCTCTTACTAGCGGCGGTCAGCCCGCTCTTCTTTGCCGCCTTCTGCCTTCTTCTTCTTTTCTTATTATGTTGACTCTCGCTGTAATGCCAGGTGTGCGAGGTGGCGGCTATTTATATAGGCCTCTTATGACGTCACAGTCCCAGCATGCTCCGGGACTTATTAAAGGTGGATCCCAGATTCCTATAAGCCACACGCCCGCAGACCCCGACAACCAACGGCCAGGGTTTTCGGGAAGAGGTGCTGTCCTTATCAACAAGGGGACAGGGTACTTTGGGGTGGGGGGGCCGCAGGGCATGCCATGTTGAGGGCATGCGGCATGGTACGGCTCAGGGGGGTGCCCGCTCATCCCCACTCCTTTCCTGACCGGCCAGGTGGCATGCTTGGATACGGGTCTGGTATGGATTGTGGGGGAACCCCCACGATCTTTTTTCGGCGTAGGGGTTCTCCTTACAATCCATACCAGACCTATGGGTCTAGTATGCCCCTGGGGGGACACCCATGCTGTTTTTGTTTATTTAAAATTTGGCGTGGAGTTCCCCCTCATGATTCATACCAAACGCCGCGGCTAGAATTGGTGGGAATCCAAGTCGGATCTCCGTCACTTCTATGACGGCTTTTTCCCATCACTGCTAACCGGCTCAGCGCTGGCTTCTGCTACTGGGCTCGTAGGTTGTTAATCTCGAAGAGAAAGGGAGAAAGATTGACACAATATCGCGGTCACCTACTGTATAGAAATATGACTCAACTGTGACAACATATCCTAAAAAATTGTTGGTGATGGAAGACACAATTTTCTGAAAATTTGCCATAGAAAGCACTTCCACTTTAGCGTAATAAAGAAACATATGTTGCTGAACACCTCAGTTCACAGCAATGCACCACAGTACATTCCATTACAAAGTTGTGGCACATCTGATTTTTGGGAGGTTTTAATGCGTTGGCTGCAGCACAATGCTTGTTAGTGCACCATCAAAATATAAATAGGTGCTAAAAGAAGAATATCCTTCTAGCAGAAGTAAGAAGCCTTAAGAGAAAAGATGACCTTTAAATAAATAAAAAATCTTCATCTACAGCTACAGAAATTTAGGAAACTGCTTCACTGAGTTGGCAATAGCCTACTTATGCCTGGAATTGGACTGTAATAACAATGGTTACTGATGTGAAATACCAAACATGCACAATGATGATTGCATGGCAGTTTGTGGACTTTATGGGCACAACCAAACAGAGCAAGGTTAAAATAAAAAACTATTGATGCACAATAAGAGCTTAAAAACATTTATCTTAAAAACAAGTTAAAAACAGTAGCAGTTTGCACCCTAAATCACTAAGGGTGGTGGCCCATTTTCAATCAACCAAAATGTCTGATTACGGATTCAAAATCTGAATGATATAAATAGTAGATGGTTCCACCACCCCTTCACAAGAGGCTTGGCAAGTTTTGTGTCAGGAAAGGTTCCATCCGCTGGTGCTATTTATGTTCTGTCTTGCAGTGCTGCGTCCCACCAGCAGGGGTCTCCTGGCAGTTCGGAGCTGTCAGGGGAACTTCCCCCTGCTGGTATATCACCTTTGGGACGCAGTACTGGCCTCCACCAGAGGATGGACCCTGGCAGTGTGGAGCACCTGGCCCTTGCTGCGTTCAGGTGTGACCTGAACATAATTAACACGCCTCTATTTATACCCGGCAAGTTCAAGCAGAACTCGCCCTGGTATCTGTCTATTAACCGGACCCGGAGCCTGATTTCTGACCCTGAGCCTGCTGTCCCCACTTCTGACCCGACCCGATCCGATCTGTCCTGACCTGATCCCTCTCCTGGACATTTCCTTCCTGCCCATTCCCTCTCTGCAGCTTCTTTGATGATCTCCTGGTATTTTACCCCGCCTTGGCTTTTGGTTTATGATTACCGCATTTCCCCTGGACTTGTATATATGCTTTGTGTTATTTGTGCACTGGTTGTCGTCACCTGTTTGTTCACCCTTGTAAATAAAACACCTTTTATTCCACTATATACAGTGTTCGTCTCCTCTGTGTAGGCACACAGTACTGGTCCATTTAGAATCCCTGACAGTATACCAGGGCCACCTCCTAGACCAGACGTGCTTGCATTAAGGAACCACCCTGTTGTGGTGCGTTTTTCTGAAGCATGGATTTCAATGAAATCTGTTACTTTTCCCTACTGGCAGAGGAGGATGGGGAGTATTGTCGCCAGGTTTTTGAGGGGTGGACATGGGACCAGCTGATGGAAACCATCCGATCAGCTCATTCTTTGGTGGATCAGGGTTATATGTCTTTTGACGATATTCACTCATTAATTCAGTTATGTGTTGAATTGGCTCCGTCTGTTATTCCTGATGGTAGTGATGACTTCTCTCCCCCCTTCAGTCCTGACCAAGTTGAATCCCTGGTATGGTTGATGGAGGATGATCCAGCCTCCTTTGATGAACACTTTTGCTCTTGTTCCCAGCAGAAGTTATCTGACTGCATTAGTTCAGTACAGTCTCTGATTAAACAAGGTGTGTGTGAACCAGCCTTTGTTCAACCTGTGCTGCAGGCATGGTCAGATCTCCTGATTCCAGCCAAGCCACTGCATCCCAGCCCTGCCATTAACCACTTACCTTCCCAAGGATCTAGCCGTCCATTGCCAATGACAACCTCAGCTATAGCCCAGTTAATTACGCTTCCTACCAAGTATTATTACCCAGTCTCTGCTTGTTGTACCTACCCCGCCTTTAATCCACCTGTTTCTTCCTTTTCACCAGTAACAACTCCACAAAAACCTCCTCCAGTCACCATCCCTGTGTCTCTGCCATATTCCAATCCTTCCTCCTACTTAATTCCATCCTCTTCATACATCACTTCTGTTAGCAAACCTGCAGTGTCTAAATCTAAAAAGAAACGGAAGTACTTCCCAACCCACACCATCGTGCCAGTTACCCAGCCTGACGTTTCAGTGCCAGTTACCCAGCCTGACGTTTCAGTGCCAGTTACCCAGCCTGACGTTTCAGTGCCAGTTACCCAGCCTGACGTTTCAGTGCCAGTTACCCAGCCTGATGTTACTGTGCCAGCCTGCCAACCTGATGTTCCTGTGCCAGCCTGCCAGTCTGATGTCCCTGTGCCAGCCTGCAAGTCTATTCCTGTGCCAGCCTGCCAGTCTATTCCTGTGTCAGCCTGCCAGTCTATTCCTGTGCCAGCCTGCCAGTCTGTTCCTGTGCCAGTCTGCCAGCCTGCTGTTCATGTGCCAGTCTGCCAGTGTGCTGTTCCTGTGCCAGTCTGCCAGCCTGCTGTTCCTGTGCAAGTCTGCCAGCCTGCTGTTCCTGTGCCAGTTTGCCAGCCTGCTGTTCCTGTGCCAGCTTGCCAGCCTGCTGTTCCTGTGCCAGCTTGCCAGCTTGCTGTTCCTGTGCCAGTTTGCCAGCCTGCTGTTCCTGTGCCAGTTTGCCAGCCTGCTGTTCCTGTGCCAGTTTGCCAGCCTGCTGTTCCTGTGCCAGTCTGCCGGCCGCTTGTTCCTGTGCCTGCTGCCCAGCTCGACGACCCGGAGCCTGCTGCCCAGCTCGACGACCCGGAGCATGCTGCCCAGCTCGACGACCCGGAGCCTGCAGCCCAGCTCGACGACCCGGAGCCTGCCGTCCAGCTCGACGACCCGGTGCCTGCCGCCCAGCTCGACGACCCAGAGCCTGCTGCCCAGTTCGACGACCCGGAGCCTGTCGCCCAGTTCGACGTCCCGGAGCCTGCTGCCCAGCTAGACAACCCGGAGCCTGCTGCCCAGCTCGACGACCTGGAGCCTGCTGCCCAGCTTGACGACCCGGAGCCCGCTGCCCAGCTCGACGACCCAGATGTACCCACCTCTCGGTTCACGCCTCCCATTGCCCAGTTGGTCACCCTGGACTTTCCCCGGCAACGGATAGTTGGAGCGTCCGGAGGCTGCTCCTTTGAGGGGGGTACTGTCAGGAAAGATTCCATCCGCTGGTGCTATTTATGTTCTGTCTTGCAGTGCTGCGTCCCACCAGCAGGGGTCTCCTGGCAGTTCGGAGCTGTCAGGGGAACTTCCCCCTGCTGGTATATCACCTTTGGGACGCAGTACTGGCCTCCACCAGCGGATGGACCCTGGCAGTGTGGAGCACCTGGCCCTTGCTGCGTTCAGGTGTGACCTAAACATAATTAACACGCCTCTATTTATACCCGGCAAGTTCAAGCAGAACTCGCCTTGGTATCTGTCTATTAACCGGACCCTGAGCCTGATTTCTGACCCTGAGCCTGCTGTCCCCGTTCTGGACTTCTGACCCGACCCGATCCGATCTTTCCTGACCTGATCCCTCTCCTGGACATTTCCTTCCTGCCTATTCCCTGTCTGCAGCTTCTTTGATGATCTCCTGGTATTTGACCCCGGCTTGGCTTTTGGTTTATGATTACCGCATTTCCCCTGGACTTGTATATATGCTTTGTGTTATTTGTGCACTGGTTGTCGTCACCTGTTTGTTCACCCTTGTAAATAAAACACCTTTTATTCCACTATATACAGTGTTCGTCTCCTCTGTGTAGGCACACAGTACTGGTCCATTTAGAATCCCTGACAGTATACCAGGGCCACATCCTAGACCAGACGTGCTTGCATTAAGGAACCACCCTGTTGTGGTGCGTTTTTCTGAAGCATGGATTTCAATGAAATCTGTTACTTTTCCCTACTGGCAGAGGAGGATGGGGAGTATTGTCGCCAGGTTTTTGAGGGGTGGACAAGGGACCAGCTGATGGAAACCATCCGATCAGCTCATTCTTTGGTGGATCAGGGTTATATGTCTTTTGACGATATTCACTCATTAATTCAGTTATGTGTTGAATTGGCTCCGTCTGTTATTCCTGATGGTATTGATGACTTCTCTCCCCCCTTCAGTCCTGACCAAGTTGAATCCCTGGTATGGTTGATGGAGGATGATCCAGCCTCCTTTGATGAACACTTTTGCTCTTGTTTCCAGCAGAAGTTATCTGACTGCATTAGTTCAGTACAGTCTTTGATTAAACAAGGTGTGTGTGAACCAGCCTTTGTTCAACCTGTGCTGCAGGCATGGTCAGATCTCCTGATTCCAGCCAAGCCACTGCATCCCACCCTGCCATTAACCACTTACCTTCCCAAGGATCTAGCCGTCCATTGCCAATGACAACCTCAGCTATAGCCCAGTTAATTACGCTTCCTACCAAGTATTATTACCCAGTCTCTGCTTGTTGTACCTACCCCGCCTTTAATCCACCTGTTTCTTCCTTTTCACCAGTAACAACTCCGCAAAAACCTCCTCCAGTCACCATCCCTGTGTCTCTGCCATATTCCAATCCTTCCTCCTACTTAATTCCATCCTCTTCATACATCACTTCTGTTAGCAAACCTGCAGTGTCTAAATCTAAAAAGAAACGGAAGTACTTCCCAACCCACACCATCGTGCCAGTTACCCAGCCTGACGTTTCAGTGCCAGTTACCCAGCCTGACGTTTCAGTGTCAGTTACCCAGCCTGACATTTCAGTGCCAGTTACCCAGCCTGACGTTTCAGTGCCAGTTACCCAGCCTGATGTTCCTGTGCCAGCCTGCCAGCCTGATGTTCCTGTGCCAGCCTGCCAGTCTGATGTCCCTGTGCCAGCCTGCCAGTCTGATGTCCCTGTGCCAGCCTGCAAGTCTATTCCTGTGCCAGCCTGCCAGTCTATTCCTGTGTCAGCCTGCCAGTCTATTCCTGTGCCAGCCTGCCAGTCTGTTCCTGTGCCAGTCTGCCAGCCTGCTGTTCCTGTGCCAGTCTGCCAGTGTGCTGTTCCTGTGCCAGTCTGCCAGCCTGCTGTTCCTGTGCCAGTCTGCCAGCCTGCTGTTCCTGTGCCAGTTTGCCAGCCTGCTGTTCCTGTGCCAGCTTGCCAGCCTGCTGTTCCTGTGCCAGCTTGCCAGCCTGCTGTTCCTGTGCCAGTTTGCCAGCCTGCTGTTCCTGTGCCAGTTTGCCAGCCTGCTGTTCCTGCGCCAGTTTGCCAGCCTGCTGTTCCTGTGCCAGTCTGCCGGCCGCTTGTTCCTGTGCCTGCTGCCCAGCTCGACGACCCGGAGCCTGCTGCCCAGCTCGACGACCCGGAGCCTGCTGCCCAGCTCGATGACCCGGAGCCTGCTGCCCAGCTCGACGACCCGGAGCCTGCTGCCCAGCTCGACGACCCGGAGCCTGCTGTCCAGCTCAACGACCCGGAGCCTGCAGCCCAGCTCGATGACCCGGAGCCTGCCGCCCAGCTCAACGACCCGGTGCCTGCCGCCCAGCTCGACGACCCAGAGCCTGCCGCCCAGTTCGACGACCCGGAGCCTGCTGCCCAGCTAGACGACCCGGAGCCTGCTGCCCAGCTAGACGACCCGGAGCCTGCTGCCCAGCTCGACGACCTGGAGCCTGCTTCCCAGCTCGACGACCCGGAGCCCGCTGCCCAGCTCGACGAACCAGATGTACCCACCTCTCGGTTCACGCCTCCCATTGCCCAGTTGGTCACCCTGGACTTTCCCCGGCAACGGATAGTTGGAGCGTCCGGAGGCTGCTCCTTTGAGGGGGGGTACTGTCAGGAAAGGTTCCATCCGCTGGTGCTATTTATGTTCTGTCTTGCAGTGCTGCGTCCCACCAGCAGGGGTCTCCTGGCAGTTCGGAGCTGTCAGGGGAACTTCCCCCTGCTGGTATATCACCTTTGGGACGCAGTACTGGCCTCCACCAGCGGATGGACCCTGGCAGTGTGGAGCACCTGGCCCTTGCTGCGTTCAGGTGTGACCTGAACATAATTAACACGACTCTATTTATACCCGGCAAGTTCAAGCAGAACTCGCCTTGGTATCTGTCTATTAACCGGACCCTGAGCCTGATTTCTGACCCTGAGCCTGCTGTCCCCGTTCTGGACTTCTGACCCGACCCGATCCGATCTTTCCTGACCTGATCCCTCTCCTGGACATTTCCTTCCTGCCCATTCCCTGTCTGCAGCTTCTTTGATGATCTCCTGGTATTTGACCCCGGCTTGGCTTTTGGTTTATGATTACCGCATTTCCCCTGGACTTGTATATATGCTTTGTGTTATTTGTGCACTGGTTGTCGTCACCTGTTTGTTCACCCTTGTAAATAAAACACCTTTTATTCCACTATATACAGTGTTGGTCTCCTCTGTGTAGGCACACAGTACTGGTCCATTTAGAATCCCTGACATTTTGGTGCTGATATAGATATTCTAGAAATGGCGTTGGTCGGAACCAATCTCCCAGGTAGAGTATATTACATAGGGAACTGTAAATACAAGGCCAGGGTCCATAAATTATCAATTTAAAAAAAGGTATCTAATAAAGTCTATACATACAGTAGGTATGAGTGGAAGCCCTTGCAGTACGTCCATTTATTTCAGAGTAAGCAACAGTAAAATATACATCACAGCTCGCCCTCTGAAAGTCACATCAATTTTAAGACAAGCTGAAGGAGAAAAACATAAGATTAAAAGGAGTTGTAAAGGAAAAAAATGTCTTGCCTAAAATTAATGTCTGCAAGGTAGACAGACAGAATAGTGTAATGATTATTTAAAAAAATGAGTAAATACCTAGTAAATTCCTTCATCTATATCACCTCCGGCGTTCTAGTTTCTGTTCTCTCATTCACTTCAAGGTTTGTGGCGCTCGTTCATGTAAGAACTACATTTCCCAATATGAATTGCGGCACGCCCCGTAATTCACACCTCCTTGAAGTCTCTAACACGTAGAGAGACTCCTGCCGCACAGATGTAGTTCCCAGGAGGGGGCGAGCACATCACTGACCACCGCAGTAAAGCCTCCCTTCATGGTGGTGAGTAACAGTCAGGAAGTGAACAGAACAGAACAGAGAAGAAATAGAGCAACTTCTGAGCAAAAACGAACAATGAGGAAGTGAAAAGAGGAATGTCTGCAGGTAAAGGATGCTTATTATGAAAAAAAAATGTTTTCCTTTACAAACCCCTTTTAAGCTGTCCTCAAAATACCTATACAAGTGCTAATACCAAAAGAGGGGACCGCCAGGACAGTAGTAGTAGATGGACAGTTCATCTGGCCACAGATAGGGTTCAGTTTTACAAATCTCAATAAATCCTCCTCCAAATGTGGGAGGCAAACAGGCACATACTGCTCTTTACAGTTAAGAATAATAGTTTTGGTCTGGTACATCCAGGGGCATCAAAGGGGAAATGCAAAGTCTGTAAAAAAACTTTCCAGTCAAAGAAAATTTTCTGTCCTATGACATGCTTAAACTACCATAGCTCAAGCAAGCCATAGATGACACACACTTGTTGAACCTTAACCACATTTCAAAACATCTAGAAGTCCCCACTAGCTATAGCCATAGATTAATCATTTTGGATCAGCCAGCCAGCTGATCAAAAAAAAAACTAAAACAAACAGATTCCCACCATCCAGACAATTGAGGTAGATGGGGGTATCCTCCTCACTGTATTCTGACAGCAGGACTCCTCCACTGTCAGAATACACGGATCAACACTGCAGCTGATTGGTTGCAAGAGCAGATTGAACAAGAATTTTCCCATATCCCCATTCAAGAGAAGCTGATCGTTAAGGAACAGACATAGATGGATTGAAATTGGTCTGGCCCCTACTGAACTGGCTGAATTTTGACCCATCGATGGCGAGCTTTACATAGTCACTACCAAGGTGACGTCTTTATGAAAAGCTCAAAAATTCAAATGGATATAGTTTCACATAACATGCATTTCTCAAGCAGAGATAGGTAAATGTACTTTTAAGAGGATTTCAACTCTCATTCTGAATGCCCTCAGTGAAATAGACAATGCATAGAAATGATTCAAACTGCAAATGTTTTACCTAAAGCTAGCTTTACAGTTTTAGCGGACTGAAGAGGAGGAAATCAATAGATTCCTCCATCCATGCTAAACAGCATAGACAGGGGAATCCCCAGGGTCTGAACCTGACTATTTGAACAGTAACTGAATCTGAAAGGAAGAAGTCACTTTTCGGCCAAGAATTTTCCACCCAGCTCAGTCGATTATTGACTATTTGTTAAACTAGATGGTGCCAACAGGGCTCACATTTCAGAGATGTGTAAAAGCACACTTAAAGCGCATCTCCACCCTAAAGTGAAGTTATGCTGATCGGAACCCTCCCCCCCTCCGGTGTCACATTTGACACCTTTCAGGGGGGAGGGGGGTGCAGATACCTGTCTAAAGACAGGTATTTGCACCCACTTCTGGCCCACTTGGGCAAAAGACGGGTTTTTCCCGTTGTGTGCTGGGAACACTCGGCTCCCAGCACACAGCGGGAGCCAATCGGCGGGCGCAGCGCGACTCCCGCATGCGCCGTAGGGAACCGGGCAGTGAAGCCGGAGCGCTTCACTTCCTGGTTCCCTCACCTTGGATGGAGGGGGGAGCAGCAGAGAGACGAGTGATCGCTCGTCCTCTGCTGCGGACCCTGCTGGACTCCAGGACAGGTAAGTGTCCTAATAATAAAAGTCAGCAGCTGCAGTATTTGTAGCTGCTGGCTTTTAATATTTTTTTTTTAAGGGGCCATCCGCTTTAAGTGTTTCTCCCCAGCTAATGATGGGAATAAGGTAGAGAAGTACTATTCCTGAAATACCAATTGTTCAACCTAGGTCTCTATTGACACACCACAGCACCCAGAGAAAGACCAGACGCTTCCTGTGTGCTATAGGTTATTGTCAGGGCGCCAGCGCTGTCCGATCCCTTAGAGCCGCGCTATCGCGGCCGTTTACTTCGGGCACGTGCATGCACGGCTCGGGCGCGCGCGTGCACGGCATAGGCGCGCGCGTGCACGGCAAAGGCGCGCGCGGTATAGGCGCGCGTCATGCGCACGGACGCGCACAGGCACGCTCCCCAGCCAGCCAATCAGCGGCTTAGGTGGGCTATTTAAAGGGGTAGTTCCCCCAAAAACCTTTTTTTTAACATTGATTGAGGCTCGTTTTGTCAAGGGGAATCGGGTGTTTTTTTTTTAGAAACGAAGCAGTACTTACCGTTTTAGAGATGCATCGTCTCCGACGCTTCCGGGTATGGTCATCGGGGAAGGGCGTTCCTATTTGATTGACAGGCTTCCGACGTTCGGATACATCGCGTCACGATTTTCCGAAAGTAGCCGAACGACGGTGCGCAGGCGCAGGATATAGAGCCGCACCGGCGCTCGGCTTCTTTCGGCTACTCGTGACGCGATGTATGCCACCGTCGGAAGCCTGTCAATCAAATAGGCACGCCCAGACCAGACGATCATACCCGGAAGTGACGGAGACGATGCATCTCTAAAACGGTAAGTACTGCTTCGTTTCTAAAAAAAAAACACCCGATTCCCCTTGACATAACGAGCCTCAATCAATGTTAAAAAAAGTTTTTTGGGGGAATTACCCCTTTAAGCCATCCTCTTCCCCCTGTCTGGTTGCTGGTTTGTCACAGCTTCTGAGTGTATTTGCTACCTACGACCTTTGATCCTGATTCCTCTGACCTTGGCTATCGTTTACCGGACTGCTGTCTTCTCCCGCCCTTGACCTTTGGCTCTGAACCTTCGGACTTCCTGCTCTCTCCGACCCTCCTGACCACGGCCTGTTTCCTGGATTATTTTCTGCCTGTTTCCTGTTGGAGCTACCCGGACTTCCGGACCACCTCTGTGTGCTTCCTACGCTGACCCCAGTGACCTGCTTCCAGTCCAGTCTCTGCTCTACAGATCCAGCCTGCATCTGCCTGTCAGTACCTGTGCCTCCTGGTGCGTCCGTCCCCCTGTCCCCACTCCAGGGGGCGGTCCGAGCTAGGTCGCAAAGGGAGCCGCCCTCAGCATCTTGGCCTTGGTGAGTTTATCCTTACAAGCGTGTTAGTACAAGCCAGCCAGATGTCCGAGACCGACAGGGCGCGCTCCCCGTTTGAGACGCTATGCCAACAAGTCTCAGCACTAACTGAAGCGGTACAGAAGTTACAGGAAGGATACTTACAAATGGATGGGCGCCTCCAACAAATGACTGTCACACCTGGACCTTCGGCCCCTTCGGCGGCTCCAGCTACGGGGACATCCACCTCCCAATCTTCTCCAGGACCAGCGATGGTTGTCACCCATCCAGAACCTCGCGTACCAACACCTGAGCGATTTTCTGAATTCCGGGCGTCCAAAACACCTGCTCGGTGTACCTGGCCCTGCAACCCAGAACTTTCTGTTCGGAAGCCGTGAAGGTAGGCTTCGTGATTTCTCTGCTCGCGGACGAACCAGAAGCTTGGGCACACAGCCTAATGGAACAGAGGAGCCCAATATTAGACACTATAGACACGTTTTTTAAAAACATGTCTGAACTTTACAATGACCCCCTGCACTCGGCCATGGCCGAAGCTACTCTCCACCAGCTTAATCAGGGGAGGAGACCGGTGGAGGACTTCATTGCTGAATTTCGAAAGTGGTCTGCTGACACAGGGTGGAACGAGGCCGCCCTGAAATATCAATTCCGCCAAGGTCTATCAGAGTCCCTCAAGGACGAACTAGCTAGAATTGATCCGCCTGCCACATTGGAAGCATTGATTCAATCAGCTACCCAACTTGACAGACGCCTACGGGAACGACGATCAGAACGTTCTCAAGTAACTCGGCCCAACTGTGCCCCACCAAGGTTCCCTCCAGCTCCTCCACCTCTCCCGGTTCCGCCCGCCTCCTCGCTTCAAGATCCTGAGCCCATGCAGCTCGGTCTGGTCCTGGCTCCCCTCACTCCTGAGGAGAGGCAGCGTTGACGGCCCAGGTCTTCTCCAAACTTGACCTCCGGGGGGCCTACAACCTCATCCAAATCAGGCCCGGGGATGAGTGGAAGACGGCCTTCAGGTCAAGGTTTGGCCATTTTGAATACTTGGTGATGCCCTTCGGGCTCTGCAACGCCCCTGCCACGTTCCAGCACCTGGTGAACGTCATCTTCCGCCAATTCCTGGATGACTTCCTAGTCGTCTATTTAGATGACATCCTCATCTTCTCAGTGTCCCTTGAAGTGCACCGGGTCCACGTTAAACAAGTCTTGACCATCCTCAGAAAACATAAATTATACTTTAAAGCTGAGAAATGCGAATTTGAAAAGACCACAATTCAGTTTTTGGGCTTTGTCATCTCTACTAATGGGATATCCATGGACCCGCAAAAGGTCAAGGCCGTCCAGGACTGGCCAGCACCGGTCGACAAAAAGGGGGTACAGCGGTTTATTGGCTTTGCCAACTTCTACCGAAGATTCATTGCCGGCTTTTCGTCCATTGTGTCCCCCATTACCAAACTAACCCAGCAGGGGTGCCGTTTCCACTGGTCTCAGGAAGCACAAGAGGCATTCACCAAACTTAAAACCCTGTTTTCGTCAGCACCTGTTCTAAAACACCCGGACCCAACCTTGCCCTTTATCCTGGAGGTGGACGCCTCGGAAACCGCCATTGGAGCTATCCTGTCGCAGAGACAGGGACCTAAATCCCTGCTACACCCTGTAGCCTACGCTTCATGGAAACTAAACCCTCCGGAAAGAAACTATGACGTCGGGGACCGGGAACTGCTGGCTATTAAGTTTGCACTAGAGGAATGGAGATATCTCTTGGAAGGCGCCCTTCACCCCATTCTGATTTTTACGGACCATAAAAACTTGGAGTACTTACGATCCGCCAAGCGCTTAAGACCAAGACAAGCGCGTTGGGCCTTGTTCTTCACCCATTTCCACATCACCTTCAGACCCGGGTCAAATAATGGGAAAGCAGACGCCCTCTCCAGAATGTTCACTGAAATGCCTGGTCCGCCAGAGCCTAGTACCATCTTAACTCCCAGGAATTTTTTTCTAGTTTCTCAAGTTGACCTTCTTACCTCTCTTAAGAGGGCTTCTGACCAATGCACCAATCAGTTGGCACTCTCTCTGGAAAAACATGACGGGTTACTGTGGTCACGGGGCAAAGTCTTTGTACCTACGGAAATAAGGCAGTTGGTGTTAAGCACATGCCACGATCATAAGCTGGCGGGCCACTTTGGAGCACGGAAGACCTCAGAACTGATCGGACGCTCCTTCTGGTGGCCGAAGTGGAAATTAGACTGTAAAAACTATGTGTCTTCTTGTACCCGCTGCCAGCGCTGCAAGGGTCCGAACACCAAGTCCTGGGGCCTACTCAGACCTCTCCCCGTTCCGGAGCACCCATGGACAGATATTTCAATGGATTTCAATTGTGGACCTGCCTCCCTCCGAAGGCTTTACTACAATCCTAGTGGTGATTGATCGACTGTCCAAACTAGAACACTTCTTGCCCATGATTGGTACACCCTCCGCGGCTGAGACAGACAAAAAATGTTTTAAGGAAATTATAAGACTCCACGGGGCACCCAAGAGCATCGTGTCTGATAGGGGTGTGCAATTTACTTCCAAGTTCTGGAAGGAACTCTGCAAGTCACTAGATATTAAGATCTGCCTCTCGTCTGCCTATCACCCGCAGTCCAATGGCCAGACAGAGAGGACCAACCAAACGTTGGAGCAATACCTCTGTTGTTTTTGTTCATCATCTCAAAATGACTGGGTATTTTTGCTGCCATCGGCAGAGTTTGCCTATAACAATTCCATTCACTCGTCTACTAACCAAACTCCATTCTGGGCCAACCTTGGATACCATCCCTCCTTTCTTCCTGACTCTATTCCTGAAATATCGGTCCCAGCTGTCCAGGACCGCATAGTTGCTATGCAACAAAATTTCCAGAAACTCCAGGAGACCATGCAGCAAGCCCAAAAAAGTTACAAGAAGTTTTACGACAAGGGGAGGAAGGAGTGCCCGGACTTTGAAGTTGGAGAAAAGGTCTGGTTATCGGCCGCAAACCTCAAATTACCAATCCCTTCCCGGAAACTGGGCCCTAGATTCATCGGCCCATTTAAAATCATGCGGAAGATCAACCCCATGGCTTTTGAATTGGAACTACCAAACTCCTACAGGATCCACCCTGTCTTCCATGCATCCCTGCTCAAGCCTGTCATACCAAATGCTTTCCCCAGAAGAGAAGAACTTCCACCTCCTCCAGTGGAGGTCGAAGGAGAAAAGGAATTCGAGGTGGAGTCCATCCTGAGCTGTAGAAAAAGGGGGAGGCAACTGCAGTACTTAATCAAGTGGAAAGGTTATCCCCCTGAGGACAATTCCTGGGAGCCTTCCAGAAATTTACATGCCCCTCGGCTGATCCGAACTTTTAATCGGGAACATCCAGAGTTGATGGACAGTTTGGGCGTCCGGAGCCCGCCCCTTGGGGGGGGGCACTGTCAGGGCGCCAGCGCTGTCCGATCCCTTAGAGCCGCGCTATCGCGGGCATTTACTTCGGGCGTGCGCATGCGCGGTTCGGGCGCGCGCGTGCACGGCATAGGCGCGCGCGTGCGCGGTATAGGCGCGTGGCGCGCGCGCACGGACGCGCACAGGCACGCTCCCCAGCCGGCCAATCAGCGGCTTAGGCGGGCTATTTAAGCCATCCTCTTCCCCCTGTCTGGTTGCTGGCTTGTCACAGCTTCTGAGTGTATTTGCTACCTACGACCTTTGATCCTGATTCCTCTGACCTTGGCTATCGTTTACTGGACTGCTGTCTTCTCCCGCCCTTGACCTTTGGC
The DNA here is from genome assembly GCA_029574335.1 of Rana kukunoris. Classification (NCBI taxonomy): domain Eukaryota; kingdom Metazoa; phylum Chordata; class Amphibia; order Anura; family Ranidae; genus Rana; species Rana kukunoris. The sequence continues at coordinate 58,489,776 of CM056056.1, forward strand.
TCTGAACCTTCGGACTTCCTGCTCTCTCCGACCCTCCTGACCACGGCCTGTTTCCTGGATTACCTTCTGCCTGTTTCCTGTTGGAGCTACCCGGACTTCTGGACCACCTCTGTGTGCTTCCTACGCTGACCCCAGTGACCTGCTTCCAGTCCAGTCTCTGCTCTACAGATCCAGCCTGCATCTGCCTGTCGGTACCGGTGCCTCCTGGTGCGTCCATCCCCCTGTCCCCACTCCAGGGGGCGGTCCGCGCTAGGTCGCAAAGGGAGCCGCCCTCAGCATCTTGGCCTTGGTGAGTTTATCCTTACAAGCGTGATAGTTATACACCATGTCTATGGTAGCCTGTATCTGGCATGTTTAACTGCTTGCCAACCAGCCAGCGTCATTATACTGCGGCAAGGTGGCACGATCCCGCAAATTGCCGTAGGTGGAACTCGCTTTTGTGGGCTCCCACTGGTGAGCAGGGGAGCCAATCAGTGGGTCCTGCGGAGTACTGCAAACTCAATATCTGCCGGCCACCGCGATCGTTCCCTGCAGTGACAGAACAAGGATCTGCCTGTGTAAACAAGGGACATCTCTGTTCTGACAGTGAGCCCTTCCCCCATACAGTTAGAACAAACAGTGAGTTAACCCCTTTTATCGTCCCTGATGTTAACCCCTTCCCTGCCAGTGTCATTAGTACAATAACAGTGCAGATTTTTAGCATTGATTACTGTAATAATGTCATTGTTTCCCAAAAAAGTGTAAAACATGTCTGTTAGGTGTCTGATCTGTCCCCCACAATGTTGCGCCCCGTTAAAAATCACTGATTGCTGCTATTACTAGTAAAAAAAAAAAATCATAAAAATGACATATATCTATCCCCTATTTTGTAGACACGATAACTTTTGTGCAAACCAATCAATATTCGCTTATTGGTATTTTTTTTACCAAAAATATGTAGCAGAATACATATCCGCCTAAACTGATGAATACGTTATTTTTTTTGGAAATGTTTTATAGCAGAATGTACTTTTTTTTCTTTTTTCAAAGTTTTCACTATTTTATTGTTTATAATGCAAAAAATAGAAAAAGCAGAGTTGATCAAATACCAACAAATGAAAGCTCTATTTGTGGGAAAAAAAAGGACATACATTTTGTTTGGGTGCAACGTCGCCAGTGTTGCCAACCGTCCATATTTTTACAGACAGTTCGTAAAAACGAGCAAATTTCGGGTGTCATGCCAGTAAATTTCAATCTGGTAGGTTAGCAACACTGAATGTCGCATGTCGCACGACCGCGTAATTGTCAGTTAAAGCGGCGCAGTATCGCAAAAAAAAATACTTGGTCAGGAAGTTGCTAATGTTAGTTACATGATAAATATTTCTAAGCAAATACCATTATGGTGAAACAAGGTAAATAAGTAGAGAATCACAAAACAAGAATACTTACAGTTTTTGCAGGTTATGAAGTCCTGAGAACATGTCAGATGACAGACATCCAATCCTGTTGTTAGATAGGTCACTGCAAAGAACCAGAAATCATTAAAGAAAATTTCACTTGTCTCATATGGCATAAATATTACCCTAATTTATCGATTTTTCAATGTACTGTCTAGTCTAACAGTTCATCAGTAATCGTGCTAGACATGATTTGTGCAGAAGAGCATTAAACACTTTCTCCAGACAGGCAACAGTGTTTGCCCAGTTAAGATTCAGTTTTCAAATAACCCTTTACACACACACACACACACACTATGGATTCTATGTAATAAGCAATATTTGCCTGTACCATGAGAGTTCAGTTCTATTAGTCATATTTCAAGATTGCTTTATGTGCATTAACTGAATGACTGAGGTCATTCAGATATACTGTACCTGTTAAGGTTATTAATAAGTAACCAACACCGCCCCCCATTCTTTAATAATGGCACCAAACTGTAATGGGTTAAATGGCCAGTTCGGCCTTTTATCAAACCAAAATATAATTAAACTTGAATATTAATTATCACCCCAGATCAAAGGAGAAGAAAATGATTGCACATCCTTGACGACACCATCGCCCACAACTTTGGAGTCTTTGATACCATAAAGCTAGGCTCAGACCCTAGATGCCATACACTGCCTTGAGGACTATACTAACTGACCACAGACCCCTACCACCTTAACACCCGGTCAGTCTAAACTCTACAAGACCAGCCAGAGGACTCCATACCTGAGATGGGTCCCACCATTTTAACAATCAACCAATGTTTTTGACCCTTATCAAGGACCCCAACCGCTAAGCCTCTTATTCAGGCAGAAACCCCAACTAAACCACGTCATGCAGGTGGGCGATTTCAAATTGCAAATGAAGTCCCCTTCAATCCTCCCCCTGACTACTATCTCTCCTCCCATCACCCCATCTGCTCGTCCACTCGGGTAAGAGCACTGCCTTCTTAAACCACACCACTAATCTTTAACCCACTACAGCCTGGTATAATTCCACATTGTCATGTATGCCCTTCGCGCATGTCTTTCCCAAGCACTTATGCAATCTGTTATAGAGCCTAGTTATCAAGACTAGACATGTGCACATTGAAATATTTTGTTTCGGAATTTCGTTTTCGTCCGAAAAATAAATTTATTTAGTTACTCCCGATATTCGTTTTTATTTATTTTGTTTTGTTCAAAAATGCATTTGTCCGAAAATCCAAATTAATTAAGGCCGAATCTGTCATTGAAGGCCTTTGGTGTCCGTCGAATGTTCTAAGAGGATTCAACGGAGCAGCTAAACTGTACGACCCCGCAATCAAACCTTTTCCGGTCTAATGTTCTGCCTACAAGCTATAGTAGAATTCTAATGTTGTATGACACTAGTAATTATATTTATAAACTATATTATTACTAGTCAACCAACATTCAAATTCTTCTATAGCCTATGGGCCGAGAATTTGACCGTAAATGTACTTTTGCAGCTTCGTACAGTTTAGCTGCTTGTCGACTCTTCTTAGAACTTTCAACAGACACCATAAGCCTTCAATGACAGATTCAACGTTTGTATGTTTTTCACTGCTACGTAGAATCTTTGTCGTTCATGTCGAATGGTCTACCCCAACACTGTCTGTATAATGTTGAATCTTTGCTCTATGTAAAATAATCTTGTACTAATAGAGTTAAGGTAAGGCACATGCGACCACAGGTTTGATAGACGCAGGCTCGCTATTGTCACTGTCATGTTGAATCTCCTATCTTTTTCGAACTGTTGTAGCAACAAAAACAAAAATAAAGCATTTTTTCATGTCTGATCTTTCAGATTTTGGATTCTGCTCGTTCGTTTTCGTTTGTTAATAAATACCCAAAATTCGGACAAAAAGGCTTTTGGACGAAAACTAATGCACATGTCTAATCAATATTGCAAACCAACAGGTGCAAGCTATATCTAGATATCTATAAACTAGTAATTCAGACCATGGGTAGAACATAAAATATTTAACAAGGTAGGACAGGTCAAAGCCATCAGAATAGATACTGCCAAAATATAGGAGTTAGGAGCACAGTTGGAAGTATATGAGATATTGCCAGGGGTAACCAACACCAAGGGTTACAATTAGATAGGGAAGCAAATATATAGTCAGTACTCAAAGAAATGTTAAGGTAGGTGATACTTAAGCAATCTGGGAAACAGCAAGGAGTCAGCTACATATGCTCAACAGCGTATAATGATGAGCACCTTGAAAGTGGAATATTATTGGTCATCCATTAGAAGGTGACCTGAAAGAGCACATGGTAATGACTGCTGAGAGTGTTCGGTACTACTCCTCCAAATACACAGCTTGCCTAGGCACCACAATGCAATATATGGACAAAGTAGAGAATCTGGAAGAAGGACCCAGCAGGAGAAGCTGAAGAAAAACAAGATCCATGGGAAAAAAAACAGAAAGCACACAGAATTAAATCAGCAACAAGGAAACATAAGAAAAATCATTAGAAGAATAAACCAAGATGATTGATCTGCTCCTCTCCACATAAAGCATGACGGTACCCCAGACAACCAACCACATTGCTGATGATCATCAAACAACCAACAAGATAATATTGCAGATACATATCTAACAGATAATAAAAATAGGCAGGGGCGTCTTTGATATTCATTGGACCCTGGGAAAAAAATGTCTTGGGACCCCCCCCATCATGCAGTTTCGCTCTTCACCTGCTTTGAAGCATACAATAAATAGAAGCTAGACTCAAAATCAGTTTACTGAATCAGATCAAGCAGCGATTGCGATTGGTTGCCAGAGGTTACAGTATATCATTACAGCTCACTGACTGGTTGCAAGAGGTAACAGCATCCATTACGACTAACGTATTAGTTGCTAGAGGTTACAGCACATGATTTATGCTTGTTGGTTGGTTGTTAGAGATTACTGTACATAAACACTGTTCACTGATTGGTTGCTAGAGGTTACTGCACATCATAACTGCTAACTGATTTGGTTGCTAGAGGTTACAGCACATCATCTCCTCACTGCCTGCACACCATGGACTGAGAAGGTGAGGAGACACATTAATAGACAGAAAACTTCTAGGGATCTTAGGACTCTTGGGATCAGTGGCAGTGCTGGGGGAGGGGAGGGTGTGATCAATTTCCAGCATGCCCCGTTATGTCACCTGTGGGCACCATTCTGTATAGGTGATGGTGCATATGACCTCAGGGGGGAATAATATACATATAAATGCTGCAGATCCACTGTCATTTACATATAAATGCATACGCTATTTACATATCAATGCTGGCATTGATATGTAAACACAGAGTTTGCAGGTGAGTCATCTGTACACAACAATAGGGCAGAGCTGGGCAGCATTAGTAACATAACTTCACACTGAAATATCAGGACACAGCATGGGACTAAAACCTCAAGGGATGGGAGAGTTTAAACAGAGATAGTTGGCAAGTATGGGGCAGCTGCTTTGGGCCCCACAATAATGTCAGGGCCCAGGGCAGCTGTACCTTCTGCCCTGCCTTAAAGACGGCCCAGAAAATAGGCAGACCTTTCTACATTAACTGAGGTCTGATCCTAAGTGGGAATGATACTAATAGTTGATATCTGCAAAAATTGAATACTCTGTCAATCTTGTGCACTGGTTGACTTCTCTCTGGTAACCACACCAATTAAAGCATTAATAAAACAATGCCTGCATGTGCCTTGTACTGGCAGGTTAGGAGAGGGGAGCTATCACGAGTCCACCTTACAGAAAGCCTTATATGACGCTCTGTAACATCATCATACTCTCCAGGATTTCCACACGTCCTCTTTGGGCGCAATAGATTTGGATAAAACCAGGTAACCTTCATCACTGCCTGCGTGGTCTAGTAACAACAAAACCACAGCTTGTGTTGGACTTTTTCCACGCCTTATGAAGCGTAATCTCGGAAACTCATTATGAAAGAGTCTCTAATGTCAGCTATGAATAAGCATTAAACTATGATGTGAAACGCGTCAGCCATTTGTCTACCATTTGCCATTGACTGTTTTTGGATTATATATTTTTGTATTTTAGTCTTTTGGAATTTTCAATTAAAATTCACTTCAACAGAGTGCGGCAGTCCAGGATGTTTCTTCTTTCTAATGTTAGGTTATGTTACTACAGAAAAAGTTAATTAGCTAGTCCTGCTAATCAGAATTGATTTGGAGGTGGGAAACCCAAGCAATACATAGTTTAATTCTAGTGAATCAGGTAAATGGATCACTTAATAACTTCATAAGGTCCTCCTTTTTATTTTTATTTTTTTTATATAATAGTTAGAGATGTAAATATTGTGTTTTTGGTGAAATAAGCACCGCATGAAGCTTTTTCCATTAAATTATATTAATGAATAAGCCCGAGTATAGTAAGCATATCCAAACCAAATGGCAAATTGATGTAATTATTATTTCACACCAACGGGTTCACTACAATACACTTTTCAATTTCCTAAAAGACTGCTCATGTGAAACATTTTATTTTTGTAACACAGTTTCTTCTTTATGAATTTTCATTTGCATCTGGCATTTTATTTTACAGGTATGTTAGTTAAATCAAAAAAAAGCTTGCTGCCAAATCAGTAACACGATTAAATCAAAAATATACATTTTAATTTTTAATTTAATCTCTAAATGTAACATCAGACAGTGTAATTTAGTTTAAACATGTCCGAATTATAGAAAACAATAATTTGCACTAAAATGAAAAACTAAGCTCAAGGATCTTAAAATATATATACAGGTCATTCTCAAAAAATTAGCATATTTCATCCGACCAATAAAAGAAAAGTGTTTTTAATTAAAAAAAAGTCAACCTTCAAATAATTCTGTTCAGTTATGCACTCAATACTTGGTCGGGAATCCTTTTGCAGAAATGACTGCTTCAATTCGGCGTGGCATGGAGGCAATCAGCCTGTGGCACTGCTGAGGTGATGAAGAAAAAGAGGGAAGGACGGCCGCACTCCAAGGATTTTCAAACGAAAAAAGTTGTCTTTATTGTAAATCCAAAAACATGTACAGTCACAGCAATCACAGAAAACAGGACAGCCGACGCGTTTCGCACTCGATCAGTGCTTAGTCATGGCCTGAGGTGTTATGGAGGCCTGAGGTGTTATGGAGGCCCAGGATGCTTCGGTAGCGGCCTTAAGCTCATCCAGAGTGTTGGGTCTCGCGTCTCTCAACTTTCTCTTCCCAATATCCCACAGATTCTCTATGGGGTTCAGGTCAGGAGAGTTGACAGGCCAATTGAGCACAGTAATACCATGGTCAGTAAACCATTTACCAGTAGTTTTGGCACTGTGAGCAGGTGCCAGGTCGTGCTGAAAAATGAAATCTTCATCTCCATAAAGCTTTTCAGCAGATGGAAGCATGAAGTGCTCCAAAATCTCCTGATAGCTAGCTGCATTCACTCTGCCCTTGATAAAACACAGTGGACCAACACCAGCAGCTGACATGGCACCCCAGACCATCACTGACTGTGGGTACTTGACACTGGACTTCAGGCATTTTGTAATTTCCCTCTCCCCAGTCTTCCTCCAGACTCTGGCACCTTGATTACCGAATGACATGCAAAATTTACTTTGGACCACTGAGCAACAGTCCAGTGTTGCTTCTCTGTAGCCCAGGTCAGGCGCTTCTGCCGCTGTTTCTGGTTCAAAAGTGGCTTGACCTGGGGAATGCGGCACCTGTAGCCCATTTCCTGCACACGCCTGTACACGGTGGCTCTGGATGTTTCTACTCCAGACTCAGTCCACTGCTTCCGCAGGTCCCACAAGGTCTGGAATCGGTCCTTCTCCACAATCTTCCTCAGGGTCCGGTCACCTCTTCTCGTTGTGCAGCGTTTTCTGCCACACTTTTTCCTTCCCACAGACTTCCCACTGAGGTGCCTTGATACAGCACTCTGGGAACAGCCTATTCGTTCAGAAATTTCTTTTTGTGTCTTACCCTCTTGCTTGAGGGTGTCAATGATGGCCTTCTGGACAGCAGTCAGGTCGGCAGTCTTACCCATGATTGCGGTTTGGAGTAATGAACCAGGCTGGGAGTTTTTAAAAGCCTCAGGAATCTTTTGCAGGTGTTTAGAGTTAATTAGTTGATTCAGATGATTAGGTTAAGAGCTCATTTAGAGAACCTCTTCATGATATGCTAATTTTTTGAGATAGGAATTTTGGGTTTTTATGAGCTGTATGCCAAAATCATCAATATTAAAACAAAAAAAAGGCTTGAACTACTTCAGTTGTGTGTAATGAATCTAAAATATATGAAAGTCTAATGTTTATCAGTACATTACAGAAAATAATGAACTTTATCACAATATGCTAATTTTTTGAGAATGACCTGTATATATATATATATATATATATATATATATATATATATATATATATATATATATAAGAGCAAATGTTTTGTTTAATTTGGATAAAATGTGGCAGGGTTTGAGCCCCACACAATGTGCACTATATTGTCAAAAGTATTGGGACACCTGCCTTTACACGCACATGAACTTTAATGGCATTCCAGTCTTAGTCCATAGGGTTCAATATTGAGTTGACCCACCCTTTGCAGCTATAACAACTTCAATTCTTCTGGGAAGGCTGTCCACAAGGTTTATGGAAGTGTGTCTATGGGAATGTTTGACCATTCTTCCAGAAGCGCATTTGTAAGGTCAGGCACTGATGTTGGACAAGAAGGCCTGGCTTGCAGTCTCTGCGCTAATTCATTCCAAAGGTGTTCTATCAGGTTGAGGTCATGCCTTTTTGCAGGCCAGTCAAGTTCGTCCAACCCAAACTCGCTCATCCATGTTTTTATGAACCTTGCTCTGTGCACTGGATTGTGGTATGGAGTTGTTTTGTATGAGTGAGTTTGGGGTGGAGGAAGCTTGCACAGAGTCCTGACTTCAACCAGATAGAACACCTTTGGGATGAATTGGTGCAGAGACTGCAAGCCAGGCCTTCTCATCCAACACCAGTGCACTTCTGGAAGAATGGTCAAACATTCCCATAGACACACTCCTAAACCTTGTGGACAGCCTTCCCAGGCCAACTCAATATTGAACCCTACAGACTAAGACTGGGATGCCATTAAAGTTCCTGTGCATGTAAAGACAGTCACCCCAATACTGTTCACCATATAGTGTTTATACTACTGTTTGTGAGCACAATGGGAAGACCCTCCAGTTGTTATCATATGGCAGCCAAAGCTCTGAAATTGTTCCCCTTTCTGAAGAGAATTTGTATTTAATTCTTTAAGCCGTCTCTTGTGAAGGAACTGGGAGGGAAGGTTACACCAGTGGTGGCTGGTGCTCAAAATTTTTGGGGGGGCATAAACAAACTGAAAAAAAAACATCAATTGCAGCCACTGTGCCATCAAACGTAGCCACTGTGCCCATCAAACGCAGCCATCAGATGCCGCCAGTGTGCCCCATCAGATGCTGCCAGTGTGCCTTATCAGATGCTGCCAGTGTGCCTTATCAGATGCTGCCAGTGTGCCTTATCAGATGCTGCCAGTGTGCCTTATCAGATGCTGCCAGTGTGCCTTATCAGATGCTGCCAGTGTGCCTTATTAGATGCTGCCAGTGTGCCTTATCAGATGCTGCCAGTGTGCCCCATAAAATGTTCCCAATGTGCCCATCCACTGCCGCTACTGTACCCCATCAGATGCTGCCAGTGTGCCCATCAATTGCCGCTACTAGCCAGCCCCTGGCTACACCTGCCTTCTGAAGAATAGAGAGGAATTACAGCAGTGCAAGTGAAAGTAAGCAGCAGAGTGGAAGCTGCAACGCATGCATAGAATCCAGGAAGATGTAGAAAAAGATGGCAGCAGACAGGCAACACTGACAACATGAAAGGAGATTCTTCAGTTTATATTGAACTGTGAAATATAACTACAGTGGAACCTCAGATTGCAAGTAACACAGTTAACGAGCATTTCGCAATACGAGCACTCTATTTAAAAAAAGAATCCTAACTTGGTTTGCGAGTGTTGTCTTGCAAAACGAGCAGGATTCAGGCCACAGCGGTATGCAGTACCGCGTTTGGCCTGAGGTGGGAGGCGCCAGAGCCGAGTGGGCTGAATGGCGCCGATTGCAGCCGATCTGTGCCATTCGGTAATGCGCGGAAAGACATTGAAATACTCTGTTCCCAAAGCTTTCCGAGGGTTGCCGAGGTCAGCTGAGGTGTCCTCTGGCCTTTACGGCTGTTTCCGAGGCTCTCCAGAGCACCCCCACCTCTGGCCGCATGCGGTATTGCATGCCATTGAAGTCAATGCAGAACAAATTATTTTAGTTTCCATTAACTTCAATAGGGAAACTCGCTTTGATATGCGAGTACTTTGGATTACAACCATTCTCCTGGAATGAATTCTGCTCGTAATCCGAGGTTCCGCTGTATTGTGTTATTGCTATTAAAGTCCTTATGTCATAAAATGAAAGCGTATGCCCGGACCATGGCTTGCTAAAAGTTTGTTATTGGTGCTTTTAGAGGTACAGTGGGTTTTAAATGTCTCCCCGAAGGCTATAGAAGCTCTTTGAACCTATTTTTGAATTGTCTTCTTTAAGAAATGTATTTATTTCTAGGTGGACATTAATTCTATTTAAACAAGAAATACATTGGTAGCTGTCAAGAAAGCCATTTATTCATCATGTTAGCACTGACAATATGATTACATGGCGTTGTTGATAGCCAGGACTATGGAGACTACCACGTTGATGCCCAGCCTCCCGCAGCCCCTTTTACCCGGCTGCTTTTATGGAGCTATAATATTTCATATTGTTTTTCACAACCAACAGCAGGATTTTTTACAGTCCTCAGAATAATAGTCTGCTAAAGATTACTGCAAACACGCAACAGACTATTTCCACATTTTCATTCAATTTCAGGTCAACAAATAATATTTTTTATAAGGCAGCAGTTGATAAAGCGTTTTATTAATACTTTAAGCCTTATCTGCCTGCTGTAAAGCGTAATTAAGTGTTCCTGTGATAAGATAGAATAAAGTTAGTCTAAAAATGTATTTTATGACTATGCTTGGCGAGTTTGAAAGCTACACTGGGCTATTATTTTCATAATTATTATCTAGAAAACGTATATGTAGCTAATAATGAATGTCACCAAAGTGGCAAAAAAGTAGTAGAAGTCTGATCTAATGTTCTAAGAATAAAAAATAAAAAAAAACACCTAAAAGATACATTGAAATAGGCAGATGCTTATTATTTATTTTCTTATTTAATTCTATACATACATATCTACAATATTCTGATATTTTGTTATTCTGTGGGTGGGTGGGCATTAAACATAAAAGTAGCATTTAGCTCAGATTTCTTTTCATGCATTACTTCTCCCCTAAGGATGCTATAGATTGTGCTGTTCAATACATGCAGTCATGGATAGGTATGCATGTGTTTAACCACTTCCTTACTGGGCACTTATAGCCCTTCCTGACCAGGTGAAATTTCAGCTTCTGGCACTGCGTCGCTTTAACTGACAATTGCGCGGTCGTGCGACGTGGCTCCCAAACAAAATTGGTGTCCTTTTTTTCCCCCACAAATAGAGCTTTCTTTTGGTGGTATTTGATCATCTCTGCGGTTTTTATTTTTTGCGCTATAAACAAAAAAAGAGCGACAATTTTGAAAAAAAGTCAATATTTTTTACTTGTTACTATAATAAATAGCCCATTTTTTAATAAATAAAATAAAAAAATTCTCAGTTTAGGCCGATACGTATTATTCTACATATTTTTGGTAAAGAAAAAAAAATCGCAATAAGCGACTGGTTTGCGCAAAAGTTATAGCGCATACAAAATAGGGGACAGAATTATTATTAATTTTTATATTTTTTTTTTTACTAGTAATGGCGGCGATCTGCGATTTTTATTGGGACTGCGACGTTATGGTGGACACATCGGACACTTTTGACACATTTTTGGCGCCATTCACATTTATACTGCGATCAGCGGTATAAAAATGCACCGATTACTGTATAAATGTGACTGGCAGTGAAGGGGTTAACACTAGGGGGGCATGGAAGGGGTTAAATGTATTCTGGGTGTGTTCTAACTGTGTGGGGGGAGGGGGGGGTGACTGGGGGAGGTGACCGATGCTGTGTCCCTATGTATAAGAGACACAGATCGGTCACCTCACTCCCTGACAGGACGTGGATCTCTGTGTTTACACACAGAGATCCATGTCTTGTCCCTGTAACCGCCGATTGCGAGTGCCTGGCGGACATCGCGGCCGCCGGGCACGCGCATCGGCATCTCAGGAATGCAGCGGGCATGCGCGCGCGCCCTCTAGTGGCCATTAAAAGTACAGGGCGCATATATGCGCCCTGTCAGAGATTCAGGACAGCCCGACGGCCGCATATATTCGTACGGCCGTCGGGAAGTGGTTAAGTAGCCATTGCATACATTAAAGTGGAGTTCTACCCACATTTTTCACTGCCCACTATGCAGCACTAATGTGCATCTTTAAAATGAATTGGCAAATTATTTTTATTTTTTTTGTTCACTTATCTGATTTAAGCCAATATCTAATTCCACTTCCTCCTCTAGGGGGTCGCGGACGTCTATCTGGTTTTGCAGTGGCTCTTGGATGATCTTGGTTAGCTTGGTATGACGCGGCTCCAGTAACATTTAACATTGGCGTCTATGAAAATCTTGCTCAGCTTTGCATGGCAAGCCAACCAAGATTGCACCACGCTGCACATGTACGAGATTGGCTACCCAGCATGCACGGAATCCAGGAAGAAGTACACTGTGGCTTCAGATGGCCATATTAGAGATGGCCGTGCTGTGCAGAAACTTCACAAAGTAGGAAACCAATGCTGCACAGATAGAAAACTGGGCATAGTTAACAGCATACCTTTGTATTCTAGGGGTATTTTTATCTTAAAAGTCAAATTTCGTTCGGAACACCGCTTTAAGTCGGTATTAAACACAAAAACAAAAATATCTTATATTGCATCTTACCAAGCATTCAATGTGGTGGCTGCACTAGCTTTTTTCCCTTTATTTTCTCATGGTGATCTGGCAATTAACATACATCCTGTCATAGAGTGTTTCCACCCTGAATGGAGGACCAATGGAGCAACCCTTGGACATTGGCCCTAACCATTGTAATCACCCCTGCCAATTTTAAATGGTTTGTCCCAACCCTCTAACTGAACAGTCATTCGTGTTTAATTTTTTCTGGACAGCTTGGCCTGTTAAAAAACCTTCTGACTTTTTTGCAGGACCAACAGATGAAAACAAAGGAAAAAAAAGCAAAACAATTTAAACATATGCTAAGAATTGGTAAGCTGAAACCCAATATTTTTTTAGTTTTTGGGTTTATTACAGCTTTAATTTCCAGTTCCAGCTAAAACATTTTTATTTTAGTTTTGATAGAGTGGTAAAGGTTTAGAGACTGTGAAAGGAAGTAAGAGTAAGTTTTGGAAATGGAGTAACAAACTGCAATGAAGCCTGTCTCATGCCTCCAATAGTCATGCACATGTAGAAGACACAACTAATGCCCTGTACACACGATTGGAGTTTCCGTCGGAATAAACTCGGAATTCCGTTCAAGCTGTCTTGCATACACACGGACACACCAAATTCTTACCGTCAAAAACGCTGTGACGTACAACACTACGACGAGCCTAGAAAAAAAAAGTTTAATGCTTCCGAGCATGCGTCGAATGGTTTCCTAGCATGTGTGGTTTTTTCTCCGTCTGAGTTCCATACAGACGAACAGAATTTCTGATAGAATTTCCGTCGGAAAAAAAGAGAACATGTTCTCTTTCTAAAGCCCCGTACACACGGTCGGACTTTTGCCCAACCAACATCAAAATCCGACACTTTTCGCATTTGTCCGACCGTGTGTACGTTCCATCGGACCAACTTTTTTGGCTTTCATCGGACAAAAAGTTGGGTCTGCGAACGGACCAACTTTCAGGCAACAAAAGTCCGATGGTGCAAAGTCCGATCGTGTGTACAGCAAACCATCGGACTTTTGGACAAATTACAAATGCGCATGCTCAGAACCAATGTTAAAATCAACCAACAATAGCAGAAGTTAACCAAAGGGTGGCAGTAAAGAGCAGAAAAGAGCAGAACAACCACGTGATGATGGGAAAGTTTTAGAAAAGTTTGCAGAAAAGTCTGAGCGTGTGTATGCTATGGGTGTGATCGGACAAATCAATTAGGACAAAAATCCAAGGGAAGTTTTGTTGGATGTCCGACCGTGTGTACGGGGCTTTACTCTGTCGGAATTTCCGATGGAAAAAGTCTGATGGGGCATACACACGATCTGAATATCCGATGAAAAAATTCCACCTGACTTTTTCCATCGGAAATTCCAATTATGTGTACGAGGCATAAGTAACTAAAGAGGGTAATGTGTTAAAACGTCCATAATGCAACATTGTGAAGAGTGGGAATGGCTTATCTAAATTAAGCATGGTTACAAATGTATGGTTGAACCATTGTGATTTGTTAAGTAAGAGCACTATAAACTAGAGCTATACTTTTTTAAACAACTGCCAACGTTTTTCATCATCTGAGAATTCCAGCCTATTATGTCTTTGATGGCACAGAAGTAATAATCAAAATCCATTGTAAGGTTAATGTTACACTATATCTATGAATATATTCTATCTGGGCCTCTATTTGCAAAAAGATATTTTATGTGATACGTATTTTTAATGCATAATTTGTCTTTTTAGAGAGACTGCACCTATTGATCTACTCCTGAAGAAGCGAGCAGTGGCTCATGAAATGTGTTGTGTTATAGATGCTAGTACAACTCTAATATTGTATACAATAACATGTGCATGTTTTCAAGCAACCTGCCATCATGATAAACAGCTTGGCTTTTATGTCTATGTATATACTCAGGTTTTTATAAACCATGTTACTATGTTTTACTCTACTTTGTTGGCTCCCATGCTTGCCTCATTTAAAGTCTCATGGCCTACAGCAGGGAAGGGGCCCCGCATGCGGCCCGCAAAATCATTCTATCCGCCCCCCCCCCCCCTCGTGCCGCTGAGTGTGTGTCCGCGGAGCTGTCAGAAGGAGCCGATGTTTACCTTGTAGTTCCGGCTCCTTCTGACAGTGTGAGTCACAGGCGGAGTGCATTCAATATCACTCCTGCCTGTGAGAGAAGGCGCCGTACAGATGAAGCAACAGCTTTCTCTCTACTACAGCCGCTGCTTTCTCTGTATGGCCCCTTCTCTCACAGGCGGATTGCATTTGATATCACTCCGCCTGTGCGCGCTGGGATCAATACATTTCTACAGTGACGCCGCAGGCCGCAGCCCACCCATGGAGCCCAGGCCCCAGAAGGACCACAGAGCCCAGCAGCCCCACAGAGCCCAGCAGCCCCACAGAGCCCAGCAGCACCACAGAGCCCTGTACCACAGAGCCCAGCACCACCAGCACCACAGAGATCAGCACCACAGAGATCAGCACCACAGAGATCAGCGCCACCGGCACCACAGAGGCCAGCACCACAGAGGCCAGCACCACAGAGGCCAGGACCACCGGAACCAGGGATTGAGGTGAGGGATTGCATTGTGCTTTATGGGGGGTAAGGTACTGCAGATTGTGTTTTGGGGATTGTGGGGATTTTATTTTTGTATCTACCATGACACAAAAACTTATACGTCTGGCATGCATTTTTTGACCAAATGTTTGACCAAATATAACAGGCTAATTTTTAAGTTGATCATTTTGTACGGCCCCTGAATGATGTTACAAAAATCCAAATGGCCCTTGGCAGAAAAAAGGTTCCCCACCCCTGGCCTACAGGCTTCATTCATGTAGGAGAGAAGGCTGGTTTGCTGTGTAGACTCAGCATAGCAATTAAAAGACTGTACTATGGTTATGACAACAAAAAGGCATTCCTTTTGAA
This sequence comes from Rana kukunoris, assembly GCA_029574335.1. Lineage (NCBI taxonomy): Eukaryota > Metazoa > Chordata > Amphibia > Anura > Ranidae > Rana > Rana kukunoris. The sequence goes on from CM056056.1 coordinate 58,505,141, forward strand.
AACCAGATAATTGGCAACCATAAAAACGGCACACTTCTAAAAGGACTCCAAATGAGGGTGTGCATGTACAACTATTTATTATGGGAAGATCTAAAAATGTGAATATTAGCAACCCTCCCAGCTTGAGGAACTTAAACAAAATTGGTGAAAGGATATATTCAAAGACCTAAACAACTCTAACTATTTGAAAGATTTCATTTAGAGCAGAGTTCTAGTTTATATGTCCCAGCATGAAAAACGGAACACAGGCTATTAAACTTTAAACGCTCAAGCTTTTTTAAACATTTTTACCAATCTGAACTGGAATGTCTTCAATAAATGTTTTGTTAATGACAATATAAATCAACTTAAATGCAATATCATTGCATGATTTGTGCTACAGCTGTCTGCTACTTCAACAGAGGATAACTGGGTTATGGGCTAGGGAAAAGTAAATTGTGATACCTATACATCACTGCAGATACTTGTTACGCCTACAGTGTTTCCGAAACAAGAACAAAATGTGCTCTCCAAACAATTAAACACGAATGACTGTTCAGTCTACTGTTTAATGATTTGAAAACATATAAACAGCTTGATTTCATGTAAGCTGTGAATATACAATCGCAATAATCTCTACAAATATATAGTTATGCTTGTTGATTTTCAGATTGCTCTCTTGATGAAATGATAGATATGGAGCCAAAAATGCTCAGCTTCGGTAAATCCAATTTGGTTCTTAGCATCTGAATAATTTTTATTTTATTAAAACATTTTTTTTTCTTTTTCGGCCTGAAGCATAGTGATAAAACACATGGTTCTTTAATAAAGAGGTGCTAGAACAATGTGCAAAATGAACCATTGGGATGCATTCATTTTGACATTTACACACACTGCAAATTCCAGTGGCAAGGATCTGTGAATCCTATGGCTAGGATTGGCATATATGCAAAAAGATGTAGCCGCTGAGCTCATGTAATTCAATGATAGGTTGTTGGTGGCTACAGCTAATCATCACTGTTTGCTCAGCCAGCAATGATCATGGCTGGATGCACTTTTGCCAGTGGAGTTTGCAGCACATGTAAATGCTCATGCAACGGAGCTGTCCATGTCCTGCTGTCCTTGGGCTGCGACTCTGTTCCCTCTGCCGCTAGGGAACCTGAGTCATGCAGTATACGCCTTCCATAGTGCTTCTGCTCCTAGTACTCTCTAGCCACCTCTATCCCCACCTGCCTTCCAGCTTCAATCAATACACAATCAGTCAAGCTTAAATGACAGTACTTCCAGTGGACTATGCCCGTTTGTTGGATCTGTTTCCCTGGGTGTGTGACATACTGCTGTGTGACTAAACTTCTGGACTTTGACGTCTGCCTGTTTCCTGAATTAGACTTTTTGCCTGAGGATTCTATACTACTTTACCAGCCTCTGTATGACCCTGCCTGTGCCCGGCTTCACTTTTAGATTCTGACTCTGTACCTTACTGCCGAGACTCGTTTCTGACCCGGCCTGGCTGACTAAGCTAACACCTCAGCCTCCAGCCAAAGCTCAACTCTTTACTAAACCTTCCAACAGGTATCTTACAGGCATAGGTGTGTGCAAGGGGTGTGCCTGGGCCAATGATAAGGCAGTATAGCCTGTCCTCCTGTACCAGGTCAATATCCTAGCAATTCAAAAGGGACACCTGATGAGCAGGAGGACCGGCTGTATTGCCTTATTGCAGATACCGATCCTCTTGTCCCTCCCCCTGCAGGACGTTTCCAAACTTCTCCTCCTCTCCTTCCCTCCCTCCGGCTGCACTGCAGGGGGATCAGTTCTAGTATCTGCACCTCCATTCTGTCCTCAGTCTCTTTCTCAGTCTTAAATGTTGATTATCAGGGGTCTATGTAGAACCCCGATATTTCACCAAAACCCTCCAAAAGGGCAGTTAAAACAAATATGTATTTTTTTTCAAAATGAAGGACTCACTCACATGTGCTCTGCACTCTGTAATTTCTCCCGTGGCTGTGAAGTATAGCATTGTGGCCATGATGTGTATACTTCTTGCCAGTGCCGATCCTGACCTCCCTGGGGCCCTAAGCAAAATGATATGCCACATTAAAGTTGAAAAGCGGGGGGGCGCTGCCGACAGTGACATGTCACATTAACACATTAAGGATTAAAGTTGAGAAGCGGGGGAAGGTGGTGTTCTGCTGTCAGAAATTACATCTTACATTAAAGTGATAAAGGTGGGGTGCTGACTTCTTACCTCTTCTCCCATGCAGCCAGCAAGTTGAGAAGCTGTCTTCTCACCAGGCGGGGCCTCTAGTAATTAGGGGGGACCTCCGCAGCTTTGCGCCTATAGGGCAGATCGGCCCTGCTTCTAGTCACTGCCTCTGTTGATCTGTGTTTGAGCTTTGGGATGCAAACCCTAATGCAATAGGCTGCACATACCTATGCTTACAGGAGCTTTATAAGAGAGGCTGGGTAATTGGTGGATTACAGAAGATAGCTAGGAAGGAAGATATTATACTGTGCATAAAGCAAAACAGATGGGATATCATTGCAACTTCCACTAAAATAAACAATTACTTGCCTGAGATCGAAACCCCCGAAGAGACTCTCGTTCCTCACCTCCGCTGCTGCCATTGATACCCGCGTTACTTCCGGGTATCGTGGCTCTGGCAATTTGATTGGCCGGAGCCCCGATGACGTCACTCCCGCGCATGTGCGCAGGAGCTTTGAATGTGAGCATCCCGAGATTTTATCTGCCATGCCTCTGCACTGCCTCCTGGCATAGTGGCCATTTGTAAGCCCGGCCCCCTCCCCCATAATCTTTTATTGCCCGGGGGCCCCATGAGTTGTCAGTCTGCCCCTGCTCACCTGTAGGTAAAAATCACAAAGCAGGGATTTACAACTCCTTTAACATATTAAAGCTTACATGAGATTGTACTGATCTGGTTACCATATACTGTATTTTAAAAGTAAAATGAAGGTAAAATAAAGAATGATATGTTGAAAAGTATCAGCAGTGTTTTTGTATATCATTTTTAGCCTTTGAACATGGTTTTAATCAAACAACATGGCAACACCAATGGCATGTATAATTACAGTGAAAAGTATTGTCATTAGGGAATAATAAAACATTTCCATTTAGTGTTTTACATCCTGAAAGGAGATGAAATCTATGTAGTACATCTACACACATCTAAAAATCACTGTAATGGTTTATACCCAGTGCCAGGATCCAATGTTATTGCTTGGTGACATATTGCCGTTCCCTGTGGTAAAATGTCGATGTGAACACAATTTACAAAGTAATTCAAACAGAATTAATACTTACAGACGCCTCAGTTCAGAAAGTCCATAAAAGGCCCCCGGCTCGATGGTGCTAATCAAGTTATTCCTCAGATCTCTGGAGACAGAAATGTAGACACAGCAATTAATTATCAGGCATACAGCCGATTGTAAATGAACAACAAGCAAAGCATCAATTGACATTCACTTCAGTTTACCATTGAATATGAAATGCAGAATAAATAACAATAAAGATTCAGAATTGATGTGACAGTCACACCGTTCCACCAATCCTAGCCGGGCCTTTTCAGATGGCTGCTTTCTGGTACCTAAAGCAGTGGCCATGTTGAGATGTGACAAAAATCATTCTTGACAATGCAGCAGGTTATTTCAAGGTTAGCAAAAGGGGAAACCACACTACGGAACATAGAATGTTTCCTCGTGTCTTGCTGTTAGTTAACAATGACTTGTAAGTGAATAAAGCACTAAATCATACCCTTTCTAAATTGTATGGTGTCCAAAAGAATAGTCAAATATTGGCAGCCATATTGGATTCCCCACCAATGAAGCTGGTTATATCTATCCAGCAAAAATGCAGGCAGTATTTAAAGAGACCCTGTCACTTGATTAAAGACGCATAGGTAAGGACATACCTGGGAGGAATAAATAGAATACTTGCCTCTATTGCTGCCTACATGCCTGAACGCTGTTTCAATCTGGGGAATTGGTCTCTTGAAGTCCACAGGGAAACTAGCAATGGCGAGGGACTTATTTTGTTTCTTCACTGGTATGTGCTTATTCATGAGTGTTTATCACAGAGTTTCTCAACAATGGTTCCTCCAGAGGTTGATAAAGTTCCCATTGACACCACTGTTTTTTTTTTTTGTTGCCTGTAATTTGGGGTTAATGGAAGTGCCCTGCGCAGCAATCATTGTGAATTGGCAAGCTCCGATCTTCCTGTCACAGCAACTCACAGAGCTGAGAGCTGCAACCAGGGAAAAAAGTTTAATTCCAAGTGTTCCTATAAAGAGAACACTTTGAATTACGGTAATATATGCCCTTTTATTACCCCCTTACATTGAAAGGAGCTGTAAAGACAGAAGGTTTCTTTTTTATCTCAATGCATTCACAACTGCAAATAGGACTTCTTATGGCTTTCTTTCAACAATGGCTTTCTTCTTGCCACGCTTCCATTAAGGCCAGATTTGTGGAGTGCACGACTAATAGTTGTCCTGTGGACAGATTCTCCCCCCTGAGCTGTTGATCTCTACAGCTCCTCCAGAGTTACCATGGGCCTGTTGGATTCTTTTCTGATTATTGCTTTCCTTGCCCGGCCTGTCATTGTCTGCCATGTCTTGCTAGGTTTGCAGTTGTGCCATGCTCTTTCCATTTTCAGATGATGGATTGAACAATGTTCAACGGTTGGGATTTTTTTTTAATATCCTTACCCTGCTTTAAATTTCTCCAAAATTGTATCCCTGAATTGTCTGGTATGTTCATTGACCTTCATGATGCTGTTTGTTTACTAAGGTTTTCTAAAAAAAACTCTGGGGGGGCTCACAGAACACCTGTACTTATAGTGAGACTAAATTACACACAGGTGGACTCTATTTACTAATAAGGTGACTTCTGAAGGTAATTGGTTCCACTAGATTTTAGTTAGGGGAATCAGAGTAAATGATATAATTTTATACCATAATTTTATTTGATTATTTGTATTGTGTAAGAAATACATAGGTAATCTTTCTGTAACGTTTTTCCCTTTTATGTTTAAGGACTATTTTGTTTGTATGTCCGCCTTTTCCTTAATTTGTATTACCTTTGTATATATGCAAACTATATGCAATGTCTGCCTTGAGGAATACTAAAACTAAATAATTAGGTTGGTTCATGAATGTGTGCACTATTATGCAGCATTATGTAGCAGCATAGAGGAATTCATATGACCACCCCTTTCAGGGAAAGTTTCTGCATCCCAACTATTTAGGAGGAAGACTTTTCTGCTTGGGGCCTGAGAGAAGGAGGGACAAATAAGATATAGTTCTGAGGTGGTGCATGTCTACACGTTTCCCTTTTGGTATTGAAGCCTAATGCATGTAGTTGGAATAGTGAGAATGGAGATCCTATTTAAGAGGTTACTATGCACCAGTAACATAAGTACTGCAACACTCCTCTTGTACTGCAACACTCCTCCTCTTGCAATGGAAACAGCATTGTAAGTGTTTTACAAGCATGAACCTGACACTTCACCATATGCTTGGAACAGTTCCTACTATTCTCATGGACACTTGTTTCCAGGGCCGATCCTAGGCAGGGTGCACAGGGTGCATTGCACCCAGGCACCTGCAGAGGTGGGGGCGCCGAACATCTAACAGACTCTCTAACAGAAGCCCTCTCTGTGTCCATCAGAGAGGCCCCCTCCAGGTCCCAATAAAGTACTCTGCTTCTCTTCCTGTATTTTGTTTTTTGTTAAGGGATCATGTAAGGATCCCAGGGTAATGAAGACTTCATGGGGGAGCATCTCTGTGGTTGAGTCATTGCCATAGAAACATTTGTAAAGGGGAGGAGTTAGTAAAATTACGACACCTATGTGGGGGCGCCAGAAATATTTCTGCACCCAGGCACCTGTGACCCTAGGATCGGCTCTGCTTGTTTCCCTTACAATTGGACTGTCTACCACCTTGTGGGACTATATTACTAAGTGCTGTTCAAGCTATGTCCAGACAATATCAGGGGAGTGTAACCTGAAGTAATTAGTCCAAACCTGATCGGTCCCCTCCTGGCCATAAAATAAGACCCCACAAGGGAACACATGCCATGTGACCTGAGCCCTGTGTTTCATGGGCCTCAGGTGTACAGTTGGACCTACGGATCCCTAACCCAAAAGTACATGAAAAATGCAGGGCCCTGTGAGATAGTGTGATCCAGGTATGAAAATAGATTGTCAAGGATATGATCAGGGTTACGCAGAACTGGAGTTTAAAACCTGTAATCAATGCGAGCGTGGCAGACACTAAACGTGGCAGAAACTGGCTAAACAATTTTGCCCCTAGATGACTCATATTACTGTAGGCCACTATCTGGAGGTTTGGCCACATGTTGCAGCTAGGGGTGTCTACAAGATAGAAATTAGACATGTGCACACTGAAATATTTTGTTTCAGAATTTCATTTTCGTACGAAAAATAAATGTATTTAGTTACTCCCAAAATTTGTTTTTATTTATTTAATTTAAAAAAGCATTTATCCGAAAATCCGAATTACTCTTTGGAGGCTTATGGTGTCTGTCGAATGTGCTAAGAAGAGGAGCAGCTAAACCGTACGACGCCGCAATTGTACATTTCCGGTCGAATGTTCCGCCTACAAGCTATAGAAGAATTCTAATGTTGTATGACTAGTAATAATTATATTTATAAATTATTATTACTAGTCAACCAACATTCTAATTCTTCTATAGCCTATGGGCCGAGCATTTGACCGGAAACGATTGAGGCATCATACAGTTTAGCTACGTCATTGAATCTTCTTAGATAATTTGACAGACACAAAAAGCCTTCGATGACAGATTTGAAGTTTGTATGTTTTTAGCTGCTTCGTCGAATCTTCGTCGAATGGTCTACCCCAACACTGTCTCTATAATGTCGAATCTTTCCTTTCTATGTAGAATAATCTTGGACTAATAGAGTTAAAGTTAGGCACATTCAACCACAGATTCGATAGACACAGATTGCTATTGTCACTGTCATGTTGAATCTCCTATCTATATCAAACTGTAGCAACGAACATGAAAATAAAGCATTTTTTTATGTCAGATCTTTCGGATCTCGGATTCTGCATTTTCATTTTCGTTTGTTAAAAAAAACGATAACGAAAATACCCGAAATTCGGACAAAATTCATTCGGACGAAAACTAATGCACATAATAGAAATAATTTTTTGTTGTCTTCTCTCCTCCTCTCACTTCTCTCTTTAAGCCTCCCTTCCATCCATGACAATCTAAATCCAGCTTATATCTCATACATGAATATCTTATTTAAAAAAAAAAAATGTAACATTCTTTTTCAATGGAACATCACACAAGGTTTTCTGTATATTTCACATGGGTTCATTTCACTATATTCACAAATGCATCTTCCTTTTTTTGTCATTGCGTGTGGATCAAAAAATACAGAAGACATGTATACAGTACCTGTACAATTATCTAAAGGAGATTCCAGACTAGAAAAGAGCTGGTGGACGTGAGGCAGAAAATAAAAAATAAAATATTGAATGTTCTTGAGATAGATGTGGGGAAATCTGACATTGCGATTCTCTAGGGAATCCTTGTCAGTGCTTAACTGTCAGATTTTCACCTTGTATATACTTGAGGCATTTATATATTCTTTTTGCTGCTTCATCCTATGTGTATGCTGTTCCAAGTTTAATATTTATTCTGTGTCAGTGCTAAGTTGTTGCAGTAGCTTAAAGGTACACTCCAGACAAAAAGAGGCCATTTTTGCACAGTCACAAAGTAGAGTGAGAAATCATTAAAAAGGGACAGAAAAGTCACAGTATATTGGTTGTATTTTACTGAGATTGCAGTTGTCAAACTATGAAGCCTCGTACACACGCTCATTTTTCCCCGACAGGTTTCTTGACAAGAAAACTGCCCAGAATCTCGTTATGAGGTTCTCGGCAGTTTTTTTGCTGAGAAACCCGAGAGTCTGTATACTTACCTGTCGCCATGGAAACCCACGCGATGACATCACTGAGTTCTTTTCTTTCAAGAGAACCGCGGTTCTTTTGAAACGAGAGTCTGTACACAAGAGATTCTTGCCAAGAACCTTGTCAGGGAAAAATGTACACACTAAGGTTACTATAACATTTCCAGAGATGTCTGCACATTGATAGCAATAGCTTCAAATATGACAAAATGGACAAATAGGTACTTTCTTTCACACCTGGTGATCTTGTCCAATTGCCCAACAATTTTGCAACAGGGTTTTTGATAGGCAAACTCAACTGCTGGGGTCAGCAAAATTACCACAAGTGCAATAATCCTAAACCTCCCAAACTACATAAATCTCAAACCAAACTATAGCCAAGGCAAGGTCTGCTAAAATAAGATATTGATGCTTCATAAAAAAAAAAAATTGAGGTCAAAATCTCAGTTGCAATGCATAAATACACATCAGTCTGGTACTTATGGTACAAGAAGTTCTATCCTCCAGATTTCGACACTGACCCCATTTTTGTTTTAACCACTTAAGCCCCGAGCCTGTTTTTCAGATTCGATGTTTACGAGACTAAAACATTTTTTTTTTGCTATAAAATTACTTAAAACCCCCAAACATTATATATATTTTTTTCTAATACCCTAGAGAATAAAATGGCAGTCATTGCAATACTTTTTGTCACACCGTATTTGCACAGCGGTCTTACAAGCGCACTTTTTTGGGAAAAAATTCACGTTTTTAAATTAAAAAATAAGACAACAATAAATTTGGCCCAATTTTTTTACATATTATGAAAGATAATGTTACGCCGAGTAAAATGATACCCAACATGTCACGCTTAATAATTGCGTCTGCTCATGGCATGGCGTCAAACTTTTACCCTTAAAAATCTCGATAGGCAACGTTTAAAAAATTCTACAGGTTGCATTTTTTTGAGTTACAGAGGGGGTCTAGGGCTAGAATTATTGCTCTTGCTCTAACGATCGCGGCGATACCTCACTTGTGTGGTTTAAACACGGATTTGATATGCGGGCGCTACTCGCGTATGCGTTCGCTTCTGCACGCGAGCTCGTCGGGACGGGGCGCTTTAAAAAAAAATTGTTTTGTTTTCATATTTATTTTTATTTATTTTACAATTTTTAACACTGAAATAAAAAAAAATATCACTTTTATTCCTATTACAAGGAATGTAAACATCCCTTGTAATGGAAAAAAGCATGACAGGTCCTCTTACATATGAGATCTGGGGTCAAAAAGACCTCACATCTAATATTTAGGCTTAGATGCAAATAAAAAAAAATTGAAACTGTCATTTTTTCAAATGACCAAAAAAAAATGTTTCTTTAGGACGCTGGGCGGGACTGACGTTTTGACGTCACTTCCGCCCAGCAGAGCTTTGGGGATGGGTTGGTGCCATGTTGGCCTCACTTGCATCCCCACACAGCAGCTGAGTGGACCCGATCACCTCCGCCGCCACTGACGGCTACGGTAAGCGGCGGGAGGGGGGGGGCCTCTCCCACCACCGATAATGGCAATCTCACTGTGAATCTGCTGCGGAGACTGCCGTTATCGTTGACAGGACCGCCCACTGAAGAGATGGATATCTCGGTTGTGGCAGCAGCTGCTGCCGTTACCGAGATAACCATCTTTAAAGTGCCGACGTATAACGATGGTGGGCGGTCGGTAACTAGTTAACCTGGAGGAGCCTACAGTTTACTCACTTCCTTTCTCCCACACCTTGTCTTGCCTACCTTTACACACTTCCTACTGGTTGCCACCCTCTTCTTCCCACAACTCTCATATACCAAGTATGTAAGTGTAACATTTCTTTAATATTTGTTATCTAGGTCAATAAAAAATGTACAGCTATCTTGACAGATACTAATGCTAAGTTCCTTCTAAATTGCAGATCTGGATGTCACATTCTCAACCCTCGCGATTGAAGAATTGAGTACTGTCCATCTAACCATTTACTACTACTAACCCACTGCACCCTCCACCCATTCTATACCCCTCAAACATTCATTTCTAACACACCCCACTGTTTCTTCTTATCTATTCTTCTGCAGCCCCACCAACCCCTTTACTCTTCTGGCTTACACTTCCACTGCTTGGAGTTATTTTATTCATCATGGAAATTACCAAATTACTAACCATGAGGGCCCTTTACCTTTTAAATGATGACATGACTGTGCTCAATGTAATGTTTCTCAACTCTAACAGGTCATGTTTTCAGGCTATCCATTATTTTGCATAGATGATTTAATCAGTTTCACTGCCTTAGTATATAGCACAGCCATTTTATCTGAGGGAAACCCTGAAAACATGACCAGTTGGGGGTACTTGAGGACTGGAAATGAGAAACATTGATGTAAAGGATAATCTTACCACAGTTTGATGTTTCCCAATGTTGCAAATAGTCATTATTATTATTGTACAAAGTTAACCAATTACAGGCAGTCCCCGAGTTACGAACACAATAAGGACTGTAGGTTTGTTCGTAAGTGGAATTTGTTCATAAGTCAGAACACTGCTTGTAAGTGTAACTTCCGCTTGTGCAGGGATGTGGGATGTTCTGGCATCCGCCTGTGCAGGGATGTGGGATGTTCTGGCATCCGCCTGTGCAGGGATGTGGGATGTTCTGGCATCCGCCTGTGCAGGGATGTGGGATGTTCTGGCATCCGCCTGTGCAGGGATGTGGGATGTTCTGGCATCCGCCTGTGCAGGGATGTGGGATGTTCTGGCATCCGCTTGTGCAGGGATGTGGGATGTTCTGGCATCCGCCTGTGCAGGGATGTGGAATGTTCTGGGTGCTTCAAGGGCTCTTCTGGCCATGCAGTACATGAAGTACTGCAGTGTCGAATGTAGCAAGATAGCTGCTCGGAGGTATCCAGGACTAGCATGGAGCACAAGCAGCCGGTATTGAGGCCGTTCGTAAGTAGGAGTCGTTCGTAAGTTGGGTGTCCGTAAGTCGGGGACTGCTTGTACATATGTATGCACTTAATTTTTATATATCAATGTCAACACTGTTGATTTGGTAACATTCTCAATATAACTTTTGTATACAAAAAAAATAAAAATCTAAATGTATACTAATATAAAAAAAAGTGACCAAACTAAAACCATTGAATGACTTGCAGTGTTATGCCACATAAATACGACCATTATTCATGTCATGTCATGGGAAAAAAAACTATGTTTTTCCTCGACGTGATTCCTCTCAAGCCTGCTTTACATACACACAATCGTGATAAAAAAATGCTCAAGCAAAGCGTGGTGATGTACAACGCGTACAATGGCACTATAAAGGGGAAGTTCCATTCGAATTGCGCCATCATTTGGGCTGCTTTTGCTGATTTTGCGTTACCGCCTTACCGCGTGTTAGTAAAAGTTTGGTAAGAGACGATTTACTCTTTTCAGTCTGTTACAGCGTGACGAATGTGCGATCTCCATTACGAACACTAGTTTTACCAGAACGAGCGCTCCCGTCTCAACTTGTTTCTGAGCATGCACGTTTTTTCCCCTCGTTAAAGTGTACACACGACCATTTTTCAAGTTGTGAAATAGAACGATGTAAAAAAAAAAAGGGGGAAAAAATAAAGCGTGTTCTAAATTTTTAAAGCCCATTTTTCTCGTTGAGAAAAATGCTCTGGAGCATACACACGATTGTTTTCCACGACTAATTTAAAACAAACACACAGTCGTGTTTACGTAGCAGAACATTTTGTCCCAACTTTTGCCACTTTTACTTTTGTTGATTGTTTTGGTTGATCTGTCAGTGTGGAAAAGATACAAATGAATGAGTACTGTCCATCTAACCATTTACTACTACTAACCCACTGCACCCTCCACCCATTCTATACCCCTCAAACATTTATTTCTTACCCACCCCACTTTTTCTTCTTATCTATTCTTCTGCAGCCCCACCAACCCCTTTACTCTTCTGGCTTACACTTCCACTGCTTGGAGTTATTTTATTCATCATGGAAATTACCAAATTACTAACCATGAGGGCCCTTTACCTTTTAAATGATGACATGACTGTGCTCAATGTAATGTTTCTCAACTCTAACAGGTCATGTTTTCAGGCTATCCATTATTTTGCATAGATGATTTAATCAGTTTCACTGCCTTAGTATATAGCACAGCCATTTTATCTGAGGGAAACCCTGAAAACATGACCAGTTGGGGGTACTTGAGGACTGGAAATGAGAAACATTGATGTAAAGGATAATCTTACCACAGTTTGATGTTTCCCAATGTTGCAAATAGTCATTATTATTATTGTACAAAGTTAACCAATTACAGGCAGTCCCCGAGTTACGAACACAATAAGGACTGTAGGTTTGTTCGTAAGTGGAATTTGTTCATAAGTCAGAACACTGCTTGTAAGTGTAACTTCCGCTTGTGCAGGGATGTGGGATGTTCTGGCATCCGCCTGTGCAGGGATGTGGGATGTTCTGGCATCCGCCTGTGCAGGGATGTGGGATGTTCTGGCATCCGCCTGTGCAGGGATGTGGGATGTTCTGGCATCCGCTTGTGCAGGGATGTGGGATGTTCTGGCATCCGCCTGTGCAGGGATGTGGAATGTTCTGGGTGCTTCAAGGGCTCTTCTGGCCATGCAGTACATGAAGTACTGCAGTGTCGAATGTAGCAAGATAGCTGCTCGGAGGTATCCAGGACTAGCATGGAGCACAAGCAGCCGGTATTGAGGCCGTTCGTAAGTAGGAGTCGTTCGTAAGTTGGGTGTCCGTAAGTCGGGGACTGCTTGTACATATGTATGCACTTAATTTTTATATATCAATGTCAACACTGTTGATTTGGTAACATTCTCAATATAACTTTTGTATACAAAAAAAATAAAAATCTAAATGTATACTAATATAAAAAAAAGTGACCAAACTAAAACCATTGAATGACTTGCAGTGTTATGCCACGTAAATACGACCATTATTCATGTCATGTCATGGGAAAAAAAACTATGTTTTTCCTCGACGTGATTCCTCTCAAGCCTGCTTTACATACACACAATCGTGATAAAAAAATGCTCAAGCAAAGCGTGGTGATGTACAACGCGTACAATGGCACTATAAAGGGGAAGTTCCATTCGAATTGCGCCATCATTTGGGCTGCTTTTGCTGATTTTGCGTTACCGCCTTACCGCGTGTTAGTAAAAGTTTGGTAAGAGACGATTTACTCTTTTCAGTCTGTTACAGCGTGACGAATGTGCGATCTCCATTACGAACACTAGTTTTACCAGAACGAGCGCTCCCGTCTCAACTTGTTTCTGAGCATGCACGTTTTTTCCCCTCGTTAAAGTGTACACACGACCATTTTTCAAGTTGTGAAATAGAACGATGTAAAAAAAAAAAAGGGGGAAAAAATAAAGCGTGTTCTAAATTTTTAAAGCCCATTTTTCTCGTTGAGAAAAATGCTCTGGAGCATACACACGATTGTTTTCCACGACTAATTTAAAACAAACACACAGTCGTGTTTACGTAGCAGTACATTTTGTCCCAACTTTTGCCACTTTTACTTTTGTTGATTGTTTTGGTTGATCTGTCAGTGTGGAAAAGATACAAATGAATGAATAATATAATAAATTTGCAAGATGCAAACTATCATTGCAAGTATTGTACATATACTGTTATTAAAATACAATTTTCATGACAGCTGTCCTAGGCTGAATGAGACCCAATACTTTGGAATCATATGATTGACCTCCGCTCTGATTCTGTACCAGGGCCCCATGGAATTTATTACTGATTGTGTTTTAGAAGCATTTGGATCATATTCATAACCCACAGAATGATATTCTGTACTTTCATCCAACCATGGTCTGATAACTCTGGGAAAGGGCAGCCCAAAAATCAGCATCCTTCAATATCTGGCTTCAGCTCAACACACACTAAACCCATTGTAGCCAATCTGGTTGCAGTGAGGAGTTCAATGCACCCGGCTAATGATGGGAATTTTACATGTGGATAATTTCTGTTTACCAGGAAGAACACTATCTGCAGTGTTGCTGTGTCTGAATAGTTCACAGACGTTGCCCTTGTTCCTGGCTACTGTAACAGTTTATCTATTCACTTCCAACAAGGACCAAGACAGCGAGCAAATAAAAAAATAAAAATAAAAAAGGCGGAAGAGGAATGGGGGAGGGGTAATAATTGGTTGCCAGAATAAAGCCAGTCAGAAAGATATACAGAGATTCTTAGAGGCAATCTTTTGTCTGCAAATACATTTTTCTCTCCCCAAGATTACATGATTATAATTTTCTCAATAGGACAATTTCTCCATAAATTAAGACATGTGAAATGCTTCCACAGGGGAGGCTGAAAGAGTCGAGCATTCACAATGTATTTGTCTGCTTTCATTTCTCCCCTGTTATTATGTTTATTCTTTTTATTCTTTTTGTGCACTTTTTCAATAATCTATCCCATAGGAATTATATTTGCATCGCTCAATCATCAAAAGGAAATATGGTGCGGGGGAGGAGAGGCAGTGTAATGTACTTAAAAGCACTTTGTTAAATTAATTCTTTGCAACTGTGTTTTATGTTACCGAGTTCCAGAATGAGGGGGTTTATTTATAATGATGGGCTTATTCAATAAGTCAAAGCCAAAGTGCAAAGTGTGCTAACACCAATCAACCTTCATCGTTCACTCTGCCCACAGTAAAATGATATCTGATTGGTAGTTATGGGGAAATTCATTTTGTGCCTCCTTTCCACGGCAATTCCACACAAGCTTGGAAGCAGACATGCATTAATTACCTTAAGTGACTTTGGGCAGTATTCTGCTAGGTTTTTAATCGTCGGGGGATCTATCACATGCAATCGCTGCCCAAAAAAAAGTCTAAATCAGCCACTTTCCTAGGATGGTCACGTTGTTCCTCCGTCAAACAGAATACTCCCTCTTTCTCTCTCTATTCTCTTCTCGGCTTGTATAAGAGCAGTGTGAACAGCAAGCTTTGACAAAGCATTTGCCGAACTTTCAGCAAGTTTTGTTAAAACTTTTAAAGTGCCATTTAACTCCAGTTTGTAAATGTTGAATACATGAATACAAATCCTAATGGTAGTTATAATAATAATGTCATTTTAACCGCTTGCCGCCCCCTGGCCGTCAAAGGACGGCTGGGCGGTGCAGCTTTTTTTCTGGGCAGGCGTCATATGTCGTCCTCGGCTTCTTGGCCCTCTAGGGAGCAGCCGCGATTGCCCGCTAATAGAGCAGGACCGTGGATCTGTGTGTATAAACACAGGACACGAGAGCCGTGGGATAGATCAGCTTAGGGTGCCAACATCGGGGGCGCCCTGGACAGGTAAGTGTTCATATTTTAAAAGTCAGCAGCTGCAGTATTTGTACACTCAGAGAATACAGTTAACCCCTTGATTGCCCCCTAGTGTTAACCTCTTACCTTGCAGTGTCATTTATACATTGATCAGTGCATTTTTTTTTTAACACTGATCACTGTAATAATGTCACTGGTCCCCAAAAAGTATCACTTGGAGTCAGATTTGTCCGCTGCAATGTCGCAGTCCCGCTAAAAATCACAGATCGCCGTCATTACCAGAAAAAAAATATATATAAATCTATCCCATAGTTTGTAGACACTATAGCCCAGATTCACCAAGCACTTACGCTGACCTATAGCACGTTACCCCCGACGTAAGTGCAAATGTGCGCCGGCGTATGTGTGCGGCAGACCCACAAACCAACATGTGCCTAAAAACAGGCTACACCCCACCGACATAGCTTGCACACGCCGGCGTAGGGTGGGCGCACATATGGGCTGGACGCATGGTGCTGCTCCCATTGATTAGCCATTCAAACATGCAAATGAGGGAAATGCGGGAAATGCGGGAAATGCGGCGATTCACGAACGTGCATGCGCCCGACGCATGCTACGTGAAATGCGCGTAAGTTGTACGTCCGGCGTAAGTTATTCCCCACAGGTCTGCACTCTCGGGGAGTCTTTTTCCATCCTCTCTGCTCTCCGCTGTCGTCTCCGCGCCCCCCCAGTTCTTCTCCTGTGCCTTCTTCAGGGCTGGCCACCGCTATCTTTGTTTTAGCTCAGTTACTAGCAGCGGCGCAGCCCGCTCTTCTTTGCCACCTTCCGCCGTCTTTGTTTCTTCTTTTCTTCAGATGCTGCGGCAGCCATTATACCCCCCCCCCCAAGCAAATAGGACCGCACTGTAACCGTGCCGCAACAGTGTACAGCGCACATGTACACGGTTGCGGCGCGGTTACAGTGCGGTCCTATTTGCTGGGGGGGGGGGGATAATGGCTGCCGCAGCCACAAAGTGAAGAGTAACATTGGCTCCACGTGTACTCCCCTGCCCGCTACCTCTGCAGCAACAGGGAGAGTGGTTGAATGTTGGTAAAAACACAGCTCAACTATGGAGTTTTACTGACCCACCACTGCAAGTGTAAATGAGGCTCTTGGTTGTTTTGGTGTGATTGACGCACACATCAAATGCAGGCCAGCAAAATCCTATTGACAGTAATTGAGCAGTACACATGGCATTTTAGAGACTGTTTGCTTTGTATTGCATTTCTTTGGACACAGCGGGGGTTATTTACGAAAGGCAAATCCACTTTGCACTACAAGTGCAAACTACAAGTACAAAGTGCACTTGAAAGTGCACTTGGAAATGCAGACGCTGTAAATCTGAGGAGTAGGTCTGAAAATGAGGGGAAGCTCTGCTGATTTTATCCTCCAATCACGTGCAAGCTAAAATGCTGTTTTTTATTTTCCTTGTATGTCCCCCTCGGATCTACAGTGACTGCACTTCCAAGTGCACTTTCAGTGCAATTTCAAGTGCACTTTGCACTTGTAGTTTCCACTTGTAGTGCACAGTGGATTTGCCTTTCGTAAAATAACCCCCCACATGTCCTATTAAGTTGCATTTGAACTGCAGACAAAGCAGGTCAAGTGCAGCCTATACTTGTCAGTTGCTGCGTTTTCCATTTGTACGCAGCTGCATGTGTTTGAGTAGAAAACGCAGTGTACAACGCCGTTCAGCATGAACCCTTCACATGCAGTCAAGAAATGAGAATCTTACAGAAAAGAGTATAAATGTACTACTTTTCAAGCAGAGAATACAGTTACAAGGCCTGTTTGTTTTCAGACTCTACTCTCTGATCCAAGAATTGGCCAACCATGTAATTATACCAGGCATATAAAAACATTTAAGCCTAATTCTTTCGTTTTTTAATACTAACTCCCTGAAAATAGAAAATTGCAGTATGATTATACAGTTGTGTACTGGCATGCAGATAAACCAGATGAATATTGTGCAAATATTAAACCCAAATAGCCTTTTCAATAGTTAGTAGTAAAATGATGCATAATTAACATTGAAATCACTTTTCTTCACGCAGAGGGAGTATTAAATATTAAATATATTTCCCAGTAAATTTTGTGTTAAAATTCTTACCCTAGAAATTGTAGTTTACAACTTTCAATGCTGCTGGCTCCTGCTCTCTCAGTGCTGCTTTTCTGAATTTCTTGTCTTCATAAGAAACTGTTAACAGTGGACAGCACTTCCAGTCTATTAACAAGTCTATTAACAAACCAGTCTGTTAGCTTGAAAAAAAGAGGCAGAGGAGGAGGAGGAGGGAGAAGCAGGGGAGGCTCTTTCTGTCCTTGGCCATTGGCTGTGTGTTTCTATTGATGCACACAGTGTAAGGAGTCAGAACTATGGTCCCTTAGTTCCTGTTATAAAAGTTTGCAAATAAATTATCTGTCTTCATACATTTAGAACAAAATAAATATAGAGCAAAATACATTTTTGCAACATTTCTTTGGTAAACATTACTAAAATCAGTGTATATTATTTGCTCTGTGTGAAAGTTATCCACAATCTATGGTATACAGTATATATTTGAAAATCAACCAATCATGGTGTACTGAGGGCCTGTCTCATTTCCTAAAGGCTCTTAAATAGGGATGAGCTTCGAGTTCGAGCCGAACATCGGCTGTTCGTCCATTCGCCGAATTTCGAACATTATGGGCCATTCGCGCCAAATTCGAGTGGCACGTCACGGCCCATAATTCACTGCACCATCGCAGTGTATTGCTGGCTGATGATTGGCTAAGCATGCACTATGACCGGCATGCTTTGGCCAATCACAGCGTGGAAAAAACAGAGAGCCATAATGGTCAGGGTCAGGGTGGCTTTGTCACGTGGTACAGGTCTGCTGTGATTGCCCCCTATAACAAGTCAATGTGATCAATCACAGAGATCATAAATAGTGCACACATTGGCTATGAATGGAAGCCATTGTTAACAGCTCACATGTGATTGCTTTGATTGGTCACAGCAATCGCATGGTACCAGGACCATGCACAGTGATACAATGATCAGTGTTCTGCTGTATCCAGTGAATGCAGCAGGTCACAGATCACGCCACTGTGCGCCCCTAGGCACATCCTCCCTCTCTAGATATATATAGGCTGGGCAGGAGGTGGTTAAAGATAAAGAAGCTGCATAATCAGTAAGTGATTAAATCAGCTGCTGAAAATGCTTAAAAAAAAACCTGAGGATTTAAGGTCACTTTAACGGTCCACTATACGGTATACACACCAATAAAAAGGCCTGGATCAAAGTACTCTGTTTGCCAACAGTTGTATCAATTGTACCAACAACAGGAATACTGCACACTGAGTTGCGAAATAATAATCTTCCTTTACTAAAATAGCCAGCAGGAACAAGTCATATTCTGACATTTTCACACTAGGAACCACTTTTCTTAAAGAATTCTTTGAACAAATGCTGTGCCTAGTGCGAAATGAAGACATGAAATACACTTGTCCAAATGCATGTGTTTTCAAGGAATCTTCTAAAGGCAGAGTAGTAAAGTAGCCAGACAGATTGGAGCAGGGAGTTCTAAAGGATGGGCATGGCTCTAGAAAAGTCCTTAATGTGAACATGGGAGCAGATGACTAGGGAGCTGGAGAGCAGGAGGCCTTGGGAAGAATGAACAGGATGTGGCACAATATCAAGACACCATGTGAAGAGACTAAACTAGTAGAGTGCTTGCATTGTTACCGTCCATGTACAGCTGTGGATCAGGTCTATAGGTTAAATACTATTAATCATAATTAAATAATCATTTTTCTAATCAATTAACTTGACTGGGACACAGAGGTCTCAGAGGTATCAGGTCGGTGCAGTCTGACTTATCTGACTACTTTTTATAAAATATAGCGAATATTCGTAAATATCGAATATTCGTGATATTTTATAAAAAAAAAAAATCGCGAAATTTCGCATTAGCGAAAATTCGCATTAGCGAAAATTCGCATTGGCGAAAATTCGCAATTTTTTTATTTTTTTTTAAATATCACGAATATTCGATATTAACGAATATTCGCGAATATTCTTCGAAATATTTGCGAAATATCGCGAAATCGAATATGGCGTATTCCGCTCATCACTAGTCATGGCCACTGAGTTCACCCAGCTCTTGGCTCCACACAGCACAGTAGACACAAATCCTGGATATAGCAGGAAGTTAGTTTGGAGAAGAATAGCAGACTGAAAGTACACTAGAATAGCATTGGTTAAAGGGGTTGTAAAGACAAAAATATTTTCCTCTTAAATTAAAGTCTGACAGTAGCTGATGAAGTAAAAAGTAAGGCTTAGCCTCCATGCCTGTGAGGCATAAGAGAGCATCTTTACGCAGGGCTGTAGTCATAGGGAGGGGGCAAGCACATTCTGCTTTCCACCATGCAAAACAGCTCAGGTGCTGGTGGAAAGCAAGAAGAGGAGAGACAGGAAATGGCATTTTCAAACCTAAATTACTGTGTTTTGGAGGTCAAAAGGAAAAACGAGGTAAGTGAATTTTAAATGCTCTAGCTTACAGCAATCAATTGATCTAATAAAAAACAAACCTTTAGTGTTCCTTTAATGCCAGATAAAGGCCAGAGGTCAAAGCAAGCTGCTGATACAGATACCAGGATACAAGCCAGAGGTGAGATTGGGTAGTGGGCATGGATGCCTAGAGCGATAGATCCAAGACAGGTAGGTGTCTGTGACTCTTGCAGCTCTAACAAAGGGAAGGCCACTCCAATTGGTTGTGGCCAAAATTTCCTTGAGAACCAGGAAGTCACATTGATAGGATGACACCACAGCATTCTGGGTAAAACCAGAAGTGAGCATGATCTGGAACCTGTAAAGTAAATAGCACGGAAAGTCAAAGTACACGTGCATGTGCAGGTGCATTGTTGTTGTGTGAATGGTGTGGCATGCAAGTGCAGCATCATGCCACACCACTACACCATCAATGCTCAGTGACTACAAGCCCAGGACTCAGGGCATATGCAAAAGATACTTGACACATTCTCAAACCACTGGACTCTATTAGAAAATGTTGGAAAGCGCAATTAATTTCTTTACTATACATTGTTGACTGAACGGGTAAGCTGGCACAGCGTGCACAAGTGCTGGAAAAGGTATTTCCTGAGATCTAATCATAGCCATCCTAATATTCTGTAATATAGCAAGTAGTCCTGCGCACAGCTTGTGTTCCAATAAATGTATTACTGTTCAGGCAAACAGCATAAAAACAAGTCTGCTAACATGTTTCAGACACAAGGGGCCTTAATCATAGCAACAACGCAAAAAAAAAAAAAAAATACCAATTCTTTCTGGAAAAGAGAGGAATACACAATATACATCTGTATACAAAGATTTATATAAATACTTCAAAATGAAACACAATTACTGAATATTTTTTTTTTTTTTTACAACATCACTATAATGTTTCTTCGTTTCATCACAGTATCTTGAGAAAACAATAATTACATGTACAAAATGTAATATATTAATACAACGTGCAAATTCAAATTTAAGCGCCTGAGGACCGCCGCACAACGATATACATCAACAAAATTGCACGGCTGGGCACAAGGGCGTACATGTACGTCCCCTTTAGGATCCCAGCCATGGGTCGCGAGCACGCTGCCGGTGGCGCACTCGCGACCTGGTCCTCTTCTCTGGGACTATCCCCGCGGGGACAGCGGACCCGATCGGGTCACAGAGAGGAAGAACGGGGAGAGGTAAGTGAAAAACAATTCTCTCCCGTGCTTCCTAGTGAGCCTGTCACTGATCGTCTGTTCCCTGTCATAGGGAACGACGATCAGTGACACCACGCCCCCTACAGTAAGAATCACTCCCTTAGGGCACACTTAACCCCTACAGCGCCCCCTCCTGGTTAACCCCTTCACTGCCAGTGTCATTTTTACATTTACATTTGTATAACACTGTTCGCTGTAAAAATGACAATGGTTCCAAAATAGTGTCAAAAGTGTCCGTCGTGTCCACCATAATGTTGCAGTCACGATAAAAATTGCTGATCGCCGCCATTACTAGAAGAAAAAATATTAATAATAAAAATGCAATAAAACATCCCATATTTGGTAGACACTATAAATTTTGCCCAATAAACGCTTATTGCAATTTTTTTTTAACCAAAAATATGAAGAATACGTTTTGGCCTAAACTGAGGGAATTTTTATTTTTCTTAGAGCAAAGGAGATCAAATACCACCAAAAGAAAGCTCTATTTGTGGGAAAAAAAGGACGCCAATTTTGTTTGGAGGCCACGTCGCACAACCGCGCAATTGTCAGTTAAAATGACGCTGTGGCGAATCGCAAAAAGGGGCCAGGTCCTTTAGCTGCATAATGGTCCGGGGGTTAAGTGGTTAAACAAGTCAAGGTCCAAACAATGGCTAAACTCAATAGTAACTTTCGCGCAATTGTCAGTTAAAATGACGCTGTGGCGAATCGCAAAAAGGGGCCAGGTCCTTTAGCTGCATAATGGTCCGGGGGTTAAGTGGTTAAACAAGTCAAGGTCCAAACAATGGCTAAACTCAATAGTAACTTTTGTCCCCAACCTATGTACCCAAAACTGTTTTTTTTTTGTAAATCACACAAACTAATTACGGACTGTTTTCATCGGACCACCGCTGAAGTGGTCTGATGGTCTGATGTGCATACAGACCATCAGTCCAAAATCCCATCGGGCCAGAACGCGGTGACGTAGAACACAACAACGTGTGCTGAAAAAACGAAGTTCAATGCTTCCAAGCATGCATCGACTTGATTCTGAGCATGCGCAGGTTTTTGGTCCGATGCTTTTGTGTACTAACCATCGTTTTGGTCCGACGGACAGGTGTCCATCGGACAGATTTTAAAGCAAGTTTTAAAACTTTGGTCCGATGGACAACGGTCCGATGGGCCGTACACACGATCAATTTGGCCTGATGAAACTGGTCTTCAGGCCAGTTTCATCGGACCGGTCTGATCGTGTGTACGTGGCCTAAGGGGACAAATTGTATACCCTACTGAATATCAGTGGTTCTTAGTGGCAGGGCCGTGGTCCACTGCTGGGTCGTGTCCTCTCTCCACTTGGACTCTTGTCAGCTGCAGATCCTCTAACCCACTGTAGTTTCTCCAAGCTCTCCTAGTGCCCCAAGCTCCCATAATAGCCCACAGTTCCCCCAACCCTCCACAGTGCACCTAGGCCCCCTGAGTTCCCCTCAGCCCACATACCACAGTGCCCCCACCCTTTCACAGTGCCTCTCCCCAGCCTGCTGCACAGCCTCTACATAGTTATAGTTAGTCACATATACACAATCCTTTATCCACATTGAAGGTGAAAAAACCCTGCAAAGTATGCTCCAATTTGCTACAGAAGGGGAAAAAAAATCCTTCCTGACCCCCCTGATTTTCCCTGGATCAACGTTATCTATAAATGTTAGTACCCAGTTATAATATGTACATTTAGGAAAGAATCCAGACCTTTTTTAAAGCAATCTACTGAGCTGGCCAGAACCACCTCTGGAAGGAGTATTTTCCACATTTTCACAGCTCTTACTGTAAAGAAACCTTTCTGTATTTGGAGATGAAATCTGTTTCCCTCTGTATCCTCAACCTCCTTTCTGTGCCTCAAAGGTGAAACATCAAAGATTTGTTTAGAACCTGGATATCTCACCAAATCCCCCCCAAAATGGCGCCTAAAAAAATGAAAACAATTCTTTAAAAAATAATAAAATAAAAAATAAAATAACAAAAATAAAAACTGCTGACACCAATGGCAGAACTATCAGGGTCCCCGAGGTCGCACTAGCGTTCCGCTGCTGGGCTCAGAGGAAAGGGCCCTGGCCGGGGGTCAGGGGGGTCCTTCATGGTTGCTTGCACTGGGGTCCTGAAGGTTCAAGTTACGCGACTGTATATATTTCATACACTAAAATAACCTGTGTTACAATTAACCACTTAACGACCCCTTCACACTGATATACGTTGGCAAAATGGCACGGCTGGGCACATCCACGTACCTGTATGTGGCCCTTTAAGCCCAGCCATTGGGTCGCGGGCGCGTGCACGCGACCCGGTCCGAAGCTCCGGGACCGCGGGACTCGCGGACCCGATCGCCACTGGAGTGCCGCGATCGGTCCCCGGAGCTGAAGAACGGGGAGAGCCGTGTGTAAACACAGCTTCCCCATTCTTCACTGTGGCGCCCGCATTGATTGTGTGATCCCACATAGGGAATCACAATCAATGATGTCACACCTACAGCCACACCCCCTACAGTTAGAAACACAAATTAGGTCACACATAACCCCTTCAGCGCCTCCTAGTGGTTAACTCCCAAATTGCAATTGTCATTTTCACAATAAACAATGCATTTTAAATGCATTTTTTGCTGTGAAAATGACAATGGTCCCAAATTGTATCAAAACTGTCCGAAGTATCTGCTATAATGTCACAGTCACAAAAAGAAAAAACGCTGATCGCCGCCCTTAGTAGTAAAAAATCTTTTTTTTTACCAAAAATAGGTAGAATACGTATCGTCCTAAACTGAGGAAAATTTTTTTTTTTTATATATATATTTTTGGGGTATATTTATTATAGCAAAAAGTAAAAAATATTGAATTTTTTTCAAAATTGTCGCTCTATTTTTGTTTATAGCGCAAAAAATAAAAACCGCAGAGGTCATCAAATACCACTAAAAGAAAGCTCTATTTGTGGGAAAAAAAGGACGCCAATTTTGTTTGGGAGCCACGCCGCACGACCGCGCAATTTTCTGTTAAAGCGACCCAGTGCCGAATCGCAAACACTGGCTGGGTCCTTTAGCTGCCCAAAGGTCCGGGTCTTAAGTGGTTAAGGAAGCCCATACTGACTTATAAACTTTAGAATTTCAATGTACCCTAACATAGCGGTGTGTAATTACACCACAGTTACAAAACACAATTCTTTGTACTGGATAGCATCATATTAGTTCTATGTCATGGATTCAGATTCTCATCACTACACTTTTGTGTCATATTTTGCACTCAGTTACATTCCATTTGTTCAGTTCAAAACTTCAGTTAAGATAGAAAATAAGCAGATTGTGTTGATATTTTCCTTTACAGTCCAGATCTCCAGGAAATGTATTCTAGAAATCCTAAGGGGTCAGTGAACTCGAAAGATCTGCATTACTTTGCTTGTTAGTGAACTCGGCATTGACTGTATCTGCCGTTGTCAGAATTCTGGCATACGTCTCTCAATTTACACTCGCTATATACAACTGTGAATGTTAATTGCTTCAAACTGGAAGCCCAAATGCTTTCTTAATCTGTTTATATTGAAAAGATAATTTATTTTGGTCTGGGAAGCCTGAGATCCACATGGCTGTTACAGAATTCATTTGTTTGCATTATCCCAGCACATTGGTGTTCAAAGCAATGCTTAGGCCAAATATTTGCATTAGGTTTAAAATAGTTTAATAGACTGGTGATTAAGCTGTAAACACATGTGCATGGGAGGATGAACTTGTCAGTCTTTGGGAATTAAGGATTTCAATAAAAAAAAAAAAAAACATTTTACAGCAAATTTTTCCCAAGCTTAGGGTAATTTCGAGGTATCCTGGTCCCAGGAAGAACAACTTCCTGTCCCAAATGCATCCATTTATAGAACTACCTACTATTATCCTGCAATATCTTATGTAACAAACATACTCAGAACACAAAGAATGAGTAAAAGCAGTACTGAAATAAAAATAAATAAATCAATTTGCAGTTTTGTCAATTGCGACAAATTAGCTTGCAGCTTCCTTTGTGAATTTTACTTTCCAGTGGTTAAAAGCTGTGTGGCCTCCTTTACCAGTGCAGTTGAGGGGGGGCAGTAAAACCAAGTGTTTTTATTGCCTCCCCCAACTTGTATTTTGCAGATGTGGCAGATTTTTAGGCGGCATGCTTTGAAAAGTCATTGGAGGTGAGGCTGAAAGGAGAGTTCAGAGTCTAGGATAACACCTAGCACCCTGGCATGCGGGGATGGGTTGACGCTTGTGCTATTGATCTTGACAGTTCTCCTTGTTAGAAGCTCTGGTATGAGAAAGTAAAGCCCTGTCAAGTTGACCATCTTCAATCAGAGTGCAGAGCAAGGCATGGAGTTACATACCTGGTAGAGGTTTAAAACCATTACCCCCTAGGGATCGTGACAGGGAGTAGCAGGACAATGAGTTGCATGAGTTCCTGCAGTGGGTGCCAACATAGTGGGCTATCAGACGGTAGTCTGGGTACTGCAGGGATGCTGTGGATGGATAGATTGGGGCAAAAGGTGTAGCCTTAGTCAAGACGATTCAGAGTCAGCAACAAGCAGGTAGCAAAGGTACCAATTCAGAAGATGGGAGCAGGGTCAAAAGCCAGGCCAGGGTCAATATTAGATTAGCAACAGAAGCACCAAAAGAGAATGTCAAGACACAAGATAAGGTAAGCAACAAGAGATCAGGATAAGGCAGGAGGGAAATCGGGTCACGAGACACAGTAGCACACAACCACTCAGCAATTCTCAATTATGCTGTGCAATAGGCCTCTGGGCGGCCTCTGGGTGCTGATTGTGCACAGATGCACACAAAGACATTGATTTACTAAAATTGGAGAGTGCAAAATATGATGCAGCTGTGCATGGAAGCCAGTCAGCTTCCAGGTTTTTTTGTCAAAGTTTAATTGAACATGCTGCAGTTAAAAGCCAACTGGATACCATGTACAGCTGCACCAAATGTTGTGACTCTCCAGCTTTAGTAAATCAACCCCAAGCCTTTTTGCACTAGACCTTGAGCTGTACTATGTGCATGTGCAGATCTTATGGTATGGACATGTACTTAATCTTCCTGACACACAGTAAGGCCTCACTCACATGTGCGTACTTATGCATCAGCAGGTGTTCAATATATCCACATACAGGCAGCCACACTCATTTCTATTGGGATGCAGCAGCTGCGTGCACAATGTCTGTATTTGGGGACATGTAGCCACACCTGCACAGCTGTATAACTTGAACCAGCAGCTGTGTTAATATAGCTGCTTTGTCCCAATAGACATGAATGGGACCAACTTCACGCGGATGCACAGAACACCTGTGCATCCTATGTGGGCAAAAATGGCATGGATGTACGCATATGTAAGCCGCGGTGAAAATGAAACCAAAGTCAGTAATGGGGAAAAAATCAGTTGCAGGGAGACCACAGACAATACTGGTAACTAAGCGGTAGGGCTTACGGGACCCCAATACCCGAAAGACCAAAGAAGAGAGGGGCAGTAGGACTGTTGCGGTGCAGTGATGGACAACAGGTCCCAGGACTAACCTTGCTCTACCAAGCCTCAGACTTGTATTGGCTAAAGTGTTGAGAGATCACTATAGGATCACCACCAGTGATCCTCACTCATCACCCACTATTATTTACCTACTATATTTTGAAAACCAGTTCACAGTTCATCCATACAGTTGTTAGGTCCATTCACACATCTGTCCCCCTCGGCCGCCGTGGGAGACTCTCTCCTCGGTAGCTTGGGCATCCAAGCTGACGGAATTACATTTTTTAGGAAAACTCTCCTGATGAAGCGATGCCTGTCGCGAAACTAGTTGAGAATCCTTTTTGTGATCCCTACCTTCACCGTGATTCCCCCACCCAAGGGGTTTATCACTCTTGGTGACCTGTATGGTTTATCAAGATACCTTGTATTTTTTTAATGTTTATGTTGTTTTGATGTTTTCTTTATTTTGTTTCATACTATGTCAGTAAATTTATAAACTTTTATCCTACCCACTCTGTGTGAGTTTACCTACTCAGCCTTGTACCGCAACAGTCCTACTGCCCCTCTCTTCTTTGGTCTTTTGGGTATTGGGGTCCAGTAAGCCCTACCCCTATTCAATACTTTCAGGACAATGGTACTAATGTTTAAACTAACTTACTTGCTCTTTACCTAAGAGGTTAACAGTTAATTAATACTGGTAACTAGCGTTTGCCCCCTGTCTGCCTTTTTTAGCACAGCTTCCAGAGTTCAGTACCTCTTTAAGGTATAACTAAAGACAAAGGGCCAGATTCTCGTAGAATCCGCGGCGGCGTAGCATAAGCCATTTACACTACGCCGCCGCAACTTACTGGAGCAAGTGGCGTATTCTCAAAGCAATTGCTCTGTAATTTGCGGCGGCGTAGTGTAAATGGCCCGGCGTAAGGCCGCCTAATTCAAAGGGGGCAGCTTGTATTTAAATTAAGCGCGCCCCTGCGCCGATCGAACTGCGCATGCGAATAAAAATAGCACAGTGCGCATGCTCCAACTCACGTCAGAAAATGTCAATGAAGCCGACGTGAGCGTCATTTACGCAAATCCCTATTCGCGAACGACTTAGGAAAATGACGTAAACGATGGAAAAAGAGGACGCTGTCCCGAGGCCATACTTAACATGGCATACGAGGGACCTTCGTAAACTTACCCCTCATATAGCAGGGATAGGTTTACACTTACAGAAACGACGTAAATGACGACAAGGCGGCGCAAAAATGTTCGGGAATCGGCGTATCAGGCTCATTTGCATAGTCAAATGAGAAATCAACGTAAACGCCACCTAGTGGCCGGCGTAACATTACATTTAAGATCCGACAGTGTAAGATTATTACGCCAGTCGGATCTTAGCGTAAATCCGGTGTATCATGTTTTCTGGATAGAAAACAATGATACGCCGGCGGGAAATTCGAATTACGCCGGTGTATCTGTAGATACACCAGCGTAATTCTTTTGAGTATCTGGCCCAAAAACTTTTTTTAAGTTTTGAATAGGGATTAGAACACTTGTCAGGTTTTTATTGTTGTCTGTGCCTCCCGTTAAGTATATTTACCCTCTCTTTGTCCTGTTTATTGTTATCGTTAAAAGTAAAAGAAAACCCCAATATTTGGGTTGTCCCCAGAAAAGTAATAGAAGGGAAATCTTCCAATTGGGACACTAGTTCTGGTGACCTAGGGATCCCCAAGGGATTCCATTAATTTGCAGGTATGTCCTCTCACTTCCTGTTTGGCTATGGGGTAGGAAGTGAAGGGAAATCTCTGCAATGGGACACAGGGGGCAAAAAAAATAAAAAATCTGACAAGGGTTACAACCCTCCCTTGCTCTATTCAAAATAAAAGTGTTACCTATTGTTCTGCTTTAAATATTATGCTTTTTAAACTATCTAAAGTCTTCTTATTTCAAAGTGCCCCTCTCAACCCACCTCCTTTTCACAGCAATAAGTTTACTACTAATGTGTAGTAGCTGTTAACAGAAAAAAGGATGCAGAACAAAGATAAACCATCAGTAAAACCAACAATACTAAGAACACACAACAACACCACACTGAGAAAGTCAACATTACCAGAGACATAAAATAAAAATGGCTGCCAGTGGCATCGATAAATTCATAAATAAACAACGGGAAGTAGAAGAGCTGTATCTGTGCCTATAGGAACGTAAAACATTTCCATTTCTCAATAACCAAAATGTTAGTATCAATCATTTATACAGTTCTATCCTGCAGGCTGCCCTACTTACTGACTTCATGGAGTATTTAACAAAAGATAAGAGAGCTTTGAAATATTTCAATACCTGCACTACCTGTTTACTGACTAAATATCAGCAGGAAACATTCATTCAAGTCATCTTATTTATAAATGTGAGAACTAGAAAAGCTCTTGATACAGGATATGTTTAAAGATAGATGATGAATCCTATGGCTCTTATCAGGATGTTCTACATCTTTAAGCAGCTATAGACACTAGATGAACTCACTTCCTTTAAAATGTCTGAAAAATCTGAAAGGTAGACATTGAGAAAACAATGATTAATAAAGTCACTGTTAATCAATACTGCCAGGAATTTATCATATTTATCCTAGTACTACTTATACTGAATGTACACTGAAATCATCCTGGGATGCCCAACCCATTACAGGTCTCTTATTTCAAGTAAATTCAAATCCAACTACGAAATGTTAATATTACCCATTATATCAGCCTTTCTCAAACACGGAACCCTTAAAATAATTTCAGTTCTCAGGAAACCCTTGCTAAAATTAACTAATTGGTGTTTTGTGGGAAGAATGCTTCTTACATTGGTGGCTAGTAGGAAAATGCCCCTTATATTTGTGAATAGTAGGAATTATTTCCCTTCCATTGATAAGTCGGCAGAATGTCTGTTACATTGGTGGTAAATGTGAAGAATGCCCCTTACAATGGTGATCAGTGGGAAGAATATTCCTTACATTGGTGGTTGTTGGGAAGAATGCTCCTTGTGTTGGCAATCACTGGGAATAATCCATCATACAATAGTGGTCAGTGGGAAACATAGTCCTTAAATTGGTGGTAAATGTGAGGAATGTCCTACATTGGTGCTTAACCCCTTCACCTCCGGAAGTTTTTCCCCCCTTCCTGACCAGGTAATTTTTTGCAAAATGGCACTGCGCTATTTTAACTGACAATTGCGTGATCCTGCAACACTGTATCCTAAATAAAACGTATGTTCTTTTTTTTTTTTACAAATAGAGCTTTATTTTGGTGGTATTTGATCACCTCTGCGTTTTTTGTTTTTTTTTTGTGCTATAAACAAAGAACGACCGACCATTTTTCTACTCTAGAACACACCCAATAAATATATATATTTTTAAATCTAGATTCTTCATCATTTTAGGCCAATATGTATTATGCTACATATTTTTGGTAATGAAAATTACAATAATTTTTACTATTAATGGCAGCGATCAGTCACTGAAAGCAGGACTGCAATATTGTGGCAGACAAATCAGACAGCTAACTGACACTTTTCAATTTTTTGGGGGGACATTATTACAGTGATCAGTGCTAAATATATGCACTTTCACTGTACTATTGACACTGACAGGGAAGAGGTTAACATCAGGAGCGATAAAAGCTTTATATGTGTGCCTAGCTAATGTTTTAGTGTAGTTGGGGAGGGCTTTTACTAGTGGAAGGCATGGATTGGTGTGTCTGGTTTACAGAAAACCAGGATCCATGTCTTCTGTACTGACAGAGAGGCAATCTGTCTTGTTTACATAGGAAAACTGCCATTCTGTCAGTGTACTGAACAGTAGTGTATTTAAGTTTTGTGCTGCCCTAGGTCTGACTAAACTTCTAAACCCCCCAATTTAAATATGACCCACCCCTTCCTGTCAAGGCCACACCCTTTTTTAAGACCTGCCCTAACATTTTCGGGGGGGGGGGGGCAACACTAGTTCTGAGGGCCCTGGGGTTGGGCAATGGATTCCCTTAAAGGAGTTGTAAAGGAAAACAATTTCTTTGCTGAAATGACTGTTTACAGGGTATAGAGACATAATAGTTAACTGAAAATAGAGACAGCTGATGTGAAGTAAAGTGGCAATGCAACGTCTATGGTAAAAACGTTTTATTACAAAAGTGATTCAATGACATAAAAATTAGGGGTATACAAGGGATGAGTTGCGGCAGAGTAACAAAGATTAAAATATCCATAACATTTCCAGATAAGTAATCAAATACATAGCCTGAATAGTGGCAGGCAGGTGTATATTACTAACGCGTTTCAACCATTCGGTCTTCTTCAGAGGATTGTGGCTGAAAGAGATTTAGTATTATAAATAGGTGTGTACAAAAAATCTTTATTTGTCTCTGTGTCCTCCCTATGGAGTCTGTCCCCTTATAAAAGGGGGGAAAACGGGGGTACAGGGACTCCCAAATCCACAGGGAAGATAGAGGCACAGAGAACAACATAAATATAGTTGGTTTAAGGGAGAAGAGCTTTCCTTCTCCCTCCCACAGTAATCAAAAATTCATCATCAACAGCAACATATATTTACCCAGAAATTTGAGTTATGGGGCATCCAGGTGTGGTCCGATGCGGTCGTGGGATGCAAGGGTCCAAAGCTGACGGTACTCCCGATAAGGGGAGATAGCAGCCTAGGACCCACATACCACAACGCACCGGGACTCCACTGGAAAGAACACAACAAAATTATATATATGGCATAGGTTAACAAATATTTGTCTGGTAAAAACATATCGCAACAGATTAACCCCTTATATGCAGCTATGACACATGTAGTCATATTCACCAATCATGATATATTGGTTTATGTCAAGAAAAATAATACTTATGGCATCGCAAAACAACAACATAGTAATGGTCTAAAAAGGCATGTATAGATGCTTGAACAGTGATAGATGTCCATGATTCCAATGAGCATGGATCAAAATGAAAAGAGCGTATCTGTGTCTTATTTAGAGGAAAAAGGGAGGGGGGGGGAAACAAATGCCCAACCGTCCACAAACAGCAGTAGAAAAAGTACATTAGTAAATTATTTCTATTCAGTGTGGAGGCAGCTATGTCAAAAATTGAATTAGACAAAGGGGGATATGGGGAAGAAAAAGGCTTTACAGTAATGTGTACTATTGTGTTTTTCCTGAGACAAAGCCTTTAAGGAATGGAGCAAAGGAGCAGGATTCATTTAACCCGGGATACATAGTAGCCCGTGTCTTAAAGATCCATCTTTGCTCATGCTGGAGGAGAATTTTATTCCAATCGCCACCTCTATTGGGAATATGAATCCGATGGAGGGCGGCGTACACATAGTAAGCCCCGCATTCACATTCCATATAATATACCACACCTTTGGTTTGACAGTTAGTAAAGTGTAGTGGTTTAAATGTGTTACCTTTTGGTAATGGGAAGGTCTTCTCTCTCCTCATAAGTGGGCAGTAGGAGCAGTGTCCACAGGGAAAAGTGCCGAACATTGTGCAGTGCGCTCCTTTTAAGGGAGCATTGGTGTACTCACTCTTGACCAGTCGATCTTTAATCGATGTGGCCCCTTTATACGTAATAGATGGATACTCAGGTATGAAATTATTCAGCCGTGGGTCATCTGCTAAGATGCTCCAATTCTTTTGAAGGATCTGTCTAATCTCTTTGTGTTGTCGTGAAAAACCTAGAATAAAATCTTATATTATATGGAATGTGAATGCGGGGCTTACTATGTGGGAAAGACCAAGCAGGAATTTTGGCGGAGAATTTCCAAACATGTATATAGCATGGAAATCGGAAATCTCCACCTTCCAATTGGAAGACACGCAGCACTACAACATCACTATACTGTACCCAAAGTATCCTTCGCCGCCCTCCATCGGATTCATATTCCCAATAGAGGCGGCGATTGGAATAAAATTCTCCTCCAGCATGAGCAAAGATGGATCTTTAAGACACGGGCTACTATGTATCCCGGCTTAAATGAATCCTGCTCCTTTGCTCCATTCCTTAAAGGCTTTGTCTCAGGAAAAACACAATAGTACACATTACTGTAAAGCCTTTTTCTTCCCCATATCCCCCTTTGTCTAATTCAATTTTTGACATAGCTGCCTCCACACTGAATAGAAATAATTTACTAATGTACTTTTTCTACTGCTGTTTGTGGACGGTTGGGCATTTGTTTCCCCCCCCCCCTCCCTTTTTCCTCTAAATAAGACGCAGATACGCTCTTTTCATTTTGATCCATGCTCATTGGAATCATGGACATCTATCACTGTTCAAGCATCTATACATGCCTTTTTAGACCATTACTATGTTGTTGTTTTGCGATGCCATAAGTATTATTTTTCTTGACATAAAGCAATATATCATGATTGGTGAATATGACTACATGTGTCATAGCTGCATATAAGGCCTCGTACACACGAGGGGATATGTCCGCTGAAAACGGTCCGATGGACCGTTTCAGCAGACATCTCCGCTCGTGTGTATGGGCTAGCGGACAGATTTCTCCACCCGACAGATTTCAAAGCATGCTTTGAAATCCATCCGGTGGAATCTGTCCGCCCGACATGTCTGCTGGTTAGTACACTTACCAGCAGACATGTCGTCCCCCACCGCCGCCGCGCCGCCGCCGAATGGATTCGGCGCATGCGCGGAAGTGTTTAACTTCCTGGTGCGGTGACGTGGCGGTGACGTGGCGGCGTCAACGTCACCGCCTCGTCACCGCGCCGTCCGGCGGCGGGGAATTTGATCCGATGGTGTGTACACGCCAT
Organism: Rana kukunoris; assembly: GCA_029574335.1. Lineage (NCBI taxonomy): Eukaryota > Metazoa > Chordata > Amphibia > Anura > Ranidae > Rana > Rana kukunoris. The sequence goes on from CM056056.1 coordinate 58,538,476, forward strand.
CGGATCAAACTCCCGATCGGACATATCCGATGGAAATGGTCCGCGGACCGTTTTCATCGGATATGTCCGATCGTGTGTACGAGGCCTAAGGGGTTAATCTGTTGCGATATGATTTAACCAGACAAATATTTGTTAACCTATGCCATATATATAATTTTGTTGTGTTCTTTCCAGTGGAGTCCCGGTGCGTTGTGGTATGTGGGTCCTCAGGCTGCTATCTCTCCTTATCGGGAGTACCGTCAGCTTTGGACCCTTGCATCCCACGACCGCATCGGACCACACCTGGATGCCCCATAACTCAAATTTCTGGGTAAATATATGTTGCTGTTGATGATGAATTTTTGATTACTGTGGGAGGGAGAAGGAAAGCTCTTCTCCCTTAAACCAACTATATTTATGTTGTTCTCTGTGCCTCTATCTTCCCTGTGGATTTGGGAGTCCCTGTACCCCCGTTTTCCCCCCTTTTATAAGGGGACAGACTCCATAGGGAGGACACAGAGACAAATAAAGATTTTTTGTACACACCTATTTATAATACTAAATCTCTTTCAGCCACAATCCTCTGAAGAAGACCGAATGGTCGAAACGCGTTAGGAATATACACCTGCCTGCCACTATTCAGGCTATGTATTTGATTACTTATCTGGAAATGTTATGGATATTTTAATCTTTGTTACTCTGCCGCAACTCATCCCTTGTATACCCCTAATTTTTATGTCATTGAATCACTTTTGTAATAAAACGTTTTTACCATAGACGTTGCATTGCCACTTTACTTCACATCAGCTGTTTCAAAGCCCCATTGGAACCTTTTCTCTATTTAATATATTGGGGTGTGCAGCTAACTCTCTCCACCGAATAGGTTTGTCCCTTTTCCCTAATAGTTAACTGATTCCTTTAAAAATTATTAAAAATAGATAAAAATCAATCATATAATGTGCCTGCACTTTCAGTTTAGTTTTTCATCTAGTTTCATGCTTCTGTGAAGGACAGATACACAGAGCCAATAGAGGGCAGTGTTTGTTTTTAAAATGAAAGTGATTCTGAGGGGTTTTAGACACACAGTAATCACACCTTCTTGATTAGAGACCACAGAGAGAAGCACCCAGTACTTTTTTCATAAGGAAACAGACAACCAGGAAGTGTGCAGAACAGAGAAGGATTACAGCAAAAATGAACAATGAGGACATGAAACCAGGACTACATTAGGGTAAAAGAAGCTATTTAGCTAAAAAAAAAATGTTTAGTGACCCTTTAATTTGCATAGTTTTTCTCTTATTTTCTGTTTGGCTATGGGGCAGGAAGTGAAGAAAAATCTCCACAATTAGACAGTTATGGTAAAGAATAAACTGACAGGGGCTATAACCCTCCCTTACTCTATCCAAAATGAAGAAAAAAAAGCGTTGATTATAGTTCTACTTTAAGCACACATTTTGGATGATTTTATTGAGAGGACTAAGAAAATATAACCATGCCAATGGTGCAACAGAAACATAGCACAGTGAGGAAGGTTTGTGGTCTAGGATGATAGGACAGTCAAAATTAGAAGAAGCCCCCCCCCCCCCCCCCCACGCGGAATGCCAGGCTGAAGAAGAGAGGCCGCTTTATGGGGGCGCTGGACTAATTTGCCTAACAGTGTAGTGCAAGCCAACGGGGACTCTTTTTGTGTTGACCCCCTGCAAAGTGCTGCCCTAGAACGATCAGCAGGTGCCAGCAGGTATCGGATCCACGGGACCCGCTCATCAGCTACCAGCTCCTGTTGTGTATAATCACAGCGAGAGCAGCACTAGCACCCAAAAGTGCAGATTTGCATATATATTTATACACACACATGATTCTGTGCAGTGCAGCCTCCCTGTAGCAGTAAATGTGCTATAGGGTAGTTGTCACGTGGTTAATGGAAAGAATGCCCCTTACATGGGTGGCTAGTGGAAAGAATATTGCTTAGCTTGGTGGTCAGTGGGAGGCCCATTACATTGGTGCCTCTTATATTGGTGGTCAGTGGGAAGAACGCTCCTTACATTGGTAGTCAGTGGAAAAAATATTGCTTAGCTTGGTGGTTAGTGGGAGGAATGCCCATTACATTGGTGGTTAGGTTAGTGGGAAGAATGCCCCTTACATTGGTGGTTAGATTAGTGGGAAGAATGTCCCTTACATTGATGGTTAGATTAGTGGGAAGAATGCCCCTTACATTGGTGGTTAGATTAGTGGGAAGAATGCCCCTTACATTGATGGTTAGGTTAGTGGGAAGAATGCCCCTTACATTGGTGGTTAGATTAGTGGGAAGAATGCCCCTTACATTGATGGTTAGGTTAGTGGGAAGAATGCCCCTTACATTGGTGGTTAGATTAGTGGGAAGAATGCCCCTTACATTGATGGTTAGATTAGTGGGAAGAATGCCCCTTACATTGGTGGTTAGGTTAGTGGGAAGAATGCCCCTTACACTGGTGGTTAGGTTAGTGGGAAGAATGCCCCTTACATGGGTGGTTAGGTTAGTGGGAAGAATGCCCCTTACACTGGTGGTTAAGTTAGTGGGGAAAATGCTACTTACATTGGTGGTTAGTAGGAAGCATGACCCTTACATTGCAACTCCATCACAATCTCCCTCGTGTCTCTATCCTTTTCATAAGTAAGAAATATAAATTCCCATATAATGTCCCATGTTGTAGATCCATCATCAATCACATTGTTCAGCGATGTAGATCCATCGTTAATCATAATGTGAAACAAGCCAGCAGATGTAATTTCTCTAGTGCTAGTAGTGATACCGCCACTAAATGAATGACTTCCAGGTGCAGTGGCAGCATGAGGTTTGGCATGGGCGAGCAAGCTAAATCTGATCATTTAGTTTGCCCTCTCAGGAATCCTCAAGCAGCTACAGTTTGGGTTGCCACCTGTGTCAACATAAACCCAAAGTTCATTGTTACGGATAACTTATTGATGCATGATGTTGCCATTAAGAATCAATGCCACTGCTGCGCATCTGCTAAAGAGCAGAATTTTTGCCTGTGGGTCAGGAACCTAGCTTAATCTTAGACTAAACTCAGGTTTATTATACACTATGGGCCAGATTTAGAAAGATCCGTGGATCTTTCTGCTGGCGTAACGTATCCCCGATACGTTATGCCGCTGTAAATATTTGCACAAGTTCTTTATTCAGAAAGAACTTGCGCCATTATTTACGGCGGCGTAACGTATATGTGGCGGCGTAAGGCCGCGCAATTCAAATTAATGAAGTGGGGGCGCAATTCATGTAAATCAGGGGTGCCCAACCAGTGGCCCGGGGGCCACATGTGGCCCGCGGAGCCCTCTGATGTGGCCCGCAACCTCCTGCTCTGGAATGGCTGGTTGGCAAGCCCATATTGCAGGTTGCCGACCTTCTATCCCAGAGCATCAGTGTTGTGAATGAAGCCGGCGGTATAGGAAGCAAGCGGCTTTTCAGAAAGTGCACCACACCTGCAGAAGGTAATAGACGTCTATGGCAAAGTGCGGATAACTGGCAGGAAAACCACATGTACACTGGGCCGCACCCACCGTGTGGGTAGACAGTAGACCAACAGTGTAAAAGCAGCCTTAGGCCCCTTTCACATGGTCGGTCTGACCCAATCGGACCCACCATTCACCTTTATGGAGTGGCAGATGTAAACAGACTTTTGTTTGTTTACACCTGGCTACCTCCAATCTGCTAAAAAAAAAAAAAAGTGGATCCGTCTCCTTCCATTTGATTGTATCAGAGGGCCCATAGAGTAGATTGGGCTGTGTCTGCTTTACATATGCAGACTGGACACAGACCTGTCATCTGCCCACTCTGTTCATTGTGGCCCGCGGCTGGTTATTAATTTGCTTAAGTGGCCCCCGTACTTCAAAAGGTTGGGCACTCCTGATGTAAATGAATCATGATCCCACGTAATTCACGTTTTTTTTGGACGTTCCCAGTGCGTATTTGTGAAATCACGTCGCTTTTCCTCAATGTAAACGACGTAACTTCGAGCCCCATTCCCGAACGATTTACGCAAACGACGTAACCGACGTACAATTCAACGCTGTCCCGACGTCCGTACTTAACATTGGCTACGCCTCCTATAGCAGGGGTGACCTTACGCCGCTCTAACGCTTACGCAAACGACGTAAACTACGACGCGCCGCCGCAAGTATGTTCGGGAATCGGCATAAATAGCTCATTTGCATATATTACGTGAAAACTGCCGTAAGCGCCACCTAGCGGCCAGCATAATAATGCAATTAAGATATGACGGAGTAACAGACTTACGCCGCTCGTATCTTAGAAGAAAGCCGCCGTATCTTGTTTTCTAAATAGCAAAAAAAGATACGCCGGCTATTCTTAGTATTTACGCAGCGTATCTCTTGATACGCTGCGTAAATAGCTTTCTGAATCTGACCCTATATCACCAAAAATATTGGGACACCTGCCTTTACATGCACATGAACTTTAATGGCATCCCAGTCTTAATCCATTGGGTTCAATATTGAGTTGGCTCACCCTTTGCAGCTATAACAGCTTCAACCCTTCTGAGAAAGCTGTCCACAAGGTTTAGGAGTGTGTCTATGGTAATGTTTGACCATTCTTCCAGAAGTGCATTGTGAGCATTTGCAAAGGGTGGGCCAAATTAATATTGAAACCTACGGACTAGGATGGGATGCCATTAATGTTCTTGTGCATGTAAAGGCCGGCGTCCCAATAATTTTGGTAATAGTGTGTATCAGGAAATGTCATCCACATGACAAATATATTTAGAACCTTGGTGGTGGTTATAGCCACAGTACCCCAGGGATACCATTTGTTTTTACAAATCATGGCAAATATTCACTTTCAGAAGTGTGCTTTAACCACTTCATTAATGGGCACTTAAACCCCCATCCTGCCCAGACCAATTTTCAGCGCTGATGCATTTTGAATGACAATTGCACGGTCATACAACACTGTACCCAAATTATATTTTTATAAATTTTTTCTCACAAATAGAACTTTCTTTTGGTGGTATTTCATCATCTCTGCGATTTTTATTTTTTGTGCTATTAAACAAAAAAAGACAGAAAATTTTAAAGAAAAAAAACACAATATTTTTTACTTTTTGTTATAATAATATCCCATTTTTTTTATTTATTTTATATTTTTTCCTCAGTTTAGGCAGATACGTATTCTTCTACATATTTTTGTAAAAAAAAAAAAATCGCAATAAGCGTATATTGATTGGTTTGCGCAAAATTTATAGGGCCCGATTCAGAAAGTATTTACGTCAGCATATCAAGAGATACGCTGCGTAAATACTAAGAATAGCCGGCGTATCTTTTTTCTGTATTCAGAAAACAAGATACGCCGTATTTCTACTAAGATACGAGCGGCGTAAGTCACTTACACCGTCGTATCTTAGTTGCATATTTACGCCGGCCGCTAGGTGGCGCTTACGGCATTTTACGCGTAAATTATGCAAATTAGCTATTTATGCCGATTCCCGAACGTATTTGCGGCCGGCCTTCGTAGTTTACATCGTTTGCGTTAGCGTTATAGCGGCGTAAGGTTACCCCTGCTATAGGAGGCGTAGCCAATTTTAAGTATGGACGTCGGGACAGTGTCGAATTGAACGTCGGTTATGTCGTTTGCGTAAATCGTTCGGGAATGGGGCTAGTTACGTTCACGTCGTTTACATTGACAAAAAGCGACGTGATTTTGCGCATGCGCACTGGGAACGTCCACGGACGGCGCATGCGCCATCCAAAAAAAACGTCAATTACGTGGGGTCATGATTCATTTACATGAATCACACCCACACCATCCCCATTTGAATTACGCGGCCTTACGCCGCAACACATACGTTACGCCGCCGTAAATAAGGGCACAAGTTCTTTCTGAATACAGAACTAGCGCCCAAAGTTACAGCGGCGTAACGTATCCCTGATATCTGCTGAAGATCTGCTGATCTTTCTGAATCTGGCCCATAGCGCCTACAAAACAGGGGATAGATTTATGATGTATTTTTTATGTTTTACTAGTAATGGCAGCGATCTGAGATTTTTTTGTCAGGCCTGCGATATTGCAGCAGACATATCGGACACCTGACACAATTTTGGGACCATTCACATTTATACACCGATCAGTGCTATAAAAATGCACTAATTACTGTATAAATGTGACTGACAGGGAAGGGGTTAAAACTAGGGGGTGAGGAAGGGGGTAAATGTATTCCCTGGGTGTGTTCTAACTGTGTGTGGAGGGGGACTGACTGGGGGAGGTGACCGATTGTGTCCCTATGTACAAGGGACACAGCATCGGTCTCCTCTCTCCCTGACAGGACATGGAGGTCTGTATGTTTACACACAGAGCTCCACGTCCCTGCTGTCACTGCCGATCGCGGGTACCTGACGGACATCGTGGCCTCCAGGCACGCGCATCGGCTTCTCAGCGATGCACCGGGCACAGTGTTTCCCGGCTGCTCGCCCCCCAGCGGCGCGTGAGGAATGCACATAAAAGGAACCGCCCGGCAGTTGAGCCGCGCTGTGGAAGTCTTTCATCTATAGCGCGGCTCTCAAGTGGTGGAAAGAGACACTGTTGATTTACTAAAGGGAAATAGACTGTGCACTTTGCAAGGGCAATTGCTCTCTTTTTCCTAAGTAAATTTCAATCTGGTAAAGCTTCACTTTGTAAAAAAAATACCCAATTAGGTGCACGGAAACTTAAAAAAAAAGCATTTATTGCTTGCACGTGATTGGATGATGGAAATCAGCAGAACTTTACCACATTTACTAAGCTCTGACAAAAAATTGTGTAGTGACACTTGCAAAGTGCATAGTCTATTTGCCTTTTGTAAGGCAAAGGGACAATGGGGGTTATTTACAAATACAAACTTCACTTGAAATTGCACTGAAAGTGCATTTGGAAGTGCAGTCGCTGTAGATCTGAGGGGGACATGCAAGGAAAATAAAAAAAACAGCATTTTAGCTTGCACATGATTGGATAATAAAATCAGCAGATCTTCCCTTCATTTCAGATCTACCCCTCAGATTTACACCGACTGCTCTTCCAAGTGCACTTTCAGTACTTGTAGTTTTCACTTGTAGTGCAAAGTGGATTTGCCTTTCGTAAATAACACCCAATGTCCAAAAGAGCCCCCCTAACCCACTGATACTATGCTTGCCAGAACTCATGGCCCGCTGTTTCCAATGTTCCACCGGCACAAAAATTCCCAGTGCAGGCTGGTGTTGGACACTAAAGGAAGTGGTGACATCACTGCTTTGATCATGTGACAGTGCTCAGGTTTAGTGACTGGTTGCTGGACCCATACACAATAAACATAGGAGAATGTCCCATGCTCCCACATTTCTAGAAACATGGTGGCTGGCTGTGGAAGCAGACTGTAGTGTCAGTGACAAGGTGAGTATGGTAGGGTGACCACATTTCCAAACTACCATTCAGGGACACCCTCCATTCCCAAAAATCAGCTTGTGCTGTAACCAACCACAGCACAGTGATTGGACACAAAATTTATGATTTCTTCAATCACAAGCAGGGGGCAGGATTGTGCTCCTCCAGGCATTCCTGGCCACGACAAGTACTGTCAGTGAGTAAAGCAGTGATGTGGCGGCCTTTTTTGGGGGCATCAGATTGGCCCGGTGGGTGGCTGTGTAAGTTTCATTCCGGGACACTGTATTGTCCTGGAATTAAGGTGCCCGGGACAGACCTGCAAAATGTGGGACTGTCCCGGGCAATCCGGGACACGTGGTCACCCTAGAGTATGGGCTCATTCAAACGGGTAGCCAGGGGGAGTAAAAGCAGGCAGTTGAGCTATGATTTTACTGGCTGTCCACCTAAAGGAGGGCATGCAGTCACTCAGGGCTGTACACATGCCATGGCTGCTAAGTTTTGTGGGCAGTACCGACGTCGAATGTGACTTATTTTAGTGTACAGGAACTGCCCTGCAACAACATGCAATTTAGATCAAAACCGGTGGGGATGAGTGCAAATATTAGAGGGTATTTGTGAAACGCGAATCCACTTTGCACTACAAGTGCAAACTACAAGTGCAAAGTGCACTTAAAATTGCCCTGAAAGTGCACTTGGAAGTGCAGTCGCTGTAGATCTGAGGGGGACATGCAAGGAAAATGAAAAACAGCATTTTAGCGTGCACATGATTGGATAATAAAATCAGCGGAGCTTCCCCCTCACTTCAGATCTACCCCTCAAATGAACTTCCAAGTGCAATTTCAGTGCAATTTTAAGTGCACTTTGCACTTGTAGTTTGCACTTGTAGTGCAAAGTGGATTTGCCTTTCATAAAATAACCCCCACTGCCTCCTTACCGTCTCTCATATACCCTTTGAAAAGTGAACTACCGTGGTTTGCTTTTAAGAAGGGCAGCCATTGCTGTCGCATGTGAGAGATAGTCCAGCCAGTGGGGGTTGGGGAGCCCCTTTGCACAGACGCTGTCCCCTGGCCCTGAATTGGTGACATTATCCCATCTTCTTAAAAGCAGCTGAATGTTTCTGCCATGATTGTTTAATGATGTAGAACACCTTGGTTGTATCACTGGAGGTGCATTATAATGCCGTGCATGTTTAACCAAAATTAATGGTTTTCCGCACAAGAAGACAAAGGACCGTGGGGAGGATGCAAAATGTCTCCATATGTTTGTATAAATGATGGGTACTCCAAGGAGTTTCTCTTCCCTTCTCATGGCTTTAAATGTTGTGAAAGTGTCCATAAATGCACATGGCACTTCAGACATAAAACAGTAAACACATCAATCTGCTGCAATATATCACCACTGCGTTGTTTATCATTTTCTTTTAATAGGTCAAAAGCTGAATAAATTGTGTACCTGCAAGCGTCGCCGCTGTAGCATACGAATGCTTATTTTTTCTGTCTTGTCCTACTCTATTGCCGTCTAATGGCTCCCATAAAATTAAAGCAGAGCTCTACAATGAATAAGAACAATCAATAGCTATTTACCTGCGTCTGCTTTCTGTATTTGGATGGACTGATTAGGATTTAAATTAATGCCCTGTGAAGCTTTTACCCTCAAGCAGAAAATCAAGTCAAACTGTGAACAGATGCTATTTCTGTATGCTCTGGGCTCCAACATGTAATTGCATACAATGCGATTCACTGCAACTTTAAACATTCAACCTCCAAAATACGCTTTATTTAAAGAAACCTAGTCTCACATGCAGAGTAGGCACTGCTGCAGGCCAAAAGAGAATTAAACAGACATTAAAGTGTTTATCCAAGCAAAAAAAACTCTTTTGTAAGTGTTGCAATAACCCCTGGATGAACCGCTGGAAATATACAGGTTCTCCTTACCTGCTGTCCAGAGGCTGCACACCCTGAGTTTAGGCTAAAGGCTTATACACATGATTGGACTTTTTGACAACAACAGACATGTTTTAATCGGACATTCCGACCATGTGTATGCTCCATCGGACAATTGTTTTTGGTTTTTCATTGGACAAATGTTCGCTGTGAATGCTCTCAAACTTTGACAACAAATATCCAATGGAGGATTAGCGCCCTGCTCCCAATGACTGAGGCTCTATTCTAAATTTAGAGGGTGTCTAAGCAAATAGTGGGCTCAGACTTTATTGAATTCCATTGAAATTAGCCTCTGTTCTGGCTATGGTTGTGCTTGATAGGATTTTCCCCTGTTGCCTGTAGGTGCCGTTACCACCTCAGGCCCACGTTGGAACACAGGCAAACCATGGTGTATTGGGTGACCCTTCTCAGGAGCAGCCCAGTGGGAGTGGGGCCCCCGCTATGCATGCCGGGAAGGGGTACTTAAGGGGCAGACGCTGTTTTTTGGGGGCCTTCGCCTCGTGGCCCTCCTGGCGCAAGGTATGTGTGTGTGATTCCAGTCCCCGGACCACGTTGGTTCGATGCTGCATCTCTATTGAGTAGGCCCAGCTATGCTGGCTGGGGGTAAGATTCAACAGGGGATCCAAAGCTGCCCATCCAAGTGGGGGAAGCTGCTTAACGAAGGAAACCGGGGAGGACCTGCCCTGGAGGAGACCAAGCAAAGCAAGCTAATGTCTCGGGATAGGCCTGGTGACTTCATTATACAGGGATCCACAGCTCTACTTGTCTTATATCCTGCCGGATTGGCTTAAAGGCTCTGTAACGGAATGAACCGTGACAGACTGAGATTCTCCTATGTCTAGGGTCACCTTATGTCCACTAGGGCCATAGGGTGACAAAGAAATTATATCATGTATTGCAGAAGATGGGACATTAACCACTTCCCGCCCGGCCAATAGCCGATTTACGGCCGGGAAGTGGTTATGAAATCGTGACAGGCCGTTCTCAAACGTCCTGCACGATTTCATGCCGCACGCGCCCGTGCGGGCGCGCAGCGCGGCGATCGGTGATGCGGGGTGTCAGTCTGACACCCTGCACCTCCGATCTCGGTAACGAGTCTCCGGCGGAGCCTCGTTACCACGTGATCAGCCGTGTCCAATCACGGCTGATCACGATGTAAACAGGAAGAGCCGCCGACGGCTCTTCCTCACTCGCGTCTGACAGACGCGAGTAGAGGAGAGCCGATCAGCTGCTCTCCAGACAGGGGGGGTTCGCGCTGATTGTTTATCAGCGCAGCCCCCCCTCGGATCGCCACACTAGACCACCAGGGAAATAAAAAAAATACCAAAAAAAGGGGCAAAAAAAAAAAATGACAAAAAAAAAAAAGTCAGCAAAAAAAAAAAAGGGGGGCAGTAAAAAAAAAAATGATGCCAATCAGTGCCCACACATGGGCACTGATTGGCAACATTGATCCATCAGTGCCACCCCTCAGTGATCATCAGTGCCACCCCAGTGTCTGTCAGTGCCACCCCACAGTGCCAATCCATGCCCAGTGCCCACCTATCAGTGCCCACCTGTGCCACCTATCAGTGCCCACCTGTGCCGCCTATCAGTGCCCACCTATGCTGCCTATCAGTGCCCACCTGTGCCGCCTATGAGTGCCCACCTGTGCCCACCTGTGCCGCCTATGAGTGCCCACCTGTGCCGCCTATGAGTGCCCACCTGTGCCGCCTATGAGTGCCCATCAGTGCCGCCCATGAGTGCCCATCAGTGCCGCCCATGAGTGCCCATCAGTGCCCCATACCAGCGCCGCCTATCAGTGCCCATCAGTGCTACCTAATCAGTGCCCATCAGAACTACCTCATCGGTGCCCATCAGTGCCACCTCATCGGTGCCCATCAGTGCCACCATATCAGTGCCCGTAATTGAAAGAGAAAACATACTCATTTACACAAAAATTAACAGAAAAAAATAAAAACTTTATTTTTTTTTCAAAATCTTCGCTCTATTTTTAGTTGTTGCGCAAAAAAAAAAACGCAGAGGTGATCAAATACCACCAAAATAAAGCTCTATTTGTGGGGAAAAAAGGACGCCAATTTTGTTTGGGTGCAGTGTAGCATGACCGCGCAATTGTCATTCAAATTGCGACAGTGCTGAAAGCTGAAAATTGGCTTGGGCGGGAAGGTGCGTAAGTGCCTGGTATGGAAGTGGTTAATAATAATTCATATTGCAGGACTGGTATATTACAAGGGGTCCATATTGACACCTGTTACACAGAAGAGGGACATTACAAGCTTATTCAATGCTTAGCTCCGGCTATTGAAATGTTAAGTGACCCGGCTTGTGAAAGACATTTCATTCTTTTGAAAGGTGTTAATTGCATCTACTCCTAGACAATACATTGTCTATGGTACACAAATGTGTCAAGCCCTTTAGAGACAGTACACGTCTGTCTAGATAATGTGGATTGAGGTCAAGGCATTGTGTAATTGTAGTTTGGAATGTGACAGATCTGTCAGTATCGGTGCCGAAATGTCTGCTAGGTAATTAGCCCCAGTGTGAATAGGGGGGTGGAGATGGCATTGTCCTGTGATTGGCTGTAACATCTTGTACTGTATAAAAAGCTGGAAAGAAACCATTAAAGTGTTCATATCTTTGAAACCAAGTGCAGAGCAGTAGTCTCGTCTTGATTATGGGAAATGATATGGATCATGGATCGTGTATGCAGGATTGTCGCAGTGTGTCAGATAAGCTTGTCGTGGTTGGATGGAAGGTCGTTAACGGTGGTGACCGTTACAGGCTCTTTGCTGTAAGGCTGGAAGTTCAGTACTTAAATCCTGTGGCAGAGGATTCTTGGCTATCCATGATCATTCTTAGACGGTCTGTGGCAGAGACTGTTCTCATATTGGTTTGTGCATCATCCCGGCTGCTAGGCCATGTGAGAGGTGTCTATCCGTGTGAGCAATACCCACTCAAGAGAGTGGTGAATACTTGAATTTTTATACAGCAAAAATAAAACCTAACAGTTGAAGGTTTTACATCTTGTTTGGTAATTGCAATTTCTACAGACTTTCTACCCCTGACAACGAACTTAGAGGTAACGTGCAAAACCCAAAACTAATCAGCAGCTCCTTTGAGGGTAGTGCTACAGGGCATAATCCGATCATGTGTACAGAAGTCCATAGGACTAAAGTACAAACACGCATGCTCAGAACCAATGCTAGATATCAGCCAACAATAGCAGAAGTTGCCCAAAGGGTGGCGGTAAAGAGCTGAAAAACCACGTGATTTGGTGAAAGTTGGCTGAAAATGTTCACAGGCAATGCCCATTTAGACAAAAATCCACGGTCAGATGGAAGTCCGATAGTGTGTACGAGGCTTTAGAACAAAGTACACCAACAAATTCAGGCTCAGTATAGGTTCTGTTTAGGGGTTATTGCAGATTTTGAACTAAATTAAGAGAGGAGAGTTGCGGGTGCGGATACCCAAAGGCACTTACAAAATTCCTTGGAGGACAGATTCCTGAACAATCGTGGCTCAGCAGTATTAGGCCCTATAGTAGCAACACCTTTTTTGGTATTTAAATTTAAAGCTATTAAATAAGTAAATATATATTCAAAACTTTAACCACTTGTCCATCGGGCCTATTTTGGCACTTCTCTCCTTCATGTAAAAATCTAATTAATCAGAACCCCCAAACATTATATATATACAGGGCTCAAAATTTCAAGTCCTGAGCTACTAGCCAGGCCTCAAGAGTTACTCGCCACCAGTTGCCCCACCTAATTCAAACACTGCCCTGCACCTAATTGCACCTGTAAACACGCCCTCGTAGATTATCTCATGGAATGACAATGTTTTATGCAGAATCAAGTTACAAAATTAAATATTACCAACAACAACTTTAACAAAATGGGACAGGGCACTGGGGGCAGACCAGAGGGACAGGGCACTGGGGGCAGACCAGAGGGACAGGGCACTAGAACTGGGTCTCTTCCCCATTCTCTTGCTGTCTCCTCTGCAACTCCCATCCATCCTCTCTCTCTCTCCGATTCATCTCATCATCAGGAGCCTGTGTGTGCGGCCCCACGCTTGCATATCCCCACTTCCCACTTTTATTCAGGCTGGCAGAGAGGAGAGGAGCTGCAGTACAAAGGGAGGGAGTACAATCCAGCGTTGAGATCCACACAACTGCACAGCAATTGACACCATAGCACAGCGCACACTGACACTGCACAGCACACATTGAGACCAGTCTGTTTACAGTGCTCAGGCTGAACTTTTGGACACTTATGCCTCGTTTCCACTGAACGGAACGGTTTGCGTCGGTACAGTTTGGAGCGATTAGAATGGTTCGGTCTATTCTGCTGAGAGTTTCCACTGCAAATCGGACCATCCGGGACCATACAAGGTTTAGAAAAAATGTATTGTAGGTCCGCCCTAAACGAACCGTTCCATTTTCTATGGCCCCACATCTGAAGCAGGATCCAGAATGGTCCGGTACGGTTCTCTTTTATGGCACGCTTTCATAATGGAAACACCCAAAATAGCATACCGTACCGAACCGATCCGCTCAGTGGAAACGAGGCATTACATAGAGCACAAGGAGAAGAAAACTGCACAAACTGGAAGGCTGCCGCTCTCATGTCAGGGCAACTTTCAATGAGCGCTGCACCGGAGTGGGAATGTTCGCAATCCTCCACCTCACTCATTACTTTCTGCTCTCCAGCTACATTGGTCGGAACACGGGGGGCAGGCTTAGAGAGGTCATACTGTTAGGTCCCATGGCTTAATGAGAATTGTAAGGAGAGCACATGTGTACTGCTCTGCCTGTGCGCGGCTCACCAGACAACCAGTGTAGGCACAGATTGCAGGGAGATTGGTCATGCAGCCCTGTCATCACTCGCCCCCAGCCTAAATCCACTCGCCAAATGCTAGTAGGCGAGTGGAAATTTTGAGGGCTGTGTATATATATATATATATATATATATATATATATATATATATATATATATATAAAAAATCTCCATAGGCGACAATTTAATATTTTTTACAGGTTACTATTTTCGAGTTACAGAGGAGGTCTAGTGCTAGAATTGTTGCACGCGCTCTAACGCACGCGACGATACCTCACATGTGGGGTTTGAACGACGCTTACATATGTGGGCCTGACTTACATGTGTGTTTGCGAGCTACCGGAGACAGGGGTGTTTTAAAAAAATAAATAAATATGCAATTTTATTTTTATTTGACTTAATTTATTTATTTTTTTATATTTATTTTTTAACACTTTTATTCCTATTACAAGGAATGTAAACATTACTTGTAATAGGAATCACTGTGACAGGTCCTCTTTATGGAGAGATGTGGGCTCAATAAGACCCCACATCTCTCCTCCAGGCTTACAAGCATGAGATCGTGAAAAAAAAAAATTCACCAGCGTCACAACGTCGCGCCCGGGTCTCCGACGGTCATAGAGATGACTGGTGACCATATGCTCACCAGTCATCTCTATCGTTGTGAGCCAGCAGATTCGCTCTATGGGCCCTCGATGGCACGGGAGAGCTCAAAGAAGCACCGGGAGGGAGGGGACGTCCACTCCCGCTGCCTATAAGAACGATCAAGCGGTGAAACTGCTGCTTTGATCATTCTTATCGCGCACAGAATCACTGGCAGAAGACGGTGATATCTGAATAATGCCTGTAGCTGCACCCATCTTTCAGATATCACCGCACAAAGTCGAGGACGTCATATGACATCCTCAGTTGTCAAGTGGTTAAACAAACTTAAAATTTGCCCAGTCATAGAACACGAGCTATAAATTATTAATTCATAAAACAAAGACCCCCCTTGATTCAAGGGTGAGATAACCACATAATAATGCCAGCGACAGGGTGGGAGGAATGGGGTTGTTTGCCAAGCCGATCCAAGTCAACTGCAAACGGGTCTGTCAAGCAGGGTCTTTTTTAGCCCCATACACGTGCAGGAAAAACGGGTTTCCCGCCTTCTTTTTTTTTATTTATTTTTATAAAATTTTAAAACTTTATTGAAAAACATATTTGCCATAATCCCATGTTGTGGGCTCTTAACTTGTGCCCACTTGTCATTGGTCATCATTTTGTACATACAGTGAAAATCCATCCCTTATCCAGGACTGTTGTTTCATCCAAATATTGGGACTCACAATATGTCACTTTGGACATTGTTTATAATGTCACGTTTATTTTCATGTACAGTATATCACAGCGTTGCACCTATTTTGTTTGGTTGGCGATTGTTACATAGTTGGTAAGGTTAAATAAAGACGCAGTCGTTCCAGTTCAACCTGTGAACAAGCAGTCAACAAGTGGTTAAACGACACAATCGCATGACATTAAAATTTCCCGTGTCGGTTTGGCCGTTTGTGAAAGAATCTATTTACTATGCGTTGATGATATTGCTTACTGTAACAATTCCCACCCCGCTACTTTGTATTCATACCGCAATATTGTGGAATAGTTTGTTATCAACAAAAACAGCTATGTTTACTTGGAAGCACATCTCTGTGAAATCTGTTTATTGCTACATATGCCGTCCCCCCCACTGTTTAATTCGCTGACAGCCACAAGACATATTAATACGGTTCCCATTCCAAGTTACAAGGA
This sequence comes from Rana kukunoris, assembly GCA_029574335.1. NCBI lineage: Eukaryota > Metazoa > Chordata > Amphibia > Anura > Ranidae > Rana > Rana kukunoris. The sequence goes on from CM056056.1 coordinate 58,554,423, forward strand.
AAGCGTTGTGCGCTGCTGACTGGTGACAGAAGGCAGGATTTTTATTGTGGATAAATATTTAGGCTTGAAAATAATTTAAGACGTACATTACCAGAAGGGCCGTTACTGTTGTGATTCAAACAGCGACAGTGCAGTAAACAAAAGGCGGATACAGAAGCGGCTCATTCAAAGATGAATGCCTTCTGGGAAATATCAAGCGTGTCAGTCTGTCATGGCTCACAGGGGTTTGTTTCCATATGTGTGTCTTCTTACCGGCTTCCTCTGATTTTAGGCAGTATTCACATATAAAAGTGGGACTGTCACATTCACACAAAACAGAACAATAATGTTGGAAGAGCGGTGTTGTCTGTGGTAACTTTCATGTATTAACAGCTTTCCCTTTAACTGGGATTGTATGCCCAGGGGACAGGAAGGTCTGCCTAATCACTGCCTAATCACTGCCTAATCACGTGACCACTGTGATAGGTTGAAGAAGTCTAAGGACTTGGATTGTGGCATTCTTAAGCCTCATACACACGATCGGATTCTCAGCGGACAAAGCGTAGGACTTTTGTCCAAAGGACGTTGGCCAGGAACTTGCATACAAACTGCAAAGAATTGTCGACCAACAAACACAAAACTACGTGTTTTTTCCGCTCTTTAGCACCACCCTTTGGGTAACTTCTGCTAATGTTGCGTTATGGTGAGCATTGCTTCGGAGCATGCGTGTTTGTACTTTGGAGTTTTGTCTGAAGGACATGTGTATGCACAGTCGAATAATCGGACAACGCACATTTGTTGGCGGACAATTTTAACCACTTGCCGACCGCCACATGCAATGATACGTCGACAGAGTGGCACTCCTGGGCAAAGGACAAGCATATATACGTCCCCTTTTAAGGAAGAAGCATTTTGGACGCACGCTTGCCGCAAGCCCGACCGCAGGTCGCTGCGGACTTGATCGCCGTGGGGATACCCACTATTGTCTCACGGTGAGGAAGAACGGGGAGATGCTGATGTAAACAAGCATCTCCCCGCTCTGCCTAGTGACAATGACAGTGATCACCGCTTCCTGTCACTGGAAGCGGTGATCACTGTCTTGTCTCACACAGGCCACCCCCCCTACAGTAAGAATCATTACCTAGGGCACACTTAACCCCTACAGCGCCACCTAGTGGTTAACAGTCCCAGCATGCTCCGGGTGATGACAACATAATTACCCCGCCCCCTTATGTCATCACCACCCGGAGCATGCTGGGACTGTGACGTCATAAGAGGTTAATATAAATCGTTGCGCACCGCACACCCGGCATTACAGCGTGAGGGAGCGTTGAGTCAACATTGAAGAAGAGAAGAGGGAAAAAGGAGACACAGAAGACCGGGCCCGCTGGTAAAAGAGCTGTAAGAAGACAGCGGTGGTGCCCGGCAGAAGGGAGAAAGAAACGGAGAGCAGGAGAAGAGAGTGTAGAAGTCGGAAGACCCCCGAATTTGGAAGAAGAGAGAAGACTGGGCACCCGCTCGTAAAAGAGCTGGAAGAAGACAGCGGTGGTGCCCGGCAGAAGGGAGAAGCCGGAAGACCCCCGAAGTCAAAAGCTGCCTAATAAATTACTTTAAAAAAACCTGTGTAGTTTTTTTTTCTTGACATGTTTCCCCCAGGTGAATGGGTAGGATGTACCCCATACTCATTCACATAGGGTGGGGGGCTGGTATTTGGGGGCCCTGTTGTCGGGAAGAGGCCCTGTCATCATCAACATGGGGACAGGGTGCTTTGGGGGGGCGCAGGGCGCCCCCCTGCTCCAAAGCACCCACCCCTCATGTTGAGGGCATGCAGCCTGGTACGGCTCAGGAGGGGAGGTGCTCCCTCATCCCCACCCCTTTTCCTGGCCGGCCGCGCTGCGTGCTCACATAAGGGTCTGGTGTGGATTTTGGGGGGACCCCCATGCCGTTTTTTTTTCCGTACCAGAAAAAAAGTATGCTCTTGGAGGGGGAACCCATGCCGTTTTTTTATTTAAAATTTGCCATGGAGTTCCCCCTCGGAATCAGCAAAGCACAAGTCGCATGCCAAAGTCGGATCATGCAAGACGGCGTTCCGACTTTGATGCAACTTTAATAATATTCAATGGAGTGAAGTAGAATCAAAGTCGGACCGAAGTAGTACAGGGAGCATTTTCAAAGTCAGTCCGACATGTGTCGGACCAGTTAAGACAGATTCCATAGGGAAACATTGATTTTCACACGTCATGCGACATGAGATCCCAATGTCGGAGCGTTTATCGGACCAGTGTTAACCTGGCCTAAGTACCTAACTTCTTTCCAGCAGATCTCGTATGATTACAAGCACTTCCAGCCAATCAATAGATATGGGAAGGCCGGTGGATGTGGTATATCTGGATATTACAAACGCATTTAAAACAGTCCTTGACTTAATTCACAAATTCTAGCCCAGTCTATTTTGGTTGGACCACTACATAAATATCCTGATTATTTGAAACGTAGGTCTACTATATTCACTGCTACAAAAACATAATATGTGTCATAATGGTATAAAATGCGATTTCATGATTTCAGCTTTATGTATTTATCGGCGTATACTGCGCACTTTTTTGCCCTTAAAATCAGGGCAAAATCGTGGGTACGCGATATACGCCGATACTCGCTTCCCGCGCTGTGTTTGAATCCCCTGCCGACATATACCGAGCGCAGTACACTCGGGTACACTCGGCCAGGCTCAGCTCCCCTCGCGGTTATGCGAGAGAAGCCGAGAGTAGCCGAGCGTGGCTGAGCGTGCCCGAGTGTACTGCGCTCGGTATATGTCGGCGGCGGATTCAAACACAGCGCGGGAATCGGGGATCGATACTTGCTTCCCGCATTGTGTTTGAACACGGCCGCCGACATATACCGAGCGCAGTACACTTGGCCACGCTCGGCTTCTCTCGCAAAACCGCGAGGGGAGCCGAGCCTGGCCGAGTGTACCCGAGTGTACTGTGCTCGGTATATGTCGGCAGCGGTGTTCAAACACAGCGTGGGAAGCGGCGATCGGCACAGAGACCAGCGCGGGAGGACACCATGCCAGACGCCGGACCCGACAAGGCCGCCGATGGACGCCGGGCAAGACACTGCAAGTATTAAAACATTTTTTTTTTCAGGAATGTCAGGCTAAATTAGGGGTGCGCGCTATACGCCGGTGCGCATAATAGGGCGATAAATATGGTAGTTACTACTAAGTTGATTTATTTTTTCCATCTCTTAGTCAAGGCAGCCATTATCATCTGAATGCACACAAGACTTTTGACAAATAGCATCACCATGGCCTTTTTATAGTGCGTATAATACAATGAGCAACTCTGGAAGTCCATTAACATGCTCCATAATAACCAGTCAACTGATTTGCTTTTAACCTTCTGTGCTCAGCGCCAAAGGTTGTACTGCAGATATGAACTGTATTGTAAGGACACCTCCTTACTGCTATAATACTATATATACTCATTATGCCTGTGTGTGTATATTATCTGCTAGTTTAAAATGAATTTGTCATGGGAGAAGTACAGAACTTACCATTGCTGAATTCCTTCTGAAAATGCTAGTTGCCTGGCTGTCTTACTGACCCTCTGGCTTTAAGACATTTAGGGTCCATTTAGATATATTCAGTGGTGGCCTGTAATGCAGGACACAGGAGCGCCGCCTCCCTATCCATACGTCCAGTCCCCCAATCTACATGCAGGGCACCAGATGCATGGATTCCAATGTTTTTTTTAAGCATGTGATTAGAGCCAGAGGCCCTAATAGGCTTAAAAAAAAGGGTGGGCTCGGGGCGCAGAGCACTGTGCCCTGAGCCTACCCAGTTGTGTGATATTAGAAAATAAATATTCGCTATTGTCTTCCTGATTCTCCTCCTGGCCAATTAGGACCCATCACTCGATTGGCCGAGAAGAGAAGCGATCCTATTGGCCGCCTAGGAGGAGGAGGGAGAAGGAAGGAGGGGACGCACAGAGGAAGACGCAGTGATGCCGGGGAGGAGGAGACACAGGGGAAGCTGCCATCCGGAGGAAGCGCTGCCATCGACCTAGATGGGGTAGACTGGCTGAGGGTGGGTGTTGAGGTGCGGGTGACCCGATCGGGGGGCTGTGGGTGCATTGTTTGCTGCCCCTCCCAAAATATATACCACCAGCCGCCACTGGATTTATTTCCATGCAGTGTGTTAACTCACATTATGCCATGCACTAAGGTACATTGCATTAAGGCATCCTGTTGGGACTTCCGGTTCCGGCGCCACATGTAGGAGACGCAAGCTCCGGAGGCTCCGCTGCTACCGCATCGCTAACCGGCTGACAAAACCCCGGCATCGTCCCAGATTGTGCCATCCTCTGTCCCTGCACGCTGCACGGGCCCCAGCGCATGGAGCGGTACCTTACACAGACCCGAACTCAGCGGGGTTCGGGCGCTACAGATCTCCCGGCGGAGGACGTGGCTCCACTTATCATGGCGGCTCCAGAGGTAACACGTGGCGTCCCCCCGTCCGAAGGCAGCGCACAGCATTCTGCACCGGGAGGCTCCCATGGGATTACCCCCTCTGCTGGAAGCCATGGACACTGCCATACAAGAGCCCAATGAGCTAGACAATACCCACGAACGGATCGCTAAGGCAGTGGCTGCGCTGCTCTCTCCCACCATTACAGCTGCGGTTGAGAGAGCAGTGGCAGAGGGGATTCAGCAGCTACGTAGGGAGATAGGGGAGCACTCCCAGAGGCTATCTACAGCTGAACAACGCATCTCCTCGCTGAAAGACGATCAGCACAATGTGGAGGGGGCCCTGGAGCGCTTCATGCAGGACCAACAACATTTGCATGACCGTATGGAGGACCTCGAAAATCGTTCCAGGAGAAATAATTTACATATTATTGGTTTTCCAGAAACCCATAAGCAAGGATCCTTGATAGACATTTGCTCGGCTGCACTGCCAGAATTGTTGGGCCTTGGCCGCAGATGCGTAGTGGAGAGGGCCCACCATATAGGTGCTTTATCTGAGGATCGTTCTCACCCCAGACCAGTGATAGCATGGTACTTAAATTATGCTGACCGCACAGACATTCTACAAGCATTCCGCAAGTCACGATCAGTGAAACTAGCGGGTCACAAGCTATTGCTATTTGCGGATTACTCAGCGAAAGTTTCCCGTAAGCGCAAAGAATTTCAACCGATCTGCGCCGAACTTTACAAGAGGGGTATGCGTTTTACCTTGGCTTACCCTGCCATTCTGCGTCTACAATCCCCGGATGGGGAACAACTGACGATTCAGTCACCGGATAAGGCTAAAGCCTTCCTTCAGTCTCTGAATGCTGAGAGTTCATCCGCTGCCACCTATGCGGACCGTGTGAAACAAGGACCGAGGGACCAAAGAAGTCCACGCAAGGAACCCCCTAAGAGACTAAAGCCAACGTCGGCACTCGAATACCATGGATCTGGATGAGGCCCACACGTTCCTGCTATGTCGGTCATGGCAGTTTACTCTTTTCCGTTGCTCTGCCGAGCGTTCCTGGGCTCCTGCATGCCTACCCCCGGGAGTCGGCCTACTATGCTTGTTGCTCTTTACCAACAGTGATCAGTTTACTTTGGTCTACTACCTCTCTAATTCTTTTTTTTGTTGTTTTTTTTATGACACCAGTTGTTAATCTTAAGTTCGCTCCAACCAGTCAGTGTGTGTTCCTTTTCATTGTTTTTATGTTTGTACCCATAAGTGCATATATTTCAGTTTAGTCTCCCTCCGTTTAAGATGGTGTCATGTATTCTCGCCACGCGGTCCTCCGTACCGTGTATTGCCTAGGACCTTTGGGCCAAGCTTCTTGGTCGACTGGGTCTTACCATGGAGACGGTGCCGGACTCTATGACCCTTTTGTCGGCGGTGCAGCGGCACGTCCGGTGAAGGGAATACATGTGGAAAAAGTGAAGTCGTATATGTTGTTTTGTTCTTGTTCTTTGGTTATTAATTTTTTCTCTTTATTCTTTTTTGTCTCCCCTTTTCCTTTTTTTTCTTTACAGAGAGGATGGTTCTGCCAATACATCAGTAATTCCCAGAGGAACAGTGTCATACATCAGATCAACCACAGTCACCTAACAGCAGGTAAACAATGTGTACAATACCGCACTATTAATCCCCCCAAACACACATTATGTCTCAGGTTCGCATAGTCTCTTGGAATGTCAAGGGTCTTCGCTCACCTGCCAAACGCACAAAAATACTTAGACATCTTAAAAGGCTCAAGGCCGATATTGCCCTGCTGCAAGAGACACATCTAGAGGACAAAGACTTTTTCCGCATGCAAAAGCTCTGGGTAGGGAAAGTACTAGGCTCAGCGTCACTTAATCGCAAGGCAGGCACAATTATTCTGCTTCGTAAAAACCTTGTATATGATCTTCTATCTGCTACCAGAGATGATGAGGGTAGACGGGTCACCGTTCATCTCAAATTTACACTGGGCGAACTCAGGATTTCTAATATTTATGCCCCTAATTCCCCAGACCACGCTTATTTCACACGGCTAGCACCCTTATTGTCTCTTGACGAGTCTATCCCCCACCTTGTGGGGGGAGACTTTAACTCGACAATGTGTGATCATGAGGAAAGATCTAAATCAGGGTCCCATTCGACGGGAGCACGCTCGACTCGCCCGACCCCTTTCTCCCGTATGTCACATATCATATGGCCCTAAACTTACTCGACACGTGGCGATTGCAACATCCTGTAGATACGGAATTCACTTTCTTCTCCCCCGTCCACAACTCCTTCGCCAGGTTAGACTACTTCTTATGTACCCATGCGTTGGTATCGCGGATTGCTCATACGGCCATTCATGATTTGGTGATCTCCGATCACTCTCCTATATCTATCTCGCTTAATTACGGTCAGCCACACTCATCTGTTAGACAGTGGAGGTTCCCAGCTTTTCAATCCCAGAATGACAACTTCAAAACAATGCTACAGGGAGCGTGGGAGGAATACACACAAAATAATATCCAGCATTTAAATAACCCAAACTTATTCTGGGAGGCGAGCAAGTCCTATTTGAGAGGGAAGATTATCTCATTTACTTCAGCATACAAAAAGAACACCCAGAAACAATATTTGGATGCCAGCGACCGCGTAAGAGCATCACAACTGCTTCTTAATACCACTCGCTCAGATGAAAACCTTAAAGCCTGGATTGATGCGAAAGCTTATTTTGATGCCTGGGCGGAGAAGGTAGAACAGACGAAGTTGTCCGCACTACAATTGTCTTATCACAAATTTGGTAATAAAGCTGGGAAGCTCCTTGCAAGACTCACCAGGGGCTCTTTCACTCCAACACATATACGCACACTGCGCAACCCTGATGGTTCTCTATCCTCAACGCCTGAGGACGTTAGAAAAACGCTGCAAAATTTTTACATTAAACTTTATGGTAAAGAACCCATAGACGTTGACCTTGCTGGAGACTGGTTAGATAAAGTCGCTCTGCCACTAATTGACCCAAGCCAATTGACACACTTAAATGCACCTATTACTTTAGAGGAAATTAACCACGTGATCGGAGGTCTATCTAATGGGAAAGCCCCGGGCCCAGATGGCTACACGTCTGAATTTTTCAAGCTGCTTCTACCTCACATTGCTCCTACATTACATTCTGTTTATAATTACATCTGGGACGATGGACCCCATCTTCCCACGGGACACCTGGTGAACATTAAACTCATTGCAAAAAAAGGAAAAGACCCTTTAGATCCAGGTTCGTTTCGCCCTATCTCTCTACTAAATGTAGATTCCAAGATACTCTCTAAAATAGTGGCTAATAGGCTAGGCGACATAATGCCATCCCTTATTCATTGTGCACAATCAGGCTTCACGAAGGGAAGGTCTGCGGCAGCCAACATCCGTAAGGTTCTAATAGCCCTCGAATACGCTAAAACACATCCTTCTGATGCCACAGTGATAGTTACCCTTGATGCCGAAAAGGCCTTTGATAATGTTAGTTTTCACTGGCTCTCCCTAGTCATGACACAATTTGGTTTAATTGGCCCATTCAATAATTTTATCCATAGTATGTACTCAGCCCCTTCTGCCACGATCACTGCAGCAGGCATTCAATCCCTGCCCTTCCGCTTACACAGGGGTACAAGGCAGGGTTGCCCCCTTTCCCCCCTGCTCTTTAATCTTGCTATAGAGCCCCTCTCACGTCTTCTTTTTATGTCCCCCCTCTTACATGGTTTACCTCTTGGCCGTGAGGACATGAGAGTGGCTCTATTTGCCGACGATATACTCATATTTTCCTCCTCTCCACACACAGACATCCCCGCTATTCAAACGATCTTTGATACGTTTCGCAAATGCTTAGGGCTAAAAATTAATTTTTCCAAAAGCGAGATTTTACCTTTAGGCACATGTGATCCACGCTCCAGCCTCCCCCTTCCTCCTTTAGGATCTCGGAGTCGCACATCACTTACCTGGGACTGAAGATTGGCAAGGAACCATCCTCTCTTTACCACCTAAACTATCCTCCTTTGATTGACAAAATAGTAAGTGAACTAGAGACCTGGGGAGCTCTGCCGCTGTCGTTTCTTGGGAGATGTGCACTTTTCAAGATGATGAGTTTTGCCCGTTTACTGTACCCTTTACAAACTTTGCCACTGTTACTGAGACATAAGGATGTGCAAACTCTGAACAAGGCCATTACAAAATTTTTATGGAGAAAGACTAGGCCGAGACTTGCGCTGACAAAGCTCTACAGTGGTTGACCGCAATATTGTGTCAATCTCGCTCCCTTTCTCGGCGAGATTGAGCACTTGTGAGCCCCATCGGGGGAGTCAGCGCCGAGCTGGCTTGCCGCGATGGAGACAAAGCCGTCATAGAAGTGACGGGGATCCGACGCGGATTCCCGCCAATTCTACACGTGGGCGGAGTTTGCTATGAATCCTGAGAAGGAAGTCCCTGCCGGATTTTAAATAAAAATCCGGCATGGGTTTCCCCCTCAGGAGCATAACGGGCCCTTAGGTCTGGTATGGGTTGTAAGGAGACCCCCCCTACGCCCAAAAAACGGCGTGGGGGTCCCCCCACAATCCATACCAGACCCGTATCCAAAGCACGCCGGCCGGCCGGTCAGGAAGGGAGAGGGGGCGAGCGAACGCCCCCCCCCTCCTGAGCCGTACCGGGCAGCATGCCCTCAACATGGGGGGGTCAGGTGCTCTGGGGCAGGGGGCACACTGCGACCCCCACCCCAGAGCACCCTGTCCCCATGTTGATGAGGACAGGGCCCCTTCCCGACAACCCTGGCCGTTGTAATAAGGGGACCCCCAGATACCGGCCCCCCACCCTAAGTGAATGAGTATGGGGTACATTGTACCCCTACCCATTCACCTGGAGGCAAAGTGTAAACACAAATAAACCACACAGGGTATTGAAATATTTTATTAGTCGGCCGCCGTGGGGGGGGGGGGTGTATGATCGCTTTTATAAAAGCGCCCCCCTCCGGCGGGCTTCTGCGGGGGGGTGGGTGCCGCTGTTCTTCGCCGCCATCTGGTTCAGTCCCATCATGCTCCGGTAGGTACCACGTGGGTAGGTAGCATGTGGTACCTACCGGAGCATGATGGGACTGTGACGTCACAAGACAGGCCTATATAACTCGCTGCGAGCCGCGCGCCCGCCATAACAGCGGAAGGAAGCGTCGCGTCAACATCTGGAGAAGAGAAGAAGAAGACGACGTCACAGAAGAGGGGACTCGCCGCCGCTAGTAATTGAGCTAACACACGAAGATAGCGGCGGCGAGTCCTGAAGAAGAAGAAGACACCGGAGAGCGGAGAAGACCCCCGGAGAGCGGAGAAGACCCCCGGAGAGCCGGAGAAGACCACGGAGAGTGGGAGAAGACCCCGGAGAGTGGGAGAAGACCCCCCCGCCGCCGAAGATGTCGAAGGAAGCCCGCCGGGTGGTGAGCGCTTTTATCAAAGCCCCCCCCCCCCCCGGCGGCGGAAGAGAACCAGACGGCGGCGAAGAACAGCGGCATCCGCCCCCCGCAGAAGCCTGCTGGAGGGGGGCGCTTTTATAAAAGCGATCATACACACCCCCCCGGCGGCCAACTAATAAAATATTTCAATACCCTGTGTGGTTTATTTGTGTTTACACTTTGCCTCCAGGTGAATGGATAGGGGTACAATGTACCCCATACTCATTCACTTAGGGTGGGGGGCCGGTATCTGGGGGCCCCCTTATTAAAGGGAGCTTCCAGATTCTGATAAGCCTCCCGCCCGCATACCCCGACAACCAACGGCCAGGGTTGTCGGGAAGGGGCCCTGTCCTCATCAACATGGGGACAGGGTGCTCTGGGGTGGGGGGGCCGCAGTGCGCCCCCTGCCCCAGAGCACCTGACCCCCCCATGCTGAGAGCATGCTGCCCGATACGGCTCAGGAGGGGGGGGGGGGGCGCTCGCTCGCCCCCACTCCCTTCCTGACCGGCCGGCGTGCTTTGGATACGGGTCTGGTATGGATTGTGGGGGGACCCCCACGCCGTTTTTTCGGCGTAGGGGGGGTCTCCTTACAACCCATACCAGACCTAAGGGCCCGTTATGCTCCTGAGGGGGGAACCCATGCCGGATTTTTATTTAAAATCCGGCGGGGACTTCCTTCTCAGGATTCATAGCAAACTCCGCCCACGTGTAGAATTGGCGGGAATCCGCGTCGGATCCTCGTCGCTTCTATGACGCACTCGCTGGAATGTGCTTTTACTATTCCAGCGAGTGCGAGATGTCGGCAGCCTGTCGCCGAGAATCAGCGCGATGCTGTCGTGCTAAAAACACATTCTCGGCGGCAGGCACTGTATCTCCCGGGAGGCGAGGGTGGCGTGGGTCTACCGAATATTAGGCTATATAACTTGGCTTGCCTTCTGAGAATAGGTTTAGACTGGAAACTGGGATCCTCCAGGTATTCTAATTATGCCCTGGAATCATCAATGGTCAACCCTATAGATTTGGCGGCTTTACTTCATTGCTCGATCCAAAAATTACCAGTTACCATTAAACAAAATTTACTTTTTCGCGACTAGTGTTGCTCACGTATATTCGCATTGCGAATATTCGTTACGAATATTGCATATTCGAGTATTCGCGAAAAAATCGCTATTGCGAATATAGATGAGCAGTAAAATAACCGTTGACTCAGGGGTAGGAAAATGGCCCTCCCAGCTAGTTATAGGTAGAGAAGGTGAAAGAGTTGGATAGCAGGGATTGCCTTTCAGAGGCAGGTAGGCTAAACTCAATAAAGGCCGACCATTTCTGTTCAAACTTAGGTTTAGATTGTGGGGCATTAGTGAGTAGGTCAAGATTTTCCTTGAAGAGTAGGGATTTAAGTTCTTTTATCGTGGTTGTCAGGGACGGTGGAGCAGATGAAATCCAGTGAAGCATAATGGACCTGCGAGCCACAAGTAGCGCAAGAAGCTGCTATTTATCTATCCAATCAAAGAATTCATAAAGCCCCCCTTACATCAGAAACCACAGGGCACCCCTTAAATTTGAGTCCCCTTTACCCTAGTGTACTCACTCGCAAGAGAGAGAGAGAGAGAGAGAGAGAGAGACCTAGGATGGTGAGATCACTCACCAAACCCAAGGATGGAGGCTCAGGCATCGACACCTTTCATCCACAATGTATATGCCGGTTACAGAGCTTCAATTTTCTAGCCCACACATCCCTTTCCTGAGGCACAGAATGTCAGGGATTGGAGTGTGGGCAGACAGAGGGGTAGGGGCTGGAGGAGGAGGAGCATATCAAGCCTTGGGGGTTGGGGCCCATGAGCACACCTATGCACTCAGCGGTTGTGGTACTTGGTTACTTGGAGAGCCACAGTCCATTCTGAATATTGACCAAGACTTTTCTTGCCTTGACATCGCTGCTCTTCCATAGATTTGTTAGTTGGCAAGAAGTCTGTTATTGGCAGTTTTACTTGTTAAGAATAAAGAGAAACTAATGCAGCCACCACATCTAAGGACTGGTAATCTGCATGTTACAGACAGGAAGACCGGACGTTCACGGAAGCAGCATTGAAAAAGATCTGGAAAGGAGCAGTGGTGGCTCAATGCGATTGGCACTGCGCTGACAAGACATTCACCTCTGCAGCCAAGGGTTCGATCCCGGCCTCGGCTACATGTGAATTGAGTTTGGTGATCTCAGCCCGGCTCCCGGTGGGTGTGCTATGCAGGGTACGCCTGTGCTTATTACGCCCACCCCCCCCCCCCCCACAAAAACCACCACCACACTTGCACGCACACGAAATTGGGTTAACATGCACGCACTTTGGCCATGCGGTCTCCTAAAAAAAGAGAGGCAAAGGACCTACGGGGCTGGCTGGTTGGGCTAGACCTCCTCACTCCCTCATAGAGGGAGTCCCTCTCCCCTGTTGGGGTCTTGTTGGGCCCCAGTTGGGCTCCCAAGTGGAGCAGGTAGGGCGGGGTGAGTGGGAGGCCCCCCCTCACACCCGCCATTGCCACCTGGGGGCATGGAGAAGGATGGCAGATTGCCTCTGGGGGAAGGGTCTGCCTACTCCCAACTCCTGCAGTCCGGCTTCTCTCTCTCGAGTTCACGTACAAAAATACACTTTAAAGAAAAAAAAAAAAAAAAAAGATGATAACTTTTTTGTGAAATAATGGTGGTTTTTGCACAAATTATTTTCCAACTAAAAACGTATCCATCTTCCATTTCTCAAAAAGAAAAAGAATTATACTATTAGTATAGGCATTTATATTGTAAAGTTCAGACACTTTATCATCCTGTATATTCACACCAATCCCTGTTCTCAAATCTAAGCCCCCGATCTCACATGTATACATACACGCACATACATATTAGGGTCAATCCTTAAAGCAAAACAAGATATTTGGGTAATTTAAGAAACCCTTCTATCTGCTCCAGCTTTCCTAAAAACAATCCATCCCACAAAATGTTATTCTTAAGGTACCGTCCTTTTACCATTTGCGCTTAAATGCCATAAAAAATTAGATTTGTAATGTATTTGCCATGTGTTCTAGTGATGGATTAGAAACTTTCAAGGGTTACAGCAAGGTCTGTGGACTGGAGTTACTGAAAGAGGTCATTGGAAGTATCATGACGTGAAAGGAATGTAGGCCACAAATCCCGTGGGTTTCTGTAGCTGCTCTAACAATGCAAAAGTCTTCAAACTGTTGAAATGTAGGATTTTAGGTTGAAGAGTTGTTGAGAAGGTGTGCGTAGGCAGTGTGTGTTTAAGACATCAAAGGTAATTGGTTTTTTAATATATGTGGGTATGTGCATTGGTACAAAAACATACTGTACTGTGTGAAAGTTTTAAGCAAGAAATGCTGAAAAGTAAGAATGCTTTCAAAAACATACATTTTTATTGTTTATATTTATCAATTGACATAATGCAAAGTGAGCAAACTGAAGAAACATAGAAATCAAATCTATATTAGGTGTGACTACCCTTTGGCTTAAATTCTCACACTTGCACAAAGTCAGAGATTTAGCATGATTAGAGTCAGGTGTATGATTAACCAATTATACCAAGCAGGGGCTAATGATCATCAATTTCATATGCAGGTGAAAACAAAGTCATTAACTGAAACAGAAACAGCTGTGTGGGAGGTATAAAACTGGGAGAGTAACAGCCAAACTTTACTACTAAGGTGAGGCTGTGGAAGACACTTTCATGTCACAAGTCATACACCATGGCAAAAAAAAGGTAGGAACAAACTACGCTAAACACTGATACAAACAAACAATCGTAATAATAAAATTGGAAAATACTGAATAAAAGCAGTGATTCTCCTGTATAATATAACCACAGTAAATGGTTATACTGTTTCATCTTTAACGAAATGCATAGGTCAGAGAAACAAACTGACGTCACCTCGTGTTTTCCCATTCATGTCCCAGAAGGACGGGTTTGTCTGGATGTGCGCCGGCCTGCACACCGGACTTAAGGCTCTCTTTGAAAGTGGATACTGTGGGCCAGATTCTCGTAGATCTTCCCTTTTTTTGTGTAGCGTATCCCCTTTACGCTACGCCTCCGCACTATTTACGGGCAAGTGCTGTATTCTCAAAGCACTTGCTCCGTAATTTGCGGCGGCGTAGCGTAAAGGGGACGGCGTAAGGCCGCGTAATTCAAATAGGGAAGGAGGGGGGCGTGTTGTATTTAAATTAAGCGTGCCCCCACGCCGAACGAACTGCGCATGCGCCGGCCCTAAACGTACCCCACTGTGCATGCTCCATAGTACGCCGCAAATACATTGATTTTGACGGCAACTTAATTAACGTACAGGCCTTTTCGCGACGAGTTACGCAAACTACGTAAACGACGGAAAAACACGACGCTGTCCCGACGTCCATACTAACATGGCTTACGCCAGACCTACGCAAGGTTACCCCTCATATAGCAGGGGTAACCTTACGCATACGCAAACTACGTAAACTACGTCGACGGCGCACAACTTCGTTCGGGAATCGGCATATCATGCTCATTTGCATATTCAACGCTGAAATTGACGGGAACGCCACCTAGCGGCCAGCGTAGAATTAAGTGTAAGTGACTTACGCCAGTCGGATCTACGCCAAATCTATCCGTAACTGATTCTAATGCCGCGTACACACGGTCGTTTTTTGCGATGAAAAAAAACGTCGTTTTTTAAAACGTCATTTAAATTGATCGTGTGTGGGCAAAACGTCGTTTTTGCCTTAAAAAAAACGACCAAAAAAAAAATTCCAACATGCTTGAATTTTTTGTGTCGTTTTTCAAAACGTCGTTTTTTGTTTCACAAAAAGTCACCGTGTGTAGCAAAAACGTCGTTTAAAACGACGTTTTTCAACCCGCGCATGCCCAGAAGCTAGTTATGAAGCGAGCTTCAATGGAAAAGTGTGGTGAACGTAACCTCGTTTTTTGTGAAAAAACGATGGTGTGTATGCAACATTGTCTTTGAAAGTGACGTTTCAAAAACGTCGTTTTTTACTTCACAAAAAACGTCGTTTTTTTTCATCGCAAAAAACGACCGTGTGTACGCGGCATAAGAATCAGTCGCATAGATACACAGGGCTAGAAACAGAGATACGGCGGTGTATCTGGAGATACACCGTCGTATCTCTTGAGAATCTGGCCCTGTAAGTGCAATAAATTTTATGTGTGAATAAAGGTGTTTAAGGTTTTTAGTTTAAACTTGTTTAAAGAAGCACAAAGAAAACGGGCAATGTTAAGAACCGCAGATGCAGTGGTTGGCCAGGTAAACTTGTTGCAGCACATGAAAGACACATCATACTTACTTCCCTTCAGCATAGGAAGCTGTCCAGCAAGACCATCAGCACAGGACTGGTGGAAACCAGTGAGACCCAGGTACACCCATCTGCTGTCTGGAAAAGTCTGGAGTGGTTTTCATGGAAGAATTGCAGCCAAAAAGCCAAATCTCAGATGTGGAAACAAGGCTAAGGCACCAAACTATGCACAATAACATAGGATCTGGAGTGCAGAAAAATGGCAGCAGGTGCTCTGGACTGATGAGTTAAAATTTGAAATATTTGGCTGTAGCAGGAGGCAGTTTGTTTACCCAAGAGCTGGACAGAAGTACAATAATGATGTAACTGTGAAACATGGTGGACCTTCCTTGCAAGTTTGGGGCGGCATTTCTGGAAATGGAGCTGGAAATTCGATCAGGATCAACAGTGTCCTCAATGCTCAGAAATACAGGCAGATACTTATCCATTATGCCAGAGGTGTCAAACACGAGGCCCGCGGGCCAAATCCAGCCCTCCTCTGGTCCTACTTCAGACCCCTACTTTCTTCTTTCAAGAAATGCATCCAGCTTCTTCCCAGCAGCAGCATAAGATAAGGGGGTGCACTGTGATGTAGGGAAGAGTGGGGGACTCAAATTCTGATGGTGGGGTGGCTCTTGACATCTAATATAAGGGGAGGGGATGCGCTGGATATCTAATCTTACAGATGCAACAGGCCCTTTTGAGAACAATGCTAATGCAGCGCATAATGAAATTTAGTTTGACATCCCTGCATTATGCCATACCATCAGCGCTTTACATATACAGTAAAACTTCAGATTGATGAGTAACGCAGTAAAGCAGTTTCGCAATACGAGCATTTTTTTCTAATCCTGACTCAGTTTGCGAGTGTTGTCTCACAAAACAAGCAGGATTCAAGCCACAGTGATGTGCAAACAATAGAGAATGTACCACTCTAAGCCCTGTACCACCAGTAGATCGCTCCCGCCCTGTTACACTGACAGGTTCTGGCTCTGCACTAATCCATGGAGCAAAGAAACCATCCTGGACTGCCGCACTCTGTAAAAGTGAATTTATTGCAAAAAATGACAAAAAAGTATGAAATCCAAACATGCAATGCAATTGCAAAATCATCCAAAAATTCATCAAACATAGACAAAACCAAAAGTGGACATGCAGGGACAAGGACTAGCTGAGACGTTTCACATCATGGTTAGATGCTTACTCAGTGGTGTGCAGTACCGCATTTGGCCAGAGGTGTGGGGGTGCCAAACACGAACGGAGCCGTTCGGAAATACTCAGTTCAGCCAAGCTGTTCCCGAGCCATTCTGAGGCTCTCTGGCGCCCCCCCCCCCCCACATGCGGTATTACATGCCATAGAAGTCAATGCAGAATTTTTTTTTTTAATTTCCATTGACTTCTATGGGGAAACTCGCTTTGATATGCGAGTGCTTTGGATTACGAGCATTCTCCTGGACCGGATTATGCTCATAATCCAAGGTTTCACTGTATATTGTACATTCACATCAGTGCCCGCCCTCAAGGAGCTTACAATCTCCAAGTCCCTAACTCACATTCATACATACTCATACTAGGGATAATTTAGACAGGATCCAATTAACCTATTAGCATGTTTTTGATAGTGGGAGGAAACCAGAGTACCAAGAGGAAAGCCACACAAGCACAGGGATAATGTGCAAACTCCAGGCAGGTAGTGTTGTGGCCGGGGTTTGAGCCAGTGACCCTTTTGCTGCTAGGCGAAAGTGCTAATCACTACACCACTGTGCTGGCAAATTACCCTAGAGCTCTGATCTCAACATCATGGAGTCTGTCTGGGGTTACATAAAGAGACAGAAAGATTTGAGGAAGTTTACATCCACAGAAGATCTGTGGTT
Organism: Rana kukunoris; assembly: GCA_029574335.1. Classification (NCBI taxonomy): domain Eukaryota; kingdom Metazoa; phylum Chordata; class Amphibia; order Anura; family Ranidae; genus Rana; species Rana kukunoris. The sequence continues at coordinate 58,571,561 of CM056056.1, forward strand.
ATTTCTCCAAGATGTTTGGAACGACCTAAAGAGTTCCTTCAAAAACTGTGTGCAAGTGTACCTAGAATAATTTATGCCATTTTGAAGGCAAAGGGTGGTCACGCCAAATATTGATTTGATTTGCCTTTCACCTTTGTTAATTTACTTTCAATTTTGTTAATTGATATAAAAATAAACTATTAACACTCTCTTTCTGAAAGCATTTGTTCACACCTGCCTAAACGTTTGCACAGTAGCATACAATGTAAATAATGCAAATAAAAAAAGATTAAAGTTCTTGAGCTCGCAACGGCACAGTTCATTAACGAACTTACTGAAAGTGGTATTAAATCCAAAAATGTTATATATCGCAGTTTACCAATCATTAAATGTGGTGGTCCTTTATATTTACCTGTAGATCTGATCAAAACACACTTCCTGTCCTGGTGTGTCTCCTCTGCACTGGGGGAGCAATGGAGACCCCTGTGGACCACAGCATTGTTAGTCTGGAGAGGGTAAGACTAATAAGGCTCCTGAACAAGATGGCTTACACCCAAAAATACTCAAACAGTTAAGTATGTTTACTTTCTAATTAATTGTCTCAAATTTTTTAGAGACCCTTTAATAACTGGCTTGGGAACAATGAATTGTCAAAATCAAATATTGTACCTTTATTTAAACAGGAAGCAACATTTTCATCTAGCAACTACATAACCATTCATTTGAAGACCAACTCAAGGCTAACAAAAAATATGGATTATAGCTACACCCCCCCCCCCCGCCCTTCATGAAAATGAGGTTGTATTGCTTGTTTAGGCTATGGGGACTTCAACATAGAGGATTATTTTGCTCAATGGTCTCACAAGCTTCCTCCCCACAGGTTTCAGTAGTGATGACCAGTCTAACTAAGCCGCTCCTTTTCTCAAGATGCGTTGCCTCCCATTTCGTCAATGTCAACACAGACAATGCAGGACCAATGAGGGCAAAGAAGATGGAAGCATCAGTTGCCACCACACTGAAGTGTAAGGTAATTATTACAAGGTCCTAAACATACATCTCCTGAGCTTGGAAGTGGGACCAAACATGGTTCTTGTCTACACTTTCATCCTGGCTTATCTGGATAAGTCACGCCTTATCAACCGACTGGGGAGTAGGCATGTGCAAAAGTGAAAAATTTGTTTAGTTTCGTTTCGTTTCAATTCGTCATTTAATAAATTTCGTTAAGGTAGGTTCGTTACATGTGTTGAATTCGTTTTCGGAATTCGTTCGTTTTCGACCGAATTTCGAAAAATACGGTCGAAATCGAAAATATTTCGACCGTTTTTCGAATTCGTTCGTTTTCGACCGAATTTCGAAAAAAACGGTCGAAATCGAAAATATTTCAACCAGATTAGAAAACAAATAGTCTCTTTTCGAATAGAATTTTTTTCGAATTAAATTCGAATTTTTTTTTTTTTTTTTTTTTTTTTTTTTTTTTCGAATTCCGATCGAATTTAGTCCGCGGGTATTCGATTCGGAATTCGAAAAAAAAAATTCGATTTCGACCATTTTTTTTTTTTCGAAATTCGGTCGAAAATGAACGAATTCCGAAAACGGTCGAAATTTTTCGCTATTATAGCAATTCGGAAATTCGTATGCATCCGAATGTCCGAATAATGGAAAATTCGTCCGAATTTCGATTCGGAACGAAACGAAATGCACATGCCTACTGGGGAGGTCTGAATTCACAGAAACAGAACAGAGGGTACACAGGTCTAGTGCATTGTCCTCAATATAAATATTTAATAAGTAAAAGGGTAAGTTTTATGCTCACAAATGTATTAATATATATCAAGTTATCATAACAGCAGCATAACCGATGAGGCATAACCCATAATACAGGGGTGCCCAACCTTTTCAAGAGCGAGGGCCACTTAAGCAACTTGGTAACCAGTCGGGGGCCACAATGAAAGGAGCAGGCAGATGACAGTTCCACAGCTACTCTATAGGCCCTCCTATTCGCCCAGATGGAAGGGGTTGAATTCTCTTCTGTTTTTCGGATTGGAGGTAGGTGGGCGTAAACAGACATCTGTCGCTGTATAAAGGTGAATATAGGGTGAATTAAGGGTATATAGGGTGAATAAAGGGTCCCATTTGGTCGGACACATCGTGTAAAAAAGGCCTAAGACTGCTTTCACACTGATGTGCTGCGGAATACCCACATAGCGGGTGCAGTGTAGTGCACATGTGTGTATCCTGTGGGTTAGCTCAACTTGGCCATAGACTCCACCTGTGGCAAAAGCTGGCGCTGTAGAGGAGAGGAGGCATCGAGTTATGGGGCTCTGCTCTGCAGCCGCTTTCTTCCTCTACCACCAGCTTCATTCACAACACTGGTGCTGTGGTATGGCGGGTCGGCAACCTACGATCTGGGCTTGCCAACCCTCCATTCCAGAGAAGGAGGTGGTGGGCCACATCAGAGGGCTCGGCGGGCCACATGTGGCCCCCGGGCCAATGGTTGGCCACCCCTGCCATAATAGATCAAATGTCCAACGGTGCAGCAGGCTAATGCGTTTTGAGGACTTGCTTCTTCCTCACAGCCAACCGAGCTCTGAGGAAGAGGCAAGTCCTGTGTGCCCTGTGTTCTATTTCTGTGATTTTAGGTAATTAATACTTACTATTACACCTTCCCTGACTAAATGTGAAATATAGCCTGCATATACATGAGGAGACGGCCATATTTTATATTTTTTTTTAAGCTGGATAGTGTTCTCCCATTTTTTGCTATTTTAGGGAACATATTTGAGGGGTTAAGACATAGCATGTGCTAAAAAATAATATTATAAGTAAATTTATGAAAGACAGATGTTATCGTATAAGGAGAAATGTTGACAGATGGTTGGCTCTGGATGTACTATATTAGGGTTAGCTAAAGCATTTGGCACACTTCCTCACAGTCACTTCACGTATAAATAAAGATCTATAGGTTTTAAAAATCACTTTGTAAATAGAGTTGTGATTATTAATTTGTACTCTGATTTATTTTAGTTTGCGTCTGAAACAATGACTTTTTAACCTGTCTATACATACAATTGGGATTACATGTATCATTTCTGAATTTGCATTTGCAGATGATACAAAGCTATGCAGAAGAACGATGCAAAGAATATGCAGCGCAGTGGAATACAGTCCCTGCAAGATGATTTTAATTTAAAATCTGAAATGGAATGACTGGTTGATTGAGCAGCTAGAAGACTGGCTAAATGTGAAGTTATGCACTTGGGGGCAAAAAAAAAAAAAGCATGCAATCAGTGATAATTTGGTTTTGTGCTGCCGTTGGCAAGACTAAAAATTGGCGCCCCCTCCCCATCTAAATTTGTCCCACCCCAGCCGCTTTAAAATTGTGCATACCCGTGCAACGGAAACAAACAACGTACATTTTACTATGCATAGGCAAGGAGATCTGGTGCTAGAATTACTGCCCATGATCTGATGTGCTTGGTCTTACCTCATGTGTGGGACGCCCGTTGTTTGCGGACAGGTGCAATGGTCTTTGCGTGTGAGCATGGGAGGACAGGGGCACTTTAATTATTTTTTTTATTATCAATTTCTAAAACTTTTTTATTTTTATTTGTATTTTTGTATTCCTGTCACAAGGAATGCAAACATCCTTGTGACAGCAATAGGCATTGCCAGGTACTTTTTATGGAGAGATACCGTTTATAGAAAGCCCTCCTCTGCACTTAAAACCGCCAAGATCTGTGTTTTAGATTTTTAAAACTGGCTGTGACATGACATCAAAGTGATGTCATGGATTCTGGTTTACTGCTACAAACAGCCAAGCAAAGTGCATGCCGGCTTTGCAGCCAGCCGGGGAATGTTCCCCGGCTGGTCATTCAGGTCTCCCAGTGGGACAGGAGAACCTGGCTTATTTATCACCCGCTTGATGAAGGGGTCCTGCGTGACTTCAAAACATTGCACTACCTGTTCTGTGATGTGATCATGCTTAACCACTTCAGACCCGCGCTATTGACATAATACGTCAACAGCGCGGATCTGAGGCGCCAACTTGACGTCTTTGGACGTGATTTGTGTGCATTACCCGCGCGCGCCACTGGGTGGCGCGCGGCGGGTAAACACTGTCCCGCCGCATCGCTGGGGATCCGATGCATGTACCTGGCGGCCGCGATGTCCGTCGGGTACATGCGATCGGCGGGAAACCGAACAGATGTCAGCAGGGACGTGGAGCTCTGTGTGTAAACACAGAGCTCCACGTGCTGTCAGCGGAGAGGAGAACGATCTGTGTCTCTTTACATAGGGACACAGCATCGGTCACCTCCCCCAGTCACCCCCCTCCCCACACACAGTTAGAACACACCCAGGCAATACATTTAACCCCTTCCTCACCCCTTAGTGTTAACCCCTTCCCTGCCAGTCACATTCATACAGTAATTAGTGCATTTTTATATCACTGATCGCTGTATAAATGTGAATGGTCCCAGATTTGTGTCAAAAGTGTCCGATATGTCCGCCGCAATATCGCAGTCGCAATAAAAATCGCAGATCGCCGCCATTACTAGTAAAAAAAATCATAATAAAAAAAATCATAATTCTGTTCCCCATTTTGTAGGCGCTAAAACTTTTGCGCAAACCAGTCGCTTATTGCGATTTTTAATTTTTTTTTTCAAAAATACGTCGAAAAATACGTATCGGCCTTAACTGTAAAAAAAAAAAAGGTTTTTTTAAAAAAAAATGGGATATTTATTATAGCAACAAGTAAAAAATATATATATATATTTTAAATTGTCGCTCTTTTTTTGTTTATAGCACAAAAAATAAAAACCGCAGAGGTGATCAAATACCACCAAAATAAAGCTCTATTTGTGGGGAAAAAAGGACGCCAATTTTGTTTGGGAGCCACGTCGCAGGACCGCGCAAATGTCAGTTAAAGCGACGCAGTGCCGGAAGCTGAAATTTCGCCTGGGAACGAAGGGGGTTTATGTGCCCAGTAATGAAGTGGTTAATAAAAAAATTGTTTAGACACTACTTGTCAATCCGTGGTGTGCTGGCAAATATCCCCATTTTCCATTCAGACACAGGGCCATGGATAGGCCCCATCCCCTTTATCTTCTAATTGGTTTACTGGCTGTGATTGCCAGTGATTCTGGCTGTGATTCTGTCTTAGCCAATGAAAAGGGAGAATCCCCGGAGAGCCAAGGCTTTTGTGCACATCGCTGGATCGAGATGGTGCTTAGGTAAGTATTAGGGGGGCTGGGGGGGAGGGGCTGCTACACACAGACGTTTTTTTTTTTTTTTTACCGCTATGCATTCAATACATGATAATAAAAAAAAACTTGAGCCTTTAGAAGCACTTCTAAAGCAGAGTTCCACACGTGTTTTCATTTATTCAATGTCAGCAGCTACAAAAAGTGTAGCTGCTGACTATTAATAAACAGACACTCGCCATCATAGCAACTGTGGGCACCCGGCCGTGACAGCTTTCAGCTTCACGGCCGGGTGTGCACTGCGAACGCGCAAGTTGCGCTGCACTCCGCTAGTAGCCTGGCAATCTTCTGGGACCTGTAACGTGTCCCAGAAGATTGCAGAGAGGGAGTGGCCACCTAGGGGGAGAGGAAGAGTCAACTAGGTGGCCAAAAGCCTCAACATTTTAACTGCTACATTTGCAGGAGAGCTTGTTCTGTTGAAAACCAACAGACTTAGGGCCAGATTCACAGAGCCATTACTCCGGTCACACCCCCTAATCGCGTAGGTCGATTCTGCCACGAGAAATACACTACGCCGCGGTACCTTACGGGCAGAAATCTACCTGGATTCGTCTTAGAGCCAGGTAAAATACGGCGGCGTAGTGTATCTCTGATATTTTGCGCCAGGGCAATTCTCTCTGAATCTGGATTACCAGGTGAAAATAAAGGAAAGAAACCCTACAAAAGAAAAACGAATTCAGCCATCATATCTAAGAATTGGTAAGCTGCAATATAATAAATGTTTTTTTTTTGGGCTTAATATTGCTTTAACCAAGAGTAGGTTTGGAGTCCTGAGAATAAAAGGGATTCCTTTAACTGAACCCAACAGATGTTTGTCTTTTTTCAAACTAACTATATAACTGTCATATTACTTCTGGATTTTTTTTCTTGTCTGTTTTTACCACCACCTCCTCCTCCTTCTCTTCAGCTGTTCGGTTTTTGGGTCCCTATTCCAATTATACCGAGCGTTATGTGCCTTCAATTATACAATCTAATTATACAGCACAATTACAGAGAAATGGTATAGTTTTAATTACACAATGCCTAATAAAAAGGCATTTCATTAAATGGACTGGCAGTACTTATCGGTGCCGAGCTGAAGGGCAGTTGTGTAGATTCAGCTATAAATAGTTAAAGAAAGTGTCTGTTTCCTGCTTAGTCAGATGTGTTGAATGCATTGTTAGAGTCGCTCCAGGAATGAGAATTTAAAGGGAGCCTGTTTATAATCACGAGCAAGCGCTTGCATTATTTTATTGCATTTTCTGTAATGACTTGCTTTACCCACGGGACAAAACTTTTCATTGCTTGGACTGAGCTACCTTGTACTGGATGAAATAGCAAATGAGTCGATCGAAACCAAAAGAAAAGTTGAGCTGCTGTTCAGAGTAACTAATCAGAAGAAACCATGTACCTGAAATGTTAATGGTAAGGGCCCTTTCACACGTCCGGACCGTTTTTTAGGTCCGTTTTTTTCATCAGTTGATCAGTTTTTTCGTCAGTTTTTTATCAGTTTTTCGTCAGTTTTTCATCCATTTTCATCCGTCTTTAGTCCGTTTTTCGTCCGTTTTTCATCCGTTTTTCATCCGTTTTTCCATCCGTTTTTTTCATCCGTTTTTTTTTTTTTTTTAGAACTTTTTTTTTACTACATATTTTGATGAAAAACGGATGTTAGCGGATCGGAGGTTAAACGGATCGTCCGCTAACATCCGTTTTTCGTCCGTTCCGTTTTTTTGACGGAAGAAAAATAGGGTTTTCTTCCGTTCAAAAAAACGGAGCTTAACGGAGACGGATGCAAACGGACGTTAGCGGATGCTCATCCGCTAACGTCCGCTATCCCATAGGGATGCATTGCGGTCCGTTTTTCATCCGTAAAAAAAACGGACGAACGGTCCGCACGTGTGAAAGGGCCCTAAGGCCTCATTTCCACTGGCGTTTTTACAGCCACTTTTCTGAGCGTTTTTTGCAGCTTAAAAACGCCTGTCCATGTTAGTCTATGGCCTCATGCCCACCATGACGTTTTTGAGCTGTAGATGGCTAAGCTGCAAAAAAAACGCGGGACCAGTGCGTTCTGAAGCTCCAGCAATAGAGCTGTAAAAACGCCAGACATTAAAAAACGCTCAAAAACGCGCATAAACGCGCAAAAACGCGCACAAACGCTCAAAAACGCTCAAAAACGCGGCCGCTGCGTTTTTAAAGCTCCAGCTCCTAAAATAAACATGGACAGGCATTTTTAAGCTGTAAAAAACGTGGTCCATGTTTATTTTAGAAAAAAAATATTTTTTTTTTTTTTTGGAGCTAGAGCTTTAAAAACGCTGCGGCCGCGTTTTTGAGCGTTTTTTAATGTCTGGCGTTTTTACAGCTCTATTGCTGGAGCTTCAGAACGCACTGGTCCAGCGTTTTTTTTGCAGCTTAGCCATCTACAGCTCAAAAACGTCATGGTGGGCATGAGGCCATAGACTAACATGGACAGGCGTTTTTAAGCTGCAAAAAACGCTCAGAAAAGTGGCTGTAAAAACGCCAGTGGAAATGAGGCCTAACAGTCATTTTCTGCCAGATATACGTGTCTTTGTTATGCTATGTTTATGTGTTATTGTCTATATTGAACATTAGGCAAATTAATGTATTGCCCCTCCTTGGTGACCTTAGCCAGCATAAGGACTAAATTAAAATGCAGCCCAATGTTTTCTATATGCTGTTAAGGTGGACCTGTCAGCTGCTTTGACCTTTTGATATTTAAAGTCCTGCTTAAAGAGGAGCTCCAGTCTCCCCAGACAAATACTGTAGCTGCTGACTTTTAATATAAGGACACTTACCTGTCCAGGGATTTAGCGATGTCCTCCCCTGAGCCGATTCTTCAATAGGCTTTGGGTGCAGGTGCCAACCTCTTAGGTAAGGGAAACCCAGCAACAATATGACCGGAAGTGGGAGTGGATACCTGTCAAAACCAGATACCCACTCCTCCCTCCCTTCCAAAAAGTGCCAAATGTGACAATGGGGGGGGGGGGGGGGGATGCAAACAAGTGGAACTTACCCTTTTGGTTGAAGTTCCGCTTTAACAGAAATGGGTGCCTTTTATTATCACCTTTATTAGACATAAAACTTCTTTGTTGTGCCTCTTTGATTCTTGTTTCAATTTGTTATTTAAGGGTAATTGCGGACAAGTTATAACATTAAAATATTTGCATATTCCTAACAAGCAGCACATAAGCTTGAAGACCAGTCCTCACTGACCTCTGACAGCAGAGGCTTATCTAGTGAAAGAAGTGCCTATGGCAAGCACTGAAACTGCGCCTCTGTCGAAATATTTGAAACCCGTCTTTCAGATAACCTTAATAAAAAAAACAGCTAACAAATCTAGTGATATTTATCATCCCTTGTGATACCTTGGGTAGTGACATATCATATTATTATTTGACCCCTGATCCCTCCTCTGCCCTCAAAGGCCAGGTAAATGCAGAACCAATACTGGAAGTGATGAAATCTTCATCACTTAAGGCCTCAGTTTTCAAAGAGGAGAGGGAGAAACTGATGTTCCTCCTTCTTTGTGCGCTGCCAATTCAACCAGATGGAATGGAAGAGCCTAGGAGAACAGGGGGGAGCTGTGGCTGAACGCAGCAGGGATAGCGCTGTCATTGTCCATTAGCAAAGGTGCTGAAAAGGAGATCCTGCCTATGCTCAGGAGGAGGGAATAAGAGACCCTCAGACCCTGGTAAGTGCCTTGCTGCCCAGCCACTCAACAGCGCCCCCTTCATATGGCACCCATTGCACTTGCCATGGCTGCCATACCTTAGATACGCAACTGTGCTGCAGGCACTGTGGAGAAATCCATCCTCAAACATCATAGCAAAACCAATAATGTAATTTTCAGTTCACTCTACTCCCTCCCCATACAGTGATTTGTCAACTTTCATGGTTAGGAGTCAAGTTCAAAGACCAGTAGCTATAACAGTAGAGTCTCACATGCACTTCACCCTGGTGGATGATGCAGGCTCATCCAAGGCATGGGGTCTAAGCACTAACTGGTCTTTGCTAGAGCTTTTGATTGTGGAGATGAGTTTTGCATGCTAGTGCCAAGTCCTCAGGATTTCCCCATCAGATAGTGAGCAAGCCAGGGTCTAAGAGCAGATATAGTAGCTAGGCATCAAGCAGAATTGTAGTCAGGAAACAAGCTAAAGTTTGGTAATAAGTGGTTGCAATTTGGGATTAAGTAGAAGCGTAGTCAAGGAACAAGTCAAAGATCAGCAAGAAATGGTAGAGAAGATACAGACAGCAGCAGGAGTGAATGGTGCAAGATACTGTCTGGAGAAGAGCGCAAAAATTTGGCAACAGAAAGTGCAGTGAAGAGACATGGCTTAAATCAGGAAGTTCATGGGAGGAGCAAAGAGTTCAAAGTACATCACAAACTGGATACGCAGCAAGGTCCAAGGAATCATATAGGATGCTGCCCAGCATCTCAGGTGGCACAGCTAGAAGAGGTCGCGGGTTTAGATCCGGACCCTGACACCAACGGTCAAGACTGAGGTTGTACTTTGAATTCCCCTTGGTAAAACTACATGGGCATAATAATATCACAAACCAGAACAAATTATGGAGCCAGAGATGAATTCCCTTTTTAACCACCAAGAGAAAACTGGAGGGTCCCTGTAAGCCCAGTATTCAACACATGTGACAGCTTTCTCAAAACCGAACTGCAACATACAAAACTCAAATAGCTTGAGTCCAGAACAATGCCTGCAGCTGTAAGCGAAGCAAAGGGGAAGGCCGACATGACTGGGGGTTTTGCATAACAGAAGGTGATTCATGTTAAATGTATTTTAAAGTAGAACTTTAGGTTTTGTGGACAGTAAACATGTTTAATGCAGAAGATAAATGCTTTGGGCCAGATTCAGGATGGCGAGCGGTTCTTTTTGTCAGCGTAACGTTTCTCATTTACGTTACACTAACGCAACTTTACGCGCAAGTGCTGTATTCACAAAGCACTTGCTCCTAAAGTTGCGGTGGCGTAAATGGGCCGGCGTAATTCAAATTCGGTGGGTAGGGAGCATGTGGTATTTAAAATAGGCGCGATCCCGCGCCGAACGTACTGCGCATGTGCCGGCCGTAAATGTATCCCAGTGCGCATGCTCCAAATTATGACGGTGTTATCGATGTGAACGTCAATCCCCATTCACAGATGAGTTACGCAAATGACGTAAACATTTTCAAATTCGACGCGGTCACGACGTCCATACTTAACATAGGATGCGCCTGCTTTTTGGTGCTTTATCTTTACGCCCGAAAACCCCTTACGGAAACTGCATAAAGTCACTGCGTCGGGCGGGCGTACGTTCGGGAATTGGCGTATCTTGCCGATTTACATATTCTCTGCGTAAATCAGCAGGAACGCCCCCAGCGGCCATTTTAAAATTGCAGTAAAGATACGACGGCGTAATACAATTACGCCGCTCGTATCTTAGCTGCAACCCGGCGTATCTTGTTTTATAAAAAAAAAAGAGAAAACAAAATACGCCGGCGCAGATTCTAAGTTATGCCGGCTTATGACTGATACGGCGGTGTAACTGTTACTGAATCTGGCCCTATGTCTATTGTTCATTAAAGCGTCTTACCTACCTGTCAACCTGTGTATAGTAACCTGTGCAAGCACATCTCACTGCATAAATTTTGCAATACTGAATCTGACGGATCTCCCGCGCATGCATGGGAGTAATGTCCTCTCCGCCCGGCCAATGGCAGCGGTCGGTGATCGGCACTTGGAAGCCAGGTGGGGAGTTTCAGGCACGGCGCATTGCCAGATTCTAGGCGAGTATAGTTCCCATTTAAGTGAAGAAAAAGGACACTTACCTGACTTGAGAATCACAGGGGGTGGGTTTGGGTGGTTTGGAGGAGATGGGTTCCTACAGAAGATCAGTTGAAGTTTGGCCAGCTCTGGTCAAGTTTCTAATGCCCTCCCTCCCTTGGGCTGTCTCCTTTTGTTTCCTCCCAGTTTATCACTATTTTTAATTTTGGTTCTTTAACCACTTGCCTACTGTGCACCAGTGTTGCTCATCTTACTTTAAAAAAGTAATTATGTACAGTTACAAATTAATTCTCCGAAAAAGTAATTGCGTTAGTGACTCAGTTACTACATTGAAAAAGTAATTAGTTACTCAGCAATGTAACTGACTTTTCTTTTAATATTCTACAATGCTTTGTTGAGATGATTTCCTTTCTAGAATGCAGGTGATGGGCGCTTGCCAGGGAGCAGTGAGTTAATACTCCAAGACAAAAGAATGCCATATCTTGAGAGAAGAAAACCGGAAACAAACGGTGATCTCGTGTATATCCCAGCCTAGGTGCATCCGTCTCACCATGTATGTGCAGCTAATAGGACTTAAAATCCTTATCCATCTGCTATGTATTACATCCAAATTATAAGCTGGATTAAAATGTATGTTTATAATATACATTCCCTTGATGTTTAGAGAGTCTGTAATTTAAAATTTTATATTAGGCTTTATTACAATTTTCTATAGTTTATTGTTTATTATTTTATTTATCTTGTATAAGCTTTATTAGATGCAAGGGATCTGGAATGGGAATGCCAGATTTTTCTTTGTTGTCTGATGAAGAGATGAAATCACTGACGAAAAATAACCTGCTGATCATTGGTCTGTATAGGTGTCCTGCACTTACCATGTTGACCACTAGATGTCGCTGTGTACACTGTGTTGTATAGGGAACGTTTGTTCTGTGGAACATTTTGTTCCGGCCATTTGTTCCCCGGATCATTGATCAGGTTGCGCACACAGTGTGTGTGATCAATGTGAGTTGTTCCCCAGGGATAGGTCAGTGTGAGGCGGATGGGGCTCACTGTATCCAGGACTCCTTGCGATTGGGAGTTTTAAGACAGGCCATCACAGCGGTCACATGATTCTAAAGCGGAGTTCCACCCATATTCATATTCACAGTACCGGCAGAAGCAATTACTCTGCTGCCATCTAGTGGCAGTAGATGTAATTGCAGTAACGCCGCCCAAGTAATGGGAACTGCGTTACTGTGAGAGGAAGAGTAATCAGGTAGATTACTTGTTACCCTCAAAGGGGCTGCGTTAGGTAACTGTGTTTATTGTAACTCCGTTACTTACAACACTGCTGTGCACCTACACCCCCTTCCTGCCCAGACAAAATTTTAGCTTCCGGCACTGCGTCGCTTTAACTGACAATTGCGCGGTCGTGTGATGTGGCTCCCAAACAAAATTTACGTCTTTTTTTCCCCACAAATAGAGCTTTCTTTTGGTGGTATTTGATCGTCCGTGCGGTTTTTATTTTTTGCGCTACAAACAAAAAAAAGAGCGACAATTTTGAAAAAAGACACAATATTTTTTGCTTTTTGCTATAATAAATATCCCATTTAAAAAAAAAAGTTTATCTCAGTTTAGGCCGATACGTATTCTTCTACATATTTTTGGTAAAAAAAAAAAAAATCGCAATAACCGTATAGTGACTAAAAAGTTATATTGCCTACAAAATAGGGGACATAATTATGATTTTTTTTTCTATAAATATGCATTGATAACTGTATAAATGTAACTGGCAGGGGGCAGGGAAGGGGTTAAATGTGTAGCCTAGTTTGTGTTCTAACTGTAGGGGAAGGGGGGTGACTGGGGGAGGTGACCGATTGTGTCCCTATGTACAAGGGACACAGATCGGTCTCCTCTCTCCCTGACAGGGACGTGGAGCTCTGTGTTTACACACAGAGCTCCACGTCCCAGCTCAGATACTTGGCAATCGCAGGTGCCCGGCGGCCATCGCGGCCGCCGGGCACACGCCCGGTGTTCTCAGTGACGCGACGGGTGCGCGCGCGCCCCTAGAGTCTTTAAATGACAGGACGTCATATGACGTCCTGTCAGAACAATAGAGTATCCCTCCCCCCGTCATTTGACGGCGGGCGGGTATTATGTGGTTAAAGATGGTTTTGTGATATTGCACTTACACTTTGTCTGTGGTATATGTGCCTGATATAACTATTATAGCAGCAAGCAGGGGTCTCTGGGTCTTTAAAGGCAGTTCTGGTTAAAATCTTTGGCGAATGGTGGGTTGACTCCTCTCGCGTGGCTGCGGGCCAAGCGTAGCCTAACTGAGTGCACAGTACACTCAGCTCGGTCTATGTCGGAGACAGCGGGGATCGGCGTATAACACGCACCCACGATTTCCCCCAGATTTTAAGGGGAAAAAAGTGTGCGTTATACGCCGATAAATACGGTATTTCAAATATAATATCCCAAGATAAGCAAAGCCAAGCAGCCATATGTATAATTCCTTATAATGTAACTGTGTGCCCCAGTACTACATTATGTGATCATCACATTGGGGTCTATTGAGGAGAATCTTCTGTTCTCAGCTGTAATATAATCCTCTGGTTTCTATTTATACAGAAATGACTTTCCAAAGAAATCCCAATGCATTTACAAGATGTTCAACTTTTTTTTTTTTATTACATGCCGTTGAGGATACTTTCTGTTTTTTTATCTCTTTACTTTTTTTTTGTAGTTCTGTTTTTTTTCCTCCTGAACTTTCTGGTTCATGACAATGTTTATATAAGTTGGACAATCTGAAACAGTGACAAGTGAAATGTATTTCACGGTGTGATCCCAGTAAACTCTATAAGCAATTCATTTTCAGCCATTTTTCAAATCGAAGTAATGCTCAGAATAATATTCCTACTCACAGTTTCTCCAGGGAGTTCAGCCCAAAAAAAGCTCTGTTCCTTACCAGCGATATCTTGTTATTGCTCAGAATCCTGTTATTGAAAAGAAAAGAAACTCTTGGTAAATTAAAACTGCTGCATTCTATAAATTGTTTTTTTCCCCCATTTCATATTCATATTGACCTACACATTTCCCAAAGTTTTACATTTTTAAATTTGAAGAGTTTTAACCCTGTCATACCTAAGGGTAAAACAAATCCTAATGCCTAAGCTCAAATTTGCAATTTTGACATGTGTTAGTAAAGTTGTACAGATCATTACAACTACTTTGCATCCAGGTTGATTATACCTTGTTTTTTCAGGGAAAATTGGGCTTTTATTTTGTAGACTTTTTTATTTTTTTTATCATCAAAGGAAAACTGGTGCAAAATAGTAAAAACTTTTTTTTTATTATTTAGCTGTGTATTTTTTGTTACTACCATAACCTACCACCAATGAACAATCCAAAATAATTTCTCCTGCTCTTAATGATTTCAACAATACCACATACACTATATTACCAAAAGTATTGTTATGCCTGCCTTCACACGCACATGAACTTTAATGACATCCCAGTCTTAGGTTATAGGGTTCAATATTGAGTTGGCCCACCCTTTGCAGTTATAACAGCTTCAACTCTTCTGGGAAGGCTGTCCACAAGGTTTAGGAGTGTGTCTATGGGAATGTTTGACCATTCTTCCAGAAACTTAATTGTGAGGTCAGGCACTGATGTAGACGAGAAGCCTGGCTCACAGTCTCCGCTCGAATTCATCCCAAAGGTGTTCTATTGGGGTTGAGGTCAGAACTCACTCATCCATGTGCACTGATGAGCAGTCATGTTGGAACAGGAAAAGGCCATGCCCAAACTGTTCCCACAAAGCTGGGAGCATGAAATGGACCAAAATGTCATGGTATGCTGAGGCCTTAAAGTGGTTGTAAACCCTTACAATCCACTTTTTGAGTGTGCAGTTACCAGCGACTCCCTTGGCCCCAAGAACACCATCCCTACAGTCAAGCACGAAGGTGGAAACATGATGCTTTGGGGCTGTATGTCTGCTAATGGTATAGGCTGACTTTACCGCATTGAGTGGCTCAAGAAGAAGCACATTATGGTCATGGAGTGGCCTTGTCAGTCTCCTGACCTTAATCCTATAGACAATTTATGGAGGGAGCTAAAACTTTGAGTTGCCAAGAGACAGTGAAGAAATCTTAAGGATTTAAAGAAAAGTGAACCAAAATCCCTCCTGAGATGTGTGCAAACCTGGTAACCAACTACAATAAATATCTTACCTCTATGCTTGCCAACAAGAGTTTCTCCACCAAGTACTAAGTCATGTTTTGCTTGGGGAATTTTTTTACTCACTAATATGCAACTTAGTTTATAACATTTGTGTTGTGTGTTTTTTTCTGGATTTTTGGTTGATATTCTGTCTCCATCATTTATGATACATCTATGATAAAAAAATGTAATAATCTTTGTAAGTGGACAAACTTACAAAATCTGCAGGGGATCAAATAAATAATTTCCCCACTGTAATTGAAGAGAGGGCTACAGTATAATTATAATTGAAAGGGTGGGGGGCTGCAGAGTAATTACAATTAAAGGAGGGGGAGTGTAATTTGGGGGGGCTGCAGGAGAATTATAATTGTGTGTGTTTGGGTGTGGGGGGGTGTAAATTGAAGAAGGGGGCTGCAGGGGAATTATATGTAACAGAAGAGGATGATATTTGACCTGTTATAATGGGGAGGGGTGACACCATGGGGGGCTGTTAAAAGTAGATATCTAAAATTTGAGTCCAAAGGTGTTAGAAGAGGAGGGGAAGAAAGCAAATCTTCCCATTAAGGGTGAGGTCAACTTTGAGGTTTAATCATGGGATGAATTCATTTTCAGAGTGTAATAGTTAGTTTTTAGCAAGAACCATCATGTCAATTTTATTTAGCTGGAAAGTGAAATAGAAAGAAGGTAGATGCAGAGAATATAAAATACTGCAGTATATAATTTATGGATAGTGTCCTGTTCAACATTGTCTGCAGAACCCCTATATAGCACCAACATAACCAATAGAATGTGCTCAATGTAAACATCTGTGCATGTGGTTCACATTTTCTAGATTTTATTTTCTACTTATCTAGTAAATATGTACATATAAAATAGTTCTGGTTCTAGTTTTTCACAGTAAAGTGTATGTAAGCCTAGATTGACAATATTACTACTAATTACAAATTGACAATATTACTACTAATTACAAGGTAGTGGCTTAGAATGGTCAGACTGAAGCTTGACTTTCTGTTAATGGCAGGATCTCCAAACAAAAAAAATTGTAGGAAAAATTATTTCCTTCATAAAACTGTTGTGAGGGGGTTAGCCCGGCAGCGGGTGTGTGACCCCCTGGACAGGTTCAGCACACAAAAACAATTAGGCACAGCAGACGATGGTAGGAGGAAAACAAAAAGGTGCAAATTTTATTTTCTTTACTTTTCTTTATTGTTCTTTCTTTTCTTGGGGCCGGTAAATTTTATTTGGACTATATACAAAACAAATGTGACAGAAACAAGAGAAATACAAAAATAAATCCTGGTCACTTGACCGCTTACTAAACACCTCAGTCTCCCTAACTAACGCCTGGGTACAGCCTAGTGCTGCCCCAGTTCCTAACTCCCTGCTGGTTAGAGTTTTGGTAATAGTAGCCACCAGAGCTTTTTTTCTCAGAAAATAGGTGCAGCAACTCAACCACGACCCTGTTCATATTTCACAAACAGTAGAAGGGTCTTAAAGGGGCATTAAATACCAGGATTGCATTACATACAGAGTACAGAGTTCAGGTGGTTACACACAGAGTGCAGAGCTGTCACTTGTAAACACAGAAACCAGAATTCTGTGTTTACAAGTGATTGTGGTGAGCAGGCACCAAAGGATCTGAGCCAGAGGTGGTGGAACTGAGTTCCCCCAAGTTCCCCCTGAAAAAAAGCCCTGGTAGCCACACAGGCTTTGTCTCACCGCACAATGACCACTCCCCAGACACTTCACACAGATCTGGTTCCAGGTTGGAGTCTCTTAGCATGCTGGGAGTTTTTGTAGAGGACCTAACGAGCCCATCTGATACAGCTGGGCTCATCAAGTCCTCCCAGCACTCCCCCTAGAGGTACAAACTAGCATAAAGCCTGAACCTAGGAGATATACAGTATATATAGCATCTTGGATGCAACCAGGGAATTTAACCTGCCTACTGTCACACTGTATATAATTGTTATTAAGCATACAAAAAAAATGATTTGGGGTTTAACCACTTGTCATCTGCCCACCGTCAAATGACGGCGGGCAGACGACTCCATTATCCTGACATCACGTCATATGACATGATGTCCCTTTAACCACTTCCCGCCCGGCCAATAGCCGATTTACGGCAGGGAAGTGGTTATGAAATCGTGACTAGACGTTCTCAAACGTCTAGCACGATTTCAATGCCGCGCGCGCCCGTGGGGGCGCGCAGCGCGGCGATCGGTGATGCGGGGTGTCAGTCTGACACCCTGCACCTCCGATCTCGGTAACGAGTCTCCGGCGGAGCCTCGTTACCACGTGATCAGCCGTGTCCAATCACGGCTGATCACGATGTAAACAGGAAGAGCCGCCGACGGCTCTTCCTCACTCGCGTCTGACAGACGTGAGTACAGGAGAGCCGATCAGCGGCTCTCCTGACAGGGGGGGTTCGCGCTGATTGTTTATCAGCGCAGCCCCCCCTCGGATCGCCACACGGACCACCAGGGAAATAAAAAAAATACAAAAGAAAATACAAAAAAAAATGACAAAAAAAAAAAATGACAAAAAAAAAAAAATGAAAAAAAAAAAAGGGGGGGCAGTAAAAAAAAATGATGCCAATCAGTGCCCACACATGGGCACTGATTGGCAACATTGATCCATCAGTGCCACCCCTCAGTGATCATCAGTGCCACCCCAGTGTCTGTCAGTGCCACCCCACAGTGCCAATCCATGCCCAGTGCCCACCTACCAGTGCCCACCTGTGCCACCTATCAGTGCCCACCTGTGCCGCCTATCAGTGCCCACCTGTGCCGCCTATCAGTGCCCACCTGTGCCGCCTATGAGTGCCCACCTGTGCCGCCTATCAGTGCCCACCTGTGCCGCCTATGAGTGCCCATCTGTGCTGCCTATGAGTGCCCAGTGCTGCCTATGAGTGCCCATCAGTGCCGCCCATGAGTGCCCATCAGTGCCGCCCGAGAGTGCCCATCAGTGCCCAATACCAGCGCCGCCTATCAGTGCCCATCAGTGCTACCTAATCAGTGCCCATCAGAACTACCTCATCGGTGCCCATCAGTGCCACCTCATTGGTGCCCATCAGTGCCACCATATCAGTGCCCATAATTGAAAGAGAAAACATACTCATTTACAAAAAAATTAACAGAAAAAAATAAAAACTTTATTTTTTTTTCAAAATCTTCGCTGTATTTTTAGTTGTTGCACAAAAAAAAAAAAACGCAGAGGTGATCAAATACCACCAAAAGAAAGCTCTATTTGTGGGGAAAAAAGGACGCCAATTTTGTTTGGGTGCAGTGTAGCATGACCGCGCAATTGTCATTCAAATTGCGACAGTGCTGAAAGCTGAAAATTGGCTTGGGCGGGAAGGTGCGTAAGTGCCTGGTATGGAAGTGGTTAAAGCCGCGGGCGCGCGCGCGTCGCCGGCGGGGCGCGCGCGCACCCGCCGCTCTGCGGGGATCCCGTGCGAGTGCCCGGCGGCAACGATCGCCGCTGGGCACACGTGATTGCTCAGTAACTGAGCTGGGACGTGCAGCTCTGTATGTAAACACAGAGCTCCACGTCCTGTCAGGGAGAGAGGAGACCGATGTCGTGTCCCTTGTACATCACCTCCCCCAGTCACCCCCCCTCCCCCCACAGTTAGAACACTCATAGGACACACATTTAACCCCTTCCCCGCCCCCTAGTGGTTAACCCCTTCACTGCCAGTCACATTTATACAGTAATCAATGCATATTTATAGCATTGTTCACTGTATAAATGTAAATGGTCCCAAAAATGTCAGAAAAGTGTCCGAAATGTCCGCCATAACGTCGCAGTCCCAATAAAAAAATCGCAGATCGCCGCCATTAATAGTAAAAAAATAAATAAAAAAAAATGCCATAAACTATCCCCTATTTTGTAAACGCTATAAATTTTGCGCAAACCAATCGATAAACGCTTATTGCATTTTTTTTTTACCAAAAATATGTAGAAGAATACGTATCGGCCTAAACTGAGGGAAAAAATATATTTTTTATATATTTTTTGGGTTATTTATTATAGCAAAAAGGAAAAAATATTGCATTTTTTTAAAAATTGACGCTCTATTTTTGTTTATAGCGCAAAAAATAAAAACCGCAGAGGTGATCAAATACCACCAAAAGAAAGCTCTATTTGTGGGAAAAAAAGGACGCCAATTTTGTTTGGGAGCCACGTCGCACGACCGCGCAATTGTCAGTTAAAGCGACGCAGTGCCGGAAGCTTATATTTTGTCTGGGCAGGAAGGGGGTGTAGGTGCACAGTAGGCAAGTGGTTAAACTTCCTTCTCCATCCAGGGTCAGTCTCTTAGGCACCTTGCTCTTTTTATTTTAATAACGCGAGTTCAAAATCTTTTCCAGGATTGCTGTACTTTTATGTCAGTCACTCAGAATTGTCCCTCCTTCCTCCCTCTTCTCCTTAATTGGGTCAATTATTTCCAAATGAATAAAAAATGTTGTTCTTAATTAGAAAGGAAATCTTTAAGCTATAAGAAACCATTTAAGCTTTTTCAGAACCAGTCGGCAATTATCCGCAAAGCTTTCTCATTTTTCTAAATTCAGCTGAAATATTTAATGATTTGTCATAAATTACAGGAATTGTTACTACAAGAAAGTATAAATGATTTATAACTTGCATTGTAAGGAGCAGTTATGAAATGGTAGGCTCTAGGTGAGATGGGAATATTCTTGATGTGGTTTCTTTCCCTCTACTGACAGTGTAGAGCAGTAAAAAGTTTATAGGTCAGGTTATTTTAAATGGGTTTTGCATAAGACATACCGGTAACTGTTTGATGCCTGTTAAGAAAATACATAGTGCCCTATCAAAACAATGTTAGAAAAAAAGAAAAACACCAAAATTACATTTTCTGTTTCCTAGACTGCATACTATTTTCAAAGCAGTGGAGATGGGTACTTTAAAGTGTTATGCCGCGTACACATGATCATTTTTCGGGTTGTAAAAAAACTTAGTTTTTCCTACAGCCTGAAAAAGGTTGTTTTTTACAACCCCAAAAACGTGTGTATGCGGCATTAGGCTCTTTTCTCACAGACTGTCTGATCGGGTCCACTTGTCAGTTTTTTTAAGTTGACCTGATTTGACCATCCATAGCTCTCTATGGAGCAGCAGGTGTCAGTGGACATGTGTCCGCTGACACCTGCTGGCATCTGATCTGATCCGATCCTGTCCACCAAAAACAGCGGATTGGATTCAATAACAGTTGGAGGGAAACAGACAAGCAGTCCGTTTCCATCTGAAAGCCCAATAAAGAACAGGAGGGCTGTGTCTGTGTTTGCCCTGCATAGCGGAGCAGACACAGACCTGTCATTCACCTGCTCAGCAGGGAGATCTCCTGCTGAGCAGGTGGATGCCCATTATGGAGAACACCAATGAGAAACCAGCTTAAGTCACCTTTTCAGAAAAAATGAAAAGGTGACATAACATCCTATACTCTCCCCACCCCCTAGTTGCTGCTGTACTTACCTCTGTGGGTGATGAGGTGCTGTGATACTTTGACTGACAATTACTTGTTAAAGCAGCACATATTTATATTTGGTGCTTTTTACCTGATATTTAAAGTGGTAGTAAACCGCAGTTAAAGAACAAAAACAATCCCCTGCATGGCAATGTCATACTGTGCTAGTATGCATTACATACTAGCACATTATGAGAGACCTACCCTAAAACAAAGCCCTCCAGCGTCATGCTGTCACCACTGAGAGGGCTTCCATCTTCACCCAGTCTTCCTTCCGGGTTTACAGTTTCTGGCTACATAAGTGACCTGGGGTGCGATGACGTCACTCCCCTGCATGCATGTAAACAGGAATGGCGGACCTTCAGAGCGATTGTGCAGATGACATCACTGGCTGCATGCACTTTTATTATCTCCCAAACAGTGCAAGTTTAGGATATATTCACAGTACCTACAGGTAAGTCTTATTACAGGCTTACCTGTAGGTAAAGGAAGAGAACATGGGTTTACTACCATTTTAATACCAGTGTTCATAAGGTATAGGGCCACTCAGATCAGCTCTGTACATTGTCTGTGATCTGAGCTGTCTGGTGTGTTTTTTCTGGAGAGACGTTTATGAATGACACTCTAGAAACACACATCCACTGTCTATTTTTTACAATTAGGTGGTAGGGAGGTGGTTAAGGATTAATGGGGAATTATGGGCTGTGTCCAAAGCTCTGTGTACTCCAAAAGGTTTTCTAACCTTCCTAACTGACTGTTTACCAAGACAGTGATTAGCCAGCTAGGTTGGGGGCCTTCCACAGTCATTACATCATTGTTTATAATCTTATAAACCAAAAGGCCAGTACTAATCTGCCCGAGACAATAATCACAATGGAAATTATGCTGATATTAGTAATGAGTTGTGCTGCAAATGCAATGAACCAAAAATAAAGCTCAGCCTTTATAGCCAACTAACCCTCCATCTTTCCCAATTCCAGTGGTTTCATGTAAAATCACCAAGAATAGGCAGTCAGTAAGGGTTACCCAGGCATTCTTTTTCCAATAACATGATATGCTGTAATATATACAATACTTGCCAGAGATCCTGTAAGCGCTGTGAAGGCGTGTGCTTCCTCTATGAAGAATAATTACAACAGTGGCCTAATGATGACTGATTAGGACAACACAAAATATTAATTTAGTATTTAGTGCTCGTCCAGCTTTCATTCTTCCCCACTCCCCTAGCAGAGGTGTTACCACATTTATTCATTTACAGAGGCTGCCAAAAAAGCATGTGGCTAAGACCAAGCAAGTACGTAACCTTCACATAAAATCTTACAGCAGTGATACATAAGGAAATCTTACTGTATAATGCACAATATTTCCATCTAATATTTTGTTGATCCAGCTAAATGAAACCAGCCATTTCCAAATAACTGATTCCCTAGTGGCCTTCCTATAAATAGTACCAAGTAAATAGTCTTTGACCTTTGAGACAATTTCCCTGCTTGTTATAAAAAAAAAAGAAACTTTTGCTATTCTAATAGAAATACATTGGTTATGCAGTAAAGCGTGCATACTGATCAAGTGACCAGTGAGGAAAAATAAAAGATGATTCACGTAACAGAACACTTTAAAGTGTAGTGTAGCTAAACTCAAAACCAAAAATGGAATATATACTGCATCTTACTAGTCCTTGGGGTGGTGGTTGCATTCATTTTCTTTTTCTTAAGTTTCTTTTGCTTTATTTTCACCTAGTAATCCTGCAAATAATGTACTTTATGTCCCTGGGTGGCTACATCATTCTTCCAGTGTATCTACAGAGGGAATCATCATTGTCACCCTAGGCTACTCTCCCAATATGGACCACAAACCTGTCCATATCCCTTTATCTCCAGTAATATTTTGCAGCTTACAGTCCTTGGAGACTCCAAGGACTGTAAGCTGCAAAATATTACTATTTTGTCCTTGGGTTTAGTTATACTTTAATTTAGGATTTCTTATCGAGGCAGATAAAATATCTATACACAACTTTGTGACAATCTTCTCCTTTAAATTAAATATATGGAAAGAAAATGGACTTTGTAGGCACGTATAAAAAATTATAACAATAGTTTTTAATGTTTTACAATTGTGATAGGTTGTTGAACAGCTGTATCTGAATAGAATACAAAAGAATATAAAATACAAAGTACAATACAAAAGACTGGTCTGGTCACGTAGTAAATCACAGGGAGACAATTCCAATATAGACAGAGGCGTTGCTAGGTGGGTGCGGGGGGTGCGGCCCGCACCCGGGTGACACCCGCTAGAGGGTGTCACCATCCCGACGATAAAGATTTTTTTTTAGCTGACCTGTGATCCGTTCGTTGGTTCACCGTAAATCACGCAGACGCTGGGCTGGAACAACATTATACCTCCAGCGCCCAGCGTGTGTGTCTGTGTCAGACACCTCTTTCTTCCTCCGCTCCCCTACTGAGCCAGTGAGCGGCGAGCCTCAGCTCAGCCTGCCTGTGCCTGTCACACTGCACTGTGTGTCACATCACTACACAGTGCTTTCAGTTTTCTCCGCCTGGGCGGCGTGGCTCAGTGGCTGCACCATCCCCGGCTCTAGTGTAATAGGCGGCAGAGAGCGATGCTGTGGGAGTGCGGGCGGGTGAAGAGAACCTGGCCGGACAGGAGGAGCGTGTCTTGCAGTTGCAGGTCATGAGGAGCCTGGCAGGAGGGGCAGGTCTCGCACTGGATTAAGCCGCCCGCGCTGTATCTGAGGTCTGTGTTCAGAGGGGTGATGTTTAAAGTGGGGTAATTATACAGGAAGGGGGATGGGTGTCTGTACTGGGAGAGGGAAGTCCTGCACCCACCTGCACTCTGTACTCACTTGCACCCTGAACCCACCACACACCTGCACCCTGAACCCACTACCCAGCTGCACCCTGAACCCACCTACGCTCTGTACCCACCTGCACCCCCCTGCAACCACCTCCCACCTGCATCTACCACCCATCTGCACTGTGCACCCATCCCTCTGTACCCTCCTGCGCCCACCTGCATTCTTCACCCTGCACCCTGTACCCACCTGCACCCTGAACCCACCGGCACCCTGCACTCTGCACTCCCACCTGCACCCACTTGCACCCTGCACCCACCACCTACCTGCACTCTGTACCCACCTGCACCCTGCACCTACCTGCACTCTGTACCCTGAACCCACCTGAACTCTGCACTCTGTATGTAGCACCCTTATGGTATTTAATGACCCTTTAGGACCCTGTGCTGTGGCACACTCATCCTCCCCCACCCCCCTACTTTGGGGGAAGGTGTGGTGCAAGGTTGAGTTCCTGCACCTTTTCCCTGAGAAGAATGCTCTGACACTATCAATTAGCACTGCGGCAGGCTGGAGGACCACGACGTGAGAGAAGCATTACTGCCTATCCTGCTGGGGGGGGGGGGGTTGACACCATGTTTTACCACACCGGGTGACACCAACCCTAGTGACGCCACTGAATATAGATACAATCAACTTGTTTCGCGATACGCAGGATCGCTTCCTCGGGAGCTTCTGAATTATAGAAAAAGATTATTTCAATGAAAATAGTCAATCCAACAATCTCCTCCTTTGAGAGGCAGTAGTTGTTAGACAGTGGCTTGACCCAAACTTTTTTTTAGATGATTCTCTTGTCTATTGGGTGCCTACAGACTAAACATGCTTTGCTTCCCATATTAAGCCATGCCTCCTTCCCCCTTCTCTAGTGACTTAAAGCCCAACTCCAGCCAAAACATTTAATTTAGATTCAAATAAAGTGGGGATCGGTTAGTGCCCTTTATTAGGTTTTTATTGGCATCTGGCACAGTGGACCTAAAATTGGACTTTTTTTTAACATAGAACACCACAAGACACAGTAGTGCGTAACTGTGCGTTGTGGTGGGTGGTGCATGGGTTTGGTGCACTGGACTACCATTTAAAATTATTAGCACAACAATGAACCATGATATGTGCATCACTGCCAATTGTGTTAAAGCCGTGCATTACCGCATTGCATACAGCCTAGTATGCAGTATTAATTTTTCTTTTTCATTCAACCCAGTGGACTGAATGAAAAAAAAAACTGAATAGCCAAGGAGGAGCCACTGTACTAACTATGCAATGTTAGAACAGTAATCTCCCCCGCTGAGATATTGTGCTCTGACAAGGAGGACGTCCCCGTCTCCACCTGAACACACTGCTCAGCACTCTCAGCCATTGCCTGAAAGTGCTGATGAAGTGGCGATCGGCAGACCTTTTTCGGTCATGCCCCTTCAACAGAAGCAGACCAAATGGCAGGCTTCTGATGATCCAGCTGCAGTGCACATGGGACCTTAAAGGGGCGTACACACATGTTGAATATTGGGTGGCATTGGCTGGCTCAATAGACACCAGCCAACATTTGGCCTGTGTGTACTGCAGCCGGCCCGACAGAAGCCAGCCATTCAGGGCCGTCTTTTCTATTGGGCACGTTGGGCAGTTGCCCGGGGGCCCCACTTGGCTGGGGGCCCATCTGGCCAGTGAACCCACCAGTCAACTTGCTAAGCATGCATCTGTTTAGCCGCGTTACCGCGGGCACCCGGCAGCCTCCCGCCTAATACACGGGATGGATGGACATGTTATGCCCGCCAGCCAATAGACATCACCGCCGTCGCAGCATCACTCCCATTGTCCGCGGGGGGGGGGTTGGATGTAAAAGCTCCTGCCTGAGTCTGACCACCGAAGAGATGAGGGCGCCGGGCTGCTCCCCCCCCTCCGCTCCCAGAACTTGGATGCCTCCACTCCACCTCCTCTCTGCTCCAGGAAGCGTCCGTGCACCGGGCGGCCCGGGGGACAGCTGGCTGTGAAGGAAGAACATGCCGAAGGTGGAGGCTGCCAAGGAGCCAATGGAAGGAGCAGAGCAGCGAGCACCCCAGCGAGCACCCCCCGGATCTAGAGGGAGACTCGGCGCTGCCACGCTGTTGGCCATCAGGTACCTGGCATCCTGTACACACATGCCAGCACACTGAGAGGGGGCAGGGTGAGCAGAGGAGGGACAGCGCTATGTGGTCTGTCTCAGCCAGATCCCCCTCTTCTGCCTCTGAGCCCCCCCTCCTCTGCCTCTGAGCCCCCCCTCCTCTGTCTCTGAGCCCCCCTTCCTCTGCCTCTGAGCCCCCTGCCTCTCAGATCTCCCTCCTCTGCCTCGGAGCCCCCTCTCCTCTGCCTCTGAGCCCCCCCTCCTCTGCCTCTCAGATCCCCCTCTTCTGCCTCTGAGCCCCCCCTCCTCTGCCTCTCAGATCCCCCTCTTCTGCCTCTGAGCCCCCCTCCTCTGCCTCTCAGATCCCCCTCCTCTGCCTCTCAGATCCCCCTCCTCTGCCTCTCAGATCCCCCTCCTCTGCCTCTGAGCCCCCCCTCCTCTGCCTCTCAGATCCCCCTCTTCTGCCTCTTAGCCCCCCTCCTCTGCCTCTCAGATCCCCCTCCTCTGCCTCTCAGATCCCCCTCCTCTGCCTCTCAGATCCCCCTCCTCTGCCTCTCAGATCCCCCTCCTCTGCCTCTGAGCCCCCCTCCTCTGCCTCTGAGCCCCCCCTCCTCTGCCTCTCAGATCCCCCTCCTCTGCCTCTGAGCCCCCCCTCCTCTGCCTCTGAGCCCCCCCCCTCCTCTGCCTCTGAGCCCCCCCCCCTCCTCTGCCTCTGAGCCCCCCCTCCTCTGCCTCTCAGATCCCCCTCCTCTGCTTCTGAGCCCCCTCTTCTGCCTCTGAGCCCCCCCCCTCCTCTGCCTCTCAGATCCCCCTCCTCTGCCTCTGAGCCCCCCTTCCTCTGCCTCTGAGCCCCCCTTCCTCTGCCTCTGAGTCCCCCCTCCTCTGCCTCTCAGATCCCCCTCCTCTGCCTCTCAGATCCCCCTCCTCTGCCTCTGAGCCCCCCTCCTCTGCCTCTGAGCCCCCCCTCCTCTGCCTCTGAGCCCCCCCTCCTCTGCCTCTCAGATCCCCCTCCTCTGCCTCTGAGTCCCCCCTCCTCTGCCTCTGAGCCCCCCCCCCTCCTCTGCCTCTGAGCCCCCCCCTCCTCTGCCTCTCAGATCCCCCTCCTCTGCTTCTGAGCCCCCTCTTCTGCCTCTGAGCCCCCCCCTCCTCTGCCTCTGAGCCCCCCCTCCTCTGCCTCTCAAATCCCCCCCCTCTGCCTCTGAGCCCCCCTTCCTCTGCCTCTGAGCCCCCCTTCCTCTGCCTCTGAGTCCCCCCTCCTCTGCCTCTCAGATCCCCCTCCTCTGCCTCTCAGATCCCCCTCCTCTGCCTCTGAGCCCCCCCTCCTCTGCCTCTGAGCCCCCCCTCCTCTGCCTCTCAGATCCCCCTCCTCTGCCTCTCAGATCCCCCTCCTCTGCCTCTCAGACAGGGGACGGGTGCCAATTGATACGCTGAATCTGAAGACAGGTGACGATGGCAGTTGACATGCTGAATCTGGTGGCAGGTGACAGTGGCAAGTGACACGCTGACACAAGTGACACGCTGTAAAATAGGTGCGTAAATTGGGGCTTGTAGGGGCCCCATAGAATTACTTTGCCCAGGGGCCCATGATGCTATTAAGATGGCCCTGTCCAGCATTGCTGCAGGACTACCCCTCCGGCTCAGGCTATGAAACCACAGTGCAGGAACATGCAAGCTTAGGAAGCCGGACAGAAGAAATGAATGATTTTTAATATTCCACTACAAACTGCTACACAAGAGCTAGAAGAGAAAATCATTCTAATCACTTCACATTCTAGGTCTGCTGTATTAAGAGTACAAAATATCCTGATTAAAGTTCTACAAACTATAGGCAGACAATGCCACTGCCGAGACGGCGATTCTTGTATGGTAATTGAAAATATCTTGAGTCAGTCTAATCTGATTTTCTGCTGTACAAAATGAGTTGAGATGACATAAATCCACAAGGGGATGAAATTGGCAGATGAGTGTTAGATGCTGAGTTGGATCATTTAGAGGTCTTAGAGATTAATGGTAATTTTTTTTGTTAAATATAAAGCATGCATGTACTTGCTACTGGTGGTGATTCTCGTTGACAAGCTGTACAGAAGAACAACTAAATAATATGAGGAAAGACTGGTCAAGGTCAGTCCAAGGAAAGTGTTCATACGTAAGATGATTGCCAGATGTATTTGGTCATTATAGATATAATTTGCCCTCAATGTGGCAGATGCGTAGAACATAGCTGAGGTTGTGGCCTAGTTTTTAACAGTTTTTACAGTAATATGCAATATTTTCAGCAACCCTGATCAGCAGATAAATTTATGTTGAATTTCTAACCCAGAAATTGACTTTGCAGATGTTAACGTGGATCTGCTTTGAGAACATAAATCTGATAAGTAACTTCCTCTCTCAGGTTCTGCCTGTACAAACCTTGATAGAAGATGATGTTAAACCACAGTGGCATGGGCAGGATATCTCATATTAATGTTCTTTGTCCTAAGGATTCCACATGGAATCTGTGTCAAGTCACCAGGATATGACTTGCTAAGAGACTTCCAAGAAATGGAGGGCCAGATTCAGAGAACCGTAACTCCTGTCTAACTTGTGTTAGACTGGAGTAATTTCAAATTACGCGCGTTTTTTAGCTAGTCGGAAAGCTCAAACCATGAATAGACGGCTGCGGGCTTCAATTCGACTGGATTACGTGTTCGTACGCCTTCGGATCTACGCTGCAATAAAATTGCGGCCACTGGGTGGACTTCCCGTCGTTTTCAGCTTCGGGGTATGCCAATGAGCTTTTGCCGGCGATCCCCGAAATTACGATCTTCATTCGCAATCTCTTACGGCACCTTTAGTCATCTTTTTTTTGCGTAACACTATACCAGCTTTTTGCTGCTCTAATATTAGACAGCCCATGTTAAGTATGGCCGTCGTTCCCGCGTCGAATTTCTACGCTTTCCAGCGTCTTTTTTATTATTTTTAACGTAAAACGTCCGGGAATAGGAATGTTCGTAAACGAAGCTACTCAAACAACGAATGACGTAACGATGTGATTTCGCGCAATGCACGGCAGGAAATTTCTGAACGGAGCATGCGCAGTTCGATCGCCGCGGGGACGCGCTTAATTTAAATGCTTCACGCCCCTTAATCGCTTATTTCGATTACGCGGCGAGAAATAGACTACGCCGCCGTAGCGTACGGGCAAAAATCTACCAGAATTCGGTGTAGAGCCTGGTAAAATACGGCAGCGTAGAGTATTTCGATTACGCAGCGCAATATTAAGTGTATCTGAATCTGGCCCGGAGTTTGTGATTCTGTAAAAGAGTTCTATTACTCATCTCCCTGGCAGGTTAAAGTGTCACTAAACCCACTTAATAAAAAAAACTGTCATTGCATATCATATGACATGCTGTTCATACTCATTAATTCATTATGGGATTCATTTTCTGCATTCTGAAAAAAATCTGATTGATCCAGCTTCTCTCTATTTCCCCCTCTTGTCCACGTCCCCAATGCAGTTGGAGATTTTGCAGAGCAGTGTTGGCAGTTAGTGCAGTGGCTCAGGTTTCAGTGAGTTTCTATACTAAACATTTCCTCCCTATCACATCTGAGCAGCCCGTGTGATTATAGAGTCACACATGTGGGCGTATACACAGTGATAAATGACAGCTCACTTCCTCCCTCTTCCTCTATGCCTGCTACCCAGCTACACACAATGGGGGCAGGATATTACATCTTGATTGATGGAGGGTTCATCTTCCTGTTATTCTATGATACAGGGCTGAGGTGTGTGACACAGCCTGTGACTGACAGACATCCGCCCACACCATGATTTTGCCAAAAATAATAGGGATTTGATGTCAAATATATATTTGTATGATGATTTAAAACAGTTTCTTGATATTAATAATTTTTACTCTGTATCCCAAAGGCCGCTCCACTCAAGCCCTGGAGCAACCGTGCGTTCCACTGACCAATTGATGAAAACCAGAAGACAGGGACCCAGAAGTGACGTGATAATGCCTCGACATACTGTTGGTCGTATGACGATATTAGGAAGCCATCCTACAAAGACCCCATGCGGACATATCCAGTGCTGGATATGTATGCTGATCTATAGTGATTTTTACAGGGGGAGAGGGCCCTTATCTATAGTGATATTTCCAGGGGGGTGAGGGCCCTGATCTATAGTGATTTTTACAGGGGGAGAGGGCCCTGATATATAGTGATTTTTACAGGGGGGTGTGGGCTCTGATCTATAGTGATTTTTACAGGGGGAGAGGGCCCTGATCTATAGTGATTTTTACAGGGGGGAGTGAGAGCCCTGATCAATAGTGATTTTTACAGGGGGAGAGGGCCCTTATCTATAGTGATATTTACAGGGGGGTGAGGGCCCTGATCTATAGTGATTTTTACAGGGGGAGAGGGCCCTGATATATAGTGATTTTTACAGGGGGGGTGTGGGCCCTGATCTATAGTGATTTTTACAGGGGGGAGAGGGCCCTGATCCATAGTGATTTTTACAGGGGGGTGTGGGCCCTGATCTATAGTGATTTTTACAGGGGGAGAGGGCCCTGATCCATAGTGATTTTTACAGGGGGGAGAGGGCCCTGATCCATAGTGATTTTTACAGGGGGGTGTGGGCCCTGATCTATAGTGATTTTTACAGGGGGAGAGGGCCCTGATCCATAGTGATTTTTACAGGGGGGAGAGGGCCCTGATCCATAGTGATTTTTACAGGGGGGTGTGGGCCCTGATCTATAGTGATTTTTACAGGGGGAGAGGGCCCTGATCTATAGTGATTTTTACAGGGGGAGAGGGCCCTGATCTATAGTGATTTTTACAGGGGGAGAGGGCCCTGATCTATAATGATAGTGTTTTTTTTTTTTTACTGGGGGAGAGGGTCCTGATCTAAGCAGACCTTACATTTTACTAAGAAATAATGCCATTTTAGTGATTTAAATGTTATATGTTAAATTATTAGCACTGAAAAACCTGTGCAGAAATGCCAACACTCAAAGGACTTGATTTGAAAGAGACATGCTTATTTAAAGTTTAATTTAAAATAAATCACCCCTTATATCATGGACAGCTTGTTCAATATATTTCTAACCGAAGAAGTGGATAGGTTTCTGTTCAACGCTGTCTTGTTTGTGCACATGACACAGCAGAAATGACAACCATGACAAAGTGATGATAAATCATCTTATCAAGAGCTTTTATAGATGGTGGCCATTTTCAAACATAAGTTCATGGCTGGTGTTTCTATAGAAGTCATGCTACGTTGTAGATCATCAATCCTAATCTAGTTCCTACAGTATCTTCCAATATTGGCTATTGAGATTCTTATTCTCCTTGCTTTAAAAAAAAAATGGGATTAGCTGTAAAACAATATCTAATTCTGTTCAGACATTGTTTAGTAGTAGAGTCCTCCATGCTCAATACAAAGAATGAGATTGCTGCTTTCGGAGCTTGCAATTATTTATCTGTTGTAAGTTGTCTTCACCTTACTTCCTGACATATACCAGAACATGATGAGCCTGAGGTTTGAAAACTGCAGGACAACTGGAGCCATTGCTTACAACAATCAGCCAAATTACAACTTTCATTCATATGTGTTTCCAGTTTCTTTTTTTGCACCAATTTAAGGGTCAGATTTGACAGCCTTTCATTTGCTTTAAAAATGCTCCTCTACAAGTCTATGGAAAAGGCAAAAGCAGCTGATGCAGGTGCATCTGCAATGAATTCTGAATGATCTCAAAAAATGGCCTGGTCATTAAGCAGACACATCTTCCAGTCTGTAAGTGGTTAAAATACATGCAGGTTGCACTATTTCTGCATGTTTGATACTAATTTCTTGTGTTTTTGTGACTGATTTCAAATTTAAAGTGTTACTCCACCTTTAGACCCCCCCAAAACTAGGGTTTATCCTTCCCCACAAAAGCTGTCCATTTTGAAATTGGTGAGGCTGTGCGAGGCTCCGCCCACACAGCGCTTCATTCATTCACAGAGATCTGTAGCGTGACGGACTTGAAATTCTCAATGATGATCACCTCACTTGCAGTTCATTGACACCTCTCTCCAAAAGAAAGTCTGTATCTTGGAACTGGAGGAAGAGTTTAAAGGGGCCCAGCATTGCACCAGTGATCCATTGATTGCAGCTGCAATGCTTTGCAGACTAATTTGAAAGAAAATAACATGTAAATATGGGCATATTTATTACTTTTTGCAAAAGTTTGGAACAAAGGGGGGAGAAAAATTAAGCAGATACCCACAACAACCAATCAGACACTTGCTCCTATTTTATATCCTATACAACAAATGGGCTACTCTCTAATTTTTCCTTTGTATTTCTACAATATGCAAAGAAAACACATGCCTATCTATGAACACGCTGCAGATTTCACAATTATTTTTTAGTTTTGACTGTTTCCCTAAAATGACAGAAAAGGTAAAAATAACATCAATGTTCCCTTGTGCATGGACAAAGGTCACATTTCCAAAAGCAGGAAACGAGAGTGTCTAAATTAAGGCATCTGTCAAAAAACATTGAGATTTGTTATTACAGTCTACAAGGCTACATGTACTAAGGACTAAGAGTACCTTTAAAGATCAAAGAGAACATTATATTTGAATGCTACAACAAGCAATTTATAACTTTAATGTCTTGAACAGTCTACATTTCTAAATAATGTATCACCTTCAGCCTTCAATTGCAAAAAAAAAATGCACAGATGTCTTATAATAAATTTCATTAATACAGCACATGCTGACTTCTTCAATAAGGCATCGTAAAAAGCAATGACAGTGCGCACAGTGCAGTAGAAATCAGATTATCACTGTAAAGAAAGTCAGATGAGTGAAATCAGTGATGGATTAAAGTATATGTGATCAAAGTAGTTTAAACATCATGCGTAAGACAGGACGCCCAAATCTCTTGCTCTGCTTGCTTTTATTGTAACTCCAAAAAATTGTTATGTACCTTTTTTAACCACTTCAATACCGGGCTTTTATACC
Organism: Rana kukunoris; assembly: GCA_029574335.1. Classification (NCBI taxonomy): domain Eukaryota; kingdom Metazoa; phylum Chordata; class Amphibia; order Anura; family Ranidae; genus Rana; species Rana kukunoris. The sequence goes on from CM056056.1 coordinate 58,604,222, forward strand.
ACCTCCATACCGGGCCTATTCTGACACTTCTTTACTACATGTAATAATCATCATTCTTTTGCTAGAAAATTACACAGTACCCCCAAACATTATATATGTTTTTTTTAGCAGACACCCTAGGGAATAAAATGGCGGTCATTGCAACATTTTATCTCGCACGGTATTTACGCAATCATTTTTCAAACGCCTTTTTTTTGTAATTTATTTATTCATGAATTAAAAAAATAACAAAACAGTAAAGTTAGCCCAATTTTTTGGTATTATGTGAAAGATTATGTTACACCGAGTAAATAGATACCCAACATGTCACGCTTTAATTATGCGCACACTCATGGAATGGCGCCAAACTTCGGTACTTAAAAATCTCCATAGGCAACGCTTTATTTATTTTTTACAGGTTACCAGTTTAGATTTACAGAGGAGATCTAGTGCTAGATTCGTTGCTGGCACTCTAACGCACGCGGCGATACCTCACTTATGTGGTTCAAACGGCGTTTACATATGTCGGCGGGACTTACGTGTGCATTCGCTTTTGCACGCAAGCTATCGGGGACAGGGGGGTTTTATTTTTTTTTTATCTTTTATTTATTTTTTTGACTTATTTTTTATTTATTTTTCCACTTTTATTCCTATTACAAGGAATGTAAACATCCCTTGTAATAGGAAATGTGTGTGACAGGTCCTCTTTAAGGAGAGATGCGGGGTCAATAAGACCTCACATCTCTCCTCCAGGCTGGAAACCATGAGATCGGTGAAAAAAAATTCACTGATCTCATGAATGGTGGCTTACAGCCGCAATCGCGGCTTTGTTTACTTACGGGGACCCGGGCGTGACGTCATCACATCTCGCCCGGGTCCTCCGACGGTCATAGAGATGACTGGTGACCATCTGGTCACCAGTCATCTCTATGCTTCCTGCTGATCATTCTTAGATTCTTAGATTATGCAGAATCGCCGGCTGAAGAAGAGGATATCTGGATGATGCCTCTGGCTGCAGGCATCATTCAGATATCCACCCGCAAAGCTCAGGCCGTCAAGTGACGGCCACTTAGGATGGTAGATCCCATCTCAGGCCGTCAATTTTATATGGCTGGGTATTGAAGTGGTTAAAGTGGTTGTTAAGTTAGTGATGAAAATTACTGGCAGCCCCTCTGTAATAACAAGATATACTGTGCAGTATCTTTTTTTTTTTAAATCATGCAGCTAAATACCCTCTTTTCACATCACTTGTCATCCCGCCACTCTCCTTCCCCAAACTAAGGACTATAGCGGGAGGGGCTGAGATTCCCCTCTGACACCAGCTGGGAGGTCAGATGCACGCACAGCGGCAATGTGAAAGATGGTATTTAGCTGCAAGATTTTAGAAAAACAAACACTGCACAGTATATCTTGTTTTTAAAGAGGGGCTGGCAGACACTAGCTTTACAGACACATGGAATAGCGGCGGGAGGGGTGGGGAGAGACTCGGAACTGACAGGAAAGAAGGGAGGGTGAATGGGAGAGACTCTGAACACAGCGGGATGATGGAGGCACATAAACTGACCACGGTATTACAGATAAGCAACCATGATTACTGTGGTCAGTTCACATAGGTGACACGTGCCCTGCTGTGCTGGGCTTTGTACCCTGATGTGCTGTTTCATGTGCCCTGTACCCTGATGTGCCATGTGCTCTGTCCTGATGTGCTGTGCCCTGATGTGCCATGTCCTGTACCCTGATGTGCCATATCCTGATGTGCTGTGCCCCATGTGCCCTGATGTGCTCTCATGTGCCCCATGTTCCCTGGTGTGCTCCATGTTCCCTGATTGTGCCCTGATGTGCTTTCATGTACCCCATGGCACATCAGGGTACATGGGCCACATCAGGGCACATGGGGCACAATCCGAGCACATCAGAGCACATGGGGCATATCAGGGCACATGGGGCACATACGAGCACACCAGGGCACAATCAGGGCACAATCAGGGCACATGGGGCACATCAGGGCACATGGGAGCACATCAGGGCACAATCAGGGAACATGGGGCACATTAGAGCACATCAGGGCACAGCACATCAGGACAGGGCACGTGGCACATCAGGGTACAGGGCACAGGGTACCCTGATGTACAGAGCCCAGCACATCAGGGTAAATGAGGCACATGAGGGTACATGGGGCACATGAGGGTACATGGGGCACATGGCACATTGGGGCACATGAGGGTACATGGGGCACAATTAGAGCCCATCAGGGCACAATCAGGACACATGAGAGCACATCAGGGCACACGAGAGCACATCAGGGCACACCAGGGCACATGAGAGCACATCAGGGCACATGGGAGCACATCAGGACACAATCAGGGCACATGAGGGCACAATGAGGGCACAATCAGGGCACACCAGGGCACATGAGAACACATCAGGGCACAATCAGGGCACATGAGAGCACATCAGGGCACACCAGGGCACATGGGAGCACATGAGGGCACAATCAGGGCACATGAGGGCACAATCAGGGCACATGAGGGCACATGAGGGCACAATCAGGGCACATGAGGGCACAATCAGGGCACATGGGAGCACATGAGGGCACATGAGGGCACATGGTAGCATATCAGGGCACATGAGAGCACAGGTCAGCATTTACCTGTTGTTTTCTTCAAAGGCAGAGTAGCGCAGGAAGCATCTGTCATAAGTTCACTTGTCTCTCATGTCACGCTGCTACTCCCCGGCGGCTCCTCCCCCCTCTCTTCTCGTCCATCTCAGATGATGTCACAAGCAACTGGGGATGGATGAGAAGAGAGGGGGGGGCCGCCGGGGAGTAACAGCAGAAGCGTGACATGAGAAGTGAACATATGACAGACACTTCCTGCGCTATACTCTGCATCTACACTTCCGCGGCACCCCCCACACTGCCTGCGGCCCATTTAAAACCGTTCCATGGGCCGCAAATGGCCCAAATGGTCATCCTTCCTCATAGCAGGGGGGCATGTCTACTGCAAGATGATGGGCATAGTGTGACATCACACAGTAGGAAAGCACGTTCCCCCGCCTGTATGCCACAACACAGCAAGACTTGCAAGGGGACGTGGCCACAAAATTAACATACCGTAGGCGATGCAGGCCTGCTGGGTGGAGGTATAGTGGAGGTATAGTGTGCCTATACCTCCACCCAGAAATCTCAGATCTTAACGGCAATGAAGGCATCAAACTCACGGGAATATCGGATATTAGGGCATACCATCCACATGAGACTGAATGATTCAGACTTATCATTCCATGCAATCATACATCCCACACTGTCAATCCAAGCTATTTCAAAGGCCCATTCGGCCAAGGAGGGTGCCTCAGCCCGCCGTCAATGCCTGGCGATTAGAAAGAAGGCCGATGTAAGGCCCCGTACACACGATCAGACACGTCCGAGGAAACATGTCCGACGGACCATTTCATAGGACAAGGCTGAATTGTCTGTTGGTCTGATGTGCGTACACATCATCGGACCAAAATCTCCCCGACCAGAACGTGGTGACGTAGAACACAACGACTTGATGAAAAAACGAAGTTCAATGCTTCCAAGCATGCGTCGACTTGATTCTGCACATTCGGGAGATTTTGGTCCGATGGTTTGTGTACTAACCATCGAACCTGTCCGACGGACAGGTTTCCAGCGGACAAGTTTTCAAGCATGTTTGGAAATGTTTGTCCGCTGTTAAACGGTCCGATAGGACGTACACACGATCGAACATGTCCACTGAAACTGGTCTGCGGACCAGTTTCAGCGGACATGTTCGATCGTGTGTACGCGGCCTAAGGCCTCGTACACACGATCAGACATATCCGGTGAAAACGGTCCGCGGACCATTTCCATCGGATATGTCCGACCGGGAGTTTGATCCGATGGCGTGTACACACCATCGGATCAAATTCCCCGCCGCCGGACGGCGCGGTGACGTGGCGGTGACGCGGCGGTGACGTTGACGCCGCCACGTCACCGCCACGTCACCGCACCAGGAAGTTAAACACTTCCGCGCATGCGCCGAATCCATTCGGCGGCGGCGCGGCGGCGGTGGGAGACGACATGTCTGCTGGTAAGTGTACTAACCAGCAGACACGTCGGGCGGACAGATTTCCACCGGATAGATTTCAAAGCATGCTTTGAAATCTGTCGGGTGGAGAAATCTGTCCGCTAGCCCATACACACGAGCGGAGTTGTCTGCTGAAACGGTCCATCGGACCGTTTTCAGCGGACATATCCCCTCGTGTGTACGAGGCCTAAGAGGTGGGAGTGGATGTGAGTCCCTCAACATGATTTGATACACTTGAGATAAAGAGTGGTCAGGCTTAGCCAATTGTGACAGCAAGGATTTAAAATCAGTGGAAGGTCGCGTTAGAGAGTTTTGGAAGGACCGTGTGCCCATGTAGTGGTTCAGTTGCGTGTATTCTAGCTAAGCACCTGCAGGTTTATGACAAAATGGGAGTATACACGAAAGGGGATGGGAGTCTGACCCTCGTGAACTTGGAGCAGCAAAGGGCTGCCCTGTCGGTGCCAACAAGGAAAAGTGGAGCCCATTTCTGTCAGTAAAAAGAGGCAAGACCAAAAATTGGGTCATAGGACTCAGTCTAGTAAAGAGCAGACCCCTACCGAGATACTGTAAGTATCCCATATATGGAGCGCTGCATGTATTGTGAGGGGTAATAGGGCTTTTGGGAGGTTGACGGTCCGGTTCAGTCTAGGTCAGGGAAGTAACCTCTGAAGAAAGGAGGTAATTTTCCAGTCAAGTCCATAATTTAGTGGATGTGCCATTGTACCTATCAACTAGCCTAATCAAAGAGACCACCTGAAAATAAGCAACAGATGGGGTAAAGCTACACCTTCCCTGTTCTTCGTTAAGGACAGAATCATCTATAGAATCCTATTTTTCTTATGATGCCAAATTAACCACTTAAGCCCCGGACCAATATGCTGCTAAATGCCCAGAGGCGTTTTTACAATTCGGCACTGCGTCACTTTAAAAGACAATGGCGCGGTCGTGCGACGTGGCTCCCTTTTCTTCCCACAAATAGAGCTTTCTTTTGATGGTATTTGATTGCCTCTGCGATTTTTATTTTTTACGTTATAAACAAAAATAGAGCGACATTTTTGAAAAAAAAAACAATATTTTTTACTTTTTGTTATAAGAAAAATCGAATAAACTAAATTTAGTCAAACATTTAGGCCAAAAAAAATCACAATAAAAAAAAAATTAGCTACCGAGCGGCAACAGCGACACTAATACAGCGATCAGAAAAACGATTGCTTAGTGACGCTGGCAATAGGGGGTGAAAGGGTTAACTAGGGCGGTGATCAAGGGGTTAAACCTTTATTAGGGGGGGTACGGGGCTACCCTAGATCTAACACTAACTGCCTGTCACACTAAATGTCACACTGACACTAAATGCAGTGATCAGTAAATATATAATCACTGCAATCAGTGACATTGTGACAAGGGGCTGGAGGGGTGATCGGAAGGGGTTAAGTGTGCCTATGTGTGTGGTGTCAGTGTAGTGTTGGTGTGACTTACTGTGATGACTTCTCTCCTCTCGGCGGATTGAAAATACCGCCGAGAGGAGAGCTGACATCACTTCCTCTGCCAGTGTTGACATTATACAGGCAGAGGAAGTGACACGGCGGAGGCTCAGGGGATTGGCTGGGAGCGATCACGAGGGGGCGGACAAAAACGAACAGCCGCCCCCAGTGCTTTAAGTGGGCCGGAACGCGGCAGTACTCAGTACCGCAACTTCCAAAAATGGCCCTGGAGAGTACCAGCACCTCTCCGTGCGCCCAGTACGTGCGTTTCCCGTACCTGAACGCAGCCCCAGGCGGCACTTTCAGGGAAGCGGCAGCGGTGGACTTTAAAACGGCCATGAAAAAAAAGGGCGCGCCGCACTGTGATACATGTCCCGCCCTCCTCCTCCTCCTAGCTTGTGTGATAGAGCCAGTGTGCTGTCTGTCACACAAGCTGGTCTAGAGGAGGAGGGCGGGACATGTATCAGCGCGCGTGCCAGAACTGTTACCGTGAGGAGAGGAAGAACTGCCTTCAGAACTGCCTTCAGAACAGTAAGTACACTGTACACGTGTGAGGGGGAGGAGAGGGAAGACAGGGAAGACACTCTCATGTGAAGAGGGCTGCTGATGGGGACACACACTCTGATCTGATGTAAGGAGGTGCTGATGGGGACACACACTCTGATCTGATGTAAGGAGGTGCTGATGGGGACACACACTCTGATCTGATGTAAGGAGGTGCTGATGGGGGACACTCTGATGTAAGGAGGTGCTGATGGGGGACACTCTGATGTAAGGAGGTGCTGATGGGGGACACTCTGATGTAAGGAGGTGCTGATGGGGGACACTCTGATGTAAGGAGGTGCTGATGGGGGACACTCTGATGTAAGGAGGTGCTGATGGGGACACTCTGATGTAAGGAGGTGCTGATGGGGGACACTCTGATGTAAGGAGGTGCTGATGGGGGACACTCTGATGTAAGGAGGTGCTGATGGGGGACACTCTGATCATGTAAGGAGGTGCTGATGGCGGACACTCTGATGTAAGGAGGTGCTGATGGGGGACACTCTGATCATGTAAGGAGGTGCTGATGGCGGACACTCTGATGTAAGGAGGTGCTGATGGGGGACACTCTGATCATGTAAGGAGGTGCTGATGGCGGACACTCTGATGTAAGGAGGTGCTGATGGGGACACTCTGATGTAAGGAGGTGCTGATGGGGGACACTCTGATGTAAGGAGGTGCTGATGGGGACACTCTGATGTAAGGAGGTGCTGATGGGGGACACTCTGATCATGTAAGGAGGTGCTGATGGGGGACACTCTGATGTAAGGAGGTGCTGATGGGGGACACTCTGATGTAAGGAGGTGCTGATGGGGGACACTCTGATGTAAGGAGGTGCTGATGGGGGACACTCTGATGTAAGGAGGTGCTGATGGGGGACACTCTGATGTAAGGAGGTGCTGATGGCGGACACTCTGATGTAAGGAGGTGCTGATGGGGGACACTCTGATGTAAGGAGGTGCTGATGGGGGACACTCTGATGTAAGGAGGTGCTGATGGCGGACACTCTGATGTAAGGAGGTGCTGATGGGGGACACTCTGATGTAAGGAGGTGCTGATGGGGGACACTCTGATGTAAGGAGGTGCTGATGGGGGACACTCTGATGTAAGGAGGTGCTGATGGGGACACTCTGATGTAAGGAGGTGCTGATGGGGGACACTCTGATGTAAGGAGGTGCTGATGGGGACACTCTGATGTAAGGAGGTGCTGATGGGGGACACTCTGATCATGTAAGGAGGTGCTGATGGGGGACACTCTGATGTAAGGAGGTGCTGATGGGGACACTCTGATGTAAGGAGGTGCTGATGGGGGACACTCTGATGTAAGGAGGTGCTGATGGGGGACACTCTGATGTAAGGAGGTGCTGATGGCGGACACTCTGATGTAAGGAGGTGCTGATGGGGGACACTCTGATGTAAGGAGGTGCTGATGGGGGACACTCTGATGTAAGGAGGTGCTGATGGGGGACACTCTGATGTAAGGAGGTGCTGATGGGGGACACTCTGATGTAAGGAGGTGCTGATGGGGGACACTCTGATGTAAGGGGGCTGCTGATTGGGACACTGATGTATTTTTTTAATGCTGATGATGGTGGGGGTGGGGGGGGCTGTCTTGCGATGGTGAGGGGACCTGATTTTTTTTAGTGATGATGATGATGATGGTTTGGGGGGGGGGGCGCACCGGCGCCTAATAGAGTACCGGCACCTCTTTTGGCCCACTTAAAGCACTGGCCGCCCCCTTGTCCCAGATCGCTCCCGGAGGTAAGCCGCCTGCCACACCCAGTGGAAGGGGTCCCGATCGGACCCCCGACCCGCAAAAAGGCAAGGACGTACATGTACGCCCATCTGCATGTACGTGCCATTCTGTGGACGTACATAGTCGTGCGGCGGGCATTAAGCGGTTAAGTTTGGCTTGAGTTAGAGAAGGAAAAAGGCCTGGAGGCGGGGGAGCTGGAAAAGCTTATAAAGTATACAGTAATTGTGTTAGAAAATCCATTTTAAAAACATTTATCTGCCCGAACCATGATACACTATACAGGGCCGCCATCAGGGTGGTACAGGCAGTACACCTGTAAGGGGCCCGGGGGTCCCCAGGGGCCCGGATGGGAACCACCCTAAAAAAAAAGGGGTCCGAAGGTCCCCAGGGGCCCAGAGGCCACCAAGGGCCCCAGATGGCAAGCCCTTTTTTTTTATAAAAAAAATTTTTTTTTATTATAAAAAAATATTTTTTAATATATTTTTATTTTGTTTTTTATTAAAGGGCCAATTTTTTTTTCTTTTATTTTTTTTAGAGGTCCGAAGGTCCCCAGGGGCCCGGAGGCCACCAGGGCCCCAGATAGCAAGCCCTTTTTTTTATAAAAAACTATTTTTTTTTATAAAAAAATATTTTTTTTTATAAAAAAACATTTTTTTTATAAAAAAATATTTTTTTTATAAAAAAATATTTTTTTATATAAAAAAATATATATTTTTTAATATATTAAATGAAAAATATATTGCGCTAATCCAAGGTAAAAATATAAAAATATGTGACATACAATAGTATTGTGTAAAATACGTGGAAACTAATAAAAGAGAGGGTAAAGGCAGCCAACACAACAATGGAAAATATTGTAAGTGAATATGTGAAAAAAGTGCAGCGCCAATTAAACCGAGGTATCCCACAGTAGGAATGCCCAACGAAAATAAGTGATAATTCCAAATAAGGTAAAAACCGGTTATGTGAGAGTGTCAGTCCCCACCGGAAAAAACTATTCACAACAGGTGATATATGTCAAAATAACAATATTGCCAATATTACAAACAGTGTGCAAACCTAATGGTGAAAATAAAATACTCCAGTAATAGATTGTGAATAACCATAGACAATCTTCTAAGCAGTCCAAATACAATAATGGATATATATAAAAATAATAATGTCCTCTGTTGGATAACTTTCCAGCATCTAGGGATTGTATGTAACCTGTTCCAATTGGAACCAGAAGGGGACTCTTAGTACTGGTCAGTGTCATACAATTCTTCTAAAACTCCACATTCCTGTAAAACTCCACATTCCTGTATGATAGGCGTAAGGTAAAGTTGGAATGACTACGCTTACCGACTGCTGTAGACCCGCAGCTCACCATACGGTGGGGGGTCCCTTGAGCTTGGATGGGTTGGATACCCGGTCACTATCCCAGTGCAGATCTTACTGTGGATGATCCAGAAGTCCACGCAGGGGAACAGCCAGGGTGTTCAATGGAGATGAATCCTCATGCAAGGTTGATCACGTAAGGAAACAGCCAGGATTTTCAATAAAGTTGAATCCTCATGCAAGGTTGATCCAAACAGGAAATGGGAGATAAGAAAAAAAGGAGAAAATCGTCTCCTCATAGTGTAAAAAAATTTATTAAAAATGGGTACACATTTAAAACAAATCAAAAAAGACTTCCTTTTTACAAGAAGGAAAAACTTGTAAAATGTGTACAAAATCAAAGCTTAAATGTCCTTACACACCACAGCAATATTCCACCTCTAGGAACAACAAATGAATAAAAAGTCCAGGAAGGGCAAAGAAATTCAGGTAAATTCCAGTGATAACCCGACCAGTTTCGTCTAACAAGACATCAACTGGGGTGTAGTCCTTTTTTTAGAGGTCCGAAGGTCCCCAGGGGCCCAGAGGCCACCAAGGGCCCCAGATGGCAAGCCCTTTTTTTTTATAAAAAAAAATATTTTTTTATAAAAAAAAATATTTTTTTATAAAAAAAAAAATATTTTTTAATGTATTTTTATTTTGTTTTTTATTAAAGGGCCAATTTTTTTTCTTTTATTTTTTTTAGAGGTCCCCAGGGGCCCGGAGGCCACAAGGGCCCCAGATGGCAAGCCCTTTTTTTTATAAAAAAATATTTTTATACAGCCCCCCCCCCCCCCCCCCCCCCCCCCGCTTCTCAATTTGCCTGAAGCTGTGTAAAATTCATGATGGCGGCCCTGACACTATATTACCAAAAGCATTCACAAGAATTTTGCAACAAACTATCGGATTATTACATTAACAAAATTGAAAAAAATCTGTGAAAGTATTCAGCAAAATAGCACCATCTATCTTCGCCCTCTCTTTGAAATCATCAGTAACCAGAAGTTACTTTATCATTCTTATGCAGATGACACACAACTGTATTTTCGCATCTGCAACAACAAGGATTATTATCTCGGACTAGAGAAATGCCTTAGGCCGTGTACACACGGCAGAGAACCTCGACGGGCAGAACACATCGTTCCGCCCGTTGAGGGTCTCTGCCGGCCGTCGAAATCGGCGACCCGCCCGTCGGGAATGGCAACCAGCCATTCATCCAGGCGGGCCGTCGAGCAAAAAGAGAGCGTGCTCTCTTTTCGCTCGCCGGGATTCCCGACGGGCGGGGCGAGCGCTCTGTGTACACACGGCCGAGGTCCTCGCTGGAATGCAGCTTCCAGCGAGGTTCACGCTGGTTTCCAGCGAGAACCTCGGTCGTGTGTACGCCGCCTCACTCTGATAGAAAATTGGATGACCAAGAGTTATCTTAAACTCAACGGTTCAAAAACAGAACTTCTCCTGTTTCACGCCAAGCGAAATAATCAACCAGCAACAACATGGACACCCCCGCCCATTCTGGGTAAAACTATCACCCCTAGCACCAAAATCAAAAGTCTTGGAGTCATTTTTGACACCTACATGACAATGGATGCAGAAAAAGGATCAGTAGTCAGTGGATCGCACCATCTGCTGCGCCTACTACGCAGACTCATTCCCTTTATCCCTAAAGAAGACATAGCAGTCGTGGTGGGAACAATTATCAACTCCAGACTTTATGCAAATGCCCTTTATCTCGGACTCCCCAAATACCAAATCTTTTGTCTGCAAGTCGTTCAGCAGTCGTTCAGCATATGGCCGCTCGACTGGTAAAAAACCATGGGAATCAATCTCACCTTCACTGAGATCCCTTCATTGGTTGTCAGTAAAAGACAGAATTACTTTCAAGGCACTCTGTCTAACACAAAAGTGTATTCAAGGAATCGCCCCCCAATATCTATGTGAAAAACAAAATGCTCACAACCCCAATCGCGTTCTGCGATCCACCAACCAAAATCTACTCCAGATACCCAAAGCAAGATACAAGTCCAAAGGAGAATGTAGATTTGCAGTCCAAGGACCCAGATTGTGGAACACTTTACCAACCAGCATCCGGTTGGAGGTGAACCACCTGGCCTTCAGAAGAAAAATCAAAACCCATCTTTTCTGAGGATTACCTAAGGAATGGATACCAAGTGCCCAGAGGCGATTCAGTTCGCATGTGTTGCGTTATATATAAGTTTCTCACTCACTCATTGGGATGCTTGCCTTTATACACACATGAACTTTAATGACATCTCAGTCTTATTTCGTAGGGTTCAGTATTAACTTGCAATTATAACAGCTTCAACTCCTCTGGGAAGCCTGTCCACAAGGTTTGTCTATGGGAATATTTGACCATTCTTCCAGAAGTGTATTTTTGAGGTCAGGCACTGATGTGGACCAGAAGGCTCTGCTCTAACTCATACCAAAGGTGTTCTATCTGGTTGAGATCAGGGCTCAGTGCAGGCCAGTCAAGTTCCTCCACCCCAAACTAGCTCATCCAAGTCTTTATGGACCTTGCTTCGTGCACTGGTCCAAATTATTTGGTGGAGGGGGGATTATGGTGTGGAGTTGTTTTTCGGGGTTTGTGCTTGGCCCCTTAGTTCCAGTGAAGGGAACCCTTAAGACATCAACATACCAAGACATTTTGGAGAATTTCATGCTCCCAATATTGTGGGGATGGCCCCTTCCTGTTGCAACATGACTGTGCACCAGTGCACAAAGCATGGTCCATAAAGACATGGATGGAATGCATTCTGGTTCCAGTCATTGTATTCCCATGATTATTGGTGAAAATGTTTTTCCCATATAGAATTGTGATATTAAATTAAAGAATACAAATATGGGGCCAGATTCAGAAAGAATTAGATTCCCGCAGAGTATCAGAGATACTCTACGCCGCCGTACTTTACCTGGCTCTAGGAGGAATTTAGAGAGATTTTGGCCCGTAAGGTACGGCGGCGTAGTGTATTTCTCCCGGCGGAATCAAACTATGGGGGAATAGGGGGCGTGAGGCATTTAAATTAAGCGCATCCCCACGGCGATCGAACTGCGCATGCTCTGTTCAGAAATTTCCCGCCGTGCATTGCGCGAAATCACGTCGTTACGTCATTTTTTTTTTGAGTAGCGTCGTTTACGGACATTCCTATTCCCGGACGACTTACGCAAAAAAAAAAAAAAAAAAAATTGAAAGTCGACACGGTAACGACGGCCATACTTAACATGGGCCGCGTAACGTTAGACCAGCTAATAGCTGGTTTAACTTTACGTAGCGAAAAAATGACGTACGCGATTGCGAACGACGCTCGTAACTTCGTGGATCGCCGCAAAAAGCTCATTTGCATACCCCGACGCTGAAAAGGACGCGAACTCCACCCAGCAGCGGCAAAAAGATCGCAGCGTAGATCCGAAGGCGTACGAAGACGTAAGCCTGTCAGATCGAAGCCCAACGCCGCCGTATCATGGTTTGACGATTCAAACTAGTGATACGGCGCGCGTAATTTGAAAGTACTGGTGTTAGACAGGCGTAATGGCTCTCTGAATCTGGCCCTCGGTGTCTTACATTATTTAAATACTTAATTACTTTTTAATATACGGTAACTTATTAATCATGCTAATGTGCTAGATTCTGTAGATACATTTTTTTTTTTTGATCAGGGATTCCTTTAGTGTATAAAGGTTGTAAAAAGCTCTGCCAGGGAACCCCCATCCCCACATTTTCTGCTTGCAGAATCACAAAAGAAACCTGTAATAAAGAGGTTGCCATTGTTGACGTAACCCTATACGGGTTCCTTGTTGTCATGCTGATCCAGAGGCTCCAGTCATTTCTAGGTCACTGAGAGTTCTAACCCCTGTGTGTTAACTTCATATCTAGACCAATGAGAGTAAATTGTAGAGGATTCTGAATTGCATCAAAGTGCATTGCATCAAACGCTTTCCATGTGGTCTAAAATGACCCGCTTTTTTTTTTTTCTGCTAGCCCATATCACTATAGAATATTGTATTTCCTTTAAAAAAATGGGCCCAGATTCAGGTACATCTGCGCATTATTGGACCGGCATAGCGCACCGCCTTTACGTTAGACTTGCGCAATTTTGCAGCATAATCACCCTATTCTCGTAGCTTTTGCGCAGAAAATTGCGCATGCGTAACATTTTTTCAGAGGCGTAAGGCAGAGTAATACAAATTGGGAAGGACGTGGGCGTGTTACATTGAAATGAGCCGTGACCCCATGCAAATGAAGGGCCGGCCGGCTCGCGCATGCGGGCATGAAGGAGACCATGGTCAGCTCCGCTGTGCGCATGCTCACAACTCGGGAGTGGCGCAATCAGTGAAATTGGAAATGGACTAGGGCAACGTTGTGAACTACGCAAACAGCATAAATAGACAGACACAAACGCACTTGCATTGCAAAAGTACATCCCTTTGTCCCTTCCCATTTAACCAAGTGCTTTTGTCCTGTTGTTCGTTGCGTTGTGTTTTGTAGTTGTCAGATTAGTGTTCTGTGTGATCAAGTGTTTGTTAGTAGATCTTTGAAAGTGTTTTTTGATAAGTGTTTGAGTGACTGTTTGTTTGATATATTTCTGTTCGTTTGTTTTCTTGCTGTTTTTTTGCTGTTTGTTTTTGTGACTGTTTCTTGCTGAGTGCTAGTGTGATTTTTTAGGTGTTAGTTTTCTCTTTGTGTGTGTTCTTGCTTGATTGGTTGTGCTTGTTTTTGTGAGTGATTTTTGTTGACTGGGAGTGAGTTTTTTTGGAAGTATGACAGAGAGAAAGCGAAAGCTCAATTTTACTGTGGGGGAAAAAAGAATTCTTGCCCGGGCCATTAGCGATTATGGGCGTTTCCTCCACGGCCCGGACAGTGCCAACACCAACCCGGCCAGGAGGAGGGAGATTTTGGATATGATCACTGAGCAGGTCAATTCAGCGGGGGAGGGGGAGACACGGACCCGGTCTGGGATTGACAAAAAAATCAATGACCTCCGGCGTCTGGTCAAACAGAAGCTGGCCAGAATGCATGCCCATGCCAGGGGCACAGGAGGGGGCCCACCATGCCATATTAGGCTGACAGCGGAGGAGCGTGCAGTGGCCCTGACCTTTCATCGGCATGAAGTTGAGGGCCTGCCCGGCTTTGACTCAAGTCCGGAGCCCGTGGTGCCAGGTAAGTATTTTTTTTTAATATCAGGTGTGTAGCATGTGTGGGGGAGGGGGTGTAAGGGAATATGTGGCAAGTGTGTGGATCCTCCAACCTGTGAATGTTTTGTGTCATCCACAGATGTGCAGGAGGGTGCAGGGCCATCTGGCCTGACCGCACCATCCCCAGGACAGCAGCCTAATGAGGCTCCCCCAACAAGGCCAGAGTCCGCGGAGGAGGTTCAAGAGGAGGAGGAGAATCATGAGCAGGAGGAGAATCATGAGGAGGAGGAGTCCATGTCAGGCACTGGACGTTTGGTTTTTGAGGACTCCTCCCCTCTGGCTGGCAGCAGGCAGGCCTCCCTAAGGGGAAGCCCCCCCCCCTCCTCCCCCAACATGGCTCCCCTCCCAAGGGCCTCCTCTTCTCCCCGGCCACAAGCATCAGCTGGAGGCAGGATTTCATCCCAGAACACCAGGGGGTTGGCCGATCTCCTGCCCGCCACTCTGAGAAGGGACCAGTTCCTCCAGACCCGCCATCTGGGACAGGTCAGCCAGACATTGGTGCGGATGGAGGAGAGCCTGTCCTCCATCAAGGATACGCTGGGGAACCTGGACTCCCACTCCCGGGCTTTCACAACCAGCCTAAACGACCTGCAGACTACATCAGCAGGCGTTGGGCAGGATGTGAGGGCCCTTACCTAGGCTATCCAGGCCAACACGGCAACACTTGGTGCTGCCCTGGACAGAATAGCCGTGGCCTTGGAGGGCAGGCCGCCAGGTGGGCAGAGATCAGGGCCTGCTCCTCCTTCCCCGGTTTTCCCCCTCCCCCATGAGTCTCCCCTTAAGAGCCGGGGCCGTGGCCGGGGGCGCTCCAGGCGTGGCTCACGTCAAGGGCAATAATTTTTTTTCCCCTCTTTTTTTTTTTTTGCTGGAAAATTTTTGATTTTGCTGGTAATTTTTTTTATTTTTTTTGGGTTGTGAATGCTGTTTGAATGTGGGGGTGACATTCCTGCCAGAAAAGGGGTGTCACCCTCAATTTTGGTGGAGAAGGGTTCCCCAGGACCAGGGAGAAGTGATCCCCAGGTCCGTGTGAATGGTGTATGTGTGAATGGTGTGAATGGTGTACAGTGACATAATTGGAGCCTTGGCGTGGCGTTGCTGCTCACAAGTCCAGCATGGTGGACTGGTGCCAATCCAATTTGATGTTGATGTGGGGTGTGTGTGCTAGGGACCACAGTGGTGGGCATGCATGCATTCTCATTGTGCCATGATTAATGTGTGTGTTTAACGTGCAAAGATGCCCAATGTGAGCTGTCTCCTGGCTGCTCTTCCCTCAGAAGACGGGGGACCCTCGGTTAGGGGGGTATTGTCTGGTTCAGGGGTCAGGTCATCACGTAGGTCAATCTGCAGGCCCTTTCTTTCTGCGAAGTTGTGCAGCATGCAACATGCACCGATGATCTGGCACACAAAGTTTGGGGAATACAAGAGGGTACCCCCAGACTTATCCAGGCATCGGAAACGTGACTTTAGGAGGCCAAAGGTGCGCTCCACCACTGCTCGTGTTTGGGCGTGTGCTTGATTGTATCTTTCCTCTCCTGGGGTTGGGGGTTCCGGATAGGAGTCATGAGATGGGGTCCCAGTGGATATGCAGAGTCACCTGTAAGGAAAAACACAGGAGGATGTTAGTCATGCATGTGCCCCTTGTGATGTGTGCATCATGGGAGGGGATAGTCATGCCTGACTCCCATGTCACTCACCAACCAGCTTTGTGTCCCCATACACGTTCTTATCGAATTCCATTCGGATGTGGCATTGATTGTATATGTAGCTGTCATGGCTGGACCCTGGGTGTTTGGCACGGACGTGCCATATGAGGCCTTGGGCATCGACTATCACCTGTACGTTGATGGAATGCCAATGCTTCCGATTGCGGTACATGTGCTCTGTCTCATGGGGGGGCTGGAGTGCCACATGTGTGCAATCAATGGCCCCCACAGTGCGTGGGAATCTGGCAATTCTGTAGAAATCTGTCATTGCCTTCAGCCGCAGGTCCTCAGTGGTGGGTTTGATGATTTGGTTGGCCATGCGTCTGAGGATTGCAGGGACAATCTGGTGCACACATCTGCTCATGGAGGATTGTGACATCCCAGCCACCACTCCACTTTTACGCTGAAAAGAGCCACTGGCAAGGAAATGGAGTGTTGCCATGACCTTGACCAGTGGCTGCACTGCATGTGAGCGGTGTGTTGGGCTGGTGATGTCCTCCTGCAAGGTTGTGGTTAATTCCAGGATGACATGAGGGGTGAATCTGAAGATGCGATAAACCTCAGAATCACTCATGCCAAACAGGTCTATGCGGGTGCGGTATATCCTCTCCCGTGCCATCCTCCGTGCCATCCTCCATGCCCTCATCCTTCTTTGTTCATCTAAAGTCAGTAGTATAGCTATGTGCGACGATGCCCCTGGCATGTTGGCATACAGATTGTTGTGCAACACGTGTGACTGCTGAGCTCCTCACTAACAGTGTTGCTTTATCTAACAAGTAGACTTTTTTTCTCTTTTTAGACCAGCTTTTATATGCTCTAATTTTAGACAGGACATTTTGCTGTTGCGCACACTGCGTCGCCTGCGCTGCCCCAACGTTCTTTTGTGGATCCCCGTAAGTCCCTCATTAGCATATTTGACTAGCAAATCAATGGTCTGTCTAGCGCACTTTTGCGCGGACGGATGCGCCAGTCTAACGAAATTACGCGGGACAAAAAAAAGTAGATTTTTTGCGTATCTCGTTCTGGGGATGCCGTGCATCGAAACGCACGCGCACATTTCGACTTACGCACGCGCATCTCCTGTTGCGCAGGCGTAATCGCTCTGTGAATCTGGGCCATGTTGTCTACTTTAAAAAATGCAGAAGCATCTAAATAGTTTTAAGATCATATGTTTAATATAGAAATATGTGTGTTTTTCTGGAGTTCTTCTTTAAAAAAAAGTGGTGGTACAATGTTTCTGATCATTTAGAAGTTGTAAAGTGGCAGAGTGAGAATTGTTTGCCTCTTTCTATAGTAATCCTGTTATACTGTATGTGCATATAACATTTATATGCGTATTGGAGTGAAAATGATATGACACCCTCAAGGGGGGATTCTAGCATACATATGGAATCCAATTGCCTGGTTATTACAGTGAGAGAGTTACCATGTAACACAGGAAATAAAATATTTCCTTCATTAAAACTATTTTCCTATATGACTGCAAGTCAAGTAGATGGAATCAGCTTCAATAATCCTCCATAAAAAAAAAAACTGTCAATACCGTCAGCGTCAATAAAGTAATAAGGAAATGCTGTAAAATTCAAATTAAATAATGGTGAAACATTGGATAGCAGTGCTGGATTTTGCTGCTGTTCAATTGGAATGCAGCATTTTTGGAAGATAATTTGTCAATTTATGCGAATCTGAGGAGTTTTGTATGTCACTTATTTATGTTTTTGCTCCTATAAATCAAGGGTTAAAATGTTATTGCCTTGTCAAATATTCTTCACCATTAAACCCGCAGATGCACGCCACAATCTGCAGTTTAAAGTGACCCTGTCACTAGGTGAAAGAGACCAGCAGATCCCTGTAAGGGGAAATACTCACCTATCCCACATACTTCTGGGTGTAATAGTGTGTCCCCTATGCCTCTACATAGGTCCGTATGTAAAGGGTGGCCTCAGACAGCTTAATCTAAAAATAAGGGCGGGTACCATCATCCTTAGTAGTAGGATATTGGAAGAAAATACCTAGGGCTGCCCCAAACATGCCCCCGACATATTAGAGAAATTAGGACTATATCGGTACCCAAGGATTAGGCCAAAATTATAATAAAATAATTATCTTATTACGAAAAGGACATGGTTAAAAATAGTTTGTACATAAAGTAATTGATAAACAGTTGGTTACAACAGTGCATAGTTAATACAAATGGTTCCAAAAGAATGGATAATCTAGAGGGCTGAGATGTAGATCTTGACGCAGTCCTCTACATGTTTCGTGGCTACAGACGCTTCCTCAGGAGGAACCAGTCATTAACATCTACAAGGTAAGTACAATCTCATAATCATATCATCATAGATAAAGTTTAATAACAAAGAAAGAATAACAAAAAAAATATACAAAACAGTATATATGGTATTATTCTAGAGTGTCGGGGATCCATAGATTCATGTGTTGTGTACCAATGGAGACCAGTGGAGCACAGAGCAGCACTTGTTGAGGCACCCATAGTTAATTCCCCTGTGGCGGACATAGAAGGGTGTTGGTTGCTGTAGTTTTAGAGAATAATAATATAATAATAGGTGGGAATAGGACTGGCAACACAATGTGTTTTCCATTGGGGACAAAAACAATGAGACAAAATTAGAAAAAAAGGGGGACGGGATAGAGAGAAGGAGATGAAGGTAACAAAGAAAGGAAAGGAAGAGGGAAAAGGAAGCACAATTGAAAGGGGAGGAAGGGAAAGAAAGAAAGGGGATGGATGAGGAGGGAAAGGAAGGAACAGGTAAAAAGGGGAAAGTGGGAGGGGAGGGGGAGTAGAAAAGGGTGGGGCAAAGGGTGGAAAAGCGGTGAGGAAATAAGAAAGGGGAAAAAGGGAAGACAAAAGTGGAGAGGGAAAAGGGGGGGTTTGTTTGGGAGAGGGAAAGAAGGAAAAAAAAGCAAAAAGAGAGGGAGTAGGAAAAAAGAACAGAAAGGATAATGTAAAGTACATCAGTAGTGAGTGACGTACTGTAGGGGTTGGTGAGAGGAAGTACACCTTGCAGCATGGCATGTGGAAAAGTTGGATTTAGAGCGAAGATTTATCAGACTGCTCGCCAGAAAGGTGAACATTCTCCTTCTACAGGGATCTTCTAAGATCTTTCAGCTGTCCCAGTCCCTTTAATTATTTTGTTAATTATTTAGAGCACTGGTGTGGAGAAACCCATGACTGTTGGAAACCTAATCTAGGTGCCTTAAAAATACTTTCAAAATTAAAGGTTTCACTTATGGTGACCTATCTCAGACACTGAGTCCACACCAAAGGCATCTGTGAGCATCCCTATGCTGTTTCTGCTTGACATAATCTGTCCCTAATGCTAGGCCTACCTCCCCCTTTACAAATGGGTCTCTGTCCCTTTCTGTAACATCCCACACTTCAGAGCTCCACCTATAGATAACCCCTTAAGCCCCATACACACTGTCAGTTTTCCTGCAGGTTTTTCTCCTCAGGATTACCAAAACCATGTAGTGCAAGGGCCTGCCTGATTGCATACAAATTGAAACTCTTAGGCCCCTTTCACATGGGGCAGTGGAGGTGCGCTGGCGGTATAGGGCTGCTAAAAATAGCGGCGCTATACCGCCGGAATTGCCGTGAGTTGCGGCCGCTAGCGGTGCGGTATTAACCCCTGCTAGCGGCTGTGAAAGGGTTAATACCGCCCGCAATACGCCTCTATAGAGGCGCATTGCGGGCGGTATTGCCGCGGCCTTCCATTGTTTTCAATAGGAAGGAGCGCTCCTCTCACCGCTCTAAAGATGCTGCTGACAGGAGATTGTTTTCTCTCCCCCCAGCGCATCGCCTCAGTGTGAAAGCCCTCAGGCTTTCACATTGAAGTTGTTGGGGCAGGAGTTTTTCAGGCGGTATAGCAGCGCTATTTTTAGCACTGTATCGCCTGAAAAACTCCTCAATGTGAAAGGGGTCTTAAGGTTTGACCTCATATTAGATGGTTTTGGTAAACCTGAAGAGAAAAACCTGCAGGAAAATTGATAGGGCCAGATTCTCAAAGGAATTACGTCGGTGTATCTACAGATACACCGGCATAATTCGAATTTGCCGCCGGCGTATCATTGTTTTCAATCCAGAAAACATGATATGGCGGTTTTACGCTAAGATCCGACTGGTGCAAGTCACTTACACCATCGGATCTTAAATGTAATGTTACGCAGGCTGCTAGGTGGCGTTTACGTTGATTTCTAATTTGACTATGCAAATGAGCCTGATACGCCGATTCCCAAACGTTTTGGCGCCGCCTCGACGTCGTTTGCGTCGTTTCCGTAAGCATAAGTTTACCCCTGCTATATGGGGGGTAACCTTACGTCGGTCCGCCGTATGCCATGTTAAGTATGGCCGTCGGGACAGCGTCAGGTTTTTCCGTCATTTACATCGTTTACGTAACTCGTTGTGAATAGGGCTGTGCGTTAATTACGTTCACGTCACAACCAATGTATTTGCGGCGTACTACGGAACATGCACAGTGGCCTAAGTTTAAGGCCGGCGCATGTGCAGTTCGTTCGGCACGGGGGCGTGCTTAATTTAAATACAAGCCGCCCCCTTTGATTTATGCGGGGATACGCCGAGCCATTTAGACTACGCCGCCGCTAATTACGGAGCAAGTGCTTTGAGAATACGAAACTTGCTCCACTAAGTTGCGGCGGCGTAGTGTAAATGGCATACGCTACGCCCCGCTCGTAGATACGTGGATCTACGAGAATCTGGCCCATAGTGTGTATGGGGCTTTATGTGTCAAAAATGGCTGCCCAAATTCGTAAAATAAGACTCAGGCTCTCCCAAACTACATGCCAGGTTCTCCTCTAGCACCCAGGAGTGAACAATAGCAGTCATGTGACCACTTTGTTTACCACAGAAGTAGAAAGTGATTTAGTGATTGATGTATCATCACTTATTAGCCCTGCTAATCTGACAGATCAGAAGTGTGCCTTCAGGATAACAGGGGCTACGCTAGAACCTGCCTACATGCTGGTGTCTCAAGGTTGGCCAAGAGCTGTCACAAGGAGGTTGGAAATTAGATTGGATTTTCTATCCCAGCAACTGAAAGGTAAATATAAACTGCTAGGGAGAGAGGAGCTAAGTGAACATTTGGCGGTATCTTGCCCTATATGAGGAAAAGAAAGGTTTGTTTTAAATTGTCACATTCGTTTAGAATAATCTAAATCTGAAGGTTCTGCTTAAAAAAAGCTGTCAACGCATTTATTTTTTCTACCTGTCTTGTTAGTGGAATCCCTGGACTTACCAATAGCCTCAGTTTTGATGTATGCATGATAAATGGTTGACAGCACACTGGAAAAATCCTTGCGGTATCTTGATATTGATTCATAAATATTGACAGCAGATGCGAGGTATGAAAACTTCTTATGTTTCACGTCTGCAGGCATTTATTTATAGTCTATGAGTAAGCCTCTTCTGGCAAAAATGCGTGAGAGGTTTTTATTTCTGTGATCTGCTGTTTTGCCAATTTTTCTGAATCAATAAAGATACTACAAGCATTTCTCTGGTGTGCCACTATACATTTATACATTTACCACGCATACTTGATTCTTTAATGGCGAGCCGGACGTGCAGGCAACTGTGGACAGACCCGACACAGCTCTGTTTTCCTCTATATTTTGTTTGGCCCGAATCTGATTTGTGGAAATGCAGTCTGATGTGTTCCATGCCAGGATCATGGTGCCATCCTTGGTCATTGCAGCAGGAGAGCATAATGTGTAAAGAGGGTACAGTTCCACCTTACAGTGAAATCCCTCATGACTATAGCTGATACAAATTATTTTAAATTGTTTTTGAAAGTAAGCACTAATTACCCAATGTGGTGCAGACTCCCCCTTCTCCTCAGTCCCTTTCTCTGTCTCAAAAGTGAGACATCGAGGGGCTGTTTAGACCCCTGAAATGTCACTAAAGCCCTTCAATGGGGCTCCTCAAAAAAAGAATTGAAAACATGACATGGTAAAAAATAAGTAAAAAAAATGTAAAAAATAATAACATAATAAAAATAAAAAACTATTGACGCTGTCCACTGCCCTACTGACATTGTCCACTGCTTCAATGGCTGACACAATCCACTGTCCTCCTGACACCAACCTCTACCCTACTGACACTTCCACAGCTCTTCTGACACCGTCCTCTCCATTACACATCCACTGCCCTACTGGACACGACTGAAACTTTAATCATTTCCCTTTGGGATTAATAAAGTATTTTGAATCTGAATCCTGGAACTGTCAATGTTTTAACCACTTCCGAACCGCCGCATGACTATATACGTTGGCACTTTGAAGTGGGATATCTCGGTAATGGCAGAAGCTGCTGCCATAACCCACTTATCCATCTCTTCAGGCCGTGTTCCGGTTTACGATAATGGTGGTCTCTGCAGCGGATTCACTGTGAGATCACCGTTATCCGTGGAAGGAGAGGGCCCCCCCTCTCTCCACTCTCATGTGCCCTCTACCACCTACCGGAGCCGTTGGTAGTGGTGGAGGTGATCTGGTGCTCTCTTCTGCTTGATATAGATACGAGTGAGGGCAATATGGCTCCCACCCATCTCCATACCATAGCAGGATGGAAGCGACATCAAAAAATAACTTCCGCCCATAGCTCTTAAAGGGCCATTTTGTAATTTTTTCAAATGACAACATTTTTTTTCTTTTATTGTATTTAAGTCTAAATATGAGATCTGAGATCTTTTGACCCCAGATCTCATATTTAAGAGGACCTGTCATGCTTTTTTTTATTTTAGGGATGTTTACATTCCTTGTAATAGGAATAAAAGTGACCCAATTTCATTTTATTTTTTAAACAGTGTAAAAATAAAGTAAAATAAATAATAATAATAAAAAAAATGAAAGCCCCCTGTCCTGACGAGCTTGCGTGCAGAAGCAAACACATACATGAGCAGCGTCCGCATATGAAAACGGTGTTCAAACCACACATGTGAGGCATCGCCACGATCGCTACAGCAATAATTCTAGCCTTAGACCTCAAAACATGCAACTTTTTTTTTTTTTTTTTTAAACAAACAGCTGAGATGAAATTTATTCTCACATTTCTGCTGATATAAAATACATTTTCTATATTTTACAATCACTTCTTGGCTGGAGAGTTTAATGATTGTTAAAACAAAGAGAAGGAAAATCAGAAGGTCTGAAATGAAATATTCTGTACAGGGCAGAGAGTTTGCAAGTGAGTAATTAGAGCTGGGTAGGTGCCCGCTGGGGGGCACGTGGTTACAGCGGGTGCTGAAGGGGGTGTGGTTTCACATAGAGAAGCAGTGTAGTCAGCGGGCTTCAGGGCTCCTTGAACTTAGAATTTTTTAATTGTCGCCTATGGAGATTTTTAAGGGTAAAAGTTTGACGCCATTCAACGAGCGGGCGCAATTTTGAAGCATGACATGTTGGGTATCAATTTACTCAGCGTAACATTATCTTTCACAATATAAAAAAATTGGGCTAACTTTACTGTTATCTTACTTTTTAGTTAAAAAAAAGTATACTTTTTCCAAACAAAGTGTGGTTGTAAGACCGCTGTAAAAATACGGTGTGACAAAAATTATTGCAATGACCACCATTTTATTCTCTAGGGTGTTAGAAAATAAATGTATAATGTTTGTTGGTTCTAAGTAATTTTCTAGCAAAAAAATTGTTTTTAAATTGTAAACACCACATCTAACAAATAGGTTTGGTCCGTAAGTGGTTAATACATGTTATATCTATGTATATAGAGTATATATACACACACACACACACGTGTGTTTGAGCTTTGGAGTGCACACCCTAATGCAATAGGCTGCACACACCTATGTCTGTAGGAGTTGTTATTCAGCTAACAATTGACGAGTATTTATTAGCTAGAGCCCAGCGCTCCAGTAACAAAACACCTCTTGAGTCTTGACTTTCTGAATTGGCTGTTTCCTGTAACAATTCTTATGTGCCATATGGTAGACCTCCATTCTCCATAGACTAATAAAAAGCAATGAATACCGACTGTTTATAAATCCAGGCACTTAAATAATCACATGCTGACCAGTGCATTTGCAAATATAAGTCTAGTTAATTGGAGAAGTAATAGTAATGGAAAAGCGTTTTGATTTATAATATACTTTGCAGCTGATCCCTTTTGTTGCTGCCAAGCAAATAAATGTACTTTTACCGCAAAAACCCATAATAATTGAGGAAGAAGTGTAAAAAAAAAAAGGGGGGAGGAAGGTAGATGGGACTTGTTCTTATGTGCAGCAGCCCTTGCTTCCCCTCTAAAAGCGAGTTGCAGTGACAGGCAGAAACTAGATATGTGCATTCCCTTTCGTACGAATGTTATTTTCGTACGAAAATGTTCATTTTCGTACCCGCGGGATAATGTGTACATACGAAAACGGTAAAGCACCAAAATACGAAAACGACGGGATAACAGATGAGCCGCATAACGAACGACCGCAAATACGAACTAACGATCCGACGGGAAAAAACGACTAAACGAAAATGGCAAAATAACGAAAATGAAATCTGTATCAAGAGGTTTGCATTGTGTATTTTGTTTGAATCCGTTTTGTGTTCGTTTTCAGTTGTATGTTCATTGTTCAATGACATCTATAACAAAAGAATTTCATCATGTATATTGAATGAATTCCTTTTTCTGTTTTTTGTGTATTCAAAATACTGAAGGCAAATTTTTTGTTATAGGTGTCATATCAACATACGAAAATAACAAAAGAAACGTGTTCAAATGCAAATCTTTTGTTTATGTTTTTTTTAATGGCCAGAGAGTTAGGGCTCTTTCACACGTCCGTTCAGTTCGTCCGTTTTTTGGACGTCTGTTAACGGACCTCAATGCTTCCCTATGGGTTAGCGTCCGATCCGATGACCAAGTGTATGGGGCTTAACAATAGTATTGTTAAGCCCCATACACTTGGTCAGACTATTTTAACAACAAACATAAAAACAATCTTTTTCCGATCGTTCTCAGAAAATGTGTTCGCTTTTAAACTGCATCAGAAAACCATTTTTGGGTTCAGAAGTCTGGCCAACTGATCTCCCTTCAGATGAAAATCCACAGAAAAGTTTATTAGGCTTTACTGTACAAGTGTACTCACTATTCTGCACAAAAGAGAAGCTGCTTTCAGTCACTGAGGCTGGCCATACATGTTCAATTTTCTTGTACAATTTTCTTTTAGATTTACCAAAAACCATATATGAGCTCAAACTAAACAACACTTTCAATTGTATGCAATCAGGCAGGCCCTTGCACTACATAGTTGAAGGTAAATCTAAAGAAAATTGCACAGAAAATTGTATCATGTATGGCTAGCCTAACTCCCTGGCCATTCAAAAAAAACATAAACAAAAGATTTGCATTTGAACACATTTCTTTTGTTATTTTCGTATGTTGATATGACACCTATAACAAAAAATTTGCCTTCAGTATTTTGAATACACAGAAAACAGAAAAAAGGAATTCATTCAATATACATAATGAAATTCTTTTGTTATAGATGTCATTGAACAATGAACATACAACTGACACTAACAAAAGAAAAGCATTCAAGATACACAGATTGCAAATTGACGAAAATTCACGATAATTATTGTCTAACAAGAAACGAACATGAATTAAACAGAATAACGAATCATCCCGCATGTACGAAAATAAAACGGTAACGGAAATACGAAACGATCGGAATACGAAAAAATCACGTCGTACGACAAACGAACGGGAACGAACGGGAAAACGGGCGTCTTACGAAAAACGAACGGAAACGAACAGACGGGACCATACGAAACGGAACAAAAAAAAACGAAAAAAAATTCTGTGCACATGTCTAGCAGAAACCAAGGATAAATAAAAAAAAAAGAAAGGAGGTGATACATTGCCTCTTCGCTTCCTATTTTAACCCTACAAAGGCTGAGACAATGCATTGCAACTGCATGTATTGCACACTGGGGCAGTTGTGGTGTAGCCCACACACTTAAAGAATAATTCCACTTTGTTGAAAAAACTTTTGCCAAAGAAAATATGATATCCAAATAGGTCGACTTCCCACCCATTGTGAGTCAGACTATAGACAATGATTCATGCAGCTTCACTGAAGTGGAGCCACAGTCCATCAATTTACAAACTTGGACAAGAAGTATCGTTCTCCAAAAAGAGACATCATTTTCCACTCTAAAATGACAATGATGGAAATATGTTTATCACATGTAGCTCAGCAGTATAAACGGTGGAAACACACTTGTAAGAAAGGCGCACACCTCCTCTTCAGGTGGCCGTCACATGGAGCCGGGTCTAACCTAACCTGACTCCTGTGCTCACCACACGTGTAAGGATTCAGGTTAGAAAAACACTGCATCAAGGAGGTATTCTTTACTTAAATCCTTTTTTTGGGGTGTGATCTTACACTATGGAGACCTTATCTCTTTTTGGGGCTCATTTATGATCAAACCCATTCCTGGTGGTGGAGGCTTGAGAGCACGATTCTCTGGATCAAACTCGCACAGGACCCTTTTTTCCCGCAGCTTATATTCGCAAGGCATTGATGTGAACGGCACTAATGGAAAACAATTTTATTAGCATGCTCCGGGTGGTGACGACATAAGGGGGCGGGGTAATTATGTCGTCACCACCTGGAGCATGCTGAGACTGTGACGTCATAAGAGGCCTATATAAATCGCTGTGCACCGCACACCCGACATTACAGCGGGAGGAAGCTTCGAGTCAACATCGGAAGAAAAGAAGAGGGAAGAAGCCCGCGAGGAAGACCAGCTGGCCGCCGCTAGTAAAAGAGTTTCAAAGAATTAAGCGGAGGCCGCTCGCTCGTCCCCACACCCTTTTCTGACCGGCCAGGCTGGTGCTTGGATAAGGGTCTGGTATGGACTTTGGGGGGACCCCACGCCGTTTTTTTCGACATGGGGGTTTTCCCTTAAAATCTGTACCAGACCGAAGGGCCCGGTATGCTCATGAAAAGGGAACTCATGCCGTTTTTTTTTTTTTTTTTTAAATTGCCGTGAAGTTCCGCCTAATTATTGGGGGATCAAAGTCGCGTCCCTGCTCATTGAAGTCGTATGACTGTCTTGTCAAAATCGCAGCCGCGAATTGCGGTAAAATCACGCGACTTTGAAGTCACACAAGTGTGAAAGGGGCCTAAAGCTCTCTATCTTGTGGTTAGTCCATCACCAACCTCTGGAACCCCAATTTTGGCCCCACTTAAGCCTTCAATCCCAAAATTGACCTTACAGCTTTTCTCACAAGGAAGAGTATTATTTTAGAGACCACCCCTCAGGGCTGGTGCAAGGAATTTTGACACCATAGACGAGACCTCATTTTGCCGCCCCTCCTTGGCTCCACCCCTGACTCGCTCTCCTTTGCCCTGCTCATGTATACCCCACCTTCTTCATGAATCGCCCCCTAAAATGCAGACCACCAGCGCCCATCAAATGCAGTTTAGCTAACACCCATCAATGCAGTCTCACCAGCACCCATCAATGCAGTCTCACCAGCACCCATCAAATGCAGCCTCACCAGCGCCCATTAAATGCAGCCTCACCAATGCCCATCAATGCAGCCTCATCAGCACCCATCAAATACAGCCTCACCAGCACCAGTCAAATGCAGCCTCACCAGTGCCCATCAAATGCAGCCACACCAGCGCCTATCAATGCAGCCTCATCAGCGCCTATCAATGCAGCCTACCAGCGCCCATCAATGAATGTTTGCTTGCTTCCATTCATTCGGGACGCAGACATAGTCCTCCGCCAGAGCTGCACCTCTGACACTATGTGCGAATGGAGAGGCGGCTGCCTGCTGATGCTGATACTTATTTGCTTGCTGCAGAGAGAAGAGAGTATAAACACCAGTGGCTGGGCGCCCTATTTCATCCTACATACAGGTGTAAGCTATATGAAAATAAGGCAAATGTCAAACCTGCCCAACACAGCCCAGCACATATAGTGTGAATGGGCCCTCAAAGTACATTCCTCTGCATAGATGCGTGTACAGGGATGGACTGGCCATTGGGGCTACAGGGAGTTTCCTGGTGGGCCGATGGCTCAGTGGGCCGGCTTCAGTGACAGCGGACTGCCGCCCCCCTCTGCCCCTCTGTCTTTCCCTCCCTGCAGCGCTCACCTCTTCTCCCTCCCTGCAGCGCTCACCTGGGGGGAACAGAGAAGCAGGGAGAGGACCAGAGGAGTATGGGGGAGGGGACAGACAGCTGACTCAACAGCTATGGCCTGGGAGTTTCTCCCTTCTGCCTAATCTTGTTCCATGGAGGGGGGGCACCAAACTGATTCTTTCCCCCAGGTGAAATAATGTCTAGCTTCCCCACTGGTACTGCCTATAAGAGAACCGGTACCAGCCATTCTACTCTAATAAAGTAGAACAGCTAGTGGCTAGTTGCTAGTGAAGGAGGAGAGGGGGCTTGGGTGGCTGGGGGGAGGGGGGGTGCAGGAGTTGTCCGGCCGCCATGGAAGAGACCTTTCAAAGTGGGCCAGTCTGGATGCAGTCCAAGGCCAAATTTCTGTCCCAGTCCAGCCCTGTGCGTGTAGCATGGCTGTATTACAACTGCAGATTTCAATACAAATGTGTTCCAAGTTAACCTATACATATTACGGTGCTGTACTCCTGGCATCTTTGTTTATTTGAAAATAGTGTTGCATAAGATGAATTACCTGTTGAGTTGTCTAACAAATGTTTTTTTAGTTTCTCAGGGGTAAAATTGAAGAGTATTTTCTTTCTTTTTTTTTTTTGGCTTATCGAGATGCTGCAGATTAAATCTTGTGCTTGTATAAGACTTTTATTGAATGATATCCCCTTCAGCCAAGGTTCTTCCCCTTAATGTGAATCGAGAAACACTTTATCTTTCCTTCACTGCTCAGTGAAATTGATTTGCTAAACAAACTTGGAGAGTTGGGGAGGAAAGAAGCCTTCGGGGCCCATCGGAGACAATTTGCTGATTGTTTGACTGTTTTTCTGTTTATAATAAGCAAGAAAAAGAAATGAAGCATGTAACATTTCCTGAGACGACGAGGCCTTGGACTTTCTAGCAATAAATTATTGCCTATGTATCACAGTGCTGAGATGATCATGAGCATCTCATCAACTGCTACATAAAATCGAAAATGATTACAATTAAAAGACAATGACTACCAAGAAAATGATTATATTCTGATAAATGCAGGCACATAACAGTTGTAACGATAGTACTCAGTATATTAATTTATTACAATTTTTTTTTAAATGTAAATGTTTTATGGATACCTTATGGTGGCCATACACACTTTGATAAACATTTTATTTATTTTGCTATCAAGCTCTTCCAATAGGAATAAGCAGTTGTGGCATTAGGCTGGGCTCTTTAACCCACCTCCTGGCTCTTTATTAGACATGTGCACACTGAAATATTTAGTTTCGTAATTTCGTTTTGTCCGAAAAATAAATTTATTTAGTTACTCCCATAATTCGTCTTTATTTATTTTGTTTTTCGTTACAAAAATGCATTCGTCCGAAAATCCAAATTAAGGTCGAATCTGTATAAAAAAAAAAAAAAACTTTTGACTCTTCATGTCTCTCTGTCGAATCTTGATGTCTCTCTATGTAGAATCTTCAAGTCTCTCTATGTCAAATCTGTCATTGAAGGCTTATGGTGTCTGTCTAATGTTCTAAAAAAAAAAAAGAAGATTCGACAGAATCTTTAAAAAAAAAAATGGACTCTTCATGTCTCTCTATGTCGAATCTTCATGTCTCTCACTGGCGTAGCGTGCGGGGGGGCAGAGGGGCTGTTGCACCAGGCGAATTCATTTAGGGAGGCGCCGCGCCAGTGTGGACTGTGTGTCACTCTCTGTCTTCTATTAATAATTTGTATTTACCGTCCGTGACACCAGCCGCCATGTTCAGTCTCGACATGGCCAGCCGGCATGCTGTGATTGGGTCACAGCGGGTCATGTGGCCACAGGCCTGAGCTGGCCTGTGATTGGGTCACGGTGGGTCATGTGGCCACAGGCCCGCCTGAGCTGACCTGTCGGTGATTCGCGGGTGGCGCATGCACGAGCCTGGAGTCTTCCGCCCGCCTGTCACAGTCTCTCTGAGAGCTCAGCCGCCGTCATCTTCCCTGCGGAGGCTCCGCCTGTCCGGATCAAAGCACCTGCAGGTGAGGACCGGTGACCACCGTGACCGTGAGACTGTCACTGAGACGACCAGACATGTGTGGATTCACTGGATTGGAAGTGTCTGGGACTGGGGGGGAGCGGCCTAGTCTAGGGCTAAGGGCTGGGCTTGTGGTCTGGAGGTGGAGTGTCAGGAAAGGTTCCATCCGCTGGTGCTATTTATGTTCTGTCTTGCAGTGCTGCGTCCCACCAGCAGGGGTCTCCTGGCAGTTCGGAGCTGTCAGGGGAACTTCCCCCTGCTGGTATATCACCTTTTGGACGCAGTACTGGCCTCCACCAGCGGATGGATCCTGACAGTTTGGAGCACACAACCTTTCTTGCGCTCAGCTGTAACATGAACTTAATCAGCAGCTCTATTTATACCCGGCGAGCTCAAGCAGAGCTCGCCCTGGTATCGTCATTCCTTCCTGACCTGAGCCTGACCCTGTCTTTTGGATCCTGATTCTGAGCCTTGACCCTGTTCCGTGATCCTTGATCCTGATCCCTGCCTGGACTCTTCCGCCCTGTATCCTGGTTCCTGTCTTCCCTGGAGTCTTACCCCGCAGCTCGTCCATCCATCCTCTCCCTGCTCTGTTCCGTCCCCATCCTCACCTATCTGCTGACATCCCATGTGTATGACCTCGGCCTGGCTTGATTTATGAATACGGTATCCCCTTTTGTTTGTATATACTGTTTGCTGTTTCTCACTGGTTGTCCCCACTTATTTTGTAAATAAACACCTCTTCACTTCACTTCTCTTTGTTTGGTCTCCTCTGTGCAGTCACACAGTACTGATCGATAGCCTCTCCTGACATGGAGTGTGGAATTGAATGAGGATGAAGATGTTGGTGGTGCTGCGGGGCTTCCCTGGTTTGTTTCTCGCCAGGACAGTAATGACAAAGAGTTGCCCAACACCCCTAGAGCGAATATAATGCAAAATCACCACCAGGATGATAATGTTATGAATGCCTATTTCTAAGAGGGGTTTGACTGATGGCTGTTCAACAGTGGCATTGGTGTCCTGGGCAAGACCATCACTCTTATTGCCCAGCTCAGCCAGGAGATCCATGTCCCAGAGTTGAGTTGGCCCTGATCAATGATCTCTTCTTTTCTTTAAGGATCTTTTCCTCTCTTCAGTGATCTCCTCTTCCTTTCAGCGATCTCCTCTTCCTTTCAGCAATCTCCTCCTCTTCCTTTCAGCGATCTCCTCCCCTTCTTTTCAGCGATCTCCTCCTCTTCCTTTCAGCGATCTCCTCCTCTTCCTTTCAGCGATCTCCTCCTCTTCCTTTCAGCGATCTCCTCCCCTTCTTTTCAGCGATCTCCTCCTCTTCCTTTCAGCGATCTCCTCTTCCTTTCAGTAGTCACTTCTTCCCTTTAATGATCTGGTATTTCAGCCAACAATTTCTTTTTTTTTTTCCTTCAGCGGTCTCTTACTTTTATCGATCTTTTCTTCCTTTAAATTATCCCTTTTTCTTCCCTTGATTTCTTCTTTTTGTAATCTCTTCTCTCTTTCAATGATCTCTTCTTTGTTTTAACGATCTCTTCTCTTTCAATAGTCTCTTTTTTCTTTTAGTGATCTTTTCTTTTTTTTCAGTGCTTTTTTCTTTTCCTGATCTCTTCTTTTCTTTAGCGATCTCGTATTTCTTTCAATAATCTTTTTCCCTTCAACAATCTTTTCTTCAATTCCACAGAAAAAGTGAGATCAGCTGCTATCAGGTAGCCCAGGATATGAGCAGAGTAGGTAACAGGTGTCCGGGGTGTCTATATAAGGGGGGGGGGATTCTGCCCGGGGCGCCCATAACTCTGGTTACGCCACTTGTCTCTCTAAGGCCTTGTACACACGATCGGACATATCCGATCTGGAGTTTGGTCCGATGGCGTGTACACACCATCGGATCAAATTCCCTGCCGGCGGACGGCGCGCTGACGTGGCGGTGACGTTGACACCGCCACGTCACCGCTACGTCACGCACCAGGAAGTAAACACTTCCGCGCGCATGCGTCGGATCCATTCACAGGATACGACGCATGTGCGGGAGGATATGTCCGCTGGTTTCCCGTACTAACCAGCGGACATATCCGACGGACAGGTTTGTAGCGGACAAATTTCAAAGCATGCTTTGAAATTTGTCCGATGGACAAATCTGTCCGCTAGCCCATACACACGATCGGAGATGTCTGCTGAAACGGTCCATCGGACCGTTTTCAGCGGACATATCCGCTCGTGTGTACGAGGCCTTAGTTGAATCTTTTCTCTTTATGTAGAATAATATTGGACTAATAGAGTTAAGGTTAGGCACATTCAACCGCAACAAAAACGAAAATAAAGCATTTGTTAATGTCGGATCTTTCGGTTTTTCGTTTTCTGTGCTTTCGTTATCGTTTTTTAAAACGATAACGAAAATACCTGAAATTTGGACGAAAATGCATTCGGACGAAAACGAATGCACATGTCTACTCTTTATTAGAATCTAAATGCTGGGAGGCTGAGGCAGGCATTCCGATCATGTGACTGCTGTGATTGGCTATTGCAAATTTGCACTGGGACCTTTCCATTACATTTTTTTACTGTGCTGGGAGCGCACAGTCAGCGCGCTCTCATGCCGCGTACACACGACCATTTTCTCTACGCCCCGCCAGTGCAACGCCTCATCGCTTCTCACTTCCACCATCATAGGAGTGAGCTCTCAAATGCTGAGCTCAGCGGCCTGCATCAAGGGAGGGAAAGAGTATGTGAGGGGGTCTGAATCAGAGAAAGAGCTCACTCCTATGATGGTGGAAGTGAGCAGTGATGACTAGGCCTCACTTAGTAATGTCCTGGCAGTACTTAGCAACGTCCTGGGAGTATTGCAGTCAGACTTCATAAAGGTATGTAAATAACCTACACCTATAGCAAGGTTATTATTCATCTTCAGTCAGAGCTGCACAGTTTGTTTTAACCACTTCAATACATAACCCCCCCCCGGCCCAAGCCAATTTTTAGCTTTCAGCACTGTTGCACTTTGAAGGACAATTGCCCGGTCATGCTACACTGTACCCTAACTAATTTTTTTTATCATTTGTTCCCCACAAAGAGAGCTTTCTTTTGATGGTATTTGATCAGTGCTGGGGTTTTTTATTTTTTGCGCAACAAATTAAAAAAAGACTGAAAAATTTGAAAAAAAAAGTCTCTTTGGTTCTGTTATAACATTTTGTAAATAAGTATGTTTTCTCCTTTAATGACGGACACTGATATGGCGGCACTGATGAGGTGGCACTGATGGGCACTGATAGGCATCATTGATGGGCACTGATAGGCACTGATGATAGGCACTGATAGGGGGCATTGGTGGGCACTGATAGGCGGCACTTATGGGTGGCACTGGTATGCGGCACTGATGGGCACTCTTAGGCAGCACTGATGGGCACTCAAAGGCAACAATGATGAGCACTCATAGGCGACAATGATGGACACTCATAGGCGGCACTGATGGGTACTTATGGGTGGCACGGATGGGCACTGATAGGTGGGCACTGATGGGCAAAGATGGGCACTGATAGGTGGCACTGATGGACACTGATGTGTGGCATTTCTGGGCATCACTGAGCTAGCAGGCATCCATAATGGTGCCAATCAGTGCCCATTTGTGAGCATTAATTGTCATATATTGGGCATGTTGTGGCAATCCTTGTGGCCTTGGGGGACGTACCTGGCCATTCCCTGGTGGTCAGGGCGGCATCCCTGGGTGTCCAGTGTGGGCATCCATGGGGGGGGGGGGGCAGCACAGAAAGTAGAGGAGTCCAGGGACCAAGATATTCCTGCAACATTGCTGGATCTAGAGGGACCTCAGGTAAGTATTAAGGGAGCTGAGGGGGGAGCTGCACACAGAAGGTTTTTTATCTTTATTTTTTTATCTGAATGCATTAGAATAAAAAAACCTTCTGCCTTCACAATCACTTTAACCACTTCAGCCCTGGAAGGATTTAACCACTTCCGGACCTGGCCATTTTTTGCGATACGGCACTGCTTTGCTTTAAATAACAATTGCGCTGTCGTGCGACGTTGTACCCAAAAAAAAAAAATATGTGTCTTTTTTTGCCACAAATAGAGCTTTCTTTTGGTGGTATTTGATCACCCCTGCGTTTTTACATTTTTGTGCTAAGTGACAATTTAAAAAAAAAAAAGATATCTTTAGGCTGCTTTTACATTCAGGAGTTGAGGGGGTCGGCAGTAAAGCCGGCTTTAGTGCGGCGCTCTTCGGCCGCTAGCGTAAATTGCAATGACCGCCATTTTATTCTCTAGGGTGTTTTAAAAAATATATAATGGTTGAAGGTTCTAAGTCATTTTCTGGCAAAAAGTCTGGTCCTTATCAAAGAAAATCCCAAATTTTTAGTTGTCCCCAGAAAAGTAATAGAGATGAAATCTTCCATTGGGGGTCCCCAAGGAATTCCCTTCATTTTCAGGGATTTCCTCTCACTTTTTGTTTGGCTTTGAAACAGGAAGTGAAGGTAAATCTCTGCTATGGCACACAGATGATGAAAAGAAATCTGACAGGATAACCCTCCCTTGCTCTATCCAAAATGAAAAAAACAATTGTACCTATAGCTCTACTTTAAGGGCCCTTTTACACTGATGCACTTTTCCTGTGCTTTTATTTTGCAAGAAAAAAAATTCCCTCTAAATTCTATGGGATTCTTCAGACCACTGCATTGCGGGTGCGGTGCGTTTTAAAAAGTCCTGCATCTTTGGTGCTGTTTTCAAAAACGCACCAAAAACGCAACTCCCCACCATTTTGGTGCGTTTTTGAGTCACATGTCTATTTTTCATGGATGCAGGCAATCAGAAAATGCACTGGAAATGCATCTAAATCTGTGTGAAAAAGCAGCAAAGAAACATATGAATTTTTAACTTGATTTTGAAGAGCTAAAGAGCAGTGTGAAAGCAGCCTAAGGCATACTGCAGGATTGTATTGTTTGTTATGAAATCTTAAAAAAAGTTAATGAAAAGGTAGATAAGTGCGGTTCCTTTTATTTCGAATTTAAATTCAGATATATTTTTCAGATGTTATCCAATTTACGAATTACAACAGTAACAAATTGATCCGAATCCGAAATAACGAAACAACATTTTAGTAAATAGTAGTTTTCGAATCAAATTCAAATAGTTTTCAAATTGAATTTGCATTTCCGAAGAGAAGAACAGAAAATAAAATAATAGAATATAATAGAAAATAAAATAAAAGAATATAATAGAAAATAAAATAATAGAATATAATAGAGTAAACAGAACAGAATAGAAAATAATATAATAGAAAAAAAATGGGATATAAAATAAAAGAGTAAAACAGAGCAAAATAGCATAGAATAAAATAGAAAGAATATAATCATTTTCTGAAGATACATTTGAATAGAAAATAATAGAACAGAAAAAAAGACAAGAATAGAAAAAAATAGAAAGAACTTAACCGTCTTCCGAAACTCGAATTCAAATAGAATTGAAAAAAAAAATACCAGAAAATAATAAACCAGAACATAAAAAAAAAATAGAATACAATTAAAAAAAAAAACAATAGAATAGAAAATAAAAACATAGAAAGAACTTAACCATCTTCCGAAACTCGAATTCAAATAGAATTGAAAAAAAAATTACTAGAAAAAATAATAAACTATAAAAAAAAAAAATAGAATACAATTTAAAAAAAAACAATACAATAGAAAAGAAAGAATATAACCATTTCCGAAAATTCAAATAAAATAAATTAGAATTCGAATAGAATAGAACATAAAAGAATATAATTAACTGGAATAGAAACCAATAGAATAGAAAACAAATAGAATAAAATAGAAATAACCATAGAAGACATTTATATTCTATTCTTTTTGATTCAAATTCAAATGTATTCTATTCAAAATCAGAATTTTGTGATATGGTTATATTCTTTTTATTCTATTCTATTGTTTGTTCTATTCTATTCTAATTCTTTCTATTCTATTTTATTTTCTATTCTTTTCTATTCTTTTCAATTCAAATTAAAAATAAAATAGAATATAAAAGGTTATAATAGAATAGAATAAAAAGACTATAACTATCTCACGAAATTCTGATTTCGAATAGAATACATTTGACTTGAAAAGAATAACATAGAATAGAAAATGAAATAGAATAGACAAGATTAGAATAGAATAAACAATAGAACAGAATAGAATAGAAAGTTATAACCATTTTCCAAAATTAGAATTATGAATAGAATAAATTTGAGTAGAATAGCAAAGAATAGAATAGAAAATAAAAGAATAGACTAGAAAAAACAATAGAATGTAATAGAATGAATATAACCATCTTCCAAAATTAGAATTATGAATAGAATAAATTTGAGTAGAATAGCAAAGAATAGAATAGAAAATAAAAGAATAGACTAGAAAAAAACAATATAATGTAATAGAATGAATATAACCATCTTCCAAAATTAGAATTATGAATAGAATACATTTGAGTAGAATAGCAAAGAAAAGAATAGAAAATAAAAGAATAGACTAGAAAAAAACAATATAATGTAATAGAATGAATATAACCATCTTCCAAAATTAGAATTATGAATAGAATACATTTGAGTAGAATAGCAAATAAAAGAATAGACTAAAAAAAATAGAATGTAATAGAAAGAATATAACCATCTTCCAAAATTAGAATTTCAAAAAGCATAAATGAGAATATAATTTAATTAGGATGCAATTCGAATAGAATTTGCATTTGATTCAAATTCTAATGCAATTTGAATGGAATTTTAATTTGCATCAATTAACATTTTCCGATCTTGAATAAACAAAACAAATTCTAAAAACAGATTAAACAAATTGAACTAAACGATTTTATGTAAATAACGAATCGAAATGAAACTAAACAAATGTTTTCATTCTGCACATGTCTAAAACAAAAAGGAGATTGCACAGCTGTATTCTATTCCCATGAATCTGTAGAAAGCGTTGCAGAGTGTCACTGTAAGTAATGCCCAGCTCTGTATCTGCATCCTGGCACACACGTTGCCTAGCAACGTCTCTACAGCATCCTTACACTGAGCCTGGGGCACCATGGCATCGTTATGTACCTGCTGTGGTACCACAAGTCCCAGCTGCAGGGCAGATCTCAGGCTGCTAATGGAATCGCGCCCATAAAGTGATCAAGGTTTAGGGCTTATTCACACGGGTGTGTAAAACGCAGACTTTAGATGTATAGATTTGTAGGTAGCACTATAGCAATCAATGGGGCCAGAGACACAAACGGAAACGTTGGCGTTTACAGCAGAAGTAGGACACATTCGAATAATTATTTAGGCGCGTATTTTACGCATCTTTACGCTTTTTCCGATCTTCTGCTTTCCATGCAGAAACCCCCAATGAGAATGAGCCCCTCAATCATACAGATGTGTACTCACAGGCTGACTGTCAGGTTGGGAAGTAGCGCAGGATGTAAAGTTTCCAGCAGCTCCCCTCCATTGCACAGCACTTTGATGAGCAGCACTTTGTGGTGGCCGAGTCCCTTGGAACGCTCCGCCGTGCACAGGCAGCTGTCAGTGATCAGATCCGGGCACATCCTGCTGGCCAGCAAGCTCCACACAAAGGCTGACAGCACCGAGCAGGAGAGCAGCAGCTGAGTACGATCCATCTTAGGGCATCCTCACACATCCAGCCAAGAAAAGAGATTTTATTTCTTTTTTCTTTTTTTTTTAGATTCTCTTGAAAAGAGAAAAGTTGTCACAAGTCATGACTGCTTGATGTGTGTGAATAGAGTGATGTCAGATGTATGGAAGACATACAGCCTGGGGATGGAAGTAGATTGCAGAGGGGAGAAAGTTGTAAAGGGAAAAGTGTGTTAGGCTATGCCTGACAGCTACACACTATTCCCCATTCACCTCCTCCCTCCTTCCCACTCCTAGCCTCTCCCACCACATCCTAGATCATTGGTGCTGGACTGCCTTCTGTTCACAATGGTCATCGCTATAATACCGGCTGCAGTGACACAAAACACATCACCCAATACAATTGTCTTCCTCTACATATAGATTATAAATGATCATTTTATTTTATATTATCATTTTATTATTTATTATATATGTTTTAAGGTTAGAAACTTTGGGACAGATTCAGGTACACGTACATTTGCGAAGCGTATCCGTAGCCGTATTTTACCAGGCTGTCTAACGAATTCTGGTAGATTTTTGCCCGTACGCTACGGCGGCGTAGTCTATTTCTCGCCGCGTAATCGAAATACGGGATTAGGGGGCGTGAAGCATTTAAATTAGGCGCGTCCCCGTGGCGATCGAACTGCGCATGCTCCGTTCAGAAATTTCCCGCCGTGCTTTGCGCGAAATAACGTCGATACGTCATTCGTTGTTTGAGTAGCGTCGTTTACGGACATTCCTATTCCCGGACGTTTTACGTCAAAGATAAAAAAAGACGTCGGAAAACGTTGATATTCGACGCGGGAACGACGGCCATACTTAACATGGGCTGTCTAATATTAGGCCAGCAAAAAGCTGGTATAGTATTACGCAGCAAAAAGATGACTAAAGATGCCGTAAGAGATTGCGATAGACGTTCGTAATTTCGTGGATAGTCGGCAAAAGCTCATTTGCATACCCCGACGCGGAAAACGACGGGAACTCCACCCAGCGGCCGCAATTTTATTGCAGCGTAGATCCGAAGGCGTACAAACACGTAATCCAGTCGGATTGAAGCGCAAAGCCATCTTTTCATGGTTTGAAGATTCAAACTAGTGAAAAAATGCGCGTAATTAGAAAGTACTCCAGTCTAACACCAGTTAGACAGGAGTTACGGCTATCTGAATCTGGACCTTTGTTTCAAAATCTTAAAACTTTATATAATAAATAATAAAATGATAATATAAAATAAAATTATAATATAATGCAGTAAAACCTTGTTTTGAGAGTAACTTGGTTTGAGAGTAACTTGGTTTGAGAGTGTTTTGAAAGACAAGAAAAACTTTTTAATAAGTTTTGACTTTATTTACAAGCGATGTCTTGATATACAAGTAGCATCATGTCACAACTGTGTATAAAAGAGAAGCTCCTCTTAGGCCGGATTCACACTAGTGCGGTGCGAATTTCAGCTCTCTTATCTTTGTGTTTAGCAGATCCATTGCGTTTTAACTGCAGATTAGCTGCGAATTTGGAGACCTGGGAGAGGGGAGGGCGAGGGGGGAAGTGTATTGAGCTGAATGAGAAGAAATCCTGAAGAGAAATGAACACATCTGCAAATCAGCTGCGTACCCATAGAAGATAATGGGCCTGAATTTGCACCTGAGCCGCACCGCAAGTCATAAAATACGCACACGTTTTTTCTGCAATGCGCAGTGCGAATGCATCACACATATGTGAACCAGCCTCATTGAAAACAATGGGCCAGATTCAGATACACTTAATATTGTGCTGCGTAATCGCTGCCGTATTTTACCAGGCTCTACACCGAATTCTGGTAGATTTTTGCCCGTACGCTACGGTGGCGTAGTCTATTTCTCGCCGCGTAATCGAAATACGCGATTAGGGAGCGTGAAGCATTTAAATTAAGCGCGTCCCCGCGGCGATCGAACTGCGCATGCTCCGTTCAGAAATTTCCCGCCGTGCATTGCGCGAAATCACGTTGTTACGAACATTCCTATTCCCGGACGACTTACATAAAAAATAATAAAAGACGTCGGAAAACGTAGAAATTTGACGCGGGAACGACGGCCATACTTAACATGGGCTGTCTAATATTAGAGCAGCAAAAAGCTGGTATAGTGTTACGCAAAAAAAAGATGACTAAAGGTGCCGTAAGAGATTGCGATTGAAGATCGTAATTTCGGAGATCGCCGGAAAAAGCTCATTAGCAAACCCCGACGCGGAAAACGACGGGAAGTCCACCCAGTGGCCGCAATTTTATTGCAGCGTAGATCCGAAGGCGTACGAACACGTAATCCAGTCGAATTGAAGCCCGCAGCCATCTATTCATGGTTTGAGGTTTCCAACTAGCTAGA
The DNA here is from genome assembly GCA_029574335.1 of Rana kukunoris. Lineage (NCBI taxonomy): Eukaryota > Metazoa > Chordata > Amphibia > Anura > Ranidae > Rana > Rana kukunoris. Next base: position 58,644,508 of record CM056056.1, read on the forward strand.
AAACGCGCGTAATTTGAAATTACTCCAGTCTAACACCAGTTAGACAGGCGTAATGGCTCTGTGAATCTGGCCCAATGTATTTAGAATAGGGCTGTTACTGATCAAAATTTTTGTGTTCGATTAATCGATTTTTTTTTTAATCGATTAATGGACTAAATTTGATTAATTATAATACACATACAGATCCAACTACTTGTAGCTGATCTCCTTGCAGGCTGATTCCCAGTGCAACTGCCAACAACTGGAAAAATGGATAGCAGGATACAAAAAACACACAAAGGCAGCACTCGATGGGAATAGCATTAAAACTTTTATAGTCTTCAAGTAGGTAACAAAATAAATATTGTACTGGAGATAAAATCGATGTAGCTACATAAACTGTAAAAATGGTGCGAGTAATAGCAAACGGTACCAAAAGCAGTCATAAAAACCTGTAGCTAAGTATGATACTGGTATAAAAATGTGTACAATGATACCACTGCTGAATCCAGATGAGGAGAGGTTAACATCAGTGCGTCGGCATGTAGATGTCCCATGAAGGGAACTATCACAACTCCCAGTGGATGGCTGTAGAATCCCAGGTTGATAGAGGGAAGTGATAGAGGGAAGTGTAACAGCCCTTGCGTGTGGCAGATAGTAAGGTCCTGTCTGCATGCAGATATGAAGGCCCAGCAAAGGAGCCCTTCAGATGGACAAGGCAAGCCGCGCCAGTGTCAATGACGTTACCGGATCTCCGACGGAACTCCCTGAAGGCCCAGAAGCCGGTGGAGAGGTGAGTACCAATCAAAAGAATTTTATTAGATCAAAAAGATTTTGATCGATCAAAAAAATTAAAGATTAATCGATCAATTAAAAGTTAATTTGCACAGCCCTAATTTAGAAATGTTTTGTGTATTGGATGCGGTTTAAGTCGCACTCAATTCGCATAGGTGTAATCTATTCTCTGTAATGTCGAATCTATTATTTCTATAGTGTCAAATCTTTTCTCTATAATGTTGAATCTTTTGTCTATAATGTCGAATCTTTTCCCTATAATGTCGAATCTCTCTATATCGAATTTTTACCGCAACGGTTTTCGTTACTATGCGCTTTCGTTATCGTTTGTTGAAACGATAACGAAAAAAACAGATTTTCGGACGAAAATGCATTCTAACGAAAACGAATGCACATGTCTAATGCACAGTGCTTTCCATGTATCCTAATGGATCTAGTTGGCTGTAGTTCACAACATGCAGTCAGTTTCAGGTCATATTATGCACTGGAAACTGAGGGCCAGATTCACAGAGCCCTTACTCCGGTCTATCTCGCGTTAGACTGGAGTACTTTCAAAACGCGCGCTTAGTTTCACTAGTCTGAATCCTCAAACCATGAAACGACGGCTTCGGGCATGAAACCGACTGGCTTACGTGTTCGTACGCCTTCGGATCTACGCTGCAATAAATTTGCGGCCGCTGGGTGGAGTTCCCGTCGTTTTCCGCGTCGGGGTATGCAAATTAGCTTTTTCCGACGATCCACGAAGTTACGAGCGTCATTTGCAATCTCTTACGGCATCTGTAGTCATCTTTTTGCTGCGTAAAGTTATTCCAGCTTTTATCTGGTCTAGTATTAGACAGCCCATGTTAAGTATGGCCGTCGTTCCCGCGTCAAATTTCAACGTTTTTTTTTACATTTTTACGTAAGTCGTCCGGGAATAGGAATGTACGTAAAAGACGCTACTCAAACAAAAAATGATGTAACAACGTTATTTCGCGCAATGCACGGCGGGAAATTTCTGAACGGAGCATGCGCAGTTCGATCGCCGCGGGGACGCGCCTAATTTAAATGCTTCACGCCCCCTAATCGCGTATTTCGATTCCGCCGCGAGAAATACACTACGCCGCCGTACTTTACGGGCCAAAATCTACATGAATTCGTCGTAGAGCCAGGTAAAATACGGCGGCGTAGTGTATCTCTGATACTCTGCGCCAATGTAATTGTACCTGAATCTGGCCCTGACTGTGTGGTGTGAACTAGAGCCAACTAGAACCATTGGAATACATGGAAAACACTGTGCATGCATTTTTAGTGCAGAAAAAATGCACACGAAACTGTACGGAACTGCGTCTGGTGTGAACTGGCCCTAAATGAAGGTAAAAAATTTTGCAACTCACATGGTTGATGATTAAAAGAGGCCTGTCTAAGTATGAAGACATCCGGGATAAAGCTGTCCACATAGACCATCCTCCTCACCGCCATTGACGTTGTCCTATCCACACTGTGCTCCACGAGCGGTTCAAGCCTTGCTTTCAGATCGCTCTACTGCAGGGTATTCTTCCCGGTCACGATTGCAGACAGCTTTACCCCAAATACCTGCATACTTAGGCCGCATACACACGATCAGTCCATCCGATGAAAAAAGTCAGATGAAGCTGACTGATGGTCTGATGTGCCTACACACCATCGGTTAAAAAACCGAACGACGTGCTGGAAAAAAAAACGAAGTTCAATGCTTCCAAGCATGCATCAACTTGATTCTGAGCATGCGCTGCCTTTTAACCAATGCTTTTGCATACTAACGATCGGTTTTGACCCATCGGTCAGGCGTCCATCGGTCAAATTTTAAAGCAAGTTCTCTTTTTTTTTTAAAGAAGGATAACTGACCAATGGGGCCCACACACGATCGGTTTGGACCGATGAAACGGACCTTCAATCCGTTTTCATCGGTTTTGACCGATCGTGTGTACGCGGCCTTAGATGTGCCTCTTTTAAAGCGGAGGTCTGCCAATTTTATTTTATTTTTTTAAAGTCAGCAGCTACAAATACTGCAGCTGCTGACTTTTAAAATAAGGACACTTACCTGTCCAGGGCGCTCCCGCGATGTCGGCACCCGAAGCCGATCTCTCCCTCGGCTCTCGGATGCTGCCGCAGCCATCTTCGGTAAGGGAATCAGGAAGTGAAACCTATGTGCAAGTCGCACTGCACGATCCAAATGGTCCTTGCTGTCTTCTGTGACCCGTGTGTCTCCCAGAAGACAGCGGGGGGCCAGAGGAGGCACCGGACATGGCGTAGATAGCCACAAATAATGCAGCTATCTATGCCCAGAAGTGGGTGCAAATACCTGTATTAGACAGGTATCTGCTCCCCCCTCCCCGCTGAAAGGTGCCAAATGTGACAACAGAGGGGGGGAGGAATCCGGACAGCGGAAGTTCCATCTTTGGGTGGAACTCCACTTTAATCATCAACCATGTGAGTTGCTAAATGTTGTACCTTCATTAAATGTAACCATATTGCTATACTTAGAGGCATCTCTCTTCTCTTTTATACTCTGTAGCTCCTTCTGGATTTTGCTTCTAGTCCCCTTGTGGAGGCTTCCATTTGTGGATGGACATTTTATGGGCGAGCAGGAGTGTCAGGATGCCCACTAACACATAGCTTATTTCTCTATCTGCAAAGTAGAGAGCATCCTGACTTGCCTGCTCGCCCCCTTCAGAGGGACTGGAAGAGGAGGAGGATGTGGGATGGAGGAGATGGGACTGGAAGAGGAGGAGGATGTGGGATGAACGAGATGGGACTGGAGGAGGAGGTGGATGTGGGATGGAGGAGATAGGACTGGAGGAAGAGGAGGATGTGGGATGGAGGAGATGGGACTGGAGGAGGAGGAGCAGGATGTGGGATGAAGGAGATGGGACTGGAGGAGGAGGAAGATGTGGGATGAAGCAGATGGGACTGGAGGAGGAGGAGGATGTGGGATGAAGGAGATGGGACTGGAGGAGTAGGAGGATGTGGGATGAAGGAGATGGGACTGGAGGAGGAGGGGGATGTGGGATGAAGGAGATGGGACTGGAGGAGGAGGAGGATGTGTAATGAAGGAGATGGGACTGGAGGAGTAGGAGGATGTGGGATGAAGGAGATGGGACTGGAGGAGGAGGGGGATGTGGGATGAAGGAGATGGGACTGGAGGAGGAGGGGGATGTGGGATGAAGGAGATGGGACTGGAGGAAGAGGAGGAAGTGGAATGAAGGAGATGGGACTGGAGGAAGAGGATGATGTGGGATGAAGGAAATGGGACTGGAGGAAAAGGAGGATGTGGGATGAAGGAGATGGGACTGGAGGAAGAGGAGGATGTGGGATGAAGGAGATGGGAATGGAGGAGGAGGATGTGGGATGAAGGAGATGGGACCGGAGGAGGAGGATGTGGGATGAAGGAGATGGGACTGGAGGAGGATGTGGGATGAAGGAGATGGGACTGGAGGAAGAGGATGATGTGGGATGAAGGAGATGGGACTGGAGGAAGAGGATGATGTGGGATGAAGGAGATGGGACTGGAGGAAAAGGAGGATGTGGGATGAAGTAGATGGGACTGGAGGAAGAGGAGGATGTGGGATGAAGGAGATGGGACTGGAGGAGGAGGATGTGGGATGAAGGAGATGGGACTGGAGGAAGAGGAGGATGTGGGATGAAGGAGATGGGACTGGAGGAGGAGTCAAAGGACATGGGATTGGGGAGATGAGACTTAAAGAGGAGGACATGGGATGGGTCTCGGTAGGACTGCCAGTGGACGGGCCCTGGGGAATGTTGATGGTCAGGTTGGGGGATGGAGGGACCATGCCCAAAATTTCTAATGCCGGCCCTGCGTATAGCTACGGCGGTTCGTGGGATCTTGCTGACCTGCCGCAGTATTATGACGGCGGCTGGTTGACAAGTGGTTAATTGAACAAGCTGAAGTTAGAAACTGATTGGCTACCATGCAGAGCTGCACCAGATTTTGCACTTACCTGTATTAGTAAATAATCCCCACAATCTGTACTTTTTGAAGATCTGTTGCGCAAAGCATTAAAGCAAAGGGGTGAGCACCGACCAAGCAGGTAGCATTTTCAGAAGAGAGAACAGTAAAAGCAACTTCTGTTTTGCTCTTGTTACCAGTTAATTTTTGAGATCTTCTTGTAAATCTTTATAACAAGTTTAACTAAAGTTATCCTGTAAAAAGAAACACAAGAAAGTATCCCTAGTGGGAAGTGACAATCCCTTACCATGAATATCTTCCAGTGTAATAATGGTGGAGTTAAAGGTCACCCTGTCTTTATATTGTTCATCACTCGAGGCAGCTCCGACACTTTCCAGCTTGCGTACTGTAATCATCTCGGTAAATCCTAATACAGCTAACATTTAACACTACAAGAACTTGAGTGCTTTAAAAAAAAAAGAGCTGTGTAATCCTGCTGAGATATTTAATTTTTTTTTTTTTTAACCTCCCTGGCGGTATGATTCTGTCTGGAATTACGTACCAAAAGCGGTACAATTATTTGCATGGAAGTTTGGCGTTTTATACTGTAGGCCTGCAATTCTTAGGAATAACTTGCTTAAATCTGTCCAAACAAGACATCCCGGGTATGATAAAGTTTGAAAAACAAAATCATAATTTTTTATATAATAAAAAACTATAAATAATTATAACAAATTATAATAAAAAATATTCAATAATGTAATCAACTCAAAAACACTGAAATTTGCTCAGTTGCAGAATTGTCGCTGTCATTATTTATTTTTTTTATGACAAATTTCCCCACAAATCGCTATCGCTCAATTCTGAAAGTAATTATAATTTATTATCGCTGTTTTCTAGCTGATCTAAAACCATTTTTGACATAAAGGGACACTTTTGGTTGTTATGGGCAATCTACAGTTTCCAGGCAGAAAGAACAGTTTTTATTATATAAAAGGACATGTAGGGCACAGGACAGACCACTAGGGACAAGGGGGGGGTGTATTTTTTACATACAGTACTGTAATCTATAAGATTACATTGTACTGTATGTAAAGTGTTTGTTTACCTTTTTAAATTTGGCGCCGTTCTCCGCTCCCGTGCGTCGTAACGTCGCAGGGAACGGAGATCGGCGGCACACGGGGACGCTGTGTGAATCGAGCGAGCACCCGCTCGCTCACACAGCGGGGATGCATCGCTGGATCCAGGAAGAAGGTAAGACAGCGCGCGCTGCAGGCTCTGCATGGCTACCCCGAGCGTGACTCGGGGATACCGATCTCTGCAAAAAAAAACACCCCGAGTCACGCTCGGGGATACCGCCAGGGAGGTTAAATAAGTAATGATAAAATTGCACAGAGCTATTCCCAGTGAATGTTCTGTGCCTCTCGCAGCTTAAAATGTTTCTCTGCTCCCACTGGGTTCTCTGGCTTTCTCTTTCTGTTTCTTGTTCTTTTCTGATGTATTTTACATCAGTTTGGGCCCCGGAAAGAAGAGAAAGAAAAAAGTCTAAACCTTTGATAGCATGACTGGGTAAAGATCTGACGCACTGCTCATCCTTGGAACAGCTCGCAAAATCTCAGAAAGGAGCATTTTTAATAAAGGACAAAGACCGAGCATGAAAATCATTCACTCTCCTGTACAATTTGTAATGCCTAAAAATAAAAATGCAGAGCCTTTATGTACGACGTGATTAAAGATAAATCAGATAGTGGCAGCAGCAAGGGAAATGACATTGGTTAGTGTTCGGCAGGATTGGATCATGTAATAAACATTCCTTGAACAGACATTTCAGGAGACAGGTTAATTAACCGCCTCCCGACCGCCGCACGCACATATACGTCGACACAATGGCACTCCTGGGCAGAAGGAAGTATATATATACGTCCCCTTTAAAGAAGCGCCATTGTGCACGTGCGCACACTGCCGGAGGCACGCGCGTGTGCCCGCCGCGAGCTCCGTGAACCCGACCGCGGGTCCCGCGGATTCGATCGCCGCAGGCATACCCACGATCATCTCACGGAGAGATAGAGCAGGGAAATGCTAATGTAAACAAGCATCTCCCCGCTCTGCCTAGGGACAATGACACTGATCTCCGCTCCGTGTAATCGGAGCGGAGATCAGTGTCATGTCACACACAGCCCATCCCCCCTACAGTAAGAAACACTCACTAGGGCACACTTAACACCTACAGTGCCACCTGGTGGTTAACCCCTTCACTGCCAGTGTCATTTTCACAGTTATCAGTGCCTTTTTATATCACTGATCGCTGTAAAAATGACAATGGTCCCAAAAATGTGTCAAAAGTGTCCGATGTGTCCGCCATAATGTCACAGTCACGATAAAAATCGCTGATCGATGCCATTACTAGTAAAAAAATATTATTAATAAAAATGCCATAAAACTACCCCCTATTTTGTAGATGTTATAACTTTTGCGAAAACCAATCAATAAATGCTTATTGTGATTTTTTTTACCAAAAATATGTAGAGGAATACGTATCGGCCTAAACTGTGGGAAAAAAAATGTCCTATATATTTTTGGGGGATATTTATTATAGCAAAAAGTAAAAAATATTGCATTTTTTTCAAAATTGTTGCTATATTTTTGTTTATAGTGCTAAAAATAAAAGCTGCAGAGGTGATCAAATACCACCAAAATAAAGCTCTATTTGTAGGGGAAAAAAGGACATCAATTTTGTTTGGAAGCCACGTTGCACGACCGCGCAATTTTCAGTTAAAGCATCGCAGTGCTGAATCTCAAAAAGTGGCCCGGTGATTTAGCATAAAATGGTCCGGGGCTTAAGTGGTTAAGGAACTGTTAATGCCATCTCTGATATGTTGCAACTAATTGAAGACACAAGGCTTGCATCAAAAATGTATGGAATCGGCTGCAGAATTTTTAAGTTCCTGGTCATCAAAGACCACTCTGTAATACTTTTATACTTATTGTTGCATCCGCGGCACACTGCTGGCGAGCGCTGGGAGGAATCAGTCCATAATTGCCAAAATGGCTACTCAACCTCCATCAAAATGTACAGAGTCCCCAGTGCTCAAACTTTTGTCCTGCTTTTTTTGACTCCAGAAATTTGTACTACAAACATCACAAAAATCGAAAGCAAAAAAAAAACGACCTTTGAAGCTCTACCCTTGGAAAACCTGCTTTATTCAACAAACATTAAAATCAGTTCCCATTGTACATTAAAATAAATACTTAATACCAGAATTCCAGCTTCAAAGGGACAATAGCAATGTTTTTCATGGTAGTTTCTATGAATGTCTGCTAAAATACTGACACATAGGGCCAGATTCAGGTAGATGGGAGCATCTTTGCTCTGGAGTAACGTTTCTCATTTACGTTACGCTGGTAAAATTTTAGGAGCAAGTGCTGTTATTCATGAAGCACTTGCTCCTAAAGTTGCGGCAGCGCATCGCAAATGAGCCGGCGGAATTCAAATTGGGACGGGTACGGGGCGTGTATTATTTAAACTAAGCGCGATCCTGCGGCGAACGTACTGCGCATGCGTCGACTGTCAATGCGCATGCTCCAAATTCTGTCAGTGAACGTCAATGACGTCAAATCCCCATTCATGGACGTTTTACGCAAGCGACGCGATTATTACTTAACATAGGATACTCCACTAGGGGGCTGCTTTATCTTTACGCCGCGTATCGCTTACGGAAACGTCGGAAAGTCACTGCGTCGTGTCCGAATACGATCGTAAATTGCCGATTCCCGCTGATTAACATATTTTTTCGGCGTAAATCAGCGGGAACGCCCCCGGCGCCATTTTTAAATGAAAGTTGCGATGTGATGGCGAAATTCAATTGCGCCGATCGCATCGGAACTCCAACCCGGCGTTTCTTGTTTTCTGGTAACAGAAAACAGAAACGCCGGCTTAAAGTGACAGTTAGGCTGGAGTATCACTGATACTCCAGCCTAACTCTACCTGAATCTGGCCCATAGGGGTTATTTAAGACCACATACACACTATACAACTTTTGTTGGCTGATTTACCAAAACCATGTAGTGCAAGGGCGTGTCTGATTGCATACAAATTAAAACTCCAAAGGTTTGACCACATATATGTTTTGTTTTTTTTTTGTAAATCTGAAGGAAAAGTCTACAGAAAATTGTATACTGTAGTGTGTATCCAGCTTTAGGTTCCTTTCACACTTGTGCAACTTAAGCCTTGTACACACCGTCTGCATAGGCGTGCGCAGCCTATTACATTAGGGTGTGCACCCCAAAGCTCAAACACACATGTATGTGTGTGTGTATATATATATATATATATATATATATATATACACACACGCGCATGCTTTTAGAAATAAATTGGTACATATGCACAGGTTTTTTTTGTTCAGTTTGCTGGTTGGAGGAAGGGCTGAGAGAGAGAGAGAGAGAGAGAGAGAGAGAGAGAGAGAGAGGTGTAGGAGGGAGGGCTGAGAGAGAGGGAGAGAGGTGTAGGAGAGAGGGCTGAGAGAGAGAGAGAGAGAGAGAGAGAGGTGTAGGAGGGAGGGCTGAGAGAGAGGTTTAGGAGAGAGGGCTGAGAGAGAGAGAGAGAGAGGGAGGGCTGAGAGAGAGATGAGGGAGGGCTGGGAGAGAGAGGTGCAGGATGGAGGTCTGAAAGAGAGAGCGGTGTAGAAGGGAGGGCTGAGAGAGAGGGAGGGCTGAGAAAGAAGGAGGGCTAAGAAAGAGAGGGAGGGTTGAGAGAGAGGGGGGTTGAGAGAGGGGGGGTTGAGAGAGGGAGGGCTAAGAATGGAGGGAGGGCTAAGAGGGGGGGGCTGAAAGAGATGGGTGGGCTGAGAGAGAAGGGAGGGGGCTCACAGAGAGGGGGTTGAGAGAATAGGGTGGGTTTATAGAGACGGGTTGGCTAAGAGAGGGGGGGCTGAGAAAATAGGGAGGGGAGCTTAGAGAGTGGGGGGATGGCTGAGAGTATAGGGATGGCTAAGAGGGGGGGGGTGGCTGAGAGAGAAGGGAGGGGTCTGATAAAAAAGGGAGGGCTGAAAAAAGAGAGGAAGAGGGCTTAGAGAAAGGGGGCTGAGAGAGCAGGGAGGGGGCTTAGAGAGAGGGGGGTTGAGAGAATAGGGTGGGCTCATAGAGACGGGTTGGCTGAGAGAGGGGGGCTGAGAGAATAGGGAGGGCTAAGAGAGAAGGGAGGGGTTTAGAGAGAGGGGGCTGAGAGAATAGGGAGGGCTGAGAAAGGGGGGATAGCTGAGAGACAGGGGGGCTGAGAGAGAAAGGAGGGGAGCTTAGAGAGAGGGGGGATGGCTGAGAGTATAGGTATGGCTAAGAGGGGGGATGGCTGAGAGAGAAGGGAGAGGTCTGATCAAAAGGGGAGGGCTGAGAGGAGGGGAGGACTGAGAGGGGAGGGGCTGATAAAGAAGGGAGGGGGGCTTAGAGAGAGGGGGCTGAGAGAGCAGGGAGACCCCTTAGAGAGAGGGGAGGGCTGAGCTGAGAGAGAAGGGAGGGGGCTAAGAGAGAGGGAAGGGCTAAGAGAAGGGAGGGGGGCTTAGAGAGAGGGGGTCTGAGAGACCAGGGAGGGGGGCTGAGGGAGAAGTGAGGTGGGCTTAGAGAGAAGGGAGAGTGTCTGAGAGATGGGGGAGGGAGGCTGAGAGAGAAGAGAGGGGGCTTAGAGAGAGATGGCTGAGAGAGAAGGGAGGGTGGCTGAGAGAGGGGAGGGGGGCTTGAAGAGAAGGGAGGGGGCTTAGAGAGAAGAGAGGGAGCTTAGAGAGAAGAGAGGGGGCATAGAGAGAAGGGAGGGGGCATAGAGAGAAGGGAGGGTGGCTGAGAGAGGGGGAGGGGGAAGATAAGAGACCCGTAGCCCTGTTCCTGCAGTCCCACCTCTGTCCCAGTCTGTCTGCAGGTGTGTATGGTACCTTACATACCATGATGACAGTCTCCTACTTCCGTCCAATTCCAGCGGCTCCCACAGCAGCCTGAGCCTCCTGCCCATCCTCGGTGACAGCTCTGTGCCCCCAGTGAACGGCGAGCCTGTTTGTCCTCCAGCTCCGGGCCTCACATCAGAGCGCAGAGAGGAACTTGGAGCAATACATGCTCTGGAAGCAAGGGTTACGCCGTGGCCGCTTGCCTCCTAGGGGAGGCGGGGTCAGGGGATGAGGTCAAGGAGGAGGCAGTTCCCGAGTGGATGCCCAGCCCCCCACATCTCCCCAGGGATGCTGCTGATTGCTGCCCACTGCCGCGCCGCCACACACATTTTCTGGTGCTAGACAGCCGGGTAGAGGACGAGGAGCATTGACAAGTTCCAGGTGCCCTCTCCTCTCAGTAGAGAGCGCACGCCTATGACCGTCTGATTGTTGGACGACCGAGTGTCTGATTTTTGTCAAAAGCGCGTGTGCAGGATTTTGGCTAGCATACTAACTATCCGCAAATTGTTGTTTGACAAACACAAAGGTAGTGACGTACTATGAGAGTAAAAAGAGGAAGTTAATTTCTTAAGCGCCACCCTTTGGGCCCCTTCTGCTAATTTTGTGTTAGTAGGAGTGTTGATTCGCAATTTGGTCTTGTAAACTACTTGTTCATAATCTAGAATTAACGTTCCTTGATTACGAACATGCGTGTTTGTACTTTCAACTTTTTTGTGATGATTTCTCCACTGACCATTCAAAAATGAGATGTTAAGTTCACGTCCGACAAAAATGTTATAGACTGCACATCCAGCTTTTTTCTGGGTTTATAGGCAGTGCCATCTTAATAGCATCATGGGCCCATGGGCAAAGAAATAAATTGAGGCCCCCACAATGAAGATGGTGGCCTGCGGCGTGCTACGCTGTCCGAGTCTGAAGATGGCAGAGGTGGGCTGAGCCAAGCTGGTTTTCCAGCCATGGAGGCGGCACGCTATAAATCTCTAAAGCCACGTACACACGATCGGTCAAAACCGATGAAAACGGACTGAAGGACCGTTTCATCAGTCCAAGCCGATCGTGTGTGGGCCCCATCGTTTAGTTATCCTTCGGTCAAAAAAAAGAGAACTTGCTTTAAAATTTGACCGATGGACGCCTGACCGATGGGTCAAAACCAATCGTTAGTATGCAAAAGCATCGGTTAAAAGGCTGCGCATGCTCAGAATCAAGTCGACACATGCTTGGAAGCATTGAACTTCGTTTTTTTCAGCACATCGTTGTGTTAAAACACGTAAAGTCACCGCGTTCTAACACGATTGTTTTTTTAACTGATGGTGTGTAGGCACATCAGACCATCAGGCAGATGCATCCTTCGGACCGTTCTCATCGGATGGACTGATCGTGTGTACGCGGCCTGAATGTTGGGGCAGCCGCTGACGTCACTGGTTGCTAGGAGGTGCGCAGCCGGTGATTCTACCATCCAGTGCAGCTTTGGTGGCTTGGTGCCCCTTCTCTGCGGCAGCTTACAGCACCGGGGGGGCGCCTAGGATCACCCGCCTAGGATCGACCCTGATGGGGCCCCATTGCCACCTGGGGTCCCTGGGCAGTGCCCAGGTGTGCCCACTGGATAAGACGGCCCTGTTTATAGGTAAAGTTGATCCAGAGAAAATCTGATTGCCTCTCGGGAGATCAGTAAGGAATTTTTGGAGCATCCTCTGCTGGTTTTTTTTTTAAAACCTGCAGCACAATTGCTTGCTATCCGGGAAGGTAATAAACCTTGAGCCTATACAACCATTTTAAGCAATTTCAGAAGAGAATATGAGCCTGTACAATTGTGCAAGACTGATTGTAATGGATTTCGATCTGACTGGTTGTACTGAAGTCTGTCAGTTTTTTTTTCGTATAATCACTGCAAGCGGCTATAGCTACCAGCAGTGATTATTGTATTTTGGCGACTGGGAATCCTCCCCCTGTCAGAATACAATAGCACCACGGGAGGGATTCCCCCATTAAGCCTAGGTTCACACTGGGTACGATTTAGTTCGATTTGAGATGCGATTTCACATGTGAAATCGCATCTCAAATCGGCGGCAATTGCCGGCAATGACACCGTCCTAATCGGTGCGACGCTGCATCTGCGGCACTGCACCGATTTTGAAAAAGTAGTTCCTGTACTACTTTTTGCGATTTCAGGACGCGATTTACATTGACATCTGTGCAGAACCCTGCACAAATGTCTCCTAAATCGTGCCGAAATTGGGACTGCCAGAGGGAGTGAAATCGCGCGAGTTCAGCTGAAATCGCGCAATTTCACTCCCGCAGCCCAGTGTGAACCAGGGCTAACACTGACTGTGTTGATAGTGGAATCAAGCAATTTTATTTTCCTCAACCCGTGGTTGTAGGAAACAAAATTGTATAATCTATGCCCAGTCTATAGCTAGATTTAAGATTTAGGGGCCAGATTCAGAAAGTATTTACGTCGGCGTATCTATAGATACGCCGTGTAAATACTAAGAATAGCCGGGGGAATCTTTTTTCTGTATTCAGAAAACAAGATACGCCAGCTTTCTCATAAAATATGAGTTGGCGTAACTTAAGTTGCATATTTACCCTGGCCACCAGGTGGCGCTCCCATAGTTTTTTGCGTAAATTATGCAAATTAGCTATTTACTCCGATTCACGAGCGTACTTGCGACGGCGCATCGAATTTTACGTAGTTTGCGTAAGCGTTAGACCGGCGTAAAGTTGCCCCTGCTATAGCAGGCGCAGCCAATGTTAAGTATGGACGTCGGGACCACGTCGAATTGTACTTCGGTTACGTCGTTTGCGTAAATCGTTCGGGAATGGGGCTCGACGTAAGTTACGTTCAAGTCGTTTACATTGAGAAATAGCAACGTGATTTCACACATGCGCACTGGGAACGTCCACGGACGGCGCATGTGCCGTCCAAAAAAAACGTAAATGACGTGGGGTCATGATTCATTTACATGAATCACGCCCCCACTTCAGAAATTTGAATTGCGCAGCCTTACGCCGGGCACTTTACGCTACGCCGCCGCATATTATGGAGCAAGTGCTTTCTGAATAAGGCACTTGCCCATAATATTCGCGTAAAGAGGAAATGCTACGCCGCCGGACACGGATATGGGGGGGATTTACAGCCTGACAATTCTGCTCTCAAAAATCAAATAATGATTGGCAGCTAAGACTGCTATAACAATTACAATGGTATAACAATTGTGTAGATTTACATTTTTACAAAAGCTGGTTCTTTTACAATTGTAAAAAAAACAAACAGGAAACAACCAAGGTACCGTATTTATCGGGGTATAGCGTGCTCCCGCGTATAGCGCGCACCCCTAAAGTGGCCCCCATTACTGTGGAAAAAAAACGTTTTTTATACTTACAGTTTTGGTGTCTTGCGCAGCGTCCATCGGCGGCTTCGGGTGTCCTCTTCGTCGGGTCCGGCGTCCTTCTGCGGCGTCCTTCCCACTCGATCCTCGCTTTCCCGCGCCGATTTAGAATACTGCGCCGGCATATACCGAGCGCAGTACACTCAGGTATAGTCGGGCAGACTCGGCTCCTCTCGCGTTGACGTCCTGCACGTCCATGAGAGGAGCCGAGTCTGCCCGACTATTCACGAGTGTACTGCGCCTGCATATACCGAGCACAGTACACTCGCGTATAGTCGGGCAGGCTCGGCTCCTTTCGTGCTCACGTTCTGTAGGTCCAGGACGTCAGCACGAGAGTAGCCGAGTCTGCCCGACTATACCCGAGTGTACTGCGCTCGGTATATGCCGGCGCAGTATTTGAAAGCGGTGTGGGAAAGCGGGTATCGGCGTATACCGCGCACCCACGATTTTGCCCTGATTTTCAGGGCAAAAAAGTGCGCGGTATACGCCGATAAATACGGTATATTATTGGAACATAGCTCACCTTTTCTCAATTACTTGTAGTCAAATTGCTGCCATGAAGCTATGATTATGACACCTACAATCCGCTAAGTTATCGATTTTCATTTATAAGAATTATTTCCTGAATGATTACGCATTTTTCTACTATATTATTGCACATTTTATGGTAATGGAATTTCTATTTCTATTATATTATTTATAGCATATGCTCTGTTAATAGAATTTTGTTGATAATTATAAAATTCAATAAAATATTTGAAACAGAGTACAGAGCTCACCTTATTTTAAAGTCTCTGGGAATAGAGCTGACATAATAGTACAATTCATGAAAAATGATTATAGGTTAGTCAGTCTACGGCAGGGGCGAATATGAGTGCTTATGACTTGAACTAGAAAGAGTCTTGGCTGAAAGTGACGCTTTATACAGTAAACCTGGTGCTAAAATCTTAATGGACTTCATAAAGTTCTCACATAGAACAAACAAAGTAGCAAAACACATACAAGGCAACGTGCCTGCTGATCTCCTGGCAGAAAACGTGAAAGGGAATACATATGGTTTTGTTTAATTACCATTCCCCTGGCTCGGAGTAGAAGAGCGGAGAAGAAAAATAATGGCTCTTGTTTCATTGGAGTGCGCTAACATTTGGAATCCTTCGGTCTCAGGTATTAAACTCAACTTAATGTGTTAAAGGTAAACTGAACTTTCATATGAAATGTGTAGGAAGGTATCAAAGTGGCATTACAACTTGGAACATTATCCATGTGTACCAATGTTCTGTACCATACAAACTAAACGTTCCATTGGCATTTCACATTGCTACGGGAAGACTAGTCTAAACGCAAACCTTTCAATAATTCTACATGTCTGCATGAATATATATGCAGTATCATTTCTTTTTTTAAGCTCTACCTTTTTATATTTCCAATTTAAAAAAGCTAATAGTGATCTCTGGTCGAGTACCTTTGCTCAGGGGAGGGCTGGCAGGGATTGCAGGGTGGAAATCTCCCCCCGGGCTGGTGACAGTATGCACAGTCACTGGCCGCCACTACCAAATGCTGTTTTTGCAAAGCAGGAATATGCCTGCTGGAGCTCTGTTAACACAGGTCACTGCCGCTGCTCACCTCCCACTGTGCAGCCGTGCCTCTGTCAGCTCCGAGGTAGATGGCTGAAGAGCTGAGCTATGTCTCGTCTCACACATAGCTCAGCCTCAGCGCACACCAGCGCTGACATCCCCTTCTCTCTCTGCACAGTGGGAGCTGACTCCGTGCGGACTCTGATGTAAGGGGGGACTCTGTGCGGACTCTGATGCAAGGGGGGCCTCTGTGCGGACTCTGATGTAAGGGGGGCCTCTGTGTGGACTCTGATGTAAGGGGGGCTCTGTTTTCCTCGATCCATCACTTTTCCACGCTCTATGGGCCACTTGACTGGACTTGCCCCCCAGACCTAAGGCTGCCAGCTCTCCCCTGCCTTTGCCTATGCTGAGATGATAATGTCAGTCTGATGCAGGCAGTAGGAAGTATTTTCTCATTCTCCTCTCCCCTAGTGGCCATTGATTGAACTGCAATACTATAATTTTGTCACAGTGAGAGGCTCCAGTAGGGATGAGTGTGACATTTGTAAACACAGCTAAGAACTTAAAGTGATTTTAAACCTTAAAAAAAAAAAAAAAAAGTTATAGTTACCTGTGATGGTTTTGCACAGAGCAGCTCTGATCTTCTTCTTTTAGGGACCCACTTTGGCGCTTTTGGCTCCTCCTGCCTTCTGAGTATCCCCTAGCAAGTACTAGTGAGTGCAAGCTCCTGGGTTTAGTAACACTTTAACTGCTTGCTTACCGGGCACTTAAACCCCCCTCTTGCCCAGACCAATTTTCAGCGCCGATGCACTTTGAAAGACAATTGCGCGGTCATACAACGCTGTACACAAATGACATTTTTATCATTTTGTTCCCACAAATAGAGATTTATTTTGGTATTTGATCACCTCTGCCGGTTTTATTTTTTGTTAAAAAATAAATAAGGGGAGCTCTGGGCCCTTTAATAAAAAATAATTAAATAATAAAAAATATATATATATAAAAAATGTATAAATAAAGGCCCCTTCTTGCCATCCGGGGCCCTGGGGACCTCTGGGCCCTTTAATAAAAAGAAGAAAAAATAAATTAAAAAATATATAAAAAAAGGGGGTTTCCAAATGGGGCCCTGGGGACCTATGGGCCCTTTAACCACTTAAAGACCCCCGCACGCACATATACGGCCACAACATGGCTCGTACAGGCACAAGGGCGTAAATTTACGTCCCCGCCTGAGTGCGGTTCGGGGGTCCCATCGGGACCCCCTCCGCGGCGTGCGGGGGTCTCCCTACCTCTGGGAGCGATCCGGGATCTGCGGGCGGATGTCCGTGATATCCGCCCCCCCCGCGATCGCTCCCAGCCAATGGGAGCGCGCTCCCAGCCTGTCACTTCCTCCTCCTGTGTTTACACAGGAAGGAGGAAATTATGTATTCTCTCATCGCAGCGCTGTTTCCCAGCGCTGCTGATGAGAGAAGACATGACAAGTAAGTGTGCACCAACACAACACTGACACACACTCACATAGGCATATTAACCCCTTGTGATCGCCCCCCCCACCCCCCTGTCACAGTGTTACTGAATGCAGTGATTTAATCACTGCATTTAGTGTCAGTGTGACAGGCACTGTAAAAAACAGTTAGTGTTAGGTTCAGGATAGCCCCCCCACCCCCCCTAATAAAGTTTTAACCCCCTGATCACCGCCCTAGTTAACCCTTTCACTCCCTATTGCCAGCGTCACTAAGCGATCATTTTTCTGATCGCTGTATTAGTGTCGCTGTTCCCGCTAGGTAGCTATTTTTTTTTATTGCGATTTTTTTTTTTTACTAAAGACATGTGGCTAAATAAATTTTGGCCTAAATGTTTGACTAAAATTTAGTTTATTTGATTTTTTTTTAACAAAAAGTAAAAAATAGTGTTTTTTTTTCAAAAATGTCGCTCTATTTTTGTATATAGCGCAAAAAATAAAAATCGCAGAGGTGATCAAATACCACCAAAAGAAAGCTCTATTTGTGGGAAGAAAAGGACGCAAATTTTGTTTGGGAGCCACGTCGCACGACCGCGCAATTGTCTGTTAAAGCGACGCAGTGCCGAATCGCAAAAACACCTTGGGTCATTTACCAGCGTATTGGTCCGGGTCTTAAGTGGTTAATAAAAACAGAAAAAAATTATAATATTTTTTTTAAATAAAAAAAAAAAAAAAAAGGGCGGGGGTTGCCATCCGGGGCTCTGGGGACCTCCGGAGCCCTGGGGACCTTTGGGTCCTTTAATAAAAAAAAAAAATTATAAAAAAAATATATATATATTTTTATAAAAAAAAAAAAAAAGGAGGGTTGCCACCCGGGCCCTGTGGACCTCCGGGCCCATGGGTATCTCTGGGCCCTTTATTTAAAAAAAAAATGAAAAAAATATATTAAAAAAATTAAAACTATTTTTTTATAAAAAAAAATGAAAAAGGGGGGGGTGGCCATCCGGGCCCCTGGGGACCTCCGGGCCCCTTACAGGTGTACTGCCTGTACCCCCTGATGGTGGCCCTGCTGACAGCTGATCATGTGGTAAGGGGTCGGGATCGGTCCCTTACTCAGATTTGTGATCACCCGAGTCTCAGTGACTCAGTGACTTCGCACGGTGAGAGTGCGAAGTGGAGGTCGTCTATTGACGATCTCCCGGTTATTGGGTTTGGCGCTGTGGCTGTCATTCGGCTATAGCGTGGACGCCAAGTGGTTAAAGTATAACTAAAGTAAAAAAATAAAGTTTGCCTTTAGTTCTACTTTAACTTTCGATTGATATTCACTTCACTCTGCGTGACATATCAATCAAATGAGATGACTACAGATAAATGATTCCAATCGGAAGGGATCGATTGAAAAATCAATCTATTATTTCTAGAAACATGTAAGGTCGCCATAAGATTTCAGGGAGATTTTTGTTAGTATTGCTATTTACCTTTATTCAATTATTATTTATATTTATATTGTTCTATATATTTATTTCTATATACTTTAACATAATATTTTGTTGTTCTGTATACATATATATATTTATATATATGTGTGTGTTTTGTACTGATTTTCTTTCTTGAAAACAACAAAAATATTTATGAAAAAAAAAAAGTTTTAGGGAGATTTGTCTCTTAAAATATCACAGACCCCAAATATCATCAGTATCATTTTTTTTATACACACATTTTATTCAATGCCAAACAATTATTTTATACTGGACTTTTAATTGATGCTTTGAGGCTTTCTTGATGCTCTGCCTTCCATCCTTCCTTCCAACCTGCAGCTGTGTATTATGTGCAGTTCCACAGACTGCCCACTAGAGGCCGCTGCTTTCTCTCCCTCTTGCACGGAACCCTATGGAGAGATCAGTGTGTAGTGGGGGAGGATCTGAAGAGAGGATCATCAGTATCATTTTTGTAGATGGGAGTGGGCGTGATCAGCGCATGGGACTGGCGTTACCAGAAGATGGGAGTGGGCGTGATCAGCGCAAGGGATGGGCGTGACCAGAGGATGGGAGTGGGCGTGACCTGAGCGCAGTTACTAGCCAATCGGGCGAAGGGAACGTCTTCTCACGCAAGCATCACGTGAACATGACACGTGACTTAGTTCTAGTGACGGGCGCATCAGCTGGAACCGTTAGATAGTGACGTCAGAAAGGGGCGTGGCTTGAGCTGGTATTTAGCCGAGCGGAAGAAGGGGCAGCGTCAGTGTGTCGAGGAGAGCGGAGAAGAGGAAGCAGCTCTTACACGGAGCTCCGGAGGGAAGAGACATTGTCCGGACTACAGGCGGGTCACGGCGTGTCTTGTGTCCGGGGATCCTTCTCCCCTCTTCAGGCTCCGAAGAACTACATCTCCCAGCAATCTCTGTCCGCATGGAGAACTACAACTCCCAGCATGCACCGAGTATGTAATGGGGCTTCAGCTCCCACCCTGGAATAACATGTTAAAGGACTACAAATCCCAGCATGAGTACTACAGGTCCCAGCAATCTCTACATACCCCAGCCTGCTCCCCTCCCCCTCCTCAGGGGTAATTGCACCTCACACTCCTCTCCCATGGGTGGTGGGTCCCCTCACCCCAGGATTCGGGTGGGTCGGTTGGGCCTGCGGTGGAGGCAAGGGCGGATCCAGAGTCTAGTCTCGGGGGGGGCACTGACAGAAAATAAGGTGTTGCTTACAGAACTCAATTAGGTGTCCGATGTGTCCGCTGCAATGTTGCAGTACTGCTAAAAAATCAATGATCCCCGCCATTACTAGTAAAAAATATTTAAATATGAATGCCATAAATCTATCCCATGGTTTGTAGACGATTGTCAGAGACTGCAGACATGGTACAAGAGATGGTCAGAGACTGCAGACATGGTACAGGAGATGGTCAGAGACTGCAGACGTGGTACAAGGAAATGGTCAGAGACTGCAGACATGGTACAAGAGATGGTCAGAGACTGCAGACATGGTACAAGAGATGGTCAAAGAATGCAGATATGGTACAAGAGATGGTCAGAGACTGCAGACATGGTACAAGAGATGGTCAGAGACTGCAGACGTGGTACAAGAGATGGTCAGAGACTGCAGACGTGGTACAAGAGATGGTCAGAGACTGCAGACGTGGTACAAGAGATGGTGAGAGACTGCAGACATGGTACAGGAGATGGTGAGAGACTGCAGAAGTGGTACAAGGGATTGTCAGAGACTGCAGGCATGGTACAAGGGATGGTCAGAGACTGCAGACGTGGTAGAGGAGATGGTCAGAGACTGCAGACGTGGTACAAGGAGATGGTCAGAGACTGCAGACGTGGTACAGGAGATGGTCAGAGACTGCAGACGTGGTACAAGGAAATGGTCAGAGACTGCAGACATGGTACAAGAGATGGTCAGAAACTGCAGACATGGTACAAGAGATGGTCAGAGACTGCAGACGTGGTACAAGAGATGGTCAGAAACTGCAGACGTGGTACAAGACATGGTCAGAAACTGCAGACGTGGTACAAGGGATGGTGAGAGACTGCAGACATGGTACAAGGGATGGTCAGAGACTGCAGACGTGGTACAAGAGATGGTCAGAAACTGCAGACGTGGTACAAGACATGGTCAGAAACTGCAGACGTGGTACAAGGGATGGTGAGAGACTGCAGACGTGGTACAAGGGATGGTCAGAGACTGCAGACGTGGTACAAGGGATGGTCAGAGACTGCAGACGTGGTACAAGGGATGGTCAGAGACTGCAGAGGTGGTACAAGAGGTGGTCAGAGACTGCAGACGTGGTACAAGGGATGGTCAGAGACTGAAGACATGGTACAAGAGATCATTGCATCCTCACTGTGTATATGAACACAGCCCCACCTTTGTATATCAATGCATCCCCACTTTTGCATATCAATGCAACCCCACTTTTGCATATCAATGCAACCCCACTTTTGCATATCAATTCATCCCCACTTTTGCATATCAATTCATCCCCACTTTTGTCTATCAATGCAGTCCCACTTTTGTCTATCAATGCAGTCCCACTTTTGTCTATCAATGCAGTCCCACTTTTGTCTATCAATGCAGCCCCACTTTTGTCTATGAATGCAGCCACACTGTGCACGGCACTCACCATGGCATTGCCTCGATCACACACAGCAGGCATCTCCTCTCCCGACGTGTGTCATGGAACAAACAGGAGCTGAAGGTCTGTGTTCGGTAGGCCAGTGTGCTCTAGCAAGGTCCCCCCTAGACAGGCTTGTGTGATAGACAAAACACTGATTGTCAGGAAAGGTCTTGGCAGTATGGAGCACACAGCCCTTCCTGCGTTCAGGTGTGACCTGAATGCAATCAGCACGCCTCTATAATACCCGGCGTGTGTAATCACTCCTCGCCCTGGTATCTGTCTACTAACCTGATCCTGAGCCTGATATCTGACCCTGAGCCTGCTGTCCCCTTTCTTGACTTCTGATCTGATACGACCTGACCTGATCCCTCTCCTGGACATTCCCTTCCTGCCCATTCCCTGTCTGCAGCTTCTTCTGTGATCTCCTGGTATATGACCTCGGCTTGGCTTTTGGTTTATGATTACGGCATTTCCCCTTCACTTATATATGCTTTGTTGTTATTTGTGCACTGTTTGTCTTCACCTGTTTTGTTCACCTTGTAAATAAACACCTTTTATTTCACTGCATACAGTGTTGGTCTCCTCTGTGTAGGCACACAGTACTGGTCTATTTAGAATCCCTGACACTGGTTCAATTAGTGTTCCATCCCCATCTACTATCACACGAGCAGGTCTAGCACAGGCAGCACAGTCAAACACAGATCCAGCTCACACACAGCCAGAGATGCCCGATGTCAGCAGGAGAGAGGGGAGTGCTGCAGTCAGAAACAGCTCAAAGCAGTCTCAGGACAGGCAGCCTACCAGCCCTGGTGATGAGAGAGAGAGAGTGACAGACTCGGCAGCAGCAGCTGCAGGCACCGCAAAGCAGTTTAAAAAAAATGATAAAAAAAAAGTTATAAAAAATAAATAAAACAATATATAAAAAAAATAAAAAAAACATTTATTAAAAAAAGGGGGTTTGACACATGGGGCCCTGGGGACCTCTGAGCCCTTTAATAAAAATATATCTATATATAAAAAAAGAGAAAAAAATAAATAAAATATAAAAAAAAATTAAAAAAAAAAAAATATAAAAAAAAGGAGGGTTGTCCTCCGGGGGCCCTCTGTGCCCTTTAATAATAATACTAACAATAATAATAATAATAATTTTATATATATATATATATATATATATATATATATATACACACACAAATTTAATAAAAAAAGGGGGATGGTGATCTGGGGCCCTGAGGATCTCCGGGCCCCTGGGGACCTCCAGAACCCCTAAAAAAAAAAATGGCCTTTAATAAAAAAATAAAATAAAAAAATATATATTTTTTATTAAAATAAATAAAAAAAGGGGGGGTTGCCATACGGGGCCCTGGCGGCCTCCGGGACCCTGGGGACCTCTTGTTTACTAAAAAAAAATAAAAGAAAAAAAATTGGCCCTTTAATAAAAAATATAATAAAAATATGTTAAAAAAATATTTTTTTTTTATAAAAAAATAAATAAAAAAAGAAGAGGGGTTTGCCATCTGGGGCCCTGGTGGCCTCCGGGCCTCTGGGGACCTCCGGACCCCTAAAAAAAAAAAAAAAAAAAAAAAAAAAAAAAATTTTTTTTTTTTTTTTTTTAAAGCCAATGTGACATGATTGCCTCGGGGGGGGCAATTGCCCCGTTGCCCCCCCCCTGGATCCGCCGTTGATGGGGGGGAGGGGCAGACTATGAAATGGGTGATCCTCGTCTGGTGTGGAAATGCCCGGGGGTCTTCCCTGTCCTCTGTAGAGACACACAGCAGGCGTGCCACACAATGCTCTCCCTGTACAGGGCGGTCTTCTCGGGGTGAATTCGCTACTGTGCTGTGAATAGTCCTCCCTCTGTTCCGGCAGCCAGAAGAGGAATTCTATATTCAGAAAAAGGTCCCGATGATCTGATCACCGCCAATGTGGACTGCGGACAATCGCACAGCTGCTTGTGTGAAAAGAAACACACAAAACATGATGATGGAAGAGCAGACAGCGATCCACCGCCGACCTTACAGGCCGGGTCATGGAGGGGGAGGGGTGAGATACAATGTCACTGTCATACCGTCCTAATAAAGTTATTGTCTGCCCTTCATTTCCAGGGAGGGGCAGTCTCTCGCTATAGACTGCTGATGAGAAAAGAGATTTATATGTATTTACTATATTGAGTAAAATAATTGCATTTCCATGTTCTGTGTGCTGTGGGAGGTCAGATATAGTGAGTGCAAGCTCCTGGGTTTAGTAACACTTTAACCGCTTGCTTACCGGGCACTTAAACCCCCCTCCTGCCCAGTAGTGTTGAGCGGAATACGCCATATTCGATTTCGCAATATTGCGCGAATATATAGAAGAATATTCGCGAATATTCGCTAATATCGAATATTCGTGATATTTAATCCAAAAAAAATTTTGCGAAATTTCGCTAATGCGAAAATGATTGCGAAATTCTCATAAACGGAGATCATTTCCTGTATTACTAAACTAATATGCACTAACACTAAGGCCTCGTACACAAGATTAAATCTGTCCGCTAGAAACGGTCTGCTGGACCGTTTCAGCAGACAGATTCGATCGTGTGTACGGTCGAGCCGACGGATTTGGCCACCCGACAGATTTCAAAGCATGCTTTGAAATCTATCGGGTGGGAATCCGTCCGCCCGACATGTCTGCTGGTTAGTACACTTACCAGCAGACATGTTGTCCCGCACCGCCGCCGCACCGTCGCCGAATGGATTCGGCGCATGCGCGGAAGTGTTTTACTTCCTGGTTCGGTGACGTGGCGGCGTCAACGTCACCGCCACGTCACCGACACGTCAGCGCGCCGTCTGCTGGCGGGGATTTTGGTTTGCTCGTGTGTACACGCGAGCAAACCAAAATCCCAGCAGACAGATTTGTTCAAATCTGTCGGACAGACAGATTTGAACAAATCTGTCTGCTCGTGTGATACGAGGCCTAACTCTACACTAACTCTACTTAAAAGAAAGGAGAATAAGGGGGCAAAAGAAGGGTGGAGAAGATAATCGCGCAATATTCCTTTTGATGAATATTCGAGTTATTCTGATTGGCTCTGATGCAAAAGAAGGGCGGAGAAGATAATCGTGCAATATTCCGTTTGTCGAATATTCGAGTTATTCTGATTGGCTCTGATGCAAAAGAAGGGCCGAGTAGTTGATGCGATTCTTTTATGTTGCCGAAAATTTGCAATGCGAATTTTCGGCAACATAAAAGAATCGCATCAGCTACTCGGCCCAGGGTCTCTCTCTAATCATACCAGCAATGCTTTTAGACGTCGATGGAGATCACTAGGATGTGATCTGTTTTAAAAATAAATTTGAAAAAATACGAATATTCGCCATAGCGAATATTCGCCGCAATATTCGAGTTATTCGCGAATACTCGAATATGCAATATTCGTAGCGAATATTCGCAATGCGAATATTCGTGAGCAACACTACTGCCCAGACCAATTTTGAGCACAGATGCACTTTAAATGACAATTGCGCGGTCATACAACGCTGTACACAAATGACATTTTTATCGTTTTGTTCCCACAAATAGAGATTTATTTTGGTATTTGATCACCTCTGCGGGTTTTATTTTTTGTTAAAAAATAAATAAAATACAGATTTTTTTTTTTAAATAAATATTTTGTTATAAAATTTTGCAAACATGTAATTTTTCTCCTTCATTGATGTACGCTGATGAGGCTGCACTGATAGGCACTTGCAGGAGATACTGATTGCACAGATGAGGCAGAATTGCCTCTTCATCTTCGGGACCGATGTCCCTCACACATAAGCCGGTGATCTTCTTTTTTAATAATAATAATAATGCAAGTCTTATATAGCGCTGTCTTACCCTAACTTGCCAGGCAAGCTTCTGAAGCCAGGCAAGCTTCTTGCCAGGCAAGCTTCTGAAGCCACAGCCGAAGCTGTAGCTCATCGGGTCTCGAGGCGCTTATATAGTAACATAATCACTATTACCCAAATCAATGGTACTCATTTTACCGACCTCGGAAGGATTGAAGGCTGAGTGGACCCTGCCGGGATCGAACCTGCGACCCTGAGGGCTCAGGTGATCACAGATCGCTGCAACGGAGCATTAGCCCGCTGAGCCATCTTACCAGCTTTTTCTCCTAATGCTGTCAGCGTGAAGGGGGGAAAAAAAAAAATTACCTAGCTTTTGTTTACATCACGTGATCAGCTGTTATTGGCTGTTATTAGGAATTATGGGGCCCCTTACACAGCTTCAGGCATTGGCCCCCTGGAGAGAACGGATGGGGGGGCTGCCGTAAATTGAGAAACGGGGGGGGGGGGGGTACCACAAATTGGGGGGTTGCCCTGAGGACCTCTGGACCCCTTACAAATAAAAGAAAAGAAATACAGATACAAAAATATATAAAAAAAGGGGCCCCTAAATAAAAATAAATAAATAAAATAAATATATAAAAAAAATGTAAAACATTTTAGTATATATAAAAAAGGGGGGGTTGCCTCCTGGGGCCCTGGGGAGCTCTGGGCCCTTTAATAAAAAATAATTAAATAATAAAAAATATATATATATAAAATAAATAAATAAAGCCCCCCCTTGCCATCCGGGGCCCTGGGGACCTCTGGGCCCTTTAATAAAAAGAAGAAGATATTAGATCTAGCGCCATCAGATCAACTGATGCTCCCATCCAGCAGTAATTATGAATGCCAGCTTAGGCGGCTTCACTCTGCGTACTAAATACAGTATATACAGCATACTGCATACATACTGTTTAACACTGAGCCCTGAGTCAGTTAAAAGTCTCCTCATTACAGTAAATGTACATTACACTGCAGCCCGCCAGCTTAGTAAAAAAAAGAATGAGGTTGCAAGAGCAAGCTGTGACCTTTGGAGAAGGTCATTGGGTGATTTTTTTAATTCATATATCTGTGTTTTTTTATATATATATATATATATATACCCCCCCGTAGAAGCTGCTGGATTGGATTTGGGCCTTGCATGTTACCTCAACATTATTTTTCTAGGGGAAGAAAGTCTGTAAATAACTGACAAGTCAGATCCCAAGTCGCTGTAGTATGAAACGGAACTTAGTGGGTCCTGAGGACAGGAATTGAAAAACCACTGCCATTAAGGGAAAGGAAGGGTCATAAACCTGTTAGTAAGGCCGGGGTATGTGCCATTGTCACATCCCAAAACTGGGATTGTGAGGATGTGCTCTCCTCAAGTGAGGATGAGGAGATAAAGTTTTATTTTTCGAAAGATGATCTTAATGGGAAAGAAAAGTGTTCAGGACCTCTCATTACTAAACATAGAAAAAGGCAACATGATAGAGAGGTTATGGCAGATGGGGAATCTCATTATCGCAACCCCAGAGATGTGGAATTTGAAGAAGTAAGGGAGTTTACACAAACTGAACTCCATGAGCTGGCAAAGCAATACAAACGGAGGCTGGGGAACCCCTATGGAGTTGACGCCTATTTTTGTGGGATGAAGGGCGAACAGTGTTGTTTTGTCAGACAAGGAAGCAGTGGGATTATTAACCCATGATCCACGAATGTGTCAGGCCATGAAAAAAGCCTGAGGCCGTGTACACACGACCGAGGTTCTCGCTGGAAACCAGCGAGAACCTTGCTGGAAGCTGCATTCCAGCGAGGACCTCGGCCGTGTGTACACTCTCGGCGAGCTTCCCGTCGGGAAGCCCGTCGAGCAGAAATAGAGAGCACGCTCTGTATTTGCTCGACGGCCCGCCTGGAAGAATGGCTGATTGCCATTCCCGACGGGCGGGTCGCCGATTTCGACGGCCAGCAGGGAACCTCGACGGGCGGAACGATGTGTTCTGCCCGTCGAGGTTCTCTGCCGTGTGTACACGGCCTGAGAGTTTACTGTGAATCTTTAAGTAACCTTTAAGTGTATTTCTATTGTTTCAAGACCATAGTTTCTGCTTATTTGCTGCTTATTTGCTAGGCATCTTGTTTGTTATATCAGTCAGTCGTGTATGGTATTAATGCCAGTTGTGTATCCCTGTGCCTGTAGTCCTCCTTCACAACCTCCCACTGCTACACAGTGACAGAGTGGCTGTGCTGAGATCAGGGAGAAGGGCAGCTGCGGGCTGCGTATGGATTCCTTGCCCGCCCCCTCCCTCCTGGCAACAGTGGAGCTTGTGAGTGACAAAGGGAACTGAATATGCTGCCAAAATGGAACATGGGAATTATAGTCCACATGGAGCACTGCACAATGGAGTGCATTTTAATACCCATATTCTCTGCATACAGAAGAGGCAATTTACCAGAGGTCTGGGCAGTCTAGTTTGGGGAGCCAGAGGATGCAGACTTATTGCAGGGGTCTGTACACTATAGCCAAGACATCAGAGCCTGTGTGAAATCCAGAGTGCCCTTTTTGGTGTTCTGTGGGACTGGAGAGAGAGTAGACCTATTGATAGGGTGTCTGTGCCCAGACCAGAGACAGAGACACTGAGAGTTTCCCTACCATGCTGGGACCCAAAGCTGGAGGGACCTGTTGCTGTGTGTCCATAGAGCCAGTGAGACCATGATAGTGAGATCATGAATATGAGGACTGAGCCTTTTGGGACAGCTGATCACCATGCGTATTGGACCAGATTTATTGCATACTAAGAGTGGTGAGCAAAACTACTGAGCATAAGGCCTTGCTGCCCACAGTTAATGTCAAGACAGACTGTTCCTTACATAGAAGCCCATCAGCCATCGGTTGTGTACAGGCTTAAAGGGACAGTTAAATGTGCACCACCTTACAGATGAACCCCAACAATAGCTGGCTTAGTACTACTAAATTGCTACCCCTTGTCAGGAAAGCATACACCCACCCACTATTAGGGCTGTATGCATACTGTACACTTGAGTATATTAATTTATGGGTTAGGTAATGCTAAAACTTTAAACCCTGTATGCATCAGTTAAAATTTGGTTTAGCATTGCTGCGGTTCAGTTGACTGCCATATTATGGGTCAGTGCTCACCTTTTTTTGCACAGCATTTTCAAACATGTTTGGTTGCCTGTTTCTTGAATCTTGCATTGTCTAACTTACCTTACCAGAACACAGTACATCTAATTAATCTACCATCAAGTTGCTAGTGGCCTATTTTCTGTGTATTGTTATAGAGTGGCAGCATACTAATTCTTAAAGTGGAAGTATACTCACCCCACCTCTAGCAGGCCGACTTCCAAGTCCCGATCCCTGGCTGCTGTCATTGGCCGGGTGGGGATGAAGTCAACCCCACGCATGCACAGGAGTTCAGTCAGAGTCTGCATTGACAAATTTTTACAGTGATCTGCACATGTGCAGCTCAATGTACAAGGGAAGACAGGCAAGTAAGTACCTTTAATGCAGAAGAGACAAAGCATGTATCTTTTGCATTCAAATTAAAAGTCTTGCAGTTGGAGATTAATGAATTTTATGCCAAATTATGGGTCCCTGTTCCAGCTTGGCTGCGTTGCACATCTTCCACCTAACTATGGATGTCGCTGTCACCAGGGGTCAAGGTTGGAACTGCAATGGGCTGGGTGTATTTGGGTGCCTCTTGCCTAGAAGCAGCTCAGTGGCGTGGTCCCTGCCACTGTGCATTCTGGGGAGGGGTACATAAAGGGCAGACATCGTTCTGGCGTGGTCTTCCGATTCTGACCTGATGACCCTCCTGGCCTCAGGGATGTATTAGCAGCTTCTGGTCTTGGCGCCTGCTGGCCCGAGGCTTTGTTAATGAAAGTAGGCCCAAAAGTTTTTGGGGCCTACTGGTCCAGGGATGGTCCTGTGCTGTCTTTTCTGCAGGAAGAAGCCAAACAATTCAGGATTCAATTAGAGGACGTATCCTGGCCAATTTAACTCACAGTTCAGCCGGTTTCGCTGAAAGATCCTAGCACCGTGAGCTGTGTAACTTCTTTGGAACTTTGCAAAGTGTATGTGTGGTTGCATGGTCCTGTGGCAGAGGACCGTGTAACGACTCAACGGCATTCATCAAGTCTGTGGCAGAGACTTTTGAAAGAGCTTCACACCGGCTGTTAGGTCAGTGAGAGAGGCCTATCCGGTGGTCGCTGAATCTCGTGTGGGAACAGTTTGTCCTCTGGATCCAAGATCATACCCGCAATCTGCAAAGTAAGGTACCTGAATCTTCCCTAACCCTCTATCCCTCTAACAAAAGTTGTTTTAATAAAACCCTTGAAAAAAAAGAAACCAGATGTTGGTGTGGACATTTGTAACTCTTCAAGAAGGACCATTAGGGGTGGATGGCGTTTGAACTCTATTCAATGTTAGCCTATGTTAGCCAAAAAACGCAAAAACAAATGCAGCTAAACCTGGCTTACGCTATAACATGCTTTTAGCCGTGTTTGTGCTAGTGTTTTTACTTTGAAAACACTTAAAAATGTGTAGAAATGCTATTAAAAAAAAAACGGATAAAAATGTGCTTTTAATGCTGCTTTTTTCTGACAGCAGCTCTGGCGTCTTGTGTGCATGAGCCCTTATATTGCTGTCTGTGTCACCACTGAGGAAGTTCACATTTTGTATGCCCTAATAAGGTGCTTATACCTCTGGTCTTTAAAGCGGAGCTCCACTTGCTTTTTTTTTTTTTTTCAAAGTCGGCAGCTACTAACAGTGTAGCTGCTGACTTTGAATAAGGACACTTACCTGTCCTAGGCGCCCGCGCTGACGTCCCCCACCGATGCCGATCCTCGATCCCGGCACCGCCATCCACAGTCAGGGAAACAGGCAGTGAAGCCGTGCGGCTTCACTGCCCGTTTCCTACTGCGCATGTGCGAGCAGCGCGGCGCTTTGTGAATGGTCCGGCTGCTTTCTGGGATACACACAGTTCCCAGAATGCAGCGCAGCCCATTCACAAGAAGACACCGAGAAGAGGAGGAGGAAGAAAACCACACCGCGGATCATGAGGGCAGATTCGGGACTTCCGCATAGCAACAGCCTATTTAGGGTGAGCATTTTTTTTTTTTTTTCCATTTAATTTTTTTTTTTTAGATTTTTGAAAAAAAAAAAAAAATCAGGGTGGAGCTCTGCTTTAAATTATAGAGTACAACACTGGCGACCATTGCCACTGGGCCAGAAAACCCCAAATTCTACAAATGTCACCTAAACAGTTGGGGGGAATCTTCCACAGGGATACCTGTTCTGGTAACAACTGTCTAACAGAAGATTTCCCCTTAATATTGAAGATATGTTGAAGGTACTAACCATTTTTGTTTTATTCAAAAAAAACACAAAAAAAGATTTGGCTTTAGCTATAATTTAAATAAAATATATTTTTGATGTTAACATAATGAGAAAATGTCCAGAATTATATAAGCCATTTACTGGTTCATTTTAGTTCTTGCCTAGAGTTGTTGCATACCATTTTACTATACATCTAACCTGTAGGTTATAGCTAATTTTATTCCCCAGAACACGATGAGTATTTTATTTTTCCTTCTTCCCTACTGATCTATAAAAGTGGAGATTTAGTCTTTTATATTCTGCAGACCCCAGGGCAGCTGGAAAATATGAAGCCAGAGGGTCTTGTATTTTGAGTATATGTATCTAAAGCTGTGGCTGGGATCTTTGGAACGTTATTTGCACAGTTGCTTTCATTTTTTGGAGCCTGGCTGTTTCCTATTATAGAAGCCTATTGTCCTTAACATTTGTGAGCACTTCATAAAATCTGCCTACAGAGATTTGATCCTTTTACCTGTAGTAGATAAATCACTACTGTGAGTTTCATTGCTGTTTTTATGATGAGATTCGTTGAAATATTCAACGTTTTGTTGAGCCATCTTTAATGAAAGAGACACAAAGGTTTTTCCCCCTATCTCAGCTGCAATATATTTTTTTTTTAAATAAAGGTCTTTAGTGTTTGTAGGGTTACAGATGGTATTTTGTGTTTTATTACTTGGCCTTTGAACTAGTCAGTTTGTCAGTTTGCACTAACATAGGCTTAAAAAAATAAAAATCGTGTTTTATTTAAAGTGTAAGTACACCTTTAGCAACATTTTACAAACATACTCTTATGTAATTCCAGATACCCTAAATAATGCATACAGTACCAGTGTTCCTCGTTTTCACATGTAGCACCATTACATATGCAGCCATATGGCCTGTATTACATATGCAGCAATGGGGGGCCCTCGCCACAGAAACTGCTGGCTCTTCAATATCTCTCCATTCTGTTGTTTTCAGGACAAATTGGATGCTACAAGTTTGCACCCTTGATGGCAGGTTCAGCTCTTTCAAACTGCATACATAGACTGTGTGCTCTCCCTTTCTCTTGCTCCATCTTTAACTACAGCCAAGGCTGCTGATAGGGGGGACCACCAGCCCTCCTGTAGGGGGCCCCGGGACAAGTGGGGCCCAGACAGCAGGAGGATCGGTGAAGAACTATGCCCTCCACGTCTCTCACCCAGGTTTCTCCCTCTCTCGTCAGGTAGGCTGTATGGGGCCCCATGATTCCTAACAGCGGCCCTGACTACAGCAGCTAAGTTCAGCCGCTGCAGCATAATTACATATAGTTATATTGTAAGTCTGGTTGAAAAAAGACACCAGGCCATCTAATTCAACCAATAAATGGGGGGAAAAAAATTACAATCCTATATACCTAATCCTATACCCACAGTTGATCCAAATGGAAGGGAACAAAACCCAACAAAGCATGATCCAATTTGCTCCAGCAGGGAAAAATTTCCTTTCTGATCCCCCAAGAGGCAATAATATTTTCCCTGAATTAACTTAACCTATAAATGTTAGTACCCAGTTATATTATGTACATATAGGAAAGAATCCAGGCCTTTTTTAAAGCAAGGCCAGAACCACCTCTGGAGGGAGTCTATTCTACATTTTCACAGCTCTTACTGTGAAGAAGCCTTTCTGTATTAGGAGAGTAAATCGAATTTCCTCCAGACGTAAAGAGCGCCCCCTTGTCCTCTGTGATAACCTTAGAGTGAATAACTCAACACCAAGTTCACTACATGGAACATGCATGTATTTATACATGCTGATCATATCCCCTTTAACTACTTGCCGACCGTCTACCGCAGTTATACGGCGGGACGGTGGCACTCCTGGGCGAGAGCACGTAGCTCTACGTCCTACCTTTAGCGGCCGCTAGGGGGCAATCATGACCGGCGGGCGCGATCGCCGCCTGGCACGCACGCTCGTTCGTTACAGAGCGGGGAACGAGAGCTATGTGTGTAAACACATAGCTCTCGTTCCTGTCAGCGGGGGAAACGCTGATCTTCTGTTCATACAATGTATGAACAGAAGATCAGTGATTTCCCCTAGTGAGGCCTCCCCCCATACAGTTAGAACACACCCAGGAACACACTTAACCCCTTCCCTGCCATCAAGTGTTAACCCCTTCACTGCCAATGCATTTTTATAGCATTGATCGCTATAAAAATGCCAATGGTCCCAAAAATGTGTCAAAAGTGTCCGATATGTCCACCATAATATCGCAGTACCGAAAAAAAACACTGATCGCCGCCATTACTAGTAAAAAAAAAAAAATTAATAAAAATGCCATAAAACTAACCCCTTTTTTGTAAACGCTATAAATTTTGCGCAAACCAATCAATAAACGCTAATTGTGATTTTTTTTACGAAAAATATGTAGAAGAATACGTATCGGCCTAAACTGAGGAAAAAAAATGTTTTTTTATATCTTTTTTGGGGATATTTATTATAGCAAAATGTAAAAAAATATAACATTTTTTTCAAAATAGTCGCTCTATTTTTGTTTATAGCGCAAAAAATAAAAACCGTAGAGATGATCAAATACCACCAGAAGAAAGCTCTATTTGTGGGAAAAAAAGGACGCCAATTTTGTTCGGGAGCCACATCGCACGACCGCGCAATTGTCAGTTAAAGCGACGCAGTGCTGAATCACAAAAAGTGCTCTGGTCTTTGACCAGCAATATGGTCCGGGGGTTAAGTGGTTAAAGAGGAACTGCAGTCTGCTCACATCATTTGTAATAAAAACATCTTTGCCATTCTGAAGCTTCCCTCCAACCACTTTGCATATTATTTTATATATACTGTGATTCTGTACTTGCCAGATATGCTGCAGACCTCTACCTCCAGTCTGACTGCATCCATTTTAACTGTGGGCAGCTGAAGCTGCTGCCTGTTCACTTCCTGGAGTTACCCAGACACAAAGAGGCACACATCCAGCTGTACAGCTCTGATTGGCCCTCTTATGACTCATCCCCCCACGCTTCCTGGCAAACTCTCACGAGTGTGTGTGTGAGAGAGAGAGAGAGAGAGAGAGAGAGAGAGAGAGAGAGAGAGAGAGAGCTGTGCATGATGTCATAAGCCTAGGCGTTTTTTCCCAGACAAGAAACAGGAAATTGCCTGTATAAGCTATTTACTGGCATAAAATAAATGTTTTACTATACAAAGTTAAAACCACGCAGAACATTTAATAGAGCAGGTTGAAGTTGCTTGTTTTGACAGAAATTATATAGATGCAGGGATCTCTGATGCTGTTTCTATTATTCTGAACTCCCCATTCCCTCATCAGAATACACAGATCAGCGATGTAGTCATTGGGTGCATGCACTGATTGAATGGTGGCTCTCCAGAAGGCCCAGTCAATGTTAGACAGTGGTACACAGGTACTGAAATGTGTCCGATTCTTGTGAACCAGACACATTTGGGTATGTGTATACCTAGCTTTATTCAGTACACTAGTTTTCCAGTCATCCCTGGCTCTATTTGAGAAGCAGGAGAAAAGTGTGGGGCACTAAATCTCTTAAATGAGTAGGCGTTTTCAATCAGGTCTTAAGCAGTATAGAAGGAAAGGTTATGCTAATGTAGCTCTCCCAGAAGTGGTGGTCAAAGGTTGGCTCTTAGCTTGAGTGCGGACTAGGGGGGTATTTACTAAAATTTGAGAGTGCAAAATCTGGTGCAACTCTGCATAGAAACCAAGCAGTTTACTTCTCCTGTGGATCATAGAAGTGCAGTTCATTCTACACTCTTGTGACCCATTTTCAACTGACAGCAGGCTAAAGCTTGAAGCATTAAGCAGGCGCTCCTGCCCCCTCCACAGACCGATGCTGCATCTACCTAGGTAAATATAATTGCCCAAAGAAAAAAAAACAACAACCGTATTTTCCGGCGTATTAGACTTAAAAAAACTGGCCAAGAAGCAGGGGTCGTCTTATACGCCGGGTATCAAATGCAGCCAGCTGTATGTCAGGGTGCCGGATGTGCGGTAAAACTGTATGTAGCTTTGGCTACATACAGTATACACCGCTGAGCCAATCCCGGGGAGTGATGTATTCTATCAATGAATACAGAGCCTGCCCAGATTGGAGTAACAACCTCTGCCAATCTGAGCAGGTTACATACAGTAGCCTGCTCGGATTGGCTTTGAGAGCTAATGATGTTACAGCCTCTGCCAATCCGAGCATGCTTTGTATTCATTAATAGACTACATAGCTCACCGTGATTGGTTCAGAGCGGTATGGCTCCAACTTCCATTAAGAAGGAAATATAAGCATTATATAGTCTCAGAAGGGGGGACGTCCTATACAGTGAGTATAGGCAAAAACTGTCGAATTAGGGGGTCATCTTATACGCCTGGTCACCTTAGATACCGGAAAATACGGTACTTCTCTTTTAGCTAAGCAAGCTGGAGTTAGAAGCTGATTGGCTACCATGCACAGCTGCACCAGATTCTGAGTGCACCAGTTTTAGTAAATCTCCCCCACGTGTGTAAAGCGGAAAATGCCAAAAGCACAATGTATAGAATTCTAGATTTAATTTTATCATTAAAAAAAAACAATGTGTTTCAAGGGTTTAACAGCATCCAGAGCTATCATACTCCAATTTTTTCATTTCAGCACAAGATTTGTTCAACATTATCAAATCTTGATGCGGACCCTTTGAAACCCTGTTGGATTTTTATGATATAAGTGTTCAGATATGGAATCACAGTCAGTCTTCCAGCATCAACTTTCCTTACTACTATGAGATGTCATGTGGTTGAGTGCAAGCAACCATAAATGAAGCTGATGTTGGAAGATGTGAAAATATCTGTCACAATAAACAATGTCCTATCAGAACATACACCTTTAACCATGTCCACCATTCATTGCAGCATTATGGCATAGTATATTTCCTTTAACCCACAAAAAAACTGTCCCTACCATGAAAATGTTGTGTTTGCCCTCCAGCAGTGCCATCTTAAGAGCATTATAGGCCCCCGGGCAATACAGCCCTGTCTACACAACCACGCACAAGAATTTACTGCCAAAAATCATGAAATTTACTGGCAGAATCACAATTTTTTATTGGCACTGCAAAAAGTACCTAAAATTACAGTTTTACAAATTTCTTCATTGGCATGAAGGTTAGGTTACTGTAACCCAGCCTGATCAGAGTTTCCTCTTGCATCAGAGTCTGCAGGATTCCCCCTTACAGTGAAAGGGAACTCTTATGTAAAGGGGAACACTGCAGATCATGATGTAAGGGGGAACTCTGATGTGGAGGGGGGCTCTGGTGACCAGAGACCACCTTATATCAGAATCCACTGCTTTTTCTTTACATCAGAGTTCCCACTTACATCACGGTCCTCAGACTGAGTTCCCCCTAGCACTGTAAGGGGGAATCCTGCAGACTCTGATGTAAAGGGGAACCACCTTCCGTAGAGTAAATACACTAAGGTAAGGGGGGGCACTAATATTTTTGTATTCACACCCCCCTTTCTTTAGCAACCACCCGCCCTTAGACTGGCCTGGTGGTGCTATCACTGACCTCCTCTCAGGTGCACCATGCAAGGCTCAGTCAGATGGCTCCAGCTTGGCTGCTCTGGTTTTATCCTATAGTCTCTTCATGTCTGACTTCTCCTGTGACCCCCATCCCAGCAGCGCTCCCACTCTTAACTCCTCTCCAGACTCTTCCTCAGAGACTGTAGACACGATACAGTTCTACAGTTCTGACCCGCCATTCTCCACCATTTTTTACTGGGGTCGCTGGGCAGCCTATGGGGGCCCCCCAGGCAAGTGGGGCCCCCGGGCAACTTCCCAGTGTGCCCAATGGAAAAGACAGCCCTGCCCTCCAGGCCAAAAGCTCCCAGTCTTCCCCTGGCTAGAAGTTCAGTAACACACTGTAGTATAGCAGATGTTGTTCGTATAACCCTTCTTTTATCTAACAGCACCGATAAAGACGAGTTTAGAAGAACTTCTGAACTCATCCCACACAGCTAGACTTAAGCTCCTACTTGTACGGGCTATTGTTTCAGTATTATACTTCTCTGACCCATTGCTATAACTCAGTTTATCAGTTAGAAATATTCGCACAAGGAATTCATTTGGTATGACTCCATGTGAGAGAGTGCTCAAAGATCCCACAGCAAAGTTTACCAAGAATAATAAAACTTGGTGAATATTTCATCATTATGTTGTTCTAACATTAACGTGCCTGCAGAAAAAGATAGATGAACTCTGGAACGTTAACCTCTCCAAACTCAGAATATATAAACACAATTTGTGTTTATTCTCTGTTCAGCAAGGTCCGATGGGCTATTCCACTCACAGAATGTTTATAGAAGTTTAAGATGCGCCATTCTTTGCTATTAGAAAGTCAGCCAAAGTCCAATTTTTCTAATGGAAGGTTGAAACGTTTCTATGCATATATGAGACTGTGTTACACGACCCGATATTTACTCTGTAAGTCATTGGAACTCTTAATGTATATCCGTAAGGACTCTTGAATTTCACTCTCCATTCCCTGTTGCTTTGTTTATTGTTATTCTAGAGGTTTGAATTCCTCAAGTTAAAGTTAGCATAAAATGCAGAATTATACTGTAATTGTAGTAAAGGCTTCTTTCTAAATCTCATATTTTCCTGTCTTGTGTTGACATTGATATTACATTTTTAAATGCTTATATGTTTGGGTTTTAACGTTTATTATTGGCTGGCTTCCATAGTTTGTGCATGGACTTAGTATATTCATATACTCTGCAGAAGTCCTTTTATTAATACTTGAAACATTTATTTCTAACATTAGTATATTGATCACATAAAGTTTTCAAAGTGATTGTAAAGTCAGAAGGTTTTTATCTTAATGCTTTCTGTGCATTAACCCCCTCAGCGGTATTGCCGAGACTGGCTCGGGGTGGAATTTCAGCACCAAAAGCGGTAACCCCCAAGCCAGACTCGGGATCGCCTCGCAGTGTCCCCACAGGCAGGGAATTACCGTATTTATCGCGGTATAACGCGCTCCCGCGTATACCGCGCACCCCTAAAGTGACCCCCAATCCTGTGGAAAAAAGTTATTTTTGTACTAACAGTTTTGGTGTCTTGTGCGGCGTCCATCGGCAGCCTCGTCGGGTCCGGCGTCCTTCTGCGGCTTCGGGTGTCCTCTTCGGCGGGTCCGGCAACCTTCTGCGGCATCGGGTGTCCTTCTGTGGCTTCGGGTGATCCTTCTGCGGCAGGTCTGGGTTCCTCTTCGGCGGGTCCGGTGTCCTCTTCGGCGGGTCCGGCATCCTCGCGGCGTCCTCGCGGCGTCCTCGCGTCCTCCACGCTCGTTTCCCGCGCCGAGTTTTGAATACTGCGCCAGCATATACCCAGCGCAGTACACTCGGGCAGGCTCGGCAACTGTCGCGCTCACATCCTGTACGTCAAGGACGTGACCGCGGAAGAAGCCGAGACTGGCCGAATATACCCGAGTGTACTGCGCTGGGTATATGTCGGCGCAGTATTCAAAACTCAGCGCGGGAAAGCGGGTATCGGCGTATATCGCGCACTCACGATTTTTCCCTGTTTTTTCAGGGCAAAAAAGTGCGCGATATACACCGATAAATACGGTACCTTGTCTCTGAATCCTGCAATGCCTCCCCGCTGTGTGAGCAAGTTTTGTCCTCGCTCGATTCACACAGTGCCTGTGTGCCGCCGATCTCCGTTCCCTGCGACGTTACGACCACTATGTGATTGTGCTGCACTTATATTTTGCACTTTATGTTTTTGGAGTTTAGTACTATCACTGGGATATCAGGAACTAATTGTTTCACTGAAATTAACAGACTTAATATTCTTGGCTCTCCTCCCTGTGTTTATACTAATACTGGTTTAATACACCACAGATACAAGTTATGCCCTAATCCTTAAAGTGGTTGTAAACCTTTTTTTGTGACTTCTACCTATACTGTAGGTAAGCCTAGAATAAGGCTTACCTATAAGTAGTGGAAATATCTCCTAAATGTGCGCCGAGTTTGGGGGTTGTTTTGGCTGATTGAGGTCCACACTGGTGAGATCCAAGCCTTTACATAGGTGTTGAAGTTGTGTTGCTAAGTAGTATAGCCAGGAGTTTGGAATTTCCAAACCACCAGCTTCTTTAGGTTTTTAAAGATGTTCCAGTCTCACTCTTATTGTGCCATAGTGTCTAAAATGTCTAAAAATAACACTCACCTCTTGGAAGATAGTTAATGCTATCACTATGGGCTTATGTAGAAAATACTGGGGCATGAAAATCTTTTTTGCTAAATTATCTTTACCTGCCATTGATAGCCAAAGTTTGTTCCATATTTGAATTTTGTCCTGGAAACGACCTAGAAAATACATGCGTCAGAAGTCTCCCGGCTGCAGGATGATCTTAATGCCTAAGTATTTAAAGGTAGATGTGAAAGGTACAGGCAGGGCTGCTGATAGGGGGGGGAGGGGACCACCAGCCCTCCTGTAGGGGGCCCCAGCACACAGAGGGGCCCGGACAGCAGGAGGATCGGTGAAGAACAATGCCCTCTGTGTCTCTCACCCAGGTTTCTCCCCCTCTCGTCAGGTAGCCTGTTTCGGGCCCCATGATTCCTAACAGCAGACCTGGGTAGAGAGCAAGGAGGGGGTAAGGACATGTGGAGGGTTATCCTCTAGGGGTATCAGTGAAGATTTGCCACCACTGTTCTACTGATCTTTAGAGAAAACTCCTGCTACCAGGCAACCACAAATTCTTGCCCTGACTACCCCCTTCACAAATATGCCCCTTCAGTAGATACTCCCCTTCACAACATACTCCTCCAATATAATACTGTATATGTTTACACAGGGTTGGAGAATTTCATGTGGCATCCATTACCAAGTCTTCCTATTTGTAGAGCCAGTAGGACAAGGGAGCATGTCATTTAACTACAGCAAGAAAAAGTTCAAAAAATAAACATTAACTATCATTTTACTAGTTTAAACTATGACATATGTCACAGGTCCCCTTTATAACAATCACAATTTTTTGCTATAATTCGTAATAGATCCTATCCCTTAAAGGGGTTGTAAAGGATTTTTTTTTTTTTTCATAATAGGCATCCTTTACTTGCAGACATTCCTCTTTTCACTTCCTCATTGTTCGTTTTTTTGCCCAGAAGTTGCTCTATTTCTTCTCTGTTCTGTTCACTTCCTGCTTGTCTGATTGTTACTCACCACCGTGAAGGGAGGCTTTACTGCGGTGGTCAGTGATGAGCTTGCCCCCTCTTGGAACTACATCTGTGCGGCAGGATGCTCTCTATGTGTCAGAGACTTTAAGAAAGTGTGAATTACTGGGCGTGCCGCAATTCATACTGGGAAATGTAGTTCTTACATGAACGAGCGCCGCAAACCAGGAAGTGAATGAGAGAAGAGAAACTAGAACGCCGGAGGTGATATAGATGAAGGGATTTAATAGATATTTACTTGTTTTTTAACAGAATCATTACACTATTCTGTCTGTCTACCTTGCAGACATTCATTTTAGGCAAATAATATTTTTCCTTTACAACTCCTTTAAACCTCTGATCCAGCATGTGTAATGATAGAAATAAACACACCAAACATAAATACAAATGCAGTATAGCACTGATACCAATATGCTTTGTTGCCTTCATATTTTTATGCTTGTTACTATACTGCATATTGCATATGGTGACAAATGATATTGCACAATGTCAAATGTGTGAAAGCTGTCCCTACTTATCTCTGTAAAAGTAATTTGCTGCAGTATATTTTTTTCAGCATGTTGAGCCTTATTTTATACCATTACACATAAAAATTGTATATTCCCTTAGAAATAGATCTATCAAGTTTTATATGATGTTTTATAGAAACCCAAAGCACTTTCTGTCCTCCCCTTGGTTTCAATAGAATTTTCTTAGCGCCTCAGAAACATCAGCAGTGACCTTTCTTCTAATATATCCGCTGATGGAAAAACCTAGATCCCAAATACCCCATTAATGGCTGTTCAGATGACTCAGTTTTGTACATTTGTATAGATTGTACTTTATTAGAGTGATTACCTCATTGCTGCTGAAGAAAACATATAAACAGATGTATCATACTTATGCCTGGTACAAACGATGAGATTATCGGATGAACGATCATCTGTCTCTTTTTGCATGCTAGCCTCATATTGAAAATTAAGACTGGGTTCACATACTGTATGTGCGAATTAGATGCGTTTTTCTCCGCATCCAATTTGAATGACATGCAAATGGCTCTCAACAGGGCTGCTTCACACAGGTCCGGGGTGGTTTGAAAAAGCCACCATACATACACATCCAACGTGGAAGATATTAATAAAAGAGAAAACATAGCAGCAGTTCATGCTATAAGCCAGAAGAGGTCACCATCCCAATAACTCCTATATGTGGTATAAAAACAACAATAGGCACAGTATCACTGGAGATCAATAATAAACTACAATCATCAATTATTATGTGATTATAGGGAGCCACCAAACACACAGTTTACCAGAACTTCAGAACTATAGAGTACACTCCAGGGGGGCTATGACTGTACGAGTGCTATATACCAGGCGGACTTTATACCCCCAGTGACTCTGAAAATTATGCCAGACAAAGGGCAGAAGCCTGCCAAGCTGTCGCCATGCCAAAACACCCAGCGTCACAGTGTCAATATGTCAGGACGTAAAGAACATGACACATACTGTAAGAGGGGAAATGCCTTCCCCTGTGGCTACACCCACATATTGTAGCATCCAGAGAGAGTAATACAGGCATCTCATCCCACAAGAGATTTTGAGAGCCGTCAAAGCTTACCAATGCTGTATGTGTCTATGGATGCACACAACCTGGCTTGGGAGCACGTGCACACTAGTGCTTCCTTAGCACCCTTCTTGCTGAGGAGGAACCCAGAGGAGGGAGGAGTGGTCAGTGCCAGATAGGGACTGCCAAAGAGGAGGTAAGGGACCTTTCTGTGCAATATTGTTGCAGAGAGTGCAGGTAAGTATAACCTTTTTTTCTTTAAAAAAAAAGCCTTTAGTTTTACTTTGAATATTTACAACTGGTAATAGAAAAGGGGTAGAATGAAAGTCTTCTAAAGTCTTTTAATAGGGACCCCCATTCTAGTGAAATCTGTCTAATTGTGGGGTTCCCCTGCTTTGGAGAGATTTCCTTATACTTCCTGTTGTGTGTCTGGTATAGGCAAATTTCTCTGATTGGACACACAAAAATAAATGAATTACAGAGGGTTTAAAGAGGAAGTAAACCCTCTCTTAAAAAAAAAAAAAACCTGCAATACAAAGGCATACTGGCTCATTATGAATCGCATGCGAGTGGGAGCCGCCACTAAAAGGATGATGTTGTTAGTAGCAGCATGCTCAGTGCGCCTGTGCGCCATTGTCTACTTTGCATACGCTGTAGACATCGGTGCTGTCTCTGTTGGAAATATCTCCTTAACTGTGTAGGTTAAGTAGACATCTCTTGGACCTACAGGTAAGCCTTAACCCCTTTAGCGGTATCCCCGAGCGTGACTCGGGGTGTTTTTTTTATGTTAGGATCGGTATCCCCAAGTCACGCTCGGGGTGGATGTGCAGAGCCTGCAGCGGCGTTCCTTACCTTCTCCAGGCGATCCAGCGATGATCTCCCATTGCTGTGATCGCCGCCGAGATCCCCGCCACGCCGTCCATCGGTCATCTGACTTCCTTGTTCCGTTCCCTGCAACGCAATGGTGCATGGGAGCGGAACTGGGAGGGAAATTCAAATGTTGCACAAACACAAACATATAAAAAGGAGGTGATACAATGTAATCTGAGAGGATTACACTGTATCACTTTGGAATCTCACACAGTGCCCTTTCAGTGCCCCTTGCCATTGTAATTTGTGACAAATAAAACCTTTGAAAATGGATCAGCTGAGCGACAGCGACAGCGGCAGTGACACGGAGTTGCTCACAGAACAGAGCGACAGTGAGTCGTGGGGAGATTTGTCATCTGACTCTGACACCGACACTGATCCAGAAAGTGACAACGCCGATGATCCCGCACCTGACCTAAGTGATGTGCGCACTTGGTGCCCTATAGACAGCGATGCAGACCAGGCAGCGCCTCCGAGGTTCCGATTCACTGGATCTCCTGGGATGAAGTTTGATGTGGAGAGGGACAACCCTCTGGCGTACCTGAAACTTTTTCTTTCTTTTTTTTTACTTTTAAGGTTTTTATTGAAGTAGTCATAAAAGACAAAGGAGTACAGTCCATCTCAAACAAGATCATATATAAACATACACATAAAAATAGAAAAACATTTTTTGTCTAAGCAGGGCATTCATAGCAAATACCTCCAGACAGTCCATGCAAGGACTGAGAGAAGTCAATATGAACATACATAACATCGAACATATCCCATAGAATTGGACAAGAAATGTCAAAATAGAAGTGTTCAATCAGGCATGCACTCCAATTAAGAATTATACTGTAAATAGGACTGTAGCACTTACCCCCGAAGGAGCTGCTGGTAATTGATTGGGCCTGCACTCTGCTCTACTACCCCCAAATAATTTGTCTCAACCCACTTGACACAGCTGTGTAACAGTGTGGATGTGAAACTTTTACTAAACGGAACAACCCCACATAACAATGTGTATATAGTGTACCTTTACCATTATCTGGGCATTCGTTGTTCCACCTGTTAGAATAACGAACAAGTCTCACACCAATTGTGATCAACCAGAATGCAAGTTTACTGGAACTGGTATAAAGACAGTAGTTTTATATTAACTGTATCAACATACAAACTTACTATAATAATGCAAAGATATCAACACAGCACACTATGATTTTTCAAGAGCTTCCCCTGAGGTATAAGGCAGCCTTTTGTCTTACTGCATCCAAAGCACAAACCCTCCCTGTGAAGAAGTGTAGTCTCCGGTCTTCTTTTCTTCAGCTAGCTATTATACTGCAGTGTTTGTAATCCAAAGGTTTAACAAGTAATGAAGTAACACAACTGAAGAGTTATAACAGTTCCTGCTGTAAAACACACTTGTAGATGCCTCTGGTGTAGGTATACCTTAACTGTCAGTCAGCCCTCAATGAAGCATAGGCTTTTAGGCCTGATTGAACTCAGTCTATTTGAATGAGACCTCCCTGTAGGACTACAGGTCCCAGCAACTTTGTAAAATGAGTCTAAGTGTGTTAAGGGTGTTAAAAAAACTTCTGGGCAACAGCCCTCTCACCACACCAAGCCTGGAAAGTTGTGAACCTCTGCTCCGGCTGCCTCATTCCTGCTGCCAATCAGCACTGTCACGCTGCTCCGCTCCGCAAGCAAACTGGACATCCACTTGGCTCTGTCAAGGGTCCTGGATCCTCAGACCCGATCACACTGCTTCTCCAGCACACTGTGGTAAGGCAGAGTCAATGGATGTTGTTCTGCTCTGCACGATGTAGGCCCTCTTCTGAACACTCCTTCACAGATCCTTGGAGGCAGGCCATGTGTCCAGAACCCAAGAAAAATGGCTGCACTCTGCCTTTTTTATCCACCCAGCATGCAGTTCAGCCACCTAGTGTTCATGGGTAAGTGAGTCTTTTCACAAGATAAACATTTTTCTGCTCTGCATGTGTGAGTTAAAACATATCTCGTTCACATTGGTATTTGGCTCCCTCTAGTGGTATGCCATCTTTAGCATTACATGGCAAAAATACCAGTGCTACATACTCCCCCTGCTTTAAGTCTTTGGTCCCCAAAGATATTCAAAATCTTAGCTCTATTACACACTTTTGCCTCTAGGCGATTGCACAATACTGACAGAGGAGCCTCCCACCAGTTCTCATGCGATGGGAGACTGTTCTGTGCACTCACAGCTGACACCGTAGTGTCTGGTACAGATGTGTCAAGGGGTTGGTTGGGGTTCTCTCTTTCTGAATTGACAGTAGAGAGACCAGGCATTTCAGAATTTCTTTTGGCAGTAAACCGAGTCTGGTCGGAGCATTCACCCAGCACGTCATAAGTTAATCTTTTGGGTGCATGAATCTCTCTTTTTTTTTTTTTTTTCTTCTTTTTTAAAGTGTATTTTTGTGCGTGAACTCGAGAGAGAGGAGCCGGACTGCAGGAGATGGGAGTAGGCAGACCCTCCCCCCGGAGGCATTCGCCATCCTTCTCCATGCCCCTGGTGGCAATGGCGGGTGTGAAGGGGGGCCTCCCACTCACCCCGCCCTACCTGCTCCT
The DNA here is from genome assembly GCA_029574335.1 of Rana kukunoris. Lineage (NCBI taxonomy): Eukaryota > Metazoa > Chordata > Amphibia > Anura > Ranidae > Rana > Rana kukunoris. Next base: position 58,689,106 of record CM056056.1, read on the forward strand.
CTTGGGAGCCCAACTGGGGCCCAACGGGACCCCAATGGGGCAGAGGGACTCCCCCTATGAGGGAGTGAGGGGGCCTAGCCCACCCAGCCAGCCCCGTAGGTCCTTCGCCTCTCTTTATTTTAAGAGACCGCATGGCCAAAGTGCATGTGTTTTTTAAACCAATTTCGTGTGCGTGCAAGTGTGGTGGTTTTGGGGGGGGGGGTGGGCGTACTAAGCACAGGCGTACCTTGCATAGCACACCCACCGGGAGGCGGGCTGAGACCACCAAACTCAATTCACATGTAGCCGAGACCGGGATCCGAACCCTTGGCTGCAGAGGTGAATGGCTTGTCAACGCAGTGCCAAATGAATCTCTCTTTTAACTCTTTGTCTCTTGGGTGTAGGCACCATCTTCGAGCAGGTACTATCCTCTCCCACTTCAGACTCTTGTACTTCGATGTCATTAAAAGATGAGTGATCCTCAGAGTGTCCATTTTGTGGCACAAATTCTGGGGCTTCTGGTCTAAGAATTCCATTGCCATTTCTTCTTCTGTGGGTTGGACAGTTTACATCAACTCCTGGCATTTCAGGTGACCACAACCAGCTTATCTCCATCTCCTCCTCCTCACTACCTTCTGTGGCAAGGGATCCAGATTGAGACCTAGTTACAGGTCGAGGTACAGCAGTAGACGTGGACGGTAGTTCCTGACGTGGAGTTATTCGGACTGCTTCTGTTAGAGGTAGGAGGTGATTCCGGTGCCATATTTTTAATGGTCCTGTACTCCCTTCTGGTTTGATCTGATATACCGGCAGTCCTGGAAGTCGTTTGCATACAATGTACGGCTGTGACTTCCAGCGATCAGCCAGCTTGTGTTTCCCTGGTATGCCCAGGTTTCTCAACAAGACTCGGTCACCAGGTTGTAGATCTTGAATCCGTACCTTGAGGTCAAAGTTCCTCTTGTTTCTACTTCCTCTCGTGTCCGATGTGGCTTGGGCTTTTTCATATGCGGCCTTCAAACTTCTCCGCAATCTGTCTACATACCCTCGGTGAGAAGTCTCTGAGGTGTGATCCAGAGAAGTGCCAAAAGCTAGATCCACCGGTAGTCGGGCTTCTCGGCCAAACATCAGACGATAAGGCGAATACCCTGTAGCATCACTTACGGTGCTATTGTAGGCTTGTACCATGGCTGTGATGTGTTTACTCCACTGTTGTTTTTGTTCAGAGGCCAGAGTCCCCAACATGTTGAGAAGGGTTCGGTTAAACCTCTCTGGTTGAGGGTCCCCTTGTGGATGGTAGGGAGTAGTCCTGGAATTTTTTATGCCAAGTAGATCCAACAGTCGTCTAATAAGGGTACTCTCGAAGTCTCTTCCCTGATCTGAATGGATCCGTTGAGGCAAACCATAGTGAATGAAGAATTTTTCCACTAAGGTCTTCGCCACTGTAGATGCCTGCTGATCCCTGGTGGGAAATGCCTGAGCGTATTGGGTGAAGTGATCAGTGACTACCAGGATGTTTCCTTGCCCACTCAGGTCAGATTCCAAACATAGGAAATCTATGCATACTAGATCCATTGGCCCTTGACTCTCTAAATGGCCCATTGGGGCGGCTCTCTGGGGTAAGGTCTTCCTTTGTATGCACCTGAGACAGGAATGACAGTAGCTCTCCACTTCAGTCCTCATGTATGGCCAATAGAACCTGTCCCTCACCAGTTGAAGAGTCCTTTCTGATCCCAGGTGGCCATGGTGATCATGCAGGGCAATTAATACTTTCTCTCTATGTTTCTCTGGCAAAAACAACTGCCACTTCTCTTCAGAATCTTCAGAGGGGCCCCTTCTGTAGACCACTCCTTGCTGCAGCTGCAACCGATCCCACTCTTTGCGTAGCAGGCGAGCTTCCTTCTGAGCGCTCTGGAGAAGTAGATCAGGGTGTTGGCTCTCCAAGGCCTTCAATACCAGGCCACAAAGGGGATCTTCCTGTTGGTCTCTCCGGAGGTCCTTCCTAGATAGCTTAGGTAGACCTTCCTCCACAATTTGAGTGACATTACCATAGCACTTAGGCACCCCCGCAGCGGACACTCCGACTTCTTCAGCCCTAGCTCCACCTTTCACTTGTTGTTCCGCCCCCTCACAAAGGGCTCTCACACCCTCAGGGGTAAGCTGGGTCCATCCTCCTGAGTGGTCCTGGGAACAGTGGGGCCTTCTGGACAGTGCATCGGCGTCTCGATTCCCAACCCCTGGTCGATATTTCAGGCTGAAAGTAAATGCAGAGAGGGCAGCCAACCATCTATGGCCTTTGGCGTCCAATTTTGCTGTAGTGAGCAAGTATGTGAGAGGATTGTTGTCCGTCTTAATCACGAACTCGGCGCCATATAGATAGTCTTTTAATTTGTCTACTACTGCCCACTTCAAGGCCAGAAACTCAAGCTTGTGAGTTGGGTAATTCCTCTCAGCAGGTGTCAGACTCCGGCTCACATAAGCAATAGGTCGTAAATGTCTGTCGTACTCCTGATAAAGCACTCCACCCAGTCCATCTCGGCTGGCATCCACGTGCAGTTCGTAGGGTCTGGTAGGGTCTGCATAGGCCAAGACTGGGGCAGTGGTAAGGCTCCACTTCAGCTGTCTAAAGGTCTCTTCGCATTGCGGAGTCCACTGGTCTTCGATGGACTCTTTCTTCTTCCTAGGTCCCTCTTTTGGTTTTCCAGGTTTGTCCGAGTCTAAACCAGCTTCCTCTTGGTTCTTCAACAGCTCAGTGAGTGGATGAGCTATCTTGGCAAACCCTTCTACGAACCTACGGTAGTATGAACAAAATCCTAAAAATGACCTAAGCTCGGTCACATTCGTGGGTCTGGGCCAAGAGGTGACAGCTTCCAGCTTCTGAGGGTCTGTGGCCACTCCTTCGGCGGACACAATGTGGCCCAGGTAACTCACTGAAGGTTGGTAGAATTGGCACTTCTCCATGGAGAGCTTCAGGCCTTCATCATGAAGTCTCCTCAAAACTTTCTCCAGGCGCTCTTCATGCTCCTCCAATGTCCTGCCAAACACTATGACGTCATCCAAATATACCAGCACTTCAATCAGGTTCATGTCGCCTACAGTCTTCTCCATCAACCTCTGGAAAGTGGCTGGGGCTCCAGACAGACCTTGTGGCATGCGATTGAATTCAAAGAATCCTACAGGAGTAATGAAAGCGGTCTTCTCCCTATCTTCGGGGTGCATGGGGATCTGGTAGTACCCACTTTTTAAATCCAGCACACTGAACCACTTTGCCCCCGACAGGCTCTGTAAAGCATCTTCTATTCGGGGTGTGGTGTATTGGTCGGGAATGGTCCTCCGGTTCAGTGTCCTATAGTCAATGCACAATCGTAATGACCCATTCTTCTTCCTCACTACCACTATTGGGGAAGCATATGGACTCCGAGACTCTCGGATGATTCCTGTCTTCTTCAACTCAGCCAGCTGTTCCCGCAGGTCTTCCAAGTCTCCCAATGGAATCCGCCTGACCCTCTCTCGGAAGGGTTTATCTTCCTCCAATCGAATCTTGTGTTCAGCACTTTTTGCAAGCCCCACATCAAACTCACTTTTTGAAAACGCAGTTCTCCATCTCAGGAGCTGGGTTTTTGCTCTCTCCATCCAATCAGGTGTTAGGGGGGTGTTTTTCGGGTAGAACTCTTCCATAGGAATCTCTCCCTCTTGTCCTCCCACGATACCATACGATAAGACTGGGGTTGCTTGATTCACCTTCCCCAGCAACACTCTAGCTGGCATCTTCACAGGTGAGGTTGTGGTGTTCCGGACACTGACTGAGACCTTCCCCCCGCTCCGCTTCAGCGCCTTGGTCGATAACAATTCTGGGATTATTTCCAACTCCTTATCTTCCTTCTCTCTGTCCGTCTCAAGGACGATGAAAGGGCCAGGTTGTCTCCAAGTCAGTTTGATAGAAGCTTTCAAACAGACTACTTCACCTGGTTGCACAATCTTCTCACTTCTGCCTAGGCGCCAGATTTTTCCCACTCCTTCCGCCGGGGCTTTCTGCTCATGCACTAGATTTTGGTACACTTGTGCTAGCATTGGGTGTACCTTCATGGCTGGAGTGCCCTGTACTTGGACAAGCGGTGTCAAAAGTCTTCGGACCAGGTCGGTATTGATTCCAAGGTAGGGAAGGAAAGATTGAGCCCAAGTGAAGGGAAATATTTGTTTAATGGATTCTAACTCCACAGGGGGCAAACCAACTGGGAGGGCCAGGGATTTGGACATATTTACTGTCAGGCCAGAGATATCAGCAAAAAGGGATAGGGTGTCTAGAAGGTTCGGCAACGTGGCTAAAGGGTTGGTTAGGAAGAGAAGCACATCATCTGCATACATACAGAGTTTGTACTCAGATCCTGCTTTGGAATAACCAGAAATAAGTGGGTGGTGTAGTATAGCTATGGCTAAAGGCTCTATTGCGAGGGCAAAAATTAAAGGGGAAAGTGGGCACCCCTGCCTGGTCCCCCTACCCAGCTGGAAGAACTCGGAATTGCATCCCGGAATCTTTATACGAGTACAGGGGTTTAAGTAGAGGGCTCGTAATGCATTAAGGAATTCTCCCTGAAAGCCAAAGCATTGTAATAAAAGGGACACAAAGTTCCAAGAGACACAATCGAAGGCTTTGTGTATGTCCGGGCTTAACATAAATAACTTCTTAGCAGATATAGTGGCATCCTGGATAATATTGCTCACTAAGCGGATATTATCTGTGATAAAACGGTGGGGGATGAAACCTGCTTGAAAAGGGTAGATTAGGGAAGAAATAATGCTACCAAGCCTATCTGCCATAATCCTACTAAAAATTTTAACTAGACATGTGCATTCGTTTTTGTTAGAATGCATTTTCGTCCGAAAATCTGTTTTTTCGTTATCGTTTTAACAAACGATAACGAAAGTGCAAGAAACTAAAACCGAAAGATCCGACATAAAAAATGCTTTCTTTTTGTTTTCGTTGCGGTAAAAATTTGATATAGAGAGATTCGACATTATAGGGAAAAGATTCGACATCATAGAGAAAAGATTCGACATTATAGAGAAAAGATTCGACACTATAGAAATAATAGATTCGACATTACAGAGAATAGATTTCGATATATGAAAAAATAGATTCGACATTATAGAGAATAGATTAGACATTATTACTAGTCATACAACATTAGAATTCTTGTAGGCGGAATATTCGAACGGAAATGTACGATTCGTAAAGATTCGACATTCCGTCGAATATTCTTTTGGTCGTTCGACAGCAACCAAAAAGATTCGATGTTCCGTCGAATATTTTTTTTTTTTTGACCATTCGACAGAAACCAAGTATTATTGGATTTTCGGACGAAAGCTATTCCCCAACTAAAAACAAAATAAATCAAAACGATTTTCTGCACATGTCTAATTTTAACATCATTATTCATGACTGAAATGGGCCTATAATTTTGGGGCAAAGTATGGTCTCTATCAGGTTTGGGAATCAAGGACATGTTTGCCAAGAGCATTTCGTCGGGGAAGGAACCTCCCTGTAAAACTAAATTAAATAGACGAGTTAATCTGGGGGCAAGAATAACTGAAAATGTCTTATAATAAGGGGCAGAATATCCATAGTAAGGACCTCAGTAACCGAGATAGGGCCGCTTAGTTTTGACAACTGGGCCTGAGAAAGAACAGGGAGAGGGAGCCCCCTAAACCAAGACATTGAATCTTCTGTAGGGGAGGAGTGTTGGGGGCCTAATAAAGTAGAATAGTAATCCTGAAAAATCTTCAGAACCTCTTGAGGATGGGTGACTAAACCCCCAGAAGGGGAGGATAGCTTATAATTATGTGGAGGCCTGAAGGACTGGTTTAATTTCCTTGCAAACATCGTGGATGCTGCATTGCTGTAAAGTAAAAATTTAGCCTTAGCCCAGCGAAGAGCCTTTTCAGTTTTAGCCGAAAGTAGAGCATCTAATTCCAATCACTTTTGTTCTATAAGGTTTCTGGTGGATTCCAAGAGTAGGGAAGTGGAGTCCTTATATAACTTGTACAGCTCGAATGTGAGCTGGGCAATCCTATGTTTGTTAGCAGCATTACGAGCAGAAGCCAATTTGATAAACTCTTTGATAAGCACTGACTTATGGGCTACCCAAACCGTAGAGATCGGGGTCTCTGGGAGATCATTAATGGAAAAATAAGATTCAATAGATTTAAAAATGTCCGATTCAATTAAAGGGTCAGAGAGAAGGGCCTCATTCAATCTCCAAGTGAACGTAGAGGGGGACAACCTAACAAATTCTGTAGAGAAGGACACAATCTGATGGTCTGACCACACACAAGCATGTATGCTAGCAGAGCTAGAGTTGGCTAGAATGGCTGGGGTAGTGAAAATATAGTCAAGCCTAGCGTAGCTATGGTGGGGGTGTGAAAAAAAGTATATTCCCTTGCACCTATATTTAGGGCTCGCCATGAGTCAATTAACTGTAGATCGACCATGCGGGAAAGGGTCTAAGGGAAGGTCTTTGAAGAGGGGGAGGCGTGACTTCTATCTAGGGAGGGGTGGAGACCAAGGTAAAGTCCCCCCCAACAATCATATGTGGGGACAAAAATCTTTCCAGGACATTAAAAAAAGAAGAAAAAAAGGTTGCTGCCGTGTCATTAGGGGCATAAACACTTGCTATCGTACATTCCCTACCGTGTAGAATACCCTTTGTGATGATAAATCTACTGTCTTTATCTTTATAAATGTGTTGAACATCAAAATGGAGAGAGGAGTGTAAGAATATAGCTGCTCCCCTACTCTTAGTAGAATGAAGGGTGTAATAAGCCTGTGGGAAACCCTTGTGAAAATATTTTGGATGGGATGCCTGCGAGAAGTGGGTCTCCTGTAAAAGTAAGATTTTAGCCCCAAGCTGCTTATAATGAGAAAATGCTTTCTTGCGTTTTAAAAGGGGAATTAAATCCCTAAACATTATGGGAGATACAATTAATTGCCATAATAATACTTAGTTACCAGGGAATCTGAGATGGCCAATAAATGCTCTATTCGGACAAGCAGGAGATGGAAACCCCTCCAGGCAAGCATCCCAATCCCAAAAAACACATCTCTAAAAGCAAAACAACCAGAGCAAACAGAAGTCCACTGTACTCCAACTTCAATGTTGAAGCCGGAGTGTCCAGAGAACCTCGCGGAATCATTAAGGCACTGATCCAAAGATAAATCCATATGGCAGCAATATCGACATAGGCAAAATAAGCAATGAGACTGCATAGCATAAAAAAACAAAAGAGTAAAAAATTAAGATAAAAAAAAGAAAAAAAAAAATTAGAAAAAGAGAAAAAAGTAATTGAAAAACGGATCAGGAAAACAGTAAATCCTGACAAAAAAAAATCCAAAATACCCGAGACTTCCACGTCTCACAACCAGCTAGTCCAAGACTGCAAACCACCAAAACAACAAAACTAGAAGCAGTCTGAGGAATCGCTGGGGGGGGGGACATGCAATGGCGCTCTAGGAGGGACCTCCAAGCAGTTCAGTTATTCGGTACCAGAGTAGCATGGAAGGGAGGAAGAGAAAAAAAAAAGAAAAAATGAGTGTCACAGCGATGCATACAGTAAGGCCGCGTACACACGAGGGGATATGTCCGCTGAAAACGGTCCGATGGACCGTTTCAGCAGACATCTCCGCTCGTGTGTATGGGCTAGCGGACAGATTTCTCCACCCGACAGATTTCAAAGCATGCTTTGAAATCTATCCGGTGGGAATCTGTCCGCCCGACATGTCTGCTGGTTAGTACACTTACCAGCAGACATGTCGGCTCCCACCACCGCCGCGCCGCTGCCGAATGGATTCGGCGCATGCGCGGAAGTGTTTTACTTCCTGGTGCGGTGACGTGGCGGTGACGCGGCGGCGTCAACGTCACCGCCGCGTCACCACTACGTCACCGCGCCGTCCGGCGGCGGGGAATTTGATCCGATGGTGTGTACACGCCATCGGATCAAACTCCCGATCGGACATATCCGATGGAAATGGTCCGCGGACCGTTTTCATCGGATATATCCGATCGTCTGTACGCCGCCTAAGAAGTGAACCAAAATTCCCGGAGAATTAACCAAACCAGAAAAACGATTGTCTTTGTGAAGATTGAAATCCAAGCAGAAGACCGGGATCGGTCAATTCTTCGGGGAGCCTTCACATATCGAATCCTCCTCCTGTCTCGTCTCGACGGTGGAGTTTGCCAGATCTGTGCAGGACGAGGGGTCAGGGGGGGGGGGGGGGGGGGGCGAATCGCCTCTGCATCCAGCAGGCCAAGCTTGACTAGGATCTCCTTTCCCTCAAATAAAGAGGTGGCCGTATGTGTTGAACAGTTGTGGGGGATCGTCAATTTGAATGGAAACCCCCATCTGTAACGGATACGAGCTGATTGTAATACCGTCGTAACTTCCTTCATCCCTCTCCGTCTGTCCAGAGTGGCTGGGGATAGATCCGGAAAAATTTGAATTGTGAACTCATCCAGGGAGATCCTTTAAAGTATTTCTGGCAGCCCTCAGAATTTCCTCTTTGATGAGAAAGTCCTTAAGACAGAGAACAATGTCCCTAGGGGGTTTGTCATCAGGGGGCTTAGGTCTGAGCGCCCTGTGAATCCTATCACATGTTGAAGCCGCCGCTTCACGATCTGGAAGCAGGGACTTGAAAAGTCTAATCACCGCAGGGATTAGGTCCGCAATTGATTCTGGGATCCCACGCAGACGTAAGTTATGGCGGCGGTTTCTGTTGTCGAGATCCCCGACTTGTGCTTGCAAATTAGCAAAAGCTGCAGACAATTCCTCATGTTCCCTGCTCAGATCACTGTATGCCAGGGCCAGCTCATCGTGTTTGGTCCCGAGCAAATCTGTGCAGAAACCCAGAGAGGAGATCTCCTGCGACAGTGTGTGCAAGGTTTTAATGAGTTCCGATTGGAACTTTGAAGCCAAATGGGTGTACATTGCTTCCAGGCTGGCATCCAGATCTGCCTTAGACAGGGTGGCTGGGTACTCACAGTTCGTAGGGTGAGGAGAAGGAACAAGTTCAGGAGGACAGGCCGGGGCCGAGGCGCCATCTTGAGCCATGCCGTAGTGTTCCCTAGTACGGAGGAGGTAGTGGGTTAGAGAGGTTTGGGCGGCTCCCTTGTTCTTTTTCCCTGATTTCGACATGCACCGTGGTTACCGGAGTCAGGGGGTGATAGTCTGGATGATGGTAGTACAAGTAATGGCCCCCGGAGGGATGATTTAGTCCCGCTGCGCCCGGAGCTGGTCTATCAGGCGTCCATCCCGTACCGCACTGCGCATGCGCCCCCAAACTTTTTCTTTCTGAGGAGGTAATTTAAAAAATTGTGACAGAGACAAATCGATACTACGATCAGCAACGCTACGCTGCGTGTCGGGTTTTCCAGATCCAGAAAATGGGAACCGGTCACTAAAGAGGACATCTGGAAGTTTCTGGGACTCATCATCCTTCAGGGGGTGGTGGGCAAACCGCTCCAGAAATGGTACTGGACCACCAATAATATGCTGGCCACTCCATTTTTTGGCACTGTGATGTCTGAATATCGTTTTTCACTCATTATGAAAAACTTACACTTCGCCAACAACGAAGAGTTTGATGAGGCCACGCATCCTGCGCCCAAGCTTAAAAAAATCTGGGAGGTGTGCCAGATGATTGTCGCCAACTTCCAGCGGACCTACGTGCCAGAAAGGAATGGCAGTGTGGACGAAAGTCTGATGGCCTACAAGGGACGCCTGAGCTGGATTCAGTTTATTGCGTCCAAAAGAGCGCGCTTTGGCATAAAATTGTATATGCTATGTGAATCTTCCACCGGATATATCTGGAATGCGGTAATTTACACCGGGAAAGGTACCAAGTTCAATCCCAGGTACAACCACTATGGGATGGCAACTTCGTCTGTCCTTTCACTGCTGGACCCATTACTGAACCAGGGATATTGCGTGACAACGGACAATTTTTATACGTCACCGGAACTTTATGAGGTTTTGCTCCTCAACAAAACGGATGGGTATGGTACCGTGAGGCCAAACCGGCGTGACATGCCATCTACGTTTGGCAAGAAAAAACGAAAAAAAGGAGAGATGGTTGCCTTTCAAAAGGGTAAAATGATGGCAATGAGATGGAGAGACAAAAAGGACTACCATGGTCCGCACAAAACACGGAAAAGAAGCCACAAGTCGTGATCGAATATAATCACACGATGGGAGGTGTCGACCGAGCCGATCAGGCAATGACATTTTACCCGGCGATGCGGAGAGAACAGAGAACATACCTCTTGTTCATTCTGACTTTATATGGAAGGTGGCTGAGCAGATTTTTATCAACCACCCGACGCCATCAGTGTCTGCTAACAGACCCGGACAACGCTCTGTTGACGTTGGCAATCCAGAGTGCCTGACAGGTCGTCATTTTGTAGACTTTGTACCGCCAACCGCACGAAAGTTAGCGCCTACCAGGATGTGCGTCGTTTGCTGTTCCAAGAGGGATAGAAATGGAAAAAAAGTCTGAAAAGAAACAAGGTACTATTGCCCAGATTGCAACGTCGGACTTTGTCTAGTTCCATGTTTCAAACTGTTTCACACCCAGGATGTGTATTGAATTTCTTTGTTTGACTAATTTCTTTATTTTTCATTGCATTATTGAATAAAATTATATTATTTATTAGATTATAATTCATGTGTTTGTGTTTCATATTTATCACATCTGGAATGTCTACTAGAGTCTTGTTTTGGTCAGGTTTAAGTAAGTAATTACTACGAATTGCAGGCCTATAATACATATCACCAAATTTCCATGCAAAAAAATGTACCGCTTTTGGTACGTAATTCCACACAGAATCATACCGCCAGGGAGGTTAATCTAGGCTTACCTGTAGGTCTGTAAGGGTTTACAACCACTTTAATGGTTAACCATCATTTATTCTATTCAAAATCTAAAAATACATTTTTATTTTAGATATATTTAATCTATGCTTTTAGCCATTTATGTACAGTAGGGAGTTTATTTGTACGTGTATTATTTGTAATATATTATTTTTTTTAATTTGTAAAACAATAATAATTGTGTAATTGGGCAATAGATCGAACAAATCATTTTGACTGAAGTTACTAACAATTTTTGTTCTTATGTTTGTTCCAATGTGGAAGTGAGCCCAAAAATTCATCATATAAATAAATTCACAGCTTGAACAGATTGAAGCCTCTGACTTTTTATTTGTTCCTTGCTATAAACTGTCAATGAGCTACAGTTGGAATAAAACTGTAGCAAGGCAGTTTATGGAATAGTTTATGTAATCTGTGATCATCAACTGCCAGAACAGGTGATTCACTGACAGTGCTTGTTAAACAAAAAATGCTACACAGTATTAGTGGTAGCTGTCAGGAGCAGTTATTTACTCTGGGCCAGATTCAGCAAGACTTGCGCTGGAGTAATTCGATATGCGCCGCGTAACTGTGAATATGCGCCGTCGTTTCTATGTGGCCGTTAGTGTTGCTCACGAATATTCGCATTGCGAATATTCGCTACGAATATTGCATATTTGAGTATTCGCGAATAACTCGAATATTGAGGCGAATATTCGCTATGGCGAATATTCATATTTTTTCAAATTTATTTTTAAAACAGATCACATCCTAGTGATCTCCATCGACGTCTAAAAGCATTGCTGGTATGATTAGAGAGAGACCCTGGGCCGAGTAGCTGATGCGATTCTTTTATGTTGCCGAAAATTCGCATTGCGAATTTTCGGGAACATAAAAGAATCGCATCAGCTACTCGGCCCTTCTTTTGCATCAGAGCCAATCAGAATAACTCGAATATTCGGCAAAAGGAATATTGCGCGATATTCCTTTTGCCGAATATTCAAGTTATTCTTATTGGCTCTGATGCAAAAGAAGGGCGGAGAAGATAATCGCGCAATATTCCTTTTGCCGAATATTCGAGTTATTCTGATTGGCTCTCAAGCGCGCCCTTCTTTTGCATCAGAGCCAATCAGAATAACTTGAATATTCGACATATATTCTTCTATATATTCGCGCAATATCGCAAAATCGAATATGGCGTATTCCGCTCAACACTAGTGGCCGTACCCACCAAACTAGATGCGACAGAAAACGGGCCATTTCCGATCGGCTTAACTTTCCGACGCCAGAGTCTCGTCAGCGCATAATTTCGTTTGGCGCATCAGTAGCGCCTATTGATTTCCCCTGCAAATATGCAAATGAGGGAGATTTCCCGATTCGCGAACGGATTAGCACCATACGCTGGCTACATACGCCGTGCGTATCTCGTCCGTCCGGCGCAAAGTTATTTCTACAAATAGCTGCTTTATCTTTACTCCAGACGGCCTCAGGTCAGCAGGAGAGCAGCTCCAGCAGCAGCGTTACCGACGAAACTAGCAAGCTGAACAACCACACGTGCAAGGACAACACCTCTGTGTGCCAACATGCCAGGGGCAATCGTGGTCCTAGCACTAGTACTGGGTCCCCCGGAACGAAGGAGGCGGGCACGTGAGAGGATATACCGCACGCGCATGAGCCTCTTTGGCATGGGTGATGAGGAGGTGTAACGCCTCTTCAGATTCAGCCCAGATGCAATACTTGAACTAACCACAACCCTGCAGGGTGACATCACCAGCAAGACACACCGCTCACAAGCAGTGCAGCCACTGGTGAAGGTACTGGCAACACTTCATTTCCTTGCAAGTGGATCATTCCAGCGTACAAGTGGAGTGGTGGCTGGGATGTCACAATCCTCCGTGAGCAGATGTGTGCACCAGGTTGTCCCTGCAATCCTCAGACACATGTCCAACCAGTTCATCAGACCCACCACTGAGGAGCTGCGGCTGAAGGCAATGACAGATTTCTACAGCATTGCCAGATTCCCACGCACTGTGGGGGCCATTGATTGCACACATGTGGCACTACAGCCCCCCAGTGCCACAGAGCACATATACCGCAATCGGAAGCATTGGCATTCCATCAACGTACAGGTGATAGCCGATGCCCAACGCCTCATATGGCACGTCCGTGCCAAACACCCCGGGTCCAGCCATGACAGCTTCATATACAATCAGAGCCCCATCCCAGCAGAATTCGAGCAGAACATGTATGGGGACAGCTGGCTGGTTGGTGAGTGACATGGGTGGCAGGCATGACTATCCCCTCCCATGATGCACACCTCACAAGTGGCACATGCATGACTAACATCCTCCTGTCTTTTCCCTTCCAGGTGACTCTGCATATGCACTGGGACCCCATCTAATGACTCCTTTCCGGAACCCCCAAACCAGAGGAGAGAGAAGATACAATGAAGCACACATCAAAACCCGTGCAGTGGTGGAGCAAACATTCGGGCTCCTGAAATCCCGTTTCCGCTGCCTGGATAAGTCCGGGGGGACCCTATTGTATTCCCCTACCTTTGTGTGTCAGATCATCGGTGCATGTTGCATTCTGCACAACTTTGCTATGAGAAAAGGCCTGCAGATTGAAATGCGTGATGACCTGACCCCCGACCCACACAGTCCCCACCTGCCAGAGGAGACCCAGTCTGCTGATGGAAGAGCAGTCAGGAGGGTCTTCGCCGTAGGCATCTTTGGACACTAAACCAAAACATTAATCACACAGACAATGCATGCATGTACACCACTGATGTCCCTAGATCACACACACCACATGCACATCGCATTGGATTAGCCCAAGTCCAGCATGTAGGACTTGGGAGCAGCAACGCCAGCGTCAAGGCCCCAATGATGTCGCTGTCCATTCATACACCTTTCACACGTTATTCATACAGCCGTGGGGTTAACTTCACCACCACGGCCGAGGGTGACACCCCTTACTGGCAGGAGTGCCACCCCCTCACATTCACACACCATTCACACTGTCCCCTGCACTCCTGACCGTGTGCAGTAAAAAATTAAATACATATCTCATAACATGAGAAAAAAAATAAACAAAAACTCATAACCTGAGTATAAAAATAAAAAATAAAATAATATAAACAAAAACAAAAAAAAAAACCTCATCTGGGATGACGGGGGCTCCTCCTTGGGGGCACTCTCGGGCTCTATAGCTGCCTGGAGGGAGTGGGTGGTGGTGGGGCATCTGGAGGAGGCTGATCCCCGGGTGGGCCACTCCTGGGAGCTGTTGGCTGCATGCCCTCCAAGGCCACGGCAATACGGCTGAGATACAGGTTGGTCTGGGCCTGCATCCTCAGCTGGCAGGTGATATGATGCCGCTGGTCACGCTGCCGCTGCCTCCCCTCTTCCCGTATGGCAGCTGTGTTGGCGTTGACGGCTGCTGTCAGGTGCCGTACATCAGCCTGCACCTCCCCCAGGCTGGTCACAACGTCCTGCACATCACTGGGCAGCTGTGACATGGAGCCCAGGCTGTCAGCGACCCGGTCCAAGTGGCCAGCCATCTCCCCCATCTGCTGGGTTTGTCTGGCGTGGTCCAATAGCACCTGGTCCTCGACCATATCACACACCCCCCTGGTCTTAGGGGTCGCCTTCCTGGGCCCAGGAGAAGGTTGTCCCCATGGGGATGGAGTCGCCCTTGAGGGGCTACCTAGGATGGGGGAGGGGATGACAGAGGGCCCTGCAGAGGAGGACTCCTCCAACAATAACATAAAGTCCTGCTCAGGGACAGGCTCCTCCACAACCACCTCTGCAGAAGTGGTGTGGGCACTCTCCTCCACCTCGGTGTCTTCAGCACCCAGGGCCTCGTCATCAGGATCCCGTTGGGAGGTTGGGGTGGACTGGCCGGTAAGAGATGATGGCCCAGCTCTGTCATCTGTGGATGACACAAAGCAGACACATGTTTGTGGTGCCACACACTTGGCACATGTACCCTCCCCCCCCCACATGCAACACACCAAATAGGGGATAAAAAACACTTACCTGTCCTGGAGCCTTCCTCCATGGAGTCATAGCCAGGGACCCCTCCAACTGCTCCCTGTCCAGGCAGCGGGCGACCACCTCCTCCTCTGTGGTCAGGCTGACCGGACATGGTGGACCACCACCTATGCCCCTCTCATGCCTCCTGATGGTGGCCACCTTGCCACGGACCTTGCGCCGCAGATCGTTAATTTTTTTTTGTATGTCGCTAGAAGTCCGGGTGGAGTACCCTAACACATTGACCCTGCCAGCAATGGTCTCCAGGATGCCCTGCTTCCTCTCCCAGCTGGTCTTCCTACTTTTTTTCCCGTGGAGGAACTGATTAAAAGTCTCCATAGTCGAGATGATCACAGACACCTCCTGGGAGTTGAAATTGAGGTTCCTCCTCTCTTTGGGGGTAGCGGGAGCAGCCATCACAGTGCAAAAGTATCTTCCCTGGGGTGGGGGGAAACGGAAATACTTTTGCGCCGGAATGGCGTTTCCGCTAGCGCTTTTATACGCGCAACGGAACACATTGCGCTGACGTTTTCCGTGAAGTGGTGCCGACGGAAGTTGTGAGCATGCGCACAAGGGGGCGAGTGGAGCCTCAATCACCGCGCATGCTCCGTGGATGATGCGCTGAACGTAAGCCTCTGCGCTGGGCTCCGCCCATCATTTACATATGATCACACCCACTTCCACTTGCGTCGGGTTACGCCAGCGCATTATCGTTACTCTGGCGCAAGTTTACGCGCAAGTGCTATGTGAATAACAGTACTTGCGCCGAAAGTGTCGGCGGAGTAACGTAAATGAGAAACGTTACTCCAAAGTAAAGAAGCGCCCATCTACCTGAATCTGGCCCTCTGTATTTTTTTTTCTTTTCTTTTTTTTTTTTTATACACACCCAGATAGCAAGGATAACCGGTCACAAATTTGTGGCTGTGTTGAATTGTTAATCTGTTAACTTGCTGCACATTATTACTGGCAAGTTGTAGACTTGCAGAGCACTTTTAGAACAAGTTCTAGTTGACACTTTTCCAATTTGTAGCAAATTTGCATGGCAAGTCTCTAGCAAGAGCAAAGTTGCAGTGGTGAGTCTACAGCAAGAGCTCTACAGCATGACAATTCAGGCACAGTGGCCCCTGTGGTGGGATTACTATGGCACAACATAACTGAACCAGACTTGCAGAATGTTTGCAAAAAAAGATGATCTAGAGTCATACAATGTGGACTTGCTGCAAATGTTCAACAAACTTGTGAAGCCTGGAAAGTCTAGCAATAGCTTAGCAAGTCATTTTCAAACTTACAGCACAATTGTTTGCTATCTGGGCAGGAGTTGTTGGAGCAAACCTAATAGTAGCTAGAATTGTGCAATCAGTTGGGAGCATGACCTGTTTGATTGCAGAGCTCTAGCAGTGTCTCATAAGGGCCATGTTGGACCATGCTTGACACATGTGTGAGCAGTGGGCCTTCTGTGAAGCCTACAGCCTGGGAATAAAACGCGTTGACTGGCATTGCGGCTCTCATATAAGGAACCTAACAATAAAACCCATAAAACATAGATTTTTGTTATCGATCGTTGAAATAAACAATTTTTCCAAGAATTCAATTGAGCTTTAAATTCTTCCACATCTGCATGATGAGGACATACATTATGAATGTTTTTAAAGAAAGGATGAGTCTTTATAAAGTCAGGTATAAATGGTGCTAAATAGAATAATTTTCTTGTTGACATATGTTATCATATTATGCATACATTGTTTGTTTGCCTTTAATCGTTTTTTCCCTATCTCACTCCATAGGGGATACTCTTTGTACTTAGTCACACCCTTCTTCTTCATGCTTAAAGGGTCACTAAAGTCAGGGATTTTATTTAAAAAAAATAACAAACATGTGATACTTACCTCCACTGTGCAGTTCGTTTTGCACAGAGTGGCCCGGAAACCTGTCTTCTGGGGTCCCTCGGCGGCTGTCTGGGCTCCTCCTCGCAAAAGCTTTCCTTCTTCATGCGAGGGCGCTCGCATGGAGGAAAGCTTTTGCGAGCGCGCTCCCGTGATACAGCGGCGGCCATAGCCGCCGACTGTATCACTCGGCTCCGCCCCCCAGCGCGCCGCGTCATCCGCCCTGATTGACAGCAGCGCTAGCCAATGGCTGCGCTGCTATCAATCCGCCCAGCCTAGCCAATCAACGGCCAGGCTGGGAACCGAAGAGGACGACGTGGACGCGCCCGGGACATTCGAACGGTCAGGTAAGTACAACGGGGGCTCGGGGGGGGGCGGTGCTACTAGATGTTTTTTTACCTTCATGCATAGGATGCATGAAGGTAAAAAAACTTGTACCTTTAGAACCCCTTTAAGCCTACATTTACCACATGTACTGTATGTAGACATGTTACTTTTCATTATTTTGAAACTGTGTGTTATTACATACTGGAAAGGCTTTAATTGAACTTTGTGGGATTTGTGTTATTATATTTGGCGATAACCCCCGTAATTGTAATCCTACCACTGCTAGGGGTGTATCATGAAATCAGTGGGCCTGTGTGCAAGATTAAAAGCGGGCCCTAGGCATCAATAGATAAAAAAATGTGTGTGGCTTAAGGGGGTATAGTTAACCAAAGTATGAGATCACATACATAGTGCAGAATGTAGTAATGTTACAGTTGTGCTCATAAGTTTACATACCCTGGCAGAATTTACAATTTCTTGGCCATTTTTCAGAGAATATGAATGATAACACAAAAACTTTTCTTTCACACATGCTTAGTGTTTGGATAAAGCCACTAATTATCAATCAACTGTTTACTCTTTTTAAATTATATTTAAAACAGAATCTACCCAAATAACCATGCTCAAACGTTTACATACCCTGGTAATTTTGGCCTAATAACATGCACACAAGTTGACACAAAGGAGTTTGAATGGTTATTAAAATTAATCGTCCTCACCTGTGATCTGTTTGCTTGTAATTAATTAGTGTGTGTGTAAAAGGTCAATGAGTTTCTGGACTTCTGACAGACCCTTGCATCTTTCATCCAGTGCTGAACTGATGTTTCTGGATTCTGAGTCATGGGGAAAGCAAAAGAGTTGTCAAAGGTTCTGTGGGAAAAGGTAGTTGAACTGTATAAAACAGGAAAGGGTTATAAAAAGATATCCAAGGAATTGAGAATGCCAATCAGCAGTGTTCAAACTCGAATCAAGAGGTGGAAAATGAGGGGTTCTGTTAAAACCAAACCACGTTCAGGTAGACCAACTAAAATTTCAGCCACAACTGCCAGGAAAATTGTTTGGGATACAAAGAAAACCCCACAAATAACTTCAGGTGAAATACAGGACTCTGAAAACATGTGGTGTGACTGTTTCAAGATGCACAATAAGGAGGCACTTGAAGAAAGATGGGCTGCATGGTCGAGTCGCCAGAAGAAAGCCATTACTACGCAAATGCCACAAAGTATCCCGCTTATAATGCATCAAACAGCACAGAGACAAGCCTCCAACCTTCTGGCACAAAGTCATTTGGGGTGATGAAACCAAAATTTTGCCTTTTGGCCACAACCATAAACGCAACATTTGGAGAGGAGTCAACAAGGCCTATGATGAAAGGTACACTATTCCTACTGTGAAACACGCAGGTAGATCGCTGATGTTTTGGGGATGTGTGAGCTTCAAAGTCACAGGAAATTTGGTCAAAATTGATGGCAAGATGAATGCAGTATTATCAAAAATACTGGAGGAACCCCACGTCTAAGAAAAAAAAAAAAAACATGCACGCCCCCAAGATCATACCAGACCCTACAGTCTGGTATGGACTTTAAGGGAAACTCCCATGCCAAAATGACGTGGGGCCCCTCCCCCTAGACCATACTAGGCCACATGCCCTCAACATGGGTGGTGCTCTGCACCCCCCCCACCCCTAAGCACCTTGTCCCCATGTTGATGAGGGACCCCAGATCCTGCTCCTCCCTCTTATGTGAAAAAGTATGTTGTACCCCTACACAGTCACACAAAAAACCTGTAGTGTTACAAAAAAAAACAAGAAACAGTTTTGGAAAAATCGTTTATTAAAAATTAAGAATGTCCCCATCATAGCTTTGTGTCTTCTTCTCCCAGCTCTTCACCTTCTGCTTCTACTCCCAGCTCTTCTCCCTCCGCTTCTTTTCCCGCTTCTTCTCCCTCTGCTTCTTCTACTTCCACCGATGACTTCTTCCTCCGCCGAACCGGTCCTCCTCGAATGCTGCCTCCCGCTGTTATGTTAGGTCTGGTGTCTGCCATTTCTCATATAGCCATGGGGGGTAGCTATCCAGGGGTATCACACAGAGACCCCACCCCCTCGTGTCACAAGGGGGTGGGGCCTCTGTGTGACATCCTCCGGATGGCCATGCTCCATGGCTATATAAGAAATAGCAAACACCGGACCTGAGATAACAACTGGAGGCAGGATCCAAGGAAGACCAGGTCAGCGGAGGAAGAAGTTATCGGCAGAGGGTGAAGAACTGGGAGAAGAAGCAGACAAAGAAAAACCAGGAGAAGAAGAGAATGGGAAGAACCAAGAGAAGAAGCAGAGGGAAAAGATAAGGAGCTATGATAGGGGACATTCTTAATTTTTAACAAAGGACTTTTCCAAAACAGTTTATTTTTTTGTCATTCTGAAGAATAATCCAAACACGCTTTAAGTGCAGGAGAATGAAATTACAATACAATTGAATCAAATGAAATCTCTAGAATGAAATCACAATTAAAATATCGTCAAAGTAAACACACTGGGACTGTCAGGATGCTACTGTGAGCTTCCTTATATGGGGGTAGCCTCTAGGCACAGTATACAGATCTCACATACCAATAAGTTTGTTTTAGTTTTTTTATTGAAGTGACATTTATTATGATTGATATTTAAAAATTACATTTCCATGGCTTAAATAAAGATGTTTATTCCTATGTAAGCTAGACATTAGGGATGAGCCCGATGTTCGAGTCGAACGCAAGTTCAACTCGAACATCGGGTGTTCACCTGTTCGCCGAATATCGAACAATCTGGAGTGTTCGCGGCAAGTTCTAAAGCAGCGGAACACCCTTTAAAAGTCTATGGGAGAAATCAAAAGTGCTAATTTTAAAGGTTAATATGCAAGTTATTGTCATAAAAAGTATTTGGGAACCCTACGCTTTTTTTTGGGGTTCGGGTTCCCCTTAATATTCATACCAGACCCAAAGGGCCTGGTAATGGACTGGGGGGAACCCCTGCTGTTTTTTCAATGACTTCATGAATAGCCACACGTAGTTATAAATAGTGATGAGCGGAATACGCCATATTCGATTTCGCGATATTTCACGAATATATAGAAGAATATTCGCGAAATATTCGTTAATATCGAATATTCGTGATATTTTATCAAAAAAACGGAGATCATTTCCTGGATTACTAAACTAATATGCACTAAACACTAACTCTACTTACACAAACTTATATGACTAAACTAAAGCTAATTTTTTTTTTTTTTTTATACACAAAACACAGAAGGGCAGAGAAAGTATTCGCGAATATTCGTAATACGAATATTCGCATTGCGAATATTCGGCAACATAAAAGGATCGCCTCAGCTACTCGGCCCAGGGTCTCTAATCATACCAGCAATGCTTTTAGATGTCGATGGAGATCACTAGGATGTGATCTGTTTTAAAAATGAATTTGAAAAAATACGAATATTCGTGCGCAACACTAGTTATAAATGACTTGTTTTCCTTTAGGAATTAGATTTTGTGCAGGGACAGTTCTAAATACGAGAAACATGCGCTACTTTACAGGCATACTATAGACAACTCCCAGGTATGAAATTTTAAGGAATATTTCACTTTTATTGTTTAACTTTAAGCATTATTAAAATCACTTATACATGTCCCCTGGGGCAGGATCCAGGTCCCCAAACACCTTTTATGACAATAACTTGCATATTAACCTTTAAAATTAGCACTTTTGATTTTTCATGTTTGTGTCCCATAGACTTTAACAGTGTTTACGTGTTTGAACAAATTGTTTGCCTGTTCGCATGTTCTGGTGTTCGGCAGCTGTGCAGAACAAAAATGTTATTTTATTTATTTTTTGTTTCGTTTTGATTCGTTATTTACATAAATTTGTCTAGTTTCATTAGTTTACTTTCGTTTACTTCGTTTTCGGAATTAGTTTTGTTTATTCGTTTTCAAATTGAAGATATCATTTGGATCAATTCACTGTCTTCCAAGCTACTGAGAATGTAAGTTAGTCTATCTCACCACAACTAGAGTTCACACTTTCGGTGCTTAGATTGCAGAAGCAGAAAATATGCCTCTTTTGTAGATAAATCGGGTGAGTGGCAACATAAGGTCAGGCATTTTATGGCGGAATAGGGCTTTAATGTCTGTGTAATGGCAAACTATTACGTTTGTGTTTTAAACTGGGAACATAGACTGTAGTACAACTAGCAATAATTCACACAGAAGCCATCTACAGAGAAAATAAAAATCAGCTGCCCTGATCACTCAACTCAGTGGCATACTAAGCCTTTGGTGCGACTTCCAAATGTGGAGGGTACAGTGCACTAAGAACCTGATGAGTCATTTATTTTTGGAGCATACAACAACCTCAACTGTAGTAATTCTTGGGGTTGCTTATCACAGCCCATTGAACTCAGCATCCTGCAATGCAATATGGCTGTAGGCCACAAGACCCTGCTGAGGACTGGACTGGAACTAAGCTGATACAACTATTTCTGTAACTTAAAAAAAAGTCAATGAAAAATGTTTCTTTTCATTATTTTGATATTGTGTATTTTTACTTACTAATACCCTAGAAAGGCTTTAATTGAACTTTGTGGGACCCTGCATTCACTATTTTTGATCTCCCACAGCACACAGAACATGGAAATGCAATTATTTTAGTAAATATAAACTGCTAAATACTTTTTTCCCCTGCAGTATATAGCAGTCTTGTGACTTCTATCAGTGTCTGGTTAAAGCTTGTAGGAGGAGTTTCCATTTCCCCCTGACCCTCTGTCTGGACAGTACTAATCACATGCCCTCTACCAAGAAAAAAAAAAACTCTCTAGCAATACACACTAAACTGAGCATGTGCAGCCTGACCTCTAATGCTCTGTTCTATCAGGAAATGGTCCGGATTCAGTGGAAGAAGAGGAGGCTCTGTGGATACAGGATCACACAGCCTTTATACACATGTATAACAATTTATATATATATTTATTGTAAATACAGCCTGATATTACTGTTGTGGGTTTAGTAATTTTACTGTTCTGGGTTTATATCGGAAAATGTAAATACTTTTTGTCACAAGATGACATGAATGTACACACATCTGTCATTTGTCAGATTATATCTGCATTGCCACATGCACTTTTTTTTGTGTTTTGCATTACACCAAGCATCTTTGTCCATAACCTTAGTTTAGTGTTTCTCAAACTTTTTTGCATTAAGGCACACCAAAAATATCAAAAAAAAAATCATGGCACCTGGAAATATTTAACAATTTTTGCAGGGAAGAACTTATTTATTTTTACATACAGTAAAACCTTGGTTTGAGAGTAACTTGGTTTGAGAGCGTTTTGCAAGACAAGCAAAAATGTAAAATTTTTACTTGATAAACAAGAATCACTGCCTTAGGATTCATTCACACCTATGCATTTTTTAGTGCTTTTTGCATTTGTCAGATTTGAACTACAGCCCATTTACCATGGTTTCCTATGTAACACGTGCTGTAGTGCAAATCTGCAAAATGCAAAAGCACTAAAAATGCATAGGTGTGAATCCAGCCTTAGTGCATAATGTGCTAACATCTGCAAGCCCTGTGTTTACCTTGCCCTTCTGTATGATTACAAAAAACACTGAACTGAAGATCACCTTAACATAGGAATAAAAAAAATTGGTAGGTATGTGAGGTATGGGGGGGCCATGTGCAAATAGCCTGTTTACTTTACAAGGGATTGTTTTCTTAGACCTTACTAAATGTGTTAGGTCGCGTACACACGACTAAACAAATCCGATCAAATCGGTCTGACAGACCGTTTTGATCGGATTTGTCTCCTGGGATATGTTGGTTTGATCGTGTACACACGATCAAACCAAAATCCCCGGCGGCAGACAGTGCGGTGACAGCGCGGATACTTCCACGCATCCGTCAAATCCATTTGACGCATGTGCGGACAGATATGTCCGCTGGTTAGTGTACTAACCAGCGGACATGTCGGACGGACGGGTTTCAGCAGACAGATTTTAAAGCATGCTTTAAAATTTGTCTGCTGGAAAAACCTGTCTGTTCACCCGTACACACGATCGAATTTGTCTGCTGAAACGGTCCGTCGCACCGGTTTCAGCAGATAAATTAGATCGTGTGTATGCAGCCTTAAAGTTTCACTTTGCAAAAAATACCCAATCATTTGCAAGGAAAAAATGAATACAATTACCTTGACCATGATTGGATAATTAAAAATGGAGGTGGCCTAAATCTAACCATTCCTAAAAAAAATCCCTCCTTCTACCTATCCTACCCAACCTGCATAATACAAATCTGCATACTTACCTATATTTAATTTGCCTGGGTCTGGTCACATGATCCTGCAGCTCTGTCTCAGGGATAACTTGACAAAAGCTGTGAATTCCAGGACCTGTGACATTACCACTAGGCTCCCATTGACCAGCTGTTGTCAGTGCTACTTCCTCTCCCCTGCAGCAGCCTCTCACTGACATAGGAAAATGGGGGAAATAGGATCATGTGACTGGACTGGAACAAATTAAAAATAGGTAAGTGTAGACAGCTGCTTACAGGGTGTTGGTGTGTATTTTAAAGGGTCACTAAAGGGGGAGGGTCTGCCTACTCCTAACTCCTGCAGTCCGGCTCCTCTCTCTCAAGTTCACGCACAAAAATACAATTAAAAAAAATTAAAAGAAGAAAAAAAGTATCAGTATTCGGTATCGGTGACTACTTAAAAAAAAAAAAACAATTATTTTTATAAGATAAACAACACGTTTTGGTACATTACATACTTACCGCTATGCTACATTACATAATACCGCTATTTAGAGCAGAATCACTATTTCAAAAATAGTAGGCCAAGGTTGAGTAGGTTGAAATTTAAATAGTTCAATAAGTTTCTAGGTCTGTATTTTAGGCTAGTCCCACATAACTAGCAGTAACTAGGAGTAGGACATGAAAAGGAGGGGGGGGGAGGGGGGCGGGATAGAAGGTGTGTGTGATGTCATGCGAATCCTGTATTTTATCACTGGGAGTGAGTTGATAGGAAAGTTGGACTGGTGAAACAGGTTATTGCTTTATATATATACAAGTTAAATACAAGTAGTGGCGCAAAAACAATCAGTAGTATGTAGCAGCTACAAAGTCAGATATTTTTTTTATATAAAGTCCTTCATAAAACAAATTATTAAAAAGTTATATATGTGAGGATAAAAAGGACCTGAAGATGGGAAGTGGAGACATAGAGGGGAGAATGCTGATCTATTTAAAGCTGTTGGTCCTGATCGTTGTCCCGAGGCAGGCCTTCAAAGGTGGGGGAGACAAAAGCCCACACTCCAGGATATGTAGAAAGAAAAAAGAAGAGGGCGCCAATGGGTTAAACGACAGATAGCTTTAATTAGTTTTAGATTGCAGCATCCACTTACATATAAAAAGTTGGGAGTCCAGTATGTAGATCCTGTATAGAAGTCTTTATTGTGGCGTCCTTCCGCGCTGGTTGTTGGCTGAGAGTGCTCACAAGCCTTAGGGTGTCCGTCTGCCCAGATCGTCGGTACACCGGCTAGCATGGAGGGACTGACTGAAAGCGAGGCCTGGATCGCAGCTGAGTCGCGGTGACGTCACTGGGTTGCGACGACGTTTCGGAGCTTGCGCCTGTGAGTGAATAGGCGCGCTCCTTTCTCAAGCATGAAAGACTAACAGTAACTGGATGCTTATTTAAACAAAGGGGAGTGTGCCCTCTAATGGAAAAAGACGGAACTGAGCTAACTTTAGAGTTTACATAAAGGAACTCTTTGCAGGCACTTAGAAAGGCAAGGAAAAATGAGGGAGTATTGAAAAATAAAACCAAGTGCAAGTATAGATATATTGTCTTCCACATATCACCTTTGTGCCTTTGTCTTCCACATATCACTATTTTTCTACATTATTATTTTCCTATCCATCATTTAAATTATATGCCATATATTTGTCATTTTTATATGTATATATATATGTATATATCTATACTTGCACTCGGTTTTACTTTTCAATACTCCCTCATTTTTCCTTGCCTTTCTAAGTGCCTGCAAAGAGTTCCTTTATGTAAACTCTAAAGTTAGCTCAGTTCCGTCTTTTTCCATTAGATGGCACACTCTCCTTTGTTTAAATAAGCATCCAGTTACTGTTAGTCTTTCATTCTTGAGAAGGGAGCGCGCCTATTCACTCACAGGCTCAAGCTCCGAAACGTCGTCGCAACCCAGTGACATCACCGCGACTCAGCTGCGCTCCAGGCCTCGCTTTCAGTCAGTCCCTCCATGCTAGCCGGTTTACCGACGATCTGGGCAGACGGACACCCTAAGGCTTGTGAGTAGTGATGAGCGGAATACGCCATATTCGATTTTGCGATATTTCATGAATATATAGAAGAATATTCGTTAATATCGAATATTCGTGATATTTTATCAAAAAAAAATGTTTGCAAAATTTCGCTAATGCGAATGCGAAATTGATTGCGAAATTCTCGTCAACACGCGAAAACGGAGATCATTTCCTGGATTACTAAACTAATATGCACTAAACACACTAACTCTACTTACACAAACTTATATGACTAAACTAATGCAATTTTTTTTTTTTTTTTATACACAAAACACAGAAGGGCAGAGAAAGTATTTGCGAATATTCGGCAACATAAAAGGATCGCCTCAGCTACTCGGCCCAGGGTCTCTAATCATACCAGCAATGCTTTTAGACGTCGATGGAGATCACTAGGATGTGATCTGTTTTAAAAATAAATTTGAAAAAATACGAATATTCGCAATAGCGAATATTCACCGCGATATTCGATTTATTCGCGAATACTCGAATATGCAATATTCGTAACGAATATTCGCAATGCGAATATTCGTGAGCAACACTACTTGTGAGCACTCTCAGCCAACAACCAGCGCGGAAGGACGCCACAATAAAGACTTCTATACAGGATCTACATACTGGACTCCCAACTTTTTATATGTAAGTGGATGCTGCGATCTAAAATTAATTAAAGCTATCTGACGTTTAACCCATTGGCGCCCTCTTCTTTTTTCTTTCTATATATACAAGTTAGGCAGGATAAGTAGGAGGTATAGTGACTACATGTCCTGGGTTGCCTGGGACAGTCGTGCAATTTGCAGGTCTGTCCCAGGTACTGGACACCTTCATTCTGGCACAATACAGTGTCCCAGAATGAAGCTGACACAGCCACCCTGCACAGACCCCACGCCATTTTCTTCTTTATTTATTTTTTCATAGCCGGGAGCTGGCAATTGCAACAACAAGTCAATTTAATTTCTTATTTATTTTTATTTCAAAATTGATTTTTTTCTGCAGCAGGTTTTATACATGCTACATATGTGCCACATTACAGACAGACTTAGGCTGCGTACACACGATCAGTCAAAACCAATGAAAACGGACTAAAGGACTGTTTCATTGGTCCAAACCGATCGTGTGTGGGCCCTATCGGTCAGTTATCCTTCGGTCAAAAAAAAAAGAAGTTGCTTTAAAACTTGACCGATGGACACATAACCGATGGGTCAAAATCGATCGTTAGTATGCAAAAGCATCGGTTAAAAGGCAGCGCATGCTCAGAATCAAGTCGATGCATGCTTGGAAGCATTGAACTTCGTTTTTTTTCAGAACGTCATTGTGTTTAAACGTCACCGCGTTCTAACACGATCGTTTTTTTTAACCGATGATGTGTAGGCACATCAGACCATCAGTCAGCTTCATAGGTTAACCAATGAAAACGGTCCTTCAGACCGTTCTCATCAGATGGACTGATCGTGTGTACGCGGCCCAAGAGGACCCCCCTGATGACATATATATACCACCTGTCTATACTGTTTGCTTTTGTTTTTCCAACAATGGCAGGGGGGTGGGGGGCATCCCTGAATGGCAGTTTGGAAATGTGGTCACCCTAGTGGGAGGAAAGGGGTAGGAAATGTTTAAGAATAGTTGGAGTTTTTAATTCCACTTTATTGTTAATTCATCTTAATCAGTTACTGTCTTCCTGTCTCCAACAGGTACATACACCTGAAAAGTGGTATGTTCCCATAAGAAAACAAATCCTTGTTATGTTGCATAGTAATATGGACTTAAAACAACAGCTCTGATATTCTTTTGAGCTGACAAAGCTATTAATAGGCAAGCTTCTAAAATTACAGGCGCACCTATCACAAAACATTTGCTACAACCATGAAAACACTCTCCAATTCTCTGCCAGCGTGAATGTCAAAATATCAAATTGTGCTGGTACAGAACAGACCTCAGGGACCTAAATTAATCAAGTGAAAAGTAATTTCTTAACAAAAAATGTCGCAGAGACTGAGCGCTCTGAATGCAGCAGATGATCCAAGGACAGAGAAATATGGAGTTTTCATACTCTCTCAGGAGTTCAATATACTGAAATGTGGATATATGGCAATGTACATTAATAATCAAAATGCATATTTGAAAGACTTATTTTTCCAGGAGCTTTAATGTTTTACAATGTTAACACAAAGCAACACATACTGAGTTTATTACGAAAAGTGGAAAAAACAGAGCAGGCCCATTGACTCTACAGCAGTCATGAACTACAAATCTCAGCACATTCTTATCAGTGTTGAGCGGAATACGCCATATTCGATTTCGCGATATTTCACAAATATATAGAAGAATATTCGTGAAATATTCGTTAATATCGAATATTCGCGATATTTTATCAAAAAAAAAAACAAATTGCGAAATTTCGCTAATGCGAATTTTTGCTAATGTGAATGCGAAATTGATTGTGAAATTCTCGTCAACACGCGAAAACGGAGATCATTTCCTGGATTACTAAACTAATATGCACTAAACACTAATGCCGCGTACACACGGACGTTTTTTGCGATGAAAAAAAACGTCGTTTTTTAAAACGTCATTTAAATTGATCGTGTGTGGGCAAAATGTCGTTTTTTGTCTTCAAAAAAACAACCAAAAAAAAATTCCAACATGCTTGAATTTTTTGTGTCGTTTTTCAAAACGTTGTTTTTTGTTTCACAAAAAGTCACCGTGTGTAGCAAAAACGTTGTTTAAAACAACGTTTTTCAACCCGCGCATGCCCAGAAGCTATTTATGAAGCGAGCTTCAATGGAAAAGAGTGGTGAACGTAACCTCGCTTTTTGTGAAAAAAACGATGGTGTGTATGCAACATCGTCTTTGAAAAGTGACGTTTCAAAAACATCGTTTTTTACTTCATAGGAAACGTCGTTTCCTGACGCATTCATGGCAGCACACACTGGGTTGTGACTCCGCCCTCACAACCTGACAGGATTGGTTAGCTATAAATTTGAAGGGGAGACGCCCCGCATCATTCTCTTTTTTCATCCTCACCTGACAAGATTGAATGAACAAGCAAAAAGCATGCCTCTTACCACAAATCGCCCCAGCAGGTTCAGCCTCTCCTGTTTGGAAGTCCCTCCTGTACAGTCTCTAAATGAGCTTTATGGTGGGAACCCCGTTCTGGTGGTCTCAGGGGCTTTGGAATTATACTGGCATCTGTAGCAAGCTTTAAAGAAGCTTCAAATCTCGCAGTGGCCCCCACTTTCGCTCTGTCTTTCCTTCCAGTGCAGTGTGTCCTTCCACAAAGGTATTTGTATCATTACATTTACCACCTAAGGTTAGTCCGTTTTGTACCTTTGTCTGCCTGTTGTTTTTTTTCTCAGCTCTGCTGAGCCCTGTGGTTCCTCTGACACCCCATACTCTCGGGGTCACCGCTGCGTACCCCTTGGCGCTCTGCACATGCGTGCAGCTCAGTGATGACGCCGCCTGTCTCCTCTGCCCTCTTCCAAAATGGCGCCGGGCGAGCGGGACGCTTCTGCACATGCGCGCGTCATTAAAAAAAAGAAGGAAAAAAGAAACAGTCCTATTGCTCTGTAGTTCTGGCTGCCGCACTGCTGCTCTGCTCTACTCAGAGTGAAGATTGCACCAGGTGTGTGCAGGCATGTCCCAGATCAGCCTGGGCTAATTGATTACACACAAAAAAATAAAAAAATAAAAAAATAAAAAAAAGGAATAAATAGGATAGAAGATATTATACAAGCGCCCAGAGGCGATTCAGTTTGCATGTGCCGCGCTATATAAGTTTTCATCATTCATTCAATACATTTATATATTAATTTATAACATACCATAGAAGAAAGTGTATCCATAATTTAACAATTAATATAATCCAAAAAAAAAAGGATAGATATATGTATATAAAATTATTATATTAATTTAATAAATAGAAATGTTGGGGGGGAACATATTGTAATGTTTTCCCTTCTCTCTTTTTTCCCACCTTTTCGGGCTGTCTCTCTGCTATCCTCATGGGAGCCACTGCCCTCGCAGACCACCATCAGCTGACCAGGTATAGAGGCCGTCCAGAAGGTGGTAAGTAGAGGGGAGACAAAAAAGAGAGCCTGACCACTGACGCTACAGTTTTGGTAGCCCTATCGGGTCAAGAGACGCAAGTTTGCGGCACAGAGGGAGATTCTAGCCATGCTTCCGGCAGAAGGCGCAAGAAATCGCTCAAGGTTACCCTCTTGATTTCTTCAATCAAGGCATAGCCGCTCGCGTCACAGCACTCCCGTCATAGTCGGTCCCACCGCAGACGATTACCTTCATCCCAGACAGAGCTATCTTACCCGCACCACGGCAAATGTTTGCCAAATATGCGGGGCGCCATCCTTGCCAGGGGAATTGGCCTGCCACTCGTGCTTCATCGAAGTAACCAAGGATTCAGAGGCCAGAGTAGATACTGAGCTCTCAGGAGAATCGCCACAGGGATCATATGTGGGCGATCCTTCCCCAAGCACATCGCCCGGCCGTTACGCCAGGGTGCAGTAACCCTCTCTAAGAATGAGGAGTGTGAGCAGGCGTCGGACTGTCTCTTTTTGGTTGAACCATTTGCCCATTCACTCAAGGAAGCGAACGTCTGGGAGGAGGTTATGGCAGAACTTCTGAAGGTTCAGAAATATTTCCCGGTGCTGAAAAGGGGGTCCTGAATCATTTCCCTTCATCGAAGAGCTGGAGAACCTCATAAAGGATAAGTGGGGGGGTCGCATAAGCAGCCCAGTATGAGCAACAAGTTTGCAGATTGTACCCCTTGTGGTAGTCTAAGATCGATTCTTTGATCAATGCAACTATGGTCGATTCATCTTTAATGCGACTCGCTAGAGACGTTTCTCTACCGATTGAAGACGCAGTTACCTTCCGGGACGCTCTTGATCATAAAATCAATATAGAACTGAAGAAAGCCTGCTCCACGACAGGAGCCGCTTGTAGGCCGGCTATCACCACAGCGGCAGTCGCTAAAACTATCGCTGCATAGGCAGCTAATGTTGAGAATCCCATTCTAGAAGGAGCCGACCAGGGGAAGATATTCTCCTCCCTGCAGGAAAATTAAGTTGGCTTACGGCTCCTGAGGGGGCGACTTCATGGCTGGGAAGAGCCTTATGGCTGAGACCCTGGATAGCGAAGGCAGCGTCAAAATCAACTGGTGCAAAATTCCATATGGTGGCTCAAGTGTATTCGGCACAAAGATGGACTCGGCCATCTCCAAGGTTACCGGGGGAAAGTCTGGGCTGATTTCTCCGATTGGAAAACCAGAGCCCCAGAAGGGCCCCTCTTACAGGCGTGATCTTCCTGTCAAGTACAGGGATGTTAGATCCTACCGCCCCGGCAGGGAATTTAGGAGGGACTGGAAGACTCGACCCTTCTTCATGTAGATACAGTAAGCCAATCACAGCTGGGGAACAGCAGAAGTCCTTTTTGAGGGTCCGTCTGCCCACCCAGCTCAGGTGAGCACCAGACTCAAGAGATTCGCTCGGATATGGGCAACTCGTATAACAGATCCATGAACACTATCCTCTATCAAGAACGGTCACAATTGGAAATTCATGGGCACATTGCCAGGGAACACATTCCAGCCTACCAAGTACTTCCGCACCAGAAAGGGAGGGGGTTTTATTCCCCTTTATTTCTGGTACAAAAAAAAAAACGGGGATCTACGTCCAGTCTTGGACCTAAAGAATTTCAACAGACGATCAAAATAGAGGCCCTCAGATTGGAAAAGCCTTCAGTCCATTTTGTTGTCAGTGGACGTGGGAGACTGGATGCTATCTCTAGATTTTTCGGGCGTTTACCTTTACATCCCAGTTCATCTTACCTTCCAGAGGTCCCTTCGGTTCTCAATCGATCAATCCCATTTCCAATTTTGGTGCCCCCCATTCGGCATCGCCTCAGCACCCAGAGCATTCGGCAAGTTAGGGTGTTCCTAGGGGCAGAATAAAATACCAGGTTGTACCGGGTGCAACTCCCTCAAGAGAGGCTGAAGCCCTTGCTCCAGAAGATACAAAGTCTGCTATCATCCAGACGTCTAACTGTCAGAGCCTGCCTCAGTACCCAGGGGTCCATGTCAGCATCCATACCCTTGATACAGTGGCCCCTGTGGCACATGCGAGTCTTACAGAACTCCTTTCTCAGGCAGTGGAATAGAACGTCAATACTCCAAACCATTCACATCCCGAACTGGGTAAAGCAATTAGTATGGTGGTGGACACACCCGTCCGACCTCAGGGAGTCCATTCCAAAAGTTCCCCCTAGTCCAGAAGTAGTAACATCGGACGCCAGCCAGGGGTGATGGGGTCCACACTATCTAGACTGAGTAGCCCAAGGACAGTGGCATTTTCGGGCTCAGGGCATAGTGTCAAATATTTTAGAGCTCAGAGCAGCCTTTCAGGCCCTCCTGGCCATTGCACCTCTTCTAGAGAGGAAGAGTGTCCTGATCAGGATGGACAACAAGTAGCGGTGTCATGTATCCAGAGACAGGGGAGCATCAGGAGTCGCACGCTTCATAATGGAAGGGGCACAAGTGCACCTGTTAGATCTGTGGGGAGTATGCGTCCCAGCAACACAGAATTCGTTGGCCAACTACCTAAGCCGAGAGACACTTTCAAACACATGAACGGTCCCTGAACCAACAGGTATTCTCCATTCTTACGAAAACTAGTACCAGAACCAGAAGTCGACCTAGCGGCCACGCCAAAGAACTCCAAGTGTCAGAGGTTCCTGTCCAGAGCCCACTTTCCTTACCTGAAGGGACAAACTGCCTAGTTCTTCCATGGAGCTGCGAGCTAGGGTACATTTTTCTTCCAACTTCTCGGATTACAAGATTCCTGTCCCGACTTCGGAAGTCCTCAGCCTCAGTTATTGTACTAATACCGTTCCGGCTGAGGAGGCCATGGTTTACGACCCTGCTACAACTAGGTACGCGGCCTCAATACATCTTCCAGTAACCTGGGATCTCATACATCAGAGGCAATTCTTCCATCCAGCCCAGAGAAGCTGCATTTGCCAGCTTTGAAGCTGAGAGGGCTAGGTTAGGGGAACTAGGATACTCTCAGGAGGTAATATCAACCTTAGTACAAGCTCTAAGGAGCTCCACTGATGTCACCTATACTAGGATCTGGGAGAGGTTCGTGTCATCGCAGCAAAGACATTGGAATCCCATCTCAAATTCTTGAATTTCTTCAGTCAGGGTTTAACAAGGGCCCGGGCTTGGGTACCCTGAAGGTGCAAGTATCTGCCCTTTCAGCCATGACGGGTACTAGATGGGCTCTTCATCATCTGGTCACTCTGTTCCTCAGGGCCTACGTAAGATCAGACCACCAAGGAGGCCAGCCTTTCCAACAGGGGATCTCTGTGTAGTACTCGAGGCCCTGTCCAATCCACCTTTTTCTCCATTCAACTTAGTCTCACCGTGGAACCTAGCTCTGAAGATGGCTTCCCGTATTGCTATCACCTCAGTTAAGAGGGCGCCGGAGATACAAGCACTTATGGCTATGGAACCCCTAATCAGTGTTCTTCCCTGACAGAGTGGTTCTGAAGCCCTCAGACCATTTTTATCCAAGGGTAACTTCCTCCTTTCATTATAACCAGGACATCGTCCTTTCGTCTTTTACTAATGAGAGGGGCGAGTCCCATGACTAGGATGTCAAGTCTACCATCTCCAGTTACGTCACAGCTACATCTCAGGAAGACGGATTCTCTCTTGATTATCCCACACGGGAGCAGACGAGGTCAGCCAGCTACCTCCCGTACCATTACCTCTTGGTTGTTAAAGCTATCAAGGAGACCTATTCCATCCAGCAACTTACGCCTCCTAGAGGGCATTAGGGCTCATTCGACAGGGGCAGAGGCCACTTCTTGGGCAGCATATTGCGGGACTTCACCGGAAACCATAGGCAGAGCAGCAACTTGGTCTTCCCAACACATCTTCATTTCTCACTACAGAGTGAATTCTGCTCTCCTGGCTACCGTGGACTTCGGCAGATCTGTTCTTAGAGCCAATTCCTCAGCGCTATAAAGAATAAATATTACTGTTTTCTTGCACCCTCCCGACTGGCGAGTTATTTCCCAGTGTGTGCTGCCATGAATGCGTCAGGAAAACGGAAAATTGTATACTCACCTTTCCGTAATTTTCCTTTCCTGACGCATCTTCATGGCAGCACACAGATGCCCACCCTGCTGTTTTATGATGATATATACAGAGAATGATGCGGGGCGTCTCCCCTTCAAATTTATAGCTAACCAATCCTGTCAGGTTGTGGGGGCGGAGTCACAACCCAGTGTGTGCTGCCATGAAGATGCGTCAGGAAAGGAAAATTACGGAAAGGTGAGTATACAATTTTCCGTTTTTTTTTCATCACAAAAAATGATCGTGTGTACGCGGCATAACTCTACTTACACAAACTTATATGACTAAACTAAAGCTATTTTTTTTTTTTTTTACACAAAACACAGAAGGGCAGAGAAAGTATTGCATTGCGAATATTCGGCAACATAAAAGGATCGCCTCAGCTACTCGGCCCAGGGTCTCTAATCATACCAGCAATGCTTTTAGACGTCGATG
Organism: Rana kukunoris; assembly: GCA_029574335.1. Taxonomy (NCBI): domain Eukaryota; kingdom Metazoa; phylum Chordata; class Amphibia; order Anura; family Ranidae; genus Rana; species Rana kukunoris. Next base: position 58,723,165 of record CM056056.1, read on the forward strand.
GAGATCACTAGGATGTGATCTGTTTTAAAAATAAATTTGAAAAAATACGAATAGCGAATATTCACCGCGATATTCGATTTATTCGCGAATACTCGAATATGCAATATTCGTAACGAATATTCGCAATAGAAATATTCGTGAGCAACACTAATTCTTATACTCTCTGGCTATGAATGCAGTGCCATCGCTTGTAGCTATTGGATTTTGTATTAATCATTTATCATTTTTTTTAAATATTTAGTTAATTTCTGTTTGGTTACCATTAGATCAAAAGTGGAATTGGAATTAAAATTAAAGGTGATAACATACCTTTTCAGAACATCATAATGCCTTCTACAAATCGAAAGCAAAGTATAATTTTTTGTTCTTTTTTTAGAAGAAGAAAAAATAAAATTACGTTTTCAAAAATAATTTCTTAATTTACTATGTAAATATTAAATATTGTCTATAAATATTTTGAATACCTACACTCAGCTAGCAGGAGACACTCTCAGCTCTCTATTCATTTGTATTTCCCGATAATTGTGGAACTGCTTTTGCGGGCGTGTTGCCTTTTTATTCTGGACTCTGGTGAATGTTATCTCTCCTCCCTCCTCAATATTTCTGCCATATCCCATTTATTTTCACTCTGAATTAAAGTTGTACTAATAGGCCTTATTATTTACAGCTGTCGAAAGCATCTCTTTTTGCCAGATTTTTCTCTGGGAATTTAGGAAAATGGAAGAGCCTGCCATTGCCAATCCTTGGCGTCAATCCCTGGCGATACTGCACGTACTTTACTTTTTTTCTTTTTTGCCATGGCACGAAGTTTCAATTTATTTATAATATGTTTTTTTCAACAGTTTATTTTCTGTGCAGCTGCTTAAGATTTGTATTGGTTTCAGACTTTAATTAGTCTTTTTATATCATTATTTTAAGAGCTAGACAAAAAGTCACACATTTTTATAATTTGTAGAATATGGAAACCTTAGCACAAAATGCAATGATATTTTTATTATAAAGAAAGACTGGACCCAATTTACTACAGCTTATGTGCATGTGCCTTAACATTGATTGTGTGCATTAAATATAAATACTTGGGGCCATATTCACAGAGCCCTTACTCCGGTCTATCTCACATTAGACCGGAGTACTTTCAAATTACACGCGTCGTATCATTAGTTTGAATCCTCAAACCATGATACGACGGCTTCGGGCTTCAATCCGACTGGCTTACGTGTTCGTACGCCTTCGGATCTACGCTGCAATAATTTTGCGGCCGCTGGGTGGAGTTCCCGTTGTTTTATGCGTCGGGGTATGCAAATGAGCTTTTTCTGACGATCCACGAAGTTACGAACGTCCTTCGCAATCTCTTATGGCATCTGTAGTCATCTTTTTGCTGCGTAAAGTTATTCCAGCTATTAGCTGGTCTATAGTTAGACGGCCCATGTTAAGTATGGCCGTCGTTCCCGCGTCGAGTTTCAAATTTTTTTTTTTTTTTGCGTAAGTTGTCCGGGAATAGGAATGTACATAAACTACGCTACTCAAAAAAAAATGACGTAACGACGTTATTTCGCGCAATGCACGGCGGGAAATTTCAGAACAGAGCATGCGCAGTTCGATCGCCGCGGGGACGCGCCTAATTTAAATGCTTCACGCCCCCTAATCGCGTATTTCGATTCCGCTGCGAGAAATACACTATGCCGCCGTACCTTACGGGCCAAATTCTACCTGAATTCGTCGTAGAGCCAGGTAAAATACGGCGGCGTAGTGTATCTCTGATACTCTGCGCCAATGTAATTGTACCTGAATCTGGCCCTTGGTATTTAATAGCATCAATTTGCTTTATTTTGTGCAAATGTTAGCACTTAGTCATTAGGTAATAACTAAATGCTAACATTTGCACTAAACGTGTCTACCTTTTTGGCCCCTGCTCCATCTGTCAACCACTTGTCATATGAAGCTTCAATAAAATAATTTTTGGAAGTGCAGCTGTCCTGAATCATTTTCTTATACATCAATCAAAGTTGATAGTAAGTAACACTATTGCCAGGAAATAAGTTGAATATACAGTAAAAGTAATAAGGACTTTTCAGGTGCTGTTTAGATTCCACAGACATTATGTATAGTCAATATTAATTCATATCCTTATTGATATTAATAACATCACCATAAATAAAAATATCTTGTGTACATATACTGAGCGAAAAATTAAGATAGTCAACCAATTTATACATGTGGGGGTTTTGAGAGTGATAACATCAAGAAACAAAGGCTTATTGTTAATCCACAGTATCCCCACAGCCCCATAAAAGCGGTACCAACACCACCCAGGGTTCGGCCCGAGCATAAGTTTGGCCCAATTTTTGGTTCGGATGTTCAGGGCGAACAACGAACAATATGTGGATTTCGGAGTAAATTCGAAAGCCGCGGAACCCAGTTAAAGTCTGACAAGAAACATGAAAAAGCGCTAATTTCAAAGGCTCATATGCAAATTATTCTCATAAAAAGTGTTTGGGGACCCGGGTCCTGCCCAAGGGACATGTATAAATGAAAAAAAAATTTGGGAGCAGTGATTTTAACCACTTCCATACCAGGCACTTACGCATCTTCCTGCCCAAGCCAATTTTCAGCATTCAGCGCTGTCGCATTTTGAATGACAATTGCGCGGTCATGCTACACTGTACTCAAACACTTTTTTTATCATTTTGTTCCCACAAATAGAGCTTTCTTTTGGTGGTATTTGACCACCTCTGCGATTTTATTTTTTTTGCGCGAAACCCCCAAAAAATACAGAATATTTAGAAAAAATTAAGTTTTTATCTTTTTCTGTACATTTTTTGGGTAAATAAGTAAATTTTCTACTTCGATTATGGGCACCAATGAGGTGGCACTGATGGGCACCGGTGAGGCGGCACTGTTGGACACTGATAGGCGGCAATGATGGGCACTGATAGGTGGTGCTGGTATGGGGCACTGACAGGCTTGTACGGCCAAGCAGGGGTTGGTCGAAGAGTCATTAGATTAGGGGAAGGGAGGGGGGTTGGTTGGGAAGGGGGGGATTGGGTATTTTAAGGTTTAGTTTTTGTATATATATATAATATTTTTTTTTTTTTTGGGTCAGGGTTTTTTTTTTTTTTTTCTTTTTCTTTTTCTTCTCTCTTTCTTTCTCTCTCTCCTTCTCTCTTCCCTCTCCTTTCTTGCCCTCCAATCTTACTGGTTATTTTTTATCCTTCCTCCTCAGATTGTGTAGTCCTATCGATCCTCCATTCTGACTTTGACCAGCGGGGTAAGGCAGGAAAGAAATAATGGATACTTTGCAGATTATGTCCTTTAATGTTAAGGGGCTAAACATCCCTGAAAAGCGTTGAATGTTAGTACAGGATCTTAAAAGACATCAGGTTGATATAGCCTTTATTCAAGAAACTCACTTTAAAGAAAAAAATGTGTCACTACTTAGGAGTGGAGACTATTCAATAGTGTACCATGCAACTAATCCCGAGGCAAAGACTAAAGGGGTATCTATTATGATATCTAACAAAGTAGCCTGGGAATATGGGGAGGTTCTGACGGATGCAGCAGGCAGATATCTGTTCACTAAAGGGAAAATTAATGGGGTTACAATGACACTTGCAACTTATTATGCCCCAAATGTTCAACAAGATATATTCTTTAAAAAAATGCTGGGTATACTTATGGAGTTTTCAGAGGGGCAGTTAATCCTGGGGGGAGATGCGAATATCCCATTAATACCGAGTGAAGACACCTCAGGTGGAACATCATCAGTTTCACCCAAAGTAAGAAAGGGGATTTCAAAGGCAATGATAGAGGCAAAGGTAGTAGATATATGGAGAATATTACACCCGAAGGAAAAAGATTTTTCCTATTTTTCTAACCCTCACAGGTCTTACTCACGAATTGATATTTTTTTAATTCCACATAAACAACTACATTTTGTTAAAGAAACCTCAATTGGCATAATTACCTGGTCTGATCATGCACCAATTTTTTTAAAATATAAACCAGCAGAAGGGAAATATTCAACATCTATAACCTGTAAACTTAACGAGAGTCTCCTTCAGGACCCTACAGTCCTGGAGGATGTTCAGAAAGAAATCGTATTTTTTTTTCAAACAAATGATAATATAGAAAGTTCTACAGGGACAATTTGGGAAACACACAAAGCTGTAGTACGAGGAATTCTGATTAAGCATGGTTCAAGGATTAAGAAAACTAGGGAGGCTAAATTAATTGAATTATTAGAAAAGATACGTATGTTAGAGGCAAAACATAAACATGTCCAGACAACTGCAGTAGAACATGAACTATTTAAGTTAAGGACTCAGGTAACAGGCCTATTACAATATAAAGCAGGTACCAGACCAAGCAGAAATGGAGGAATACCTAACACTAAGCGGAATTCCATGTCTGCCTATAGCGGTCAGTGAGGAGTTGGAATCACCAATAACAGTAGAAGAAGTGAGAAGAGCAATACACTTATTGGAAAATGGGAAAGCACCAGGACCGGATGGCTTTACAGCCCAGTATTATAAATCACTCTGCCCAGAATTGATATCTTTTATGGTCAAAATGTTTAATGAAATGGGGGATAAATCACTCTTCCATACAGAAACAACTAAAGCCACAATAGCAGTGATTCCAAAGGAGGGTAAAGATTTGAAACAATGTGGAAGTTATAGGCCGATATCTCTGCTGAATGTGGACCTTAAAATATTCAGCAAGATACTGGCCCTTAGACTGCAACATCATCTTCCCTCCCTGATCCACCAAGACCAGGTAGGCTTTATCCCAACAAGAGAGGCAAGAGATGACACTATTAGAGTTATAAACTTGATGCATATAGCAGATTCGTCTAAAACCCCTAGTGTGTTCCTTGGGACTGATGCGGAAAAGGCCTTTGATCGGGTGGGGTGGGAGTTCATGTTTTCAGTTTTACGATACATAAAACTAGGAGAGAAGATGGTTGGAAGGATTGCAAGCATGTATAAGAGCCCTATGGCGCAAGTAAAAGTAAATGGAATAACCTCGTCTCTATTTAAGATAACAAATGGGACAAGACAAGGTTGTCCACTATCTCCCCTGATATTTGCCCTGACACTGGAACCTTTTTTATGTAAAATACGCCTTAACAAAGATATCAAAGGAATTGAAATGGGGGGAACACAACACAAAATAGCAGCATATGCTGACGATTTGCTATTCTCAATAACAAATCCGACAGTGTCACTACCGATTCTGATTAAAGAAATGGAAATATATGGCAGACTTTCATATTTCAAAATAAACTGTAGTAAATCAGAGGCCTTGATGATAGCTATACCAAAGGAAATATCAAACGGAATAGGTCTTAGCTATAAGTTTAAATGGGCAGCTCAAAGCTTGAAATATTTGGGGACAAGGATCGCAGTGACCTCAAAGAAAATGTACGAACTGAACTTTGTACCGTTATTGAGTAAAATACGTGAATTATTGGAAAGATGGAATAAAGGAATGTTTTCTTGGTTCGGAAGGAGTAACATAATTAAAATGAATATATTGCCTAAAATATTGTATCTCCTTCAGGCAATTCCGATTACATTACCAAGGATTTTTTTTAATAGTTTACAAACAGCATTTACAAGGTTTATATGGGCTGGTAAGCTATCAAGAATAAAGAGGTCACTGCTGTCCTTGCCGAAACGATATGGAGGCTTGGCTGTACCAGATATTTTTAAATATTACCAAGCAGTTCATTTGGGTCGAGTACTCGATTGGAGTAGACACAAGAATATAAAGATTTGGCCAAACCTAGAGCAAGCACAGTGTAAGGAATTACTAAGTAGAGCCCCCTGGTGTTATAAAGAAGTAACAACTGATATTAAAAAACACCCAATAATAGGAACCACTCTACGGATCTGTCACAACCTATTCTCTAAGGAATTAATATCTACGCATAATTCACCCTTGACACCCATACTAGGTAATCCGCGATTTGTACCTGGCATACAGAAAGGACCCTTTATGGCATTGATTGAGAGAGGGATATATCAAATTTCCCATTTCAGAAGTCGGGGTAACTGGCCAACAATAAAGGACTTGATGAACAAAAATGGACCCTATCAGTTAGAGTTCTGGCAAGCTGCCCAATTAATACACTTTTTAAATACTCAGGTGATGCCACTGTACCGAGAACGGGAAATGACACCATTTGAGAAACAGTGCATGAAAAAAGAACCAAGCACACATACAATATCTAAAATGTATGCAATATTGAGCAGTCCATCAGAAAATTTCCAGTTGCCCTTTATTCAGAAATGGGAAATAGACTTGGGGAGGTCTTTCGAGGAAAACCAAAAAACTAAAATGATACAAGCAATATTTAAGACAGCAACTTGCACTAAAATGCAGGAAAGTAATTATAAAATAATTGCACAATGGTACAGAACTCCAGATAAGCTACATAGATATTTCCCTAATATAAAAAATGAATGTTGGAGATGCAAGGCAGAGAAGGGAACAATGGTACACATCTTCTGGACCTGCTCCAGAATTAGGGGGTACTGGGGGGATGTCCGGAGGACTATTCAAAAAATTTGCAAAAAGGTTATACCGGAAGACCCAGCTCTCTTCCTCCTGCATCTGTCAGATACTCCCTGGGGAATAAACGGGAACTCATTAATGCATCATCTGTTGAATGCTGCTAAAGCATGTATACCGCTTAAATGGAAACAAACACAACCCCCTACTTTGAGCATGTGGATTAGGAAGGTGGAAGAAGTGAACAGAATGGAGGATTTGATTTGGACAAGCAGGAAAAAAAGAGAAATATACTGTAAAATTTGGACACCATGGAATGATTTGATCCAGTCTGAGGAGAGTGAAGGACTATTGGAGGGGGAGTAGGGGATGGGGGGAGAGTGGAGAGAGGGGAGGGAAATGTAAAACATTTATTTATTTATTTATTTATTATTTTTTTATATATATATATTTTTTTTTTTTTTAATTTTTTTTTTTTTTTTTTTTTTTTTTTGGTGGGGTTGCTTTGATTTGATTTTGGATAACGGCTAGGATTGGGTAGGGTAAACATGGGAAGGAACATGTGGATAAGGAACCATTAGTACTAAGGTAGAAGGGTGAATGGGGAGTGGGTTAAGATACTCTGGAAGGACATGGGAGAGCGTCCCCCCCATGACCAGATACTAAGAAACTGGAGGTTTTTTTTTTGGAGCAAGATAAGAGGTTGATTCCAGGGAGCTCCTTTCTCTCGCCATGAACCGAAATGGGGACCCAATGGCCCAAGCTCTTGGCTCGGTAGGGTGGGAGCGGTGGGTGGGGGGGAGAATGGGTCCAAATAGTGGGAATGTTGTTGTTTGGTTCCTTTTCCTTTTTTATTTATTTTTCTCTCTTTCTTAAATTTTTTGTGGATGGGATAAATAGTAAAGAGAGACTGTATTGCACTAAGATAACTGAATGTATGTTGTTTTTTCTTTAGCTAAACATGAATGTTATCTCCCATGTTTTGTATAGATGTTGGAAAATTATTTGAAAAATAAAGAAATTCAACCACTTGTCATATGAAGCTTCAATAAAATAATTTTTGGAAGTGCAGCTGTCCTGAATCATTTTCTTATACATCAATCAAAGTTGATAGTAAGTAACACTATTGCCAGGAAATAAGTTGAATATACAGTAAAAGTAATAAGGACTTTTCAGGTGCTGTTTAGATTCCACAGACATTATGTATAGTCAATATTAATTCATATCCTTATTGATATTAATAACATCACCATAAATAAAAATATCTTGTGTACATATACTGAGCGAAAAATTAAGATAGTCAACCAATTTATACATGTGGGGGTTTTGAGAGTGATAACATCAAGAAACAAAGGCTTATTGTTAATCCACAGTATCCCCACAGCCCCATAAAAGCGGTCCCAACACCACCCAGGGTTCGGCCCGAGCATAAGTTTGGCCCAATTTTTGGTTCGGATGTTCAGGGCGAACAACGAACAATATGTGGATTTCGGAGTAAATTCGAAAGCCGCGGAACCCAGTTAAAGTCTGACAAGAAACATGAAAAAGCGCTAATTTCAAAGGCTCATATGCAAATTATTCTCATAAAAAGTGTTTGGGGACCCGGGTCCTGCCCAAGGGACATGTATAAATGAAAAAAAAATTTGGGAGCAGTGATTTTAACCACTTCCATACCAGGCACTTACGCATCTTCCTGCCCAAGCCAATTTTCAGCATTCAGTGCTGTCGCATTTTGAATGACAATTGCGCGGTCATGCTACACTGTACTCAAACACTTTTTTTATCATTTTGTTCCCACAAATAGAGCTTTCTTTTGGTGGTATTTGACCACCTCTGCGATTTTATTTTTTTTGCGCGAAACCCCCAAAAAATACAGAATATTTAGAAAAAATTAAGTTTTTATCTTTTTCTGTACATTTTTTGGGTAAATAAGTAAATTTTCTACTTCGATTATGGGCACCAATGAGGTGGCACTGATGGGCACCGGTGAGGCGGCACTGTTGGACACTGATAGGCGGCAATGATGGGCACTGATAGGTGGTGCTGGTATGGGGCACTGATGGGCACTCATAGGCGGCACTGATGGGCACTCATAGGTGGCACTGATTGGCACTCATAGGCGGCACTGATGGGCACTCATAGGCGGTAACTGATGGGCACACACAGGTGACACTGATGGGCGGCACTTATGGGTGGCACTGATGGGTACTTATGGGTGGCACAGATGGGCACTGATAGGTAGGCACTGGGCATGGATGGGCACTGTGGGGTGACACTAATGGAAACTGTGGGGTAGCACTGATGGACACTGTGGGGTGACACTAATGGAAACTGTGGGGTGGCACTGATGGACACTGTGGGGTGGCACTGATGGACACTGAGGGGTCCATGTTGCCAGTCAGTGCCCATTTGTGGGCACTGTTTGGCATCTATTCTTTCTTTTTTTTACTGCCCTTTTTTTCTTTATTGCCCTTTTTTTTGCTGCCCTTCCCTGGTGGTCCAGTGTGGGCTTCCCTGGTGGTCCAGTGTGGGCATCCGAGGGGGGGCTGCACTGATAAACTATCAGCGCAAACCCCCCCTTTTAGGAGAGCCGCCGATTGGCTCTCCTCTACTTGTGTCTGTCAGACGCGAGTGAGGAAGAGCCATCAACGGCTCTTCCTGTTTACATTGTGATCAGCTGAAAGGCTCTTTACCGAGATCGGAGATGCAGATTGCCGCGCCCCCACGGTCGCACGCCGGCATGTAATCCTGCAGGACGTCAATAGACATCCAGTCAGGATTTCACAACCACATGCCCTTAACATGTGGGGATGGGTGCTTTGGGGCAGGGGCCTCATGTTGATGGGGACAAGGGCCTCATCCCCACAACCCTTGTCCTAAGGCAGAACCAGGTCCCAAAAAAACACTTTTTATGACAATAACTTGCATATAAGCCTTTAAAATGAACACTTTTAGTTTTTCATGTTTGTGTCCCAAAGACTTTAACGGTGTTCGTCCAAATTTTTTGCAAGTTCTGATGTCAACCGAACCGCGGGGGTTTTCGGCTCACCCTTATTCCTGAGTGCTCCAGTTTTAGTAAATGAATCCCCATTGTCTACTACAGGCCATACTCCTTCCAAAACAGTCCATCTAGTCACAGACAAGGGTGAGTATTTTTTGACTTTTTCTTCTTCAGTACTTAATGTTATGTTTTGCTTTTTAAACTGAGCGGAATTTCTGTCTAGAGCTCAGTTACACGGTTTCCTGAATAGCATTAAGCGGTTCATTGATTTTACTTGTTGCCCGGAGCTGTTCTCCCCAAACATATAAAGATTATAATGGTTCAATCCTCTTGACAACCAACCCACCCTCTACAGCCCAATCGCGTTGAATGAAAATTTTCAAAGTCATGAGATCATTTTATGACCCAGTTGAATACATTTTGTGAGTCTGTCCTCACAAGCACTGGGACTTTTACATAATTCAAGCTAAAAGCACTTATTTGTACAGTTCAATTTGAATGCCTATGTAGCACTTACCCCCGAAGGAGCTGCTGGTAATTGATTGGGCCTGCTCTCTGCTTTAACAATCCCCCAATGATTTGGTCTCGCTCCCCTTGACACAGCTGTGGTGCAGTGCTGATATGAAACTTTCACTAAACGGAACAATCCCACCATAACAATGTGTATATAGTGTACCTTTACCGTTATCTAGGCATCCATTGTTCCACCTGTTAGAATAATGAACAAGCTTCACACCAATTGTGATCAACCAGAATGTAAGTTTACTGGAACTGGTATAAAGACAGTATTTATAATAACTGTATCAACATACAAACTTACTATAATAGTGCAATGAGTGTACACAAACTAATAACACTTAAAGGTCCCTTGAGCCTCTACTGCGGCGCGTCTCCAAGTGGGACTAGTGCTCAGAGTGACAATGCCTTGACACTGACCACCTTCCCACTTCCAGTACGGCCGCACCAAACATACCAATGCAAAGATATCAACACAGCACAATACAATTTCTCAAGAGCTTCCCCTGAGGTATAAGGCAGCCTTTTGTCTTACTGCATCCAAAGCACAAACCCTCCCTGTGAAGAAGTGTAGTCTCTGGTCTTCTTTCTTCAGCTAGCTATTATACTGCAGTGTTTGTAATCCAATGGTTTAACAAGTAATGAAGTAACATAACTAAAGAGTTAATACAGTTCCTGCTGTAAAACACACTTGCAGATGCCTTCGGTGTAGGTATACCTTAACTGTCAGTCAGCCCTCAATGAAGCATAGGCTTTTAGGCCTGATTAAACTCAGTCTATTTGAATGAGACCTCCCTGTAGGACTACAGGTCCCAGCAACTTTGTGAAATTAGTCTAAGTGTGTTAAGGGTGTTAAAGAACTTCTGGGTGACAGCCCTCTCACCACACCAGGCCTGGAAAGTTGTGAACCTCCGCTCCAGTTGTGTCAATCCTGCTGCCAGTCAGCACTGCCATGCTGCCCCGCTCCTCAAGCAAACTGGACATCCACTTGGCTCCGTCAAGGGTCCTGGATCCTCAGACCCGATCACACTGCTTCTCCAGCACACTGTGGTAAGGCAGAGTCAATGGATGTTGTTCTGCTCTGCACGATGTAGGCCCTCTTCTGAACACTCCTTCACAGATCCTTGCAGGCAGGCCATGCGTCCAGAAAGAGGCAGGAAATGGCTCCACTCTGCCTTTTATAACCACCCAGCATGCAGTTCAGCCACCTAGTGTTCATGGGTAAGTGAGTCTTTTCACAAGATAAACATTTTTCTGCTCTGCATATGTAAGTTAAAACATATCTCCCTCACATTGGTATTTGGCTCCCTCTAGTGGTATGCCATCTTTAGCATTATATGGCAAAAATACCAGTGCTACACCTATAAGAGTCGAAATTAAGAGGTTAGTGGAAGTATGATGATATGATTTATTATTTTTATGTTATTTTGCCTAAGCTATTTATTTATTCCAGGGCTAAAGCTAACATAAGCCTCTGGTAATAGAAAGTAGTTTCTTTATCTTCTTTAAGTGGGAAAAGTAATCACAGAGACAGTTCATAATCTTTGTACGTTACAGTGGATGCTCACAATGCACACACACGCCACTTGAAAGGCCTCTACACTCTACATACAAATTTGTTCAGGCGTACTGCGGCATACAATCACCACAACCAAATGAACACTCCAAAGGGAACTAAAACAGAAAGGCAAATATAAAAGTGGAATTAATTGCAATATAATTCAGTCTGTCATTATCATTAACCACTTAACCCCCGGACCATATTGCTGCCTAATGACCAGAGCACTTTTTGCGATTCGGCACTGCGTCGATTTAACTGACAATTGCACGGTTGTGCGACGTGGCTCCCAAACAAAACTGGCATCCTTTTTTTCCCATAAATAGAGCTTTCTTTTGGTGGTATTTGATCACCTCTGCGGTTTTATTATTTGCGCTATAAACAAAAATAGAGCGACTATTTTGTAAAAAATTCAATATTTTTAACTTTTTGCTATAATAAATATCGCCCAAAAATATATAAAAAAACATATTTTTTCCTCAGTTTAGGCCGATACGTATTCTACATATTTTTTGTAAAAAAATTGCAATAAACATTTATTGATTGGTTTGCGCAAAAGTTATAGCGTTTACAAAATAGGGGGTAATTTTATGGCATTTATATTAATATTTTTTTTCAGTACTGCGACATTATGGCGGACACTCCGGACACTTTTGACACATTTTTGGGACCATTGGCATTTTTATAGCGATCAGTGCTATAAAAATGCATTGGATTACTATAAAAATGCCACTGGCCGTGAAGGTGTTAACACTAGGGGGCGGGGAAGGGGTTAAGCATGTTCCTGGGTGTGTTCTAACTGTATGGGGGGTGGCCTCACTAGGGGAAATCACTGATCTTCTGTTCATACATTGTAGCTGTGTGTGTAAACACGCGCATGGGACACGCGCATGGGACTCGGGGGCGAGTATCTATATGACTTTTTTTTTATACAAATAGAGCTTTCTTTTGGTGGTAATTTTTTTTTTTTTGCGTTATAAATGAAAAAAGGCAGAAAATTTCATTTGCATTTTTCTTTGTTTTGGTTAGAAAGTTTTGCAAATTAGTAATTTTCCTTTATAAATTTTAGCCAAAAGTTATACTGCAACAAATATTTGGTAAAAATAACTCAAATAGGTATATATTATTTGGTCTTTATGAAAGTTATAGGCCTCGTACACACGATCAAATCTGTCTGCTGGAAACGGTCTGCTAGACCGTCCCAGCAGACAGATTCGATCGTGTGTACGGGCGAGCCGACGGATTTGGCCACCAGACAGATTTCAAAGCATGCTTTGAAATCTATCGGGTGGGAATCCGTCCGCCCGACATGTCTGCTGGTTAGTACACTTACCAGCAGACATGTCGTCCCGCACCGCCGCCGAATGGATTCGGCGCATGCGCGGAAGTGTTTTACTTCCTGGTGCGGTGACGTGGCGGCGTCAACGTCACCGCCACATCACCGACACGTCAGCGCGCCGTCTGCTGGCGGGGATTTTGGTTTGCTCGTGTGTACACGCGAGCAAACCAAAATCCTATCAGACAGATTTGTTCAAATCGGTCGGTCCGACCGATTTGAACAAATAGATTGCCTCGTGTGTACGAGGCCATAGAGTCTACAAGCTATGGTGGCAATCATTGAAAATGTATCACACCTGATTTCTCATTTCTTGAGACACTAATGCCTCGTTTCCACTGAACGGAACGGTTCGGGTCAGTAAATTTGGAACGGTTAGAATGGACCGGTCCATTCTGGAGAGCATTTCCACTGCAAATCAGACCATCAGGGACCATACAGGGTTTAGAAAAAATGCCTAGCGCGTCCACCAATCAGTGAAATGTATTGTAGCTCCGCCCTAACCGAACCGTTCCATTTTCTATGGCCCCACATCTGAAGCAGGACCTTGAATGGTGCGGTACGGTTCGGTTTTATGGCACACTTTCATAATGGAAACACCCAAAATAGCGTACCGTACCGAACCGATCCGCTCAGTGGAAACGAGGCATAACAATACCCCCCAAATTACCTTTTTTGGAAAGTAGACCTTCCAATGTATTTAGTAAAGAGAATTGTGAGTTTTTTGAAGTTGTAATTTTTTCCCACAATTCTTTTCAAAATTAAGATTTTTTTCCCCACACAATTGTCATATTACCACATTATTTCTCACACGCTGTATAGGCATACTTGCAACTACACCCCAAAACACATTCTGCAACTCCTCCTGAGTATGGGGATACCACACGTGTGAGACTTTCACACAGCCTGGCAGGGGTGGACTGACAACTCATGGGCCCCCTGGGCAATAGGACATTATGGGGCCCCCGGGTAATAGGAGTTTATGGGGCCTCCAGGCAATATGAGATTATGGGGCCCCCAGGCAATAGATTATGGGGCCACACAGTATACACACACTCACATACAGTGTACATACACAGTATACATACACACAGAATACACACACACACATACTGAAAAGATACTGGAGAGGCGGAGCAGCTATAATCTTGGGATTTTTTTTAAAAAAACACAGATTTTTACATATTGTCCCTGGTTTTACTGAGGCTGGCAACCCTGATGGTGCCCCTAGTGGCATGGGGCCCTCGGTCAGTCCGCCCCTGCAGCCTGGCCACATACAGATGCCCAACATGCAAGTATCACCTTCAGGCTATCTAGGAGCATAAATTACACATATGATTTCCTGACAACCTATTACACTTTTGAAGGCCCTGGAGCTCCAAGACATTGAAAAGGCCCACAAAATGACCCCATTTTGGAAAGCAAACACCCCAACATATATTTCAAGAGGCATTATGAGTCTTTTGAACGTATCATTTTTTTCCACAAGTTTTTGGAATATGTGAAATAAAAATTAAAACTATTTTTTTTTACACAAAGTTGTCTATTTATAGGATATTTCTAAGACACAGCATGTGCATACCACAAATTACACCACAAAATACATCCTGCTACTTCTTCTGAGTATGGTGATACCTCTCCCCCCAAAAAGTGCCAAATGTGGAAGTGGAGGGGGTGAGTGCAAACAAGCGGAGCTGTCCCCTTTGGGTTAAAGGGGTTGTAAAGGTAAACATTTTTTTACCTTAATGCATCCTATGCATTAAGGTAAAAGAACATCTGGCAGCACCGGCCCCCTCCGAGCCCCCGTTTTACTTACCTGACCGTTCGAAATTCCCGGGCGCGTCCACGTCATCCTCTTCGGTTCCCAGCCTGGCCGTTGATTGGCTAGGCTGGGCGGATTGATAGCAGCGCAGCCATTGGCTGGCGCTGCTGTCAATCACAGCGGATGACGCGGCGCTCCGGAGGGCGGGGCCGAGTGATATAGGCCGCCGCTGTATCACGGAAGCACGCTCGCAAAAGCTTTCCACTGTGCGAGCACCCTCGCATTAAGGTGGAATGCTTTTGTGAGCAGGACCTGAGACAGCCGCCGAGGGACCCCAAAAGACAGCTTTCCGGGACACTCTGTGCAAAATGAGCTGCACAGTGGAGGTAAGTATAACATGTTTGTTATTTTAAGAGAAAAAAACAATCTGCCTTTAGTGTTGCTTTAAGCTCTGCTTTAAGAAGCAGCAAATAAGGGGGGGATGTAACTATGTAACTATATGTATTTTTAAATGAATTCATAGTAAACACTAGACATGTGCACAGAAAAAAAAAATCGTTTTTTTTTTTGTTCTGTTTCGTATCGTTCCGTTTTTTCGTTTTCGTTCGTTTTTCGTAAGACGCCCGTTTTCCTGTTTGTTCCCGTTCGTTTTTCGTATGACGCGATTTTTTCGTATTCCGATCGTTTCGTATTTTTGTTACTGTTTTATTTTCGTACATGCGGGATGGTTCGTTATTCTGTTTAATTCATGTTCGTTACTTGTTAGACAATAATTTTCATCAATGATTTGCAGTATCTTGAAACCCTTTTCTTTTGCTATTTTCGTATGTTCATATGACATCTATAACAAAAGATTTGCATTCTGTATTTTAAATTCCTTTTTTCTGTTCATATTTTGGATTCAAAATACAGCATGCAAATCTTTTGATATAGATGTCATATGAACAATGAACATAGGACTGAAAACAAACAGAAAAAGGATTGAAACAAAATACAGAATGCAAATCTTTTGTTATAGATGTCATATGAACAATGAACATAGGACTGAAAACAAACAGAAAAAGGATTCAAACAAAATACAGAATGTAAATCTTTTGTTATAGATGTCAAGTTTGTTCTTTTGCCGTTTTCGTTTTGTCGTTTTTTTTCGTCGGATCATTCGTTCGTATTTGCGGTTGTTCGTTATGCGGCTCATTCGTAATCTCGTAGTTTTTCGTATTTTGGTGCTTTAATTTTTTCGTATGTACACATTATCCTGCGGGTACGAAAATGAAAATTTTCGTACGAAAATAACATTCGTACGAACGGGAATGCACATATCTAGTAAACACACTTGCAGCCAAACTCCAAACTGTGTATGGCCAGCTTTCGTGAGGGTCTATGTATGGCCAGCTTTGGTGGAGAGCTGTTTGTTGAGCCGGCTTTAAAAAAAAAAAAGTGTGTAATCAGCTTTGGTGAAGTATTGTGTATGGCCATCTTTGGTGAATTAATGTGTATGGCCATCTTTGGAAAACAGCTATATATGGACAACTTTGGTGGGGATCTGTTCTTTGATCAGGCAAAGACCTATCTAGACATTTAGATCAACCATAGTCTCTAAAACCTGTTTGGAGTTATTATATTTTGCACATAATGAAAAAGTAAAGCTACAGAAAATAATAATTCTGGGGCACCAGCGGTAAGATATATCCAAACAAGTTTCTGGTCCTACCCCCTACAAAAGAAATCAATAGAGTACAATTTAAAAGAAACCTGTCAAGACAGAAATTGTGGAAACAGCCCTTTCCGACCTGCGTTTGTACAGCTGCCATTCATAGCCAGACCTAATATGTATATGTTTGCTGTAGAGCAGTTAAAAAAAAGCAACAGAACCTTCAAAAGCACAATTGCAGCTCCATATACAGAGGGTAAAATAGGTATTAATATGTAATTTTCATGTACATGCCAGAAACAATCAATGTTGTTTAAAAACAAGTATATACTTAAAAAAATACAAATTTAATTAGGTTTACTCACACTTTTTAATTATATGTATTTTTTAGACATGTGCATTCGTTTTCGTTAGAATGCATTTTCGTCCGAAAATCCGGTATTTTCGTTATCGTTTTAACGAACGAAAGCGCAAGAAATGAAAACCGAAAGATCCGACATAAAAAATGCTTTATTTTCGTTTTCGTTCAGACCCGACGATTTTCGAGGAGTAACTAAATAAATTTATTTTCCAAACGAAAACAAAACAAAATATTACAGTCTGCACATGTCTAGTATTTTTATTGGCGGCACTTTGAAATAATAATGCAAAAATTGTCGCTCTTTTTTTGTTTATAGAGTAAAAAATGTAAACCACAGAGGTGATCAAATACCACTAAAAGAAAGCTCTGTTTGTGGGAAAAAAGGACATAAATTGTATTTGGGTACAGCGTCGCACGACCGTGCAATTGTCAGTTAAAGCAGCGCGGCGCAGTATTGCAAAAAATGGCCTGATCATTAAAGGGGTAAAACCTTCTGGAGCTGAAGTGGTTAACACACACAAAGAAAAACCCTCTCTAACTATTTTGGGGTGGGTGACCATGAGCTAACCCAAAAGTTATTTTGAAAGACTGACTGGAGATCAGCTTGAAAACTTATGGCTGGGAAGGTGTCCACTATTTTAATAATTCATTTGGTTAGTTAGACATAATAGCAGAATTACAGACACCCTGCCACCGCCACCACCTGTGCCGGCTCTGCTCTCAAGACCTTTGCAGCCTTATTGTTGCAAAACTTACTGATGGTATTGGTTACAGAAGGATTTCTAAACTTCTGAATGTTCCAGTGAGCACTGTTGGGGCCATAATCCAGGAGCAGAAAGAACATAATTTTACCATAAACCGGCCACGACCAGGTGCTCCTTGCAAGATTTCTGACGAAGGAGTGAAAACAATTATCAGAAGAGTTGCCCTAGAGCCATTGACCTTATGTGGAGAGCTTCAGAAAGACCTGGAATTAGCAGGTTCAATGGTTTAAAAGGAAACAATAAGTAATGCACTCAACCACCATGACATGTATGCACACTCACCACGCAAGACTCTATTATTGAAGAAAAAGCATGCTGAAGATCATTCAAAGTTTGCTGCACAACACTTAGAAAAGCCTCTGAAATACTGGGAGAATAAAGTCTGGTCAGATGAGACCAAAATTGTACTTTTTGGATGCCATAATGCACACAATGTTTGGAGGTCAAATGGCACTGCACATCACCCCAAAAGCACCTCCATACCAACAGTGAAGTTGGTGGTTGGAACATCATGGGGTGGGGTTGTTTTTTAGCATACCGTACTGGCAAACTTCACTTCAATGAAGAAAGGATGGATGGAAAAATACAACATAACATTCTTGATAAACAATCTACTGCCATCTACCAGGATGATGAAGCTAAAACGAGGGTGGAAATTTCAGCAAGACATTAATCCCAAACACAAAGCTAAGGAAATAAAGCTGCTAGAATGGCCCAGCCAATTACCTGACTTGAATCTAATAGAAAATCTATGGAAAGAACTAAATATCAGAGTTCATAGAAAAGGCCGCTGAACCTTCAGGATTTGAAGACTGTTTGTGTGGAAAAATGGGCCAAAATCATGAGCTACGCATGCGACTAGTTTCCCCATACAGGAGGTGTCTTGAAGCTGTCATTACCAACCAAGGATTTTGTACCAAGTATACATTTCAGTTAGTGTGTTCAATACTTTTCATAACTTAATTTCTTAACTTATTTGTTTTGGTGTCTTTGTATATATGGATTGCATGGGTTGTTGTTACCAATAGACATGTGCAATTAAAGCGGAGCTCCACCCTGATTTTTTTTTTTTTTCAAAAATCTAAAAAAAAAAAAAATGGAAAAAAAAAAAGGGATTTTTAAATACAGCTTACCTGTAAAATCCTTATCTTGGAGTACATCACGGGACACAGAGCGGCATATTCATTACTATATGGGTTATATGGAGTACCTTCAGGTGTGGACACTGGCAATCTCAAACAAACAGGAAGTCCCTCCCTATATAACCCCCTCCCCTAGAGGGAGTCCCTCAGTTTTGTAGCAAGCAGTATGCCTCCCAAAATGTTCCCAAAAAGAGGGGTGGGAGCTCTGTGTCCCGTGATGTACTCCAAGAAAAGGATTTTACAGGTAAGCTGTATTTAAAAATCCCTTTTTCTTTCTCGTACATCACGGGACACAGAGCGGCATATTCATTACTATATGGGATGTCCGAAAGCAATGCTTTAATGAGGGGAGGGAGACATCTTCCAAAGAAGGATTTAATTTAGAGGTATACTCAAATACTAGTAAATCCAACTTAAACGAGAAATGTAAATCTCAAATCAAATCAAGGGAGCCCCCTCAGATCCTGAGGAGCTTGAATCGCGGCCTGTAGTACTGACTGCCCAAAGGCTGTATCCGCATTCCTTCTTACGTCCATTTGATAAAATTTTGTAAACATGTGGACTGACGACCACGTTGCTGCCTTGCATATTCGAGCCATAGAGATCTGATGATGATGTGCTGCCCAGGAGGTGCCCATGGCCCTGGTAGAATGGGCCTTTGCCGACAAAGGAGGAGGCAACCTCTTCAAACCGCAGGCCTGAACGATTAATTGTTTAATCCATCTTGCGATGGTGGATCAAGCAGCTGCCTGACCCATCTTGGGCCCTTCCGGTAAAACGAACACCACATCTGTTTTCCGAACTTTCTCTGTAGCTTTAAGATAGGCCTTTATGGCCCTGACAATATCCAACGTATGCAGCAACCCCTCCTTTCTAGAGGTGGGTTTTGGAAGAAGGATGGAAGTACCACATCCTGGTTCAGGTGGAAACTGGATATAACCTTTGGTAGAAAGGAAGAATGAGGACGGAACCCCGCCCTATCCTTATGTAAAATGAGATATGGTTCCTTACAAGATAAGGCTGCCAATTCCGATACTCTCCTGGCCGAAACTATGGTGATCAGAAATACCGACTTTCTAGTCAGTAAAACCAAAGGTACCTCAGCCAACGGCTCAAGGGGTTGTGTCTGTAGAGTTGACAGAACAAGATTTAAGTCCCATGGACAAAGTGGTGATTTGACCGGAGGATTAACACGTAAGACTCCCTGTACGAAGATCTTAACCAGCGAGTGGGCGGCCAGCGGCCTCTGAAACCACACTGATAAGGCTGCAATCTGTCCCTAGATCGTGCTTAATGCCAGGCCTTTATCCACTCCTAGCTGGAGGAAACGTAATACTCTATCAATGGTATACTTGCGGGAAACCCATCTCCTAGCCTCACACCAGCCTACGTAGGCCCTCCAAACCCTGTAACAAAATTACCCTGGAGGCCGGCTTTCTAGCCTCAATGAGGGTAGGGATTACCTGCCTAGACAGACCTCTACCCCTGAGAATCAGGGATTCAGCCGCCAGGCCGTCAAATTTAGACGCCGTAATGCAGGGTGGAGGATCGGGCCTTGTGAGAGTAGGTCTGGCCCTAGAGGAAGAGTCCAAGGGCCTCCCGCTGCCAATTTCAGGACTAGTGAGTACCATGCCCTCCGGTACCAAGCTGGGGCTACCAGGATAACCAGCCTGTGCTATGATCCTGCGCCGCAGGCGGGGTAGTAACTGCAGTGGGGGAAATGCATATAGAAGTTATGATTGATGCCAAGGGCAAACCAACACATCGGTTCCGCAGGCCATAGGGTCCCTCGTTCGAGACATGAACCTGTCTAGCTTCTTATTGAATCCTGATGCCATGACCTCCACGTCTGGCACTCCCCACTTCTGGCAGATTGTCTGAAAAAACTTGTGGATGCAGAGACCACTCCCCCGGCGACAGGGTTTGGCGACTTAGGAAGTACGCCTGCAGGTTGTCCACCTCGGGAATGAATGTCGCCGATATTAAGGGTACATAAACCTCTGCCCACCGAAAAACCAAGCTCCTCTCACTCTGAGTGGCTTGACTCTTGGTTCCCCCTTGGCGGTTCACCTATATGCCACCGCTGTGGCCTTGTCTGAATGACTTCTCACCGAGGACCCCTGTAATCTGGATGTCTATGCCAGGAGGGCTAGCTGAGCCGCTCAGAACTCCCAGACCTTGATGGGCAGCTTCTCCGCCTCTGCCCAAGTTCCTTGGCGAGTGAACTTGTTCAAGACCGCTCTCCAGCCTTCCAGACCACTGGGCAGAACCAAGCTGCTAGAATTGCTGCCTGTAGGACACGAGTGTGGAAGCGTGTGGTATTGCCTCGAACATGGCCATCGCATACATAGGCGAATAGTTGGCTCTTTTTTGCTTAGAACCAACTGAATCAATCTTTTGATAGCCTCGACCTTTACCAGGGGCAGGAACATCCATCTTCTGTTCTGTGTCTAATCTCGTGCCGAGATATTCCAACTGCTTTGTAGGTTGAAATGCTGATCTTTCCCCGGTTTAGGACTCAGCCGAACCTCTCGAGGTACTGAACCATGAGGGCTACTACGCATTCCACCAAGGAAGCGAGTGATCTTATGATTAAGAGGTCGTCCAGGTATGCTAGGACCGAGATCCCTTGGATCCTTTGGACTGACTAGAATAGGAGCTAGGACCTTCGTGAATACCCGGGGGCCGTAGCCAGCCCGAAGGGGGGCGCCACAAATTGGAAGTGACGCTGTATCACTGCGAAGCGTAAAAACAAAAATATTTGATGTGGCTGAAAGACCTGGTACATGAAGGTAACCCTCTTTTATGTCTATAGAAGCCCGATCCTTCTGGAGTGTGGCGGCTGCTGGCCAAACGGATTCTATCCGGAAAGAGCGAACCCTTAGGTAAGCATTTAAACCTTTTAGGTCCAAAATTGGTCTGACATTGCCGATGAGCCTTGGTATGACAAACAGATTGGAATAGAAACCTAGCCCCTGTTCTTGGGCTGGTACCTCTACCATTATGCCCTGGTAAAGCAGGTGATCCAATGCTGCCCGCATTGAGGTCTTCCTTGTGGAGGAAATTTTAGAAATTCTAATCTGTAGCCTGCGGCCACAGATGATCGGACCCCCTCTGTCGGGGACCGATCCCCAGAGGCCTGTCCTTGCGATCCATTGTTAAAAGTTTGATCGCGCAGGAGGACCGTACTGCCTGAAATTTGAGGGCCCTGGAACCGGGGGGAGCTGGCCTTTTAAACGCAGGACCCCGGAACTTCCTTTGACTGGTAAAAGGGGTACTTTTGCCACTTGAAACAGTCTGAATGTATTTATCCAGATCTTTCCATGGAAGGGCAAACCTGCCAGCAGTCTTTTACATGGGGCTCGGCCGCCCAGTTCTTCAACCAAAAGAGCCTTCTCATATGCACTAAAAATAGTGACAACGAGACACCTGCTGGATGGAGTCTTTTTATAGCCTCTACCGCAAAGCACAGAGCTCTGGGAATATCCAATAATTCCTCTGCCTATTGGGCAGGGATGTCTAAGCATCTGTTTTGTCTGGTTCCTTAATGCCTGAAAAAAACTCCAATTGCAACCACTGCTGGCTGTAGCCAGGGATGCTGGAAAAAGTGTCTCTAAACGTTTATCGACCGGGACCTTAAACATTTGTATGTTTCCCCTTAGGCCAGTTAATGATTTATTCACCCATGAGATGGCTGCGTCCACCGTTGGGAGCGCCCCCTTTCTTTAGAAAAATGTCTTTTCCATAGGGTAAATAACAGAAAACCTTCCAGGTGGTCTCCCATCCAGGCACTAACCAGGCCCTACCCTGCTTAGCCTCCGAGATCAGACGAGATCGGGCGCTTTCCGGGAGATGCGGCCTCAAGGACCTCACGGGTAGTTGAAAAGCAGTGCCCGAACCGGGACCTGAACCCTGGACCCTCAGATCAAAAGTCCGATGCTCTACCAACTGAGCCATCCGGGCCCCTTTTAAAGAGCACTTGGTCAGGGGAAAGAGTGCCTGCAAGCACAAATATTTCCTGGCAGACGTGCATAACGACTACCCTCTCGTCAGCTTTAGGCGGCAGAAAAAATTCTGTCCGGTCGTCCCAATCCTGGAAAAACCAATTCCTCTAACAGAGGATGGGCCAGAAAAGCTGCGTTGCTTAAAGGCGCTTTTAAAAGAACCCAAAGAGGATACCGCAGGAACCTGAGGCTCTGGAAATGGCAAATTGAATGCCAAGCGGACCATGTCTGTCAAAGACTGGACCCACAGACTCTCCGCCTGGGAGGCTGAAAACGATTCTACAGTGGTAGATCCTCTAGGTTCTGTCCCTTTTGGCGATGGGGATCTAGTCCACTTCTTGCCAGAAAAAGAGCCAGCGATCATAGCTGTTAACCTCTTTTCTCTAGCCCCCCTAGGGTGACGGCTAGCATCTCCTCTGTGACAACACAGGGTTGGGCCGACCTGGGCCAGCCTCAGCACCAGACCCCCTTAATGGCTTATCCAGGGTGACCCCTATAGGAATAACCTGTGGGGAAAGTATTGGCATATTATCAGAACCAGAGGAGGAACCCCTTTGTCTTTGCCTTTTCTCTTTATTTTTATTTATTTATTTATTTATTTTTTTATTTTTTTTGTGTTTTGATCCTGAACCCTTGGAAGCCATAATACAAAACCGAAGGACTCCGCTTACAACAACAGACTGTTATAGCCAGGAGTACAAAAATAAGGTTTAGGGGACAATAGGATCACTAATGCCCCAAAAAGGTGGGGCTCAGTATGTTTTCTTTTATATATTATTCACCACATACAGCCCCACCCCCAACATGTTTGCCAGCATTTAACCTGTTGCCAAGGGGATTTTGGCTTAACAAAAAGTATTGGAGCTGACTCCAGCATGTAGTACCCCTTCTCGCCACCGGGAGTCACTGTGCTGCCAGCTCTACGTCCTCTCTCTCCAGCTCAGCTCTGAACTGAGCTAAGAACGCGCCTGCTGTGTATAACAGCAATTAAAGGCACGCCCACTCTACACTGCAGTCACACTCCCCGCCCCCCCCCTCCCGAACGGCGCGAAAATTTTCTATATGCATGCGCGCGTGCACGCGCGCGCGCGACTGTCGGGGGAGGAGAGCCCAGGAGGAGACGCACTCTGGAGCCCAGGAATGCAGGTTGGAGGACGCATCAGGCGGCAGATTTGAATCCCGGCAAGGTAAGGCTAACACAGGCCCCTAAGGAGTCCCTTTAGCCTAGAGACAGATCTGTTTTTTTTTTTTTTTTTTAAAAGATCTTCAACCAGCGAGCAGCAGGTAGCTAGCAAACATACATAGATAGGTAGGGGGATTAAGTTATGGGGGGAAACATTTCAGGGCATCCTGTCTATCAGACATAGTGACCATGGTGCCAATGCAGAGCATACTCAGGCTACCCCCCTTAAGATCTCCCCTGAAGAGCCTGCTGTCGAACCAAGTCCCGCAGGCTCCCCTCTTACCTGCTCCATGCCGCAGGACGTTTTGCAAAACGGTCCAATCTTCTCCCATCTCCGTGGGTAGCGTAGTAGACCTTCAGGCCCTGGGGTCCTATGAAGGTACCCACTGTCCTGGACCTATATAGCACCCTGGCAAACAGGAACTTATGGTCTTTACAAACTCCAAGTCCTGGGCCCAGGGTCCAGCCCTCCAAAGAGGAGCATTATAGGCAAAACCCCACGGTTTGGGGCCCGGGTACTGTCCACTTTGGCACTGAGGCTCCTTGGACAGATCCGGTTAGCCCGCCCTTAATCCCAAGGATGTGGAGCAAAGCTATTCCGTGACCAACACCTAAGACACTGGCGAAAAAACTGAGGGACTCCCTCTAGGGGAGGGGGTTATATAGGGAGGGACTTCCTGTTTGTTTGAGATTGCCAGTGTCCACACCTGAAGGTACTCCATATAACCCATATAGTAATGAATATGCCGCTCTGTGTCCCGTGATGTACGAGAAAGAAAATACTCACCCTAAATAGGCTGTTGCTATGCGGAAGTCCCGAATCTGCCTGTCAAGGGACCAGCTCCATCCAGCCCCAGCTCCGTGACAGGTCAGCTCGGGTGCGCTCGCCTGGCCTGGCCTTGCAACCCAGGACTTTCTGCTCTGAGGCCGTAAAAGTGGGCTTTGTAATCTCGCTTCTTTCTGATGAACCTCAAGCCTGGGCCCACAGTCTGATGGAGCAAAGAAATACGATATTGGACACGTTGGACTCCTTCTTTGAACACATGTCCAAATTATATGACGACCCTCTGCGTTCTGCCACGGCCGAGGCTACCCTCCACAACTTGAATCAGGGCAGGAGGCCCGTCGAAGACTATATTGCGGAGTTCAGGAAATGGTCCGCCGACACTGGATGGAATGAGGCGGCCCTGAAATACCAATTCCGCCAAGGACTATCTGAGTCCCTCAAGGACGAGTTGGCTCGGGTCGATCCCCCCGTCTCACTGGAGGGGTTGATTCAGTCGGCTACCCAGCTGGACCGACGCCTTCGGGAACGGCGGGCGGAGCGTTTCCAAACAAACCGTCCCAGTTGGATTCCACCAAGATTCTCTCCTCCGTCGCTCCCGGTCCCACCGGTCTCCTCCCTTCCAGACCCCGAACCCATGCAGCTTGGGGTTATCCGGCCTCCTCTCACCCCCGAAGAAAGACAGCGAAGACGCCAGTCCAACTTGTGTCTGTACTGTGGCGGGGCTGGCCACTTCCTTCGTTCCTGCCCGGTGAGACCTAGTAAGTGTAAACCGCCACCCGCCTTCAATTGCCACGTTACTAACCTACCACAGACTTATGTTGTCCTCTTTCTTTCTTTACAGCTCCCGGAGAGGGCAACCCGGCTGCCAGCCATAATTGATTCCGGGGCATGCAGCTGCTTCTTGGACTCTGCCCTGGCCCTGAAGCTGCATGTTCCCTGCCGCCCTAAGGACTTTCATCTGCAAATCCACCTAGCGGACGGCTCTCTTCCCCAGTCCGGACTTGTCACTCAGGAAACCCAGCCAATCCTTGCCATTTCTGACACAGGACATCAAGAATTTCTTTGCCTGGATTTGATACCTTCTCCACTGTTCCCCATCATCTTGGGACTCCCATGGTTGCAGGTCCACCAACCCTGCATAGATTGGCACAAGAAGGAGATCGAGTTTTCATCCGCCTACTGTTCACAAAACTGCCTCCTGCCCGCCCAGACCTCCTGTTCCACCCTAGCTACTATGTCGGACAATTCCCTTCACATCCCTTCTGCTTATGCCGAGTTTAAGGACGTATTCGACAAACGACAAGCTGATCACCTTCCTCCGCATAGGCCATATGATTGCCCTATCGATCTCTTACCCGGATCCAAGATCCCCTTTGGCCGTATCTTCCCCTTGTCCAAGACGGAACTAGTCGCCCTCAAGGCATATATTGATGAAAACTTAAAAAAGAAGTTCATCCGCCCTTCCTCTTCTCCTGCTGGGGCGGGGATCTTCTTCGTCGAGAAGGATGGGTCCCTCAGACCCTGTATTGACTACAGGGAGCTAAACAAAATTACCATCAAAAATAGGTATCCGCTACCTCTCATCCCAGAACTATTCCAGCGGTTTCGGGCAGCCCAGTTCTTTTCCAAACTAGATCTCCGAGGAGCCTACAATCTTGTCCGGATCAGAGACGGGGACGAGTGGAAGACAGCCTTCAGATCCAGGTTCGGGCACTTTGAGTACCTGGTGATGCCGTTCGGCCTCTGCAACGCCCCTGCCACGTTCCAGCACCTAGTCAATGACATTTTTCGCCAACACCTAGATGACTTCCTAGTTGTCTATTTAGACGATATCCTCATCTTCTCGGTCTCTCTCGAGCAACATCGTTCCCACGTTAAGAAGGTCCTAGCCATTCTCAGGGAGCACAAATCATACCTCAAGGCCGAGAAATGTGAATTCGAAAAGACAACAATCCAATTCCTGGGGTTCATCGTTTCTACTAGGGGGATTGCTATGGACCCGCAAAAGGTCAAGGCGGTCCAAGACTGGCCAGCCCCAGGCGACAAGAAGGCCATACAACGATTCATTGGCTTCGCCAATTTTTACCGGAGGTTCATCATTGGCTTCTCATCTATTGTAGCCCCCATCACTGAGTTAACACGTCAGGGGTGTCGCTTCCACTGGTCCCAGAAAGCACAAGAAGCATTTACTCAACTTAAAGTGATGTTCTCCTCTGCACCCGTCCTACGGCACCCTGACCCAGCTCTGCCCTTCGTCTTGGAAGTCGACGCCTCTGAAATAGCTACTGGCGCCATCTTATCACAGAGACAGGGACCCAAAGCTCTCCTCCACCCGGTGGCCTACGCATCCCGGAAATTGACCTCCCCAGAAAGGAACTATGACGTGGGGGACCGGGAACTGTTGGCGATTAAGTTCGCACTTGAAGAGTGGAGATATCTCTTGGAAGGGGCTCTCCATCCTATCCTAATCTTTACGGACCACAAGAATTTGGAATACCTGCGAACGGCCAAACGCTTAAGACCTAGGCAAGCCCGCTGGGCCCTCTTTTTCACTCGCTTCAATTTCCACATCACCTATAGGCCCGGCTCAAAGAACGGAAAGGCGGATGCCCTTTCTAGGATGTTCTCAGATACCTCCATCCCACCGGAACCTAGTACCGTTTTGGCCGCCCAGAACTTTTTTTTAGTCTCCCAAACAGACTTGCTAAACTCCCTAAAGGAGGCATCCAAAGAATGTACCGACCAAGCCGCATCTGCCCTAGAGAGACGGGACGACTTGCTGTGGTCACGGGGTAAGATTTTTGTACCTGCGGTACTAAGGCAACGAGTACTAAGTACGTTTCATGACCATAAATTAGCGGGCCATTTCGGGTTACGAAAGACTGCCGAATTGCTCAGCCGCTCCTTCTGGTGGCCAAAGTGGAGACTTGACTGCAAGACCTATGTTTTATCCTGCTCCCGCTGCCAACGCTGTAAAGGGCCCAAGACCAAGTCCTGGGGCCTATTGAAACCTCTCCCGGTTCCGGAACGCCCATGGACAGAGTTGTCCATGGACTTTATAGTGGATTTACCTCCCTCGGAAGGCTTCACAACAATTCTGGTCGTGATCGACCGCCTGTCCAAACTGGCCCATTTCCTACCCATGATTGGCACACCCTCTGCGGCTGACACGGCAAAAATCTTTTTCAGGGAAATTGTGAGACTGCATGGGGTGCCCAAAAACATTGTGTCCGACAGAGGGGTGCAGTTTACGTCCAAATTCTGGAGGGAACTCTGCAGAACACTGGAAATCAAAGTCTGTCTCTCGTCTGCCTATAACCCGCAATCCAACGGTCAAACGGAAAGAACCAACCAAACGTTAGAACAGTACCTCCGCTGCTTTTGCTCCGTATCACAGAACGATTGGGTGTCTTTATTACCATCGGCAGAGTTTGCATATAATAATTCAGTGCATGCCTCCACTAACCAAACTCCTTTTTGGGCTAATTTCGGCTATCATCCTTCTTCCCTTCTGGACTCCATCCCTGAAACACCCGTTCCAGCGGTCCAGGAACACCTAACTCACATCCAACAAAACTTCCAAAAGCTCCGGGAGGTCATGCAGCAGGCACAAGAAAACTTCAAAAAATTCTACGACAAGGGGAAGAAAGAGTGCCCTGCTTTTGAAGTAGGGGACGAGGTCTGGCTCTCCTCTACTAACCTCAAATTACCAATCCCTTCACAGAAACTGGGCCCTAGGTTCATCGGCCCATTCCGGATCAAACGGAAAATCAATCCCGTGGCTTTTGAACTAGCACTACCTGAAACTTACCGGATCCATCCGGTCTTTCATGCCTCTTTGCTCAAACCAGTCACGGTAAACCCGTTCCCTGGGAGAGAAGAGCTCCCACCTCCGCCGGTGGAAATTGAGGGAGAGAGGGAGTTCGAGGTGGAGACCATTCTGGGCTGCAGGAAAAGGGGAAGGCAGCTCCAATATCTAATCAAATGGAAGGGATACCCCCCTGAAGATAACTCCTGGGAGCCTTTCAGAAATCTGCACGCTCCCCGCCTGATACGAACCTTCCACCGTGAACATCCGGAGTCGATGGACAGTTTGGGCGTCCGGAGTCCGCCCCTTGGGGGGGGCACTGTCAAGGGACCAGCTCCATCCAGCCCCAGCTCCGTGACAGGTCAGCTCGGGTGCGCTCGCCTGGGCTGCACGCGCGCATTGCGCGGCGTGGCGGCGCGCCGTGTGCGCGGGCACGCGCGCGTGACGGTGCGTGGGAGCGCGCGCGTAACGGCGCACGGGAGCGTGCGCGGGCGCACACAATCTCGTTCAGCCCCTGGCCAATCAGAAGCCTGAGCGGCTTATTTAAATCAGCTTCCCACAGTCCTCTGGTTGCTGGTTTGTAAACAGCGTTTGAGTACCTGACTTCTTACCTGTTATTGGATTCTTCACCTGATTGACCTTTGGCT
Organism: Rana kukunoris; assembly: GCA_029574335.1. NCBI lineage: Eukaryota > Metazoa > Chordata > Amphibia > Anura > Ranidae > Rana > Rana kukunoris. Next base: position 58,752,201 of record CM056056.1, read on the forward strand.
TACGTTCCCGGACCTCTGCTTTCTCCAATCCCTTGACCTTGGCTTGAACCTGGACTCCTGGCTTTCTCCTGCCCTTTGTACCCCGGCTTGAACACTGGACTGTCTGCTTCTTTAAAACCCCTGACCACGGCTTGTCTCCTAGACTGTTCTCCTGCCTTGTCCTTGTCTACCGGAACCTCGCTTCAGTCTTCCCGTCTGCTGCAGCTCCGAACCATCCCGATTGATCTTCCGCCTGTCCCTGCTTGACCTGCCGGATCTGCATCTTCCCGCTGGTACCGGTGCCTCCCGGTGCGTCCTTCCCCCTGTCCCAATCCCAGGGGGAGGATCGCGCCAGGTCGCAAAGGTGAGCCGCCCTCAGCATCTCGGCCATACCCGTGATACTGCCCTCATGATCCGTGGTGTGGTTTTCTTCCTCCTCCTCTTCCCGGTGTCTTCTTGTGAATGGGCCGCGCTGCATTCTGGGAACTGTGTGTATCCCAGAAAGCAGCCGGACCATTCACAAAGCGCCGCGCTGCTCGCACATGCGCAGTAGGAAACGGGCAGTGAAGCCGCGCGGCTTCACTGCCTGTTTCCCTGACTGTGGATGGCGGTGCGGGGATCGAGGATCGGCATCGGCGGGGGCTGTCAGCACGGGCGCCTAGGACAGGTAAGTGTCCTTATTCAAAGTCAGCAGCTACACTGTTAGTAGCTGCCGACTTTGAAAAAAATATAAAAATGCGGGTGGAGCTCCGCTTTAATTTCATTCCGAGTTTGTTTTTTATCAAAATTCATCATATTTGGTAATTCGGAAACATGCAAATTAACAAAAGACCGTTTAATACATTTTTTCCAACATTTTTTTTTAAAAGAACGAAAATTCGAAAGAAGGAAGATCCGAAATTCAAAAATCCAAAAGAACGAAAATTTTAAATTCGAAAATCCGAGAATTTGAAGGAATAAAAAATCTGATAATTCGAAAATACCAAAATCAGAAAGAACAAAAATACGAAAATAAGAACAAAAATCTGAAAACTAGAAAGAATGAAAATGCGAAAGAACAAAAAACATTCGCATAATTTCTATTATAATTTAAATATTACGTTTATTAACCATTATTATCGTTTTTATTATTATTATTATGTATTAATAATTAATAATAATAAGAAGAACTTTAAAGATAATTATAAACTATTAAATTATAGGTATTGGAATTTCCTTTCAAATTTTGCATTAGTGAACGTAACGAATACAAATTTATCCAAAGCTATGAATTATCGAAATAACAAACATCGCATCTATACAAATGGAATTTCCTTTCAAATTTGGCGTTAGTGAATGTACAAATTCTAATTTATCCAAAATTACGAATCGATTCAAAATATTCAACGTAACGAACAATCTTAAAAAAACAAACCCCAAAAAAATGAATGGAACTAAAACGCAAAAAAAAAAAAATGATTTTTTTGGCAGTGCACATGTCTAGTTCCCAACATGTGGTGACATTTTCATGTCAATATATTTACCAAGAAAAATTGTGTTCAATACTTATTTTACCCACTGTATATGTTCTAGCAAAATTATCTTTAATAACCTGCTTTTTCTACACTATTTCAAATACATAAAAAAATCAACAGAAAAGGCAGAATCTATTCTAATGGATTAGGTGCAAAGGTGTAGTCTTCTGGAGCCCCCAAGGTATAAGAAAACTTATAACCACCTACCCATAATGTTTTTTCAGCATACGGTACTACATCAATGAAGAAATCACCTGACTTGAATCCAATAGAAAATCTATGGAAAGAACTAAAGATCAGAGTATATAGAAGAGGCCCACTAAACCTTAATGCCGCGTACACACGGTCATTTTTTGCGATGAAAAAAAACAAAGTTTTTTAAAACGTCATTTAAATTGATCGTGTGTGGGCAAAACGTCGTTTTTTGTCTTAAAAAAAACGACCCAAAAAAATTCCAACATGCTTGAATTTTTTGTGTCGTTTTTCAAAACGTCGTTTTTTGTTTCACAAAAAGTCACCGTGTGTAGCAAAAACGTTGTTTAAAACGACGTTTTTCAACCCGCGCATGCCCAGAAGCTAGTTATGAAGCGAGCTTCAATGGAAAAGAGTGGTGAACGTAACCTCGCTTTTTGTGAAAAAAACGATGGTGTGTATGCAACACCGTCTTTGAAAAGTGACGTTTCAAAAACGTCGTTTTTTACTTCACAGAAAACGTCGTTTTTTTTCATCACAAAAAATGATCGTGTGTACGCGGCATTAGGATTTGAAGACTGTTTGTGTGGAAGAATGGGCCAAAATCACACTTGAGCTAGAATCTGTTCTAATGGATTAGGTGCAAAGGTCTTCTGGAGCCCCCAATGTATAAGGCAAACTGATAACCAACCACCCACAATAGTTTTGTGTGTGCCCACTCTTTTAAAGTAGTAAGGAACCTGTATGCTTAAAGGGGTTATAAAGGTTTATTTTTATTTGTTTAAAATAACAAACATATTTACCTCCACTGTGCAGTTCGTTTTGCACAGAGTGGCCCTGATTCTTGTCTTCTGGGGTCCCACGGCAGCTTTTGTGGCTCCTCCCCACAATAGCTAACCCCCTCTAGGAAGCTCTCGCTTGCGGGCATGCTCCTGTGTCATACAGTCGGTGTCCATAGCCGCTGCTTGTATGCCCCGCCCCCGGCTTCGTGGAGAAGAGGATGCCAGGGGACGCACAGATCAGGTAAACAGGCTCATGTAAGTAAAACGGGGGGCTGGGAGGCCTGTAACAGCAAGGTGTTTTTTCACCCTAAGGCCCCTTTTACACTGGGACGGTGGGTGCGTTGTCAGTAAAATGCTGCTATTTTTAGCTGAGCTTTACCGTCAATTTCACTGGGCAGGAGCAGTGGAGGAGCGGTATACACACCGCTTCTTCAACGCTCCAAAGATGTTGCTAGCAGAACTTTTTTTACCGTCCTGCTCGCGCACCGCTCCAGTGTGAAAGTCCTTGGGGCTTTCACATTGGAGAGACATCAGCAGGTTTTTTAGGGCGCTTTGCAGGGGCTATTTTTAGGGTTATAGTGCCTGCAAAGCACCTCAGTGTAAAAGGGGTCTAATACATAGGATGCATTAAGGTGAAAAAACACCAACCTTTACAACCCCTTTAAGCTCAGGTAAGTGACACACTACTGAGTAAAGCAAAGATTCCCACATCAGCCGGTACCTATAAAGTCAAAGCAGCAATGGCAGTTCCCACAATTTAGTCCTCACAGGTTTACTTTAACCACTTAAGACCCGGACCATTATGCAGGTAAAGGACCTGGCCAGTTTTTGTGATTCGGCGCTTTAGCTGACAATTGTACGGTTGTGCAACGGGGCTCCCAAACAAAAGTGTTGTCCTTTTTTTCCCCACAAATAGAGCTTTCTTTTGGTGGTATTTAATTACCTATGCGTTTATTATTTTTTGCACTATAAACAAAAATAGAGTGACAATTTTGAAAAAAAAATCTATGGCCCAGATTCATAAAGCAATTACGCCTGTCTAACTAGTGTTAGACAGGAGTAATTTCAAATTTCGCGCGCCGTATCACTAGTTTGAATCCTCAAACCATGATACGGAGGCTTCGGGCTTCGATCCGAGAGGCTTACGTCTTCGTAAACCTTCGGATCTACGCTGCGATATATTTGCGGCCGCTGGGAGGAGTTCGCGTCGGTTTGATGCGTCGGGATATGCAAATGTGTTTTTACGGCGATCCACGAAGATACGAGCGGTCTTCGCAATCGCTTACGTCTGTTTTTTTTTACGTACTGTTAGACCAGCTTTTTGCTGGTCTAACGGTGCGTAACCCATGTTAAGTATGGCCGTCGCTCCCGCGTCGATTTTAATAAATTTTTTTTTTTTTTTTACGTAACTCGTTCGGGAATAGAAATGTCCGTAAACGACGCTACTCAAACAACGAATGACGTAACGACGTGATTTCGCGCAATGCACGGCGGGAAATTTGCGAAAGGAGCATGCGCAGTTCGATCGCCGCGGGAACGCGCCTATTTTAAATCCTTCACGCCCCCTACTCGTCTATATGGATTGCGACGGGAGAAATACACTACGCCGCCGTCGTTTACTGGACAAAATCTACCTGGATTCCACGTAGAGCCAGGTAAGAAACGGCGGCGTAGTGTATTTCTGATACGCTACGAGAATCCAATTCTCTCTGAATCTGGGCCTATATTTTTAACTTTTTGCTATAATAAATAATCCCCAAAAATATATATAAAAAAAAAGTTTTTTTTCCTCGGTTTAGGCCGATACGTATTCTTCTACATATTTTTGGTAAAAAAATCACAATAAGCGTTTACTGATTGGTTTGCGCAAAATAGGGGATAGTTTTATGGGATTTTTATTAAAACATTTTTTTACTAGTAATGGCGGTGATCAGCGATTTTTTTTTTTTGTGACTGTGACATTATGGCGGACATATCGGACACTTTTGACATATTTTTGGGGCCATTGTCATTTTCACAGTGAAAAGTGCTATAAAAATGCGCTGTTCACTGTGAAAGTTACAATGGTTTAACTGTGCCCTAAGGGAGTGATTCTTATTGTAGGGGGCATGGCTATAGGCGTGACGTCACTGATCAGTTTCACTGCCACACAGAAGAACGGGAAGGTGTCTTTACACACATCTCTCCCCGTTCTTCAGCTCCTGTGACTGATCGCGGGACACCGGCGGCGATCGGGTCGACAGATACCGCGGGCGCAGTCACGGAGCTTCAAACCGGTGACCCACGGCTGGGCTCTTAAAGGCGACGTACCTGTACATGCCTGTGCCAAGCCATGCCATTCTGCCGATGTATATCAGCGTTAGGCGATCCTTAAGTGGTTAAAGGGGAGTTCCACCCAAAAATGGAACTTCCACTTTCGGAACCCCCCCTTACTTCCTGATTCCCTAACTGAGGATGGCGGCAAGGGCAGCAGAGAAATGAGCGATTGCTCGTCTTCTGCTGCTGACATCGCGGGCGCGATGGACAGGTAAGTGTCCATTTATTAAAAGTCAGCAGCTGCAGTATTTGTAGCTGCTGGCTTTTAATTTTTTTTTTTTCGCGTAAAGTAAACCAGTCAATCTCTGCCTACTACTTTACATGCACTGAAATGAACCTCAGCTGTTGCCGTCACATTAGCAATATGCAGATTCTTGTCAGAGTTCTCTCCTGGCCTAATGCTTTCAGAAGTATATGATTTCAGCTTTCTGTTCAGAGCGTGCCACTGTACGATGATTTTTGTATATACTCACTATTTGTATATGCCTAATGCAGCTTATTTTTTTTACATTCCTGTTCAGCTTGGCTGGCAGTTATACATATTGAAAACACAGAAAAGGAGATTTGACCTTTTATTGATATTTTTCCAAAAAAATGTGACTCATAAAAACTAGCTATTATCATAGAGGCCTCAGCTGCTGGAGGGAAAAATAGAAGTTATACTGTGATTCGCTCATAACCTTTAACTGCGTAATAATCCGCTTAAATGTATTTTTATGGCCATACATGGATCTGTACAGATGGTCAAAATGCAGAACAGATTTAGTGAGCGCATTTTATTTATGGAAGAAAAATGAAAAAAGTTATTGACCTTAATACTAATGCTATGAAATAAAAAATAAAGAAGACACACTGGGGTCAATTCACAAAGCTTTATTTTCAGATTGCGAGTGTTATTTTAACAATTTTGCACGTTATTGAAGCTAGTTCAATTCACTAAACGATTTAACGCTTTGAAAAATCATCAAATAACGTTTCCCTACACAGAACCGATATTTTAAGGTGTGGATCCTTATTAAAGAGTCAAATCGTTATTTTAAAGATTCAAATCGTTATTTTAAAGAGTCAAATCGTTATTTTAAAGAGTCAAATCGTTATTTTAAAGAGTCAAATCGTTAAATATGTACAGAAGTGCAATCCACAAAGATTTTTTTGACAGTTATCAATAGTTAAGCAATCGTTAAATTAACACCTCCCTCAGGGTGGCGTTATGACATTTCCCAGGCGATATTTTGTTGTTAGAGGAAGCTTTTGGCGATTTTTGTAGTGTAGTGTAGTGTTGGGCAAGATGGAACCGTGCTCTATTTGAACTTAAAATTATCCAGAGGCGAAGAAGAACACGTTAGAATGTTGTTCAGATTTATAAAAGTGTATTCCGCTCACATACTATTTTGGATGACTTTTCTGAAACCCAGGTGATAGCTAAATTCCGATTATCATCTCCCATGATTTATTCTCTGTATGAGGAAATACACATGGCTTTAGAAAAGCACACACTAGAAGTTTTGCACATCACATGCTCAATCTCCATGTGTATTGCTTGTGTCTCCCTCTCTCTCTCTGTATCTGCTCTTTTCCACATGCAGCTGTTCTCCTCCCCTTCTGCTCCCAGAATGCATCTCTCCAGCATTATTTAACGATCTTAAGAGTTATTTTAACGTCCCGAATCTTAATAATAACGTCTGAGTAGTTAGAATAACGTTTGGATAAAGAGTCAGTTGAAAACCATAACGACTATGTTAAATAACGATTATAGCTTTCGTGAATACCATGTTTGCTAGCGTTAAATAAGGAGTGCTAATTTAACACCTGAAGAAAACCAATAACGTTTCTCTTTGTGAATTGACCCCACTGTCTTATGGGTTGTAATTAGAGATGAGGTTGAGGTTCACTGCTACCATTGGGTTGAGATGAATCCTGCATGTTCACAGATCATGGCTCTGGTGATTTAATGTGGGAATTTGCCATAATTACCATAATGTACTGCCTGGCCTTTGCCTTGGGTCAGCTGGTTTAGAAGGGCCAATAAGTTTTTTTTTTTGGATAAGCAATCACACTCACTAGAGGCCATTACTTATTTATTTATTTATTACAGGCATTTATAGAACACTGACAATTTATGTAACACTCTACATATTGTACATTCACAATAGTCCCTGCCCTAAAGGAGCTTACAACATAAAGCTCTAATCCCACATACATACTGTAACGGTTACCACCGCTTACAACCTTCCATCCATCCACGACAAGCTTATCCGACACACCAACAACCAGGCAGACATGATCCATTCCATTTCCCATAATAAACGAGACAGCGCTCCGTTCTCTAGTTTCCAAAATGTATGAATATCTTTATTGGTTCTTAGCTTGCTTATATCCAGTACAACATAATGCAGTTAATCACAGGACAATGTAATCTCCACCCCCCTATTCACTCACTGAGGATAATTCTTTAATTGGTAGCTAGACATGACGGCACCGTATTATCAATAGGGTTCAATTAACCTTGAATAGTAACACAGACATCTAGTTGAATAAGTTCTCTATACAGCTTTGTCACACAATGGCAGTGAGAGTGGGTGTCTTTACATTGAATAGCCAACACCTTAGGATATTTCAATAGCCTATTATACAAAAGGTATGACTCACTGGCTGACCTGGTCATGTCATCATGACTCCTTGTGATATCTCAGTCCTGCAATATGAAGTATTATTAATGTCCCATCTCATGTAATATGATTTATGATTCACTATTAGCCACCCTATACCCAAAAGGGCACAGGGTGGATTTCGACCCAAGAGTTTTTGGTGCTGCTGGCACAAGAGTATCTCTCATCCTTCCAACGTCTCTGGGTGTCACGGGCCATTCTGTTACATCTCTCCCCTTTCGGTGGGAGACGGACACAGGAGGGAACCCCGAACGGGTTGACTCCGAAGTCCGTCAGTAGTTCCCGTCCTCCAATGCTGGTATCCATACTGTACCCCAAATAAATGGCTCCAAACTGAGCATTACTCACCCCGCCAACCTCTGCCTCTCTCAGAGAACACGCCTGCCGCTGGGGAGAAGGCAGGGTAGCTGGGCTCAGTCCATCATGCTGCTGGGGGTCTGGGCCAACTGCCCCCCCTTCCTGGGGTATACCAGTGGAGACTGAAGTCCCATCCACTGGTGCTTGGTGAAAACCCCCCGGTGCTTGCAAAGCAAAGCAGACATCCTCCTGTCCCAGTCCTGTACCATTTTCTGGGGTTGTGCCAGTGGAGACTGAAGTCCCATCCACTACCCAAGGAACCCCCTCTTCTGTTAGTGAGGAGCAGAGGCCTATGACACTCTGCTCTGTTGCCAGCACTTCCGCTGGGTTGCTGTGAGTGGAGACCATAGTCCCATCCACTACCACAGGATCCCCCTCTTCTGTTAGTGAGGAGCAGAGGCCTATGACACTCTGCTCTGTTGCCAGCTCTCCCGCTGGGTTGCTGTGAGTGAAGACCACAGTCCCATCCACTACCACAGTGTCCCCCTCTGATACTGGTCCTCTATGCTGTACCTGCATCTCTTGTACCCTTCTTTGGAATTCCTCTTCCATTGAGACTGGTATCTGCACCTCTCCTCTCTCTTTAGTTGGTGCTGCTGTGACTTCAGCTGCTGCAGCACTTCTCCTCTGTAGCAAGGTGGCATTCAGAGCCGCTATAACTCGGTCCCTGATCTCCGGTGAAGGGTTAGGACCATAATGTGTCAGTCTTATGTTAACAGCCCGATCAAAACTTGCTTCTTCGGGTGTCCTGTCTGCTACGGCGGGCCTTTTAGCTCTATCCATTTCGACCAGTTCTGCGATAATGTCCCTTTTCTTACGGTTGCTGGCCGGTCTGCCCTGGCTCTCCAGTAAGTCCATGAGGGAAGAGAGCTTCATCCGTTCATACACCGTCTCCATTGTCATGTGTCCTTGTAGCCGTCCTTCTGAAGATGGAATCATCCCACTGCTGTGCCACCAATGAAACGGTTACCACCGCTTACAACCTTCCATCCAACCACGACAAGCTTATCCGACACACCAACAACCAGGCAGACATGATCCATTCCATTTACCAGAATAAACGAGACAGCGCTCCGTTCTCTAGTTTCCAAAATGTATGAATATCTTTATTGGTTCTTAGCTTGCTTATATCCAGTACAACATAATGCAGTTAATCACAGGACAATGTAATCTCCACCCCCCTATTCACTCACTGAGGATAATTCTTTAATTGGTAGCTAGACATGACGGCACCGTATTATCAATAGGGTTCAATTAACCTTGAATAGTAACACAGACATCTAGTTGAATAAGTTCTCTATACAGCTTTGTCACACAATGGCAGTGAGAGTGGGTGTCTTTACATTGAATAGCCAACACATTAGGATATTTCAATAGCCTATTATACAAAAGGTATGACTCACTGGCTGACCTGGTCATGTCATCATGACTCCTTGTGATATCTCAGTCCTGCAATATGAAGTATTATTAATGTCCCATCTCATGTAATATGAATTATGATTCACTATTAGCCACCCTATACCCAAAAGGGCACAGGGTGGATTTCGACCCAAGAGTTTTTGGTGCTGCTGGCACAAGAGTATCTCTCATCCTTCCAACGTCTCTGGGTGTCACGGGCCATTCTGTTACACATACGTACTAGGGCCAATTTACACAGAACCAGTTATCATACCAGCATTATTTTTGAATGTAGGAAGAAACCAACACAAGTACAATGCAGATAGTGTCCTTGTCTGGGGTTCAAACCAATTACTCCAGTGCAGCTAAAGGGCTAACCACTAAGCCACTGTGCTGCCACCATGTGTCTAGCTGTGATAAGGAGAGCTACTGATAAATTGCATAGGGAGAGATTAGTGTAGAATATATTTTTAGAAATCAATATAAACCCTTACTGATTATTTTGTAGGTGGCAAAATGCTGTAATTCTTTGAGAATTACAGGATAAGAGAGAGAAAGGTTTTTTTTTTTTTACCATTTTCATTCTTTGTTAAATCTTAATGCTGATAATGTCTGGCAGCCTCTTTACAGCCTGTCACTGTCTGCATTATAGTGATAACAGACTGCATGTGTTTTTTCACAAGGCATACTTTCTAATTTTTGTTGGATGCTATTGTTTTTTCCATTCATTTAACTTATACAGTAGACCCCACCCTATAAGTCAAATGAGATTTAAAAAGGAAGCTTTTGCTAAAAATAAGAAAAATAAATACTATCCTCAGGCTTACTTCCAGCACCTACGTGAGTGATGTCACTGTTCCTTTATCACTGGTTCCTTGAAGAGCTGAAATTAATATCTTTTAATTAATTTAATTCATAATTTTCATGAAATCTGGTGATTAAAATAGACTTAAGTGAGTTTCTTAAAGCTTATATGAGATTGGAATGGTTGGGTATCTACTTAAAAAAAAAAAAAAACTATTCTTGATTTTTTTGAGTTGCAGTACTGTTTCTTATGTGCCCTGTCTTTGTACATATATCTGTACATGCACAAATCCTTATAAGTAAACAGTATCTGTTCACAACAATGATAGCCAGATCTTCAACTGTCAACACTTTAGCTACCTTTTTCTAATAATTGTGGTATTTTTGTTCTATTTCTAGAGTATACCTTTTAGCTTTGGGCGATTAGAGCGCACCAGGCAGTTGTTGCTGACCGTCCATTCAAGGGCTGTCCTACTGTGTCCTTTGAAAATTAAAAAAATTGTAAAAACACTGTGCACCCAAAACAGTGCCCATTCTCACCCCTGGTAAACTGAAACCTCCTGCCACTATACTGCGCCTAAGAGCCCTCTATGACATGACACATGCAGCAGGGCAGGCTAGTGCCTAAAACTTACATTGGGCCACCTACATCCAGTTGTACATCCTTGACACCCAGTAGTCCATGGACTTGATTACTTGTGAGCGTTTCAGTTACAACCTTGCCATATATGCCCATGCTTGCTTGACCAGGGCAAAGATAGCCTTACCAGTAAATAAAAATAAAAGAATAAATAAAAATAAATAAAAAATAAATGATAGAAAGCAGTGGCCTGTAATTTAGCTGACTTCTCATAGCCAGTGTGTGGGGCTATTAGCAAAAAATAAATAAAAAGGTAAAGCTAGTAGCACTTGCAGACAACTGGATCCTCTACACCCGAAAGAAGAGAAATGTTGAGTTGATCACTTCACTACCCCCTGCACAATGAGTTACTGGCAGAGTGAGTAAATTCCAGATTTCCAGAGCCTCTCCTTATGCCATAATCATATTGGAGGAAAGATTAAGGAGGAAGGGAGTACAAGTAAAGGAAGAGGCGATGGTGGAAGGGTGGGAGGAGGAAGAGGCAAGGCCTCTACTTCTCCTTTTAGGGTTGCCTGTCATTTTATGTATGGTTTAGATAGTCCTAATTTAGGGGAGGGTATACAGCCTCAGGCCATAGAATTTTGCAAAATTTTTGCTGCTGTTTGCCCCTCCCCTTAGACACTACCCTGACGGGTCAGTATTTGGCGCATTATAAATCCATTAAATCAATCAATCAATCCCCTCTTTCTCCAAGAGAAAGACTAATGCCGTGCACACATGATCGTTTTTTCCGATGAAAAAAGTCTGGTGGACTTTTTTCATTGGAAAAAACGATCGTGTGTGGGCCCCATCGGACTTTTTTCCATTGGTGTAAAAAAAAGAACATGTTTTAAATTTCCCTGATGAAAAAAAAAAATGATAGGAAATTCAGACTGTCTGTGTCGAACTCCATCATGTTCAGAATTTAGTCGACGCATGGTCGGAAGCATTGAACTTTTCTCGGCTCGTTGTAGTGTTTTACATCACCGCGTTTTGGACGGTTGGAATTTTAGTCTGATAGTGTGTAGGCAAGACTGATGAAAGTCAGCTTCATCGGAATTCTGACGAAAAATTCCATCGGAAATCCTATCGTGTGTACGCGGCATCACATTAAGAGGTCAATGAGGAATGAAGGGGGATTGAGATGATTCTGTCACCAAATGCGATGGCCCCATAAAATCCAACTGGGTCCCTCCTTGCAGCACCCTTCCCAGCTGCCAATGTTTTTACCCAGTTTGCATTGCCAATGCTGCCTGTGTTTGCTTGACCAAGATAGAATTGGACTTACAAAACCAAAATAAAAAATGTAAACGTGTAAATAAAAATGTGATAAAAATAGATAGAATAGGGCCTGAGAATATGTAAATATGAGGCAGAGCAAGCCAGTAGCTTTACAATAAATATGGGAGTAGTTGCAGTGAATGTTTTGTTAAGTGATCACATCAAAACCTTTGTAAGGCTGGGTTCACACTACGATCTTCTATACAGTTTTTGGATACAGTTTTTTTTTTTTTAAGTTGTTTTTATTAAGGTATTTTTAAAGTCGTGAGTTACAAAACAAGGCCATAGGGGCATACCCCGGCCGAACATTGCACGTGGCAACGTGCACAAAAAAGAACAGAGATAAAAAAAAAAAAAAAAAAAAAAAAAAAAAAAACAAGAAAACACAACAAAAACAACAGAACAATAGTCTTCACACCATTACACTAGGCATACCTAACTACACACTGCCTAGACACCTCTCAGATTGAACATGTCAGGAATATACTAGGAGCTATTGCACCTTGTCAAGCCTCCTTCCATTCCGCAGTAATTGGGTTAGTGGCTGCAGGGGCCCTTGGGAGTAGTTACAAATGTCACCTCCTCGATACGTTGTCTCCCCTAACTAGCTCAGAATATGGGTCTCAACACGGAGTGTTACAAGTAGGTACCGGCGGAGTTTACCTGAGCAATTATTCCCCAGGGGGCCGGTCGTCTGTTGTGGATTCTGAGTCTATCCACAGATGCCAGACTTTTTTGTACTTTTTAGGGCATCCTCGGGACAGATACGTCGCCTTGTAAAGGGGCACAGTTGCATTGACCAACCGCTTCCATGTAGTCAAAGTGGGGGGGGTAGTGGACTTCCACCTCAGGACTATGGCTTTCCTTGCATAGAAAAGAAGGATACCTATGAGAGTGCGTGTGGCCTTAGCAAGTGCCAATTGCTCCACCAGGCCGAGGATGCAGACACTAACTGTTAGGGGAATAGGGATGGTGGTTAGGCCGTGAATAAATTGAGTCACTTCCCTCCAGTAGTCTATAATTTGGGGGCAATCCCAAAATATGTGCGCAAAATCTGCTGGGGTACCAGAGCATCTCCAGCAGCTGGCCGACAGGGTCGGGTAAATGCCATGCAGGCGCTGGGGCGTGTAGTAGATCCTATGGAGGATCTTGAATTGGATCAATTTGTCCCTAGTAGCAACCAGCTGCTGGAATGGATAGTCCCACATATCTTCCCAATCCTCACCATCCAGCTCTCCCGCCTCCGCCCGGCGCGGAGACCATCCAGTCCCACCTGAATAGATGGCAGGAGTGCGCGATAAATTTGGGATAATGGCTTGGAGAGATCAACCTTAACCAGGAGAACCTCCAAGTCATCGGGGTCCAGCCGAAGGCGGAGTGATCTAAACTGTGAATCAAAGGCGTGGCGGAGCTGCAGGAATCTGAAGAAGAAGGAGTTCGGAAGTTGGAATTTATTTTTAAGCCTATCAAATGTAAACAGACCCAGCTCGTCGCATATATCCCTCAGATACCTGATGCCTCTACCAGCCCACAGTCCCGGATCCTGCAGAGAGTGAAATTCCCGTAGCCTTGGGTTACACCAGAGTGGCGTATTGGGGGACCATCTGGCCTTCGCCAAATTAGGTTTGATCACTACCACGTACCATGCTTTGATAACCGCTTTCATAGCCGTTGTCAGAATCACAGGCGAACCCCCCAAACCCCTATAAAGGGCATTGCGAAGGGCCTCAAAGGACCCCAAGTGGGCTGCCTCCAGAACGACTGACGCATTGGTATCATCCGATACCAGCCAGTTGTGTGCATGGGTGAGCATTGCTACCAAGTAGTATGTGTGAAAGTCAGGGCAGGCAAGTCCCCCCTGCGTCCATGGCCTGCGCAGAGTCTTCTTACTGAATCTGGCCGGTCGCGATTGCCACAAGTAGGAGGCCACTGAGGAGTCTAGCTGCTGGAAGAAAGATTTTGGGATCCAGACCGGAGAATGCCGTAGGATATACAACAGGACCGGTAGGAGCTTTATTTTAATTAAGTTAATTCTCCCTATAAGAGATAATGGGAGGTTCGACCAGGCCTTTAATCTTGATCTACACCACTGCAGCGCCGGGGACAAATTAAGCTTAAGAAAGTCCTGGGTATTAGAAGATTTTGGATACAGTTTTTAAAAAAAAAAAACGTATTCTAAAAAACGGACCCAACCGTACTCAACCGTATGCTATACGGTTGCATCCGTTTTTTAAACAGAATTTTTTTATTTATTTTTTCAATAAAGTTTCAGTTGTTCTATTGAAATTTCAAGGGAAGCAAGGTTAACAACCGTATAGAAAAAAACGGACAGAACCGCAACGACATACAGTTCTCATAGAGTCCTATGTTAAAATAACTGTATACGGTTGAAATACGGTTTTTGAACCGGACCAAAAACCGTGGTAGACCACGTTTTTTTCCAGGAAAAAAAAAGTTAAAAACCGTATGGTTTGAAAACCGGATACAACCGTATGATTTATGGCAAATACGGTTTTTAATGTAAAGTCTATGGCCACGGTTTTCTGTACGGTTGCATACGTTTTTTTTTTTTTTTTAAACGTATCCAAAAACTGTATAGAAAATCGTAGTGTGAACCCAGCCTAATAGACTTTCTGCAGCAGTTCTTTGCCAGGTTTGATTCAGGGGTGCCTTATATTGCAATACAAAGACTGGACTCCACCAGTAAGCTACTGTGGTTTGCTTCACACCACAGTAATGCCTTGTACACACGATTGGAATTTCCGATGGAAAAAGTGCGACGGATTTTTTTCATCAGATATTCCGACCCTGTGTACGCCCCATCTGAGTTTTACCATCGGAATTTCCGACGGACTTAGAAAGAGAACATCGGAAATGTTGTTTGTCTGTATGGAACTCTGACGGAGAAAAAAACATGCATGCTCAGAATCAAGTCGATGCATGCTCGGAAGCATTGAACTTTATATTTCTCAGCTCGTCGTAGTGTTGTACGTCACCACGTTTTGGACAGACGGAACTTGGTGTGACAGTGTGTATGCAAGACAGCTTGACGGAAATTAAGCCCCCTAAGCCGGAACTGTCCAAGTGAATGGGATTGATTGTGCAGGATTTCCAGGGTTAAAATAGGCAGTAATGAGGTAAAATATTGCCTCCTCACCACCTGTCCAATGCCTCTGAAAAGTAATCCGAACACAGACTGCTTTTCAGAGGAACAGCAGTTTAGTCACTGGTCTAAAACTTAAGTGAGGGTTATAACCCCTGCCAGGATATTTTGCCCTCTGTGTGCAAGTGTAGAGATTTTCATTCATGTCCGGTCCCATAGCCAAAACAGGTCAAAGGAAATCCCTCCAAACTGAGAAAGTCTCTGGTTGTCACCAGAACTAGTGTTCCTATTGGAAGATTTCTCCCTTATTCCTGTTCTGGTGAGGAGCTTGAAAGTGAATATTTTCTTTCACTCTCAAATAAAGAGGGTGAATCTTCCTAACGGGGGCACAGACAGCAATAAGAATCTAACAGGTGTTCTAATCCCTCTCCACTCCATCTAAAACTAAAAAAAAAGTTTTACCTTTACTTATAATTTAAAGGTAAGTTCACCTTTCCCAAATTCTGTGAGGGGCACCTATAGATGAAACCATTTGTGCACTGTGATGAAAGTTAAGTAAAACCCCTGTTGTAGGGTAGACCATTTTTATCTACCTCCCAGAGCCTGCTCAGAGTTACTGTGACAAGGAAGAGGGAATGAATTGGGATCAGCTTATCAACATCCAAGTAACAAGGCAGGATGGGGGATGCCATCTCTGGGAGTTTTTCAGACACACAATTTTTTTCAATCAATAATATATTGATTACAATATCATGCTATTAACCCTTGCACACCCAGAGCCAGTTTTGCATTTTTTTGCAAACATTTAAAAATAATTTTAGGCCTGAAAACAAATATAATATTCCAATTTTTATTTTCCGGAAAAATCTAAAAGATGAGGTTGCACCGAGTAAGTAAATGCCCAACGTGTCAAGCGTTAAAAATGCATGTACCTGTGAAATAGCAACACACTTCAGTACCCTATATATTCCATAGAAATAAACTATACCATATCTAAGTAGCTTATACATATTAGGGTTGTCCCGATACCACTTTTTTAGGACCGAGTACAAGTACCGATACTTTTTTTCATGTACTCGGCGATACCGAATACCGATACTTTTTTTAAATGTCATGTGACAGTTTTCAAACCTCAATACAGACTAAGGATATTTTCTTTAGAATTATGAAGAACTCTAACTCAAGACATTATAAAAGAATAAAAATGAGTAAAAATGAGTAAAAATGAATAAAAATGTTTTATTTGCTTGTCACGCAGTAGTAAAAAACACAAAGAATTTTCACAGAAGATGTTGATAAATACAAAAAAAGTTTCGGCAGAAGCATCGGGAGCATTTGCGCGAGTACAAGTACTCCCGGAAATACTCGGTATCGGTCCCGATACCGATATCGGTATCGGGATAACTCTAATACATATACTGTATATACCCAGATACTGTAGGGGTGTGACCGCATATTAAAACTAAAAATTCTGAATAAACCCTCTGCACACTGCAATATACTCTTCTTACTTTGCTTATCAACAGGGATTTTTAGTTCACATGTATTGCAATGCAGGTTTAAGCTAAACTGTGTCAAAGTAATCCCTCTCTGGCCAGGCCCTAACTACACAATACTAATCTATACTACATTACACTATCTAATCTAATCTTCTCTGCCCTAATCCTTATGCCACGTACACACGACCGTTTTTAATGTTCTAGAAAAAACTGTTTTTCTTGACGTGATTCTTGTCAAGCCTGCCTTGCATACACACGATCGTGAAAAAAAAAACACGTACGACGACACTATAAAGGGAAAGTTACAATCGGATGGCGCCACCCTTTGGGCTGCTTTTGCTGATTTCGTGTTAGTAAAAGTTTGGTGAGAGACGATTCGTGCTTTTCAGTCTTCATGCTTTTCAGTCTGTTACAGCGTGACGAATTTGCTATCGCCATTACAAACGCTAGTTTTACCAGAACGAGTGCTCCCGTCTCATAACTTGCTTCTGAGCATGCAGGTTTTTTGCACGTTGCTAAAGCCTACACACTACCGTTTTTCACGACATGAAAAACGACAACATGAAAAAAACGACAAGAAAAATTAGAGCATGTTCTAAATTTTTGATGGCCATTTTTCACGTTGAGAAAAATGCTCTGGAGCCCACACACGATCGTTTTTAATGACAATTTAAAAAAATTGCATTTTTCATGTCATGAAAAATGGCCGTGTGCACGCGGCTTCAGGGTTATTACAGCATAGCTTTTTTTGCATCTACAGATGGCAGCTGATGGCCACTGTCATGTGAAGCTGCACTGTACAACCACTATACAACATTTGTGGCTGCTGTCCCTCAAATAATACAGTCAAATTCCTATTTGAAAACAAAACTTGTCTCATCTTTATCTGTTATTTTTTGATCTAACCAAACTGCTTACATACTGCCCAGCCACTGAACAATTTTTGTGGCTATTGTGTTTCAGATATAACACTCCAACTTTTATTTGAAGATAAAACCTGCCCTGTCTCTATCCATTTGTTGTCTTTTTAAAGCGGAGCTCCACCCAGGAAAACAACATTTTCCCATGTTGTTTAAAAAAAAAAAAAACCTGAAAAAAAAAAAAATACTCACCCGAAATACCTGTTGCTATGCGGAAGTCCGTAATCTGCCTCTTCCACTCCGCGGTGCCTTTTCTTCTTGTCCTTCTCCTTGTGAATGGGGTTTGCTGCTTTCTGGGAACTGTGTGTGTTCTCAGAGAGCAGCGCGCCCATTCACAAGCCATCGTGAGACTCACGCAGGCGCAGTAGGAAATGGGCAGTGAAGCCGTACGGCTTCACTGCCTGTTTCCCATAGTGTGAATGGCGGCGCGGGACCCGGAGCGATCGTGGGCGCCTAGGACAGGTAAGTGTCCTTATTTAAAGTCAGCAGCTACACTGTTAGTAGCTGCTGACTTTAAAAAAAAAAATACTGTCCTGACACTAGCCAATTGATGATAACAAACACATGCCTGAATGCTACATCTTTAATATTTTGAAAATAATTGAGGATACTGGTATGGAGGTCCATGGAATGTGAGGTGTTTTTGTCTATTATTATAACATTTAGAACAGTACTGTAATGAAAATAAAAAAGCTTGCAAACCATGATAAGTGTTTTGCCAATGGCCCGTTTGTATGACTTTGAAGGCTTTAGCTTTACATTTTAGGAGTAAACATTCATATAGCTTTTAGATCTGTTGTGGCTGCTACTTCTACCATCAAGCCAGGTCAAATACTGCAGGTGTCCCTGCCAAAACTACCTAAAAAGGCCTTTTTTCTTTAAATTGAAATGAATTGGATGGGAATTCTGCTGCTGCTGAATTTAAAGCCCAACTCCAAGCAAAACATGTTTTCCCATGCAGTGGGGGGCTGTGGCCACACTGCATAAGTTAACTGTTTGTTTTGCCTAGGGGTGAACACAGAGCCTATACTCACCCAATTTTTTTAACCTCTGGAAAACAACGCCCCCCCCCCACCTCTATTGGTGGACTGTTCTTGACATCTTCACATTCAGAGCTGGTCTAGGGACCAGCCTTGCACTGGGAGGACCAAAGGATTAGGTAAGTATATTTTGGCTGACAAAATCACGCATCCAAAATATGTAAATCCAGAATACACTGTTAGAGAAACTGTCCATGAAATAACATACTGTCCTGTAATACCTTATACAGCTTAAAGTGGATGTAAACCCGATTCATGGAATTTGAGCTGGGCACAACATATATCTACAGTATTTTATTTTCTCTCTTCAATGCGCTAAGTCCCGTAGCTCTCTCCTGAACCGTTCCTCTGTTATCAGCCTGATAACTCCTGACAAATTCTCTGACACTTTAGACAAAAGCAGCCTGAATCTTCTGTCTGGGGAAGTTTCTAAAATAGATTAGCAGAGAGCTGGCCCTGTTACAAAATGCCTTTGAGAGTCTCTGCCTATGATGGGGGGTGCCTTTTCCTCCAATCAGAATTCTTAGCTATCTTGGCTCTATGGAAAAACTAAAAAGTGCAGCGCTAGTAAAGATATAGCACTAAACTATAATAGAGTGCAAAAACGTGAGGGCATAAAAATGCCCAAAATATTAGTGAATGCCACCATATACATAAAAATGAACCTAATTAAATAATAAAGGTCGAAATTAACCACAATAGTATGTGATATTTGAAAATATTAGTGAGTGACCCCATACACATAGGCATATAAAAATGGACCAAGATGGTAAAAGTCCAGATTAACCACAATATTATGTGATATAGCTCAAAGTATGTGAGTAGGATGGCATCCTGCATGACCAATAGGCAAAAATCCAGTTATGCGACTATGCTAAACATGTGAGATGAGTCGTAACAACCTGGAAAGTATAGGCTCAATAAGAAGTCCACCATGGAATCCAATGACACACAGAAAAGGTAAGGAATGTATACTCTTACCATGTGGGAAAAACGGTATATACCTTGGTATATGCACTCACCGCGCTACTAAGCAAATACAGCAGCTAACACAACTAAATGATCAATTTAGCAAGCATAGAATAAACAAAAAGAAAACGTGTAGCGCTTAACTGAAGATAAATAGCAAATAATAACATACGCAAAAAATAACACCGTAGGTGCACTTGAAGTGTCTCTAAAATGGTGATAAAGTCCAAATAGATCAATACAGAGTGACTGGGTGCAGGTGCAATCTGGATGGTCCACCACCGTAGAAGAGACTGAGGAGGCTTACCAGATGGATAGCGACCAAGATAGGTATACACCTAATTGGTCAACTAAGGCTTAAATGAGACATCAAGGATCGCTCACATAGGGACTCCGGTGGAAGAGAGATGATGAAGGTATCCAATCAGATGAAGGACCAGACACACAAAAATTTCACTTCTCAGTATATGTAGCCGACAGGATGACTCAGATGGCCCATTGATAAAGAGGAAAGTAAAAAAGCAAACATAGTGTAACTCTGATAAAAAAGTTTTACTAAAGAAAAGAAAATATTGCACTCACATTTGGTATGAACAATCATGGGCATATATGTAAACAGGCAGTAGGATCAATCAATTCCCGACGCGTTTCGTTTCATAAAACATCTTCATGGGG
The DNA here is from genome assembly GCA_029574335.1 of Rana kukunoris. Classification (NCBI taxonomy): domain Eukaryota; kingdom Metazoa; phylum Chordata; class Amphibia; order Anura; family Ranidae; genus Rana; species Rana kukunoris. The sequence goes on from CM056056.1 coordinate 58,772,318, forward strand.
CTGTATACTCTTACCAACCATGTTGGACACACTCACCAGCCGCGGTGCGTCAGACAGGCATATACGAAATCCTCCAGATGTTGACATCCACAGAGAGAGCGTTGGGTGCTTCAAATGATATCACTGTAATCCAACGTCATCAATCTCATGTACACAGGTACATGAGGCAGGTACAAGTATCTTGGCTGTATGTCCAGACATCACACTTTGTGTTAAACAGGAAGAGAAAATCTGAACTTTCTAAACAGTATATAAAGGTTTACAGTAGATGTACATGTAAACCTTATGTAGGGAGATTTGGTTCATCCCTGAGTACCATCTGAGGCTGTTCACTTCCTTGGGTGTATGAGGGGTTTACATCCACTTTAAAGGCATCCCCTAAGCATGTAATTAAAAACATTTTGTTTTTTTCCCCCCATGATTTCCAGAATTTAATGTCAAGTTTCACCTCCCACATAAACATCAATTTGGTTTTGCAATTTCCAAGCAGGTTTCAACTGACTTCTCTCAATCCCTATGAATTAAACCTGGCTGGATTCACGCAACTCTAGTCGTAATTAATCCATACCTCCCAACTTTTTGAGATGGGAATGAGGGACACCTATCAGCAACAGTATGCAGGTATAGGACACACCCCTTGTCACGCCGCCTTAAAGGAGAATTGTAAAAAAAAACAAGATTGGTTAAACCCACAAGTGCTTTTTGTACCACTACTATTCCTTTATATTGGCTTTTAGAATTTACAAATGGAGCAATTTAGAAATCAGATGAAAAGTTTAGCACTGGAAAACACTTTTTGATAGATAAAAAGTGCATTTAATATACAACTATATAGATCAGACCAAAATGAGCGACAAATGAGGAGGAATGAGGGACATTGCTCCAAATCAGGGACAGTCCCTCGAAAACAGTTGGGAGTTATGTGAATCACTAAGTACTGTACTGTATATACTGAATTCCCGACATTTGCAAGTGTAGTGCAATAGGTATATGGGCTCCTTTGTAGCATAGTTTAGGTGCCAGTAATTTTCTTCACATAGTCGGGTTACTTTGCTGCAGAAGTAACCGAGGGTAGAAATCCTTGATAGCCCAGTGATAACTTGGTGATTATTGTGGTAAGCACTGGAAAAGGGACCCCATGCCAGTTTCCCTGGAGTTGTGTGGGTGCAATGTTTTATTTATTTTTTTCCAAGAGGGCTAACGCCCTTAGTGCTGGCCAATGTATGTTTTCACAAGTTAAGAGATTCCCCTTACTTCCTTGTTTTGGCTGTGAGACAGGAAGTGAAGATAAATCTGAGGGGACAGAGATGGCAAACCAAAAACAAAAAAGAAAAGAAAACATGACAGGAGGTATGATCCTCCCTTACACCCTTATTTACACCCAGGGGGGAAAAAAGGTTTCCTTCTTCCTTGTGATCACACCAATCCTTCTAATCTAACATACAGTATAATACTTCTATCTGTAGATCTTCCAATGCATCACTGTAACCATCTTGTTATGAAATGATTATTGTTGTTACTATTATTATTATTATTATTAATACAAATAATAGTAGGAAGAATTATCATAAAGATAGCTGTCTTTTTGTTTGTTTTTTAATACACATCTTGATACTGATTTTATTCATTATACCAGAAACGCTGATGAATAATTTCTTACTGATGGTCAAAAGAATGATAAATACTACCTTTCAATATAAGGTTACATGAAGAACCTCCAAATGCCACTGTGCTGATTTGATTCATTGTTTTTGATCTTTCCAGCAAATTGCTATTCATTGACCGTGCATGAGTTCCCTCTACTGAGCATCTCCTGATACTGCAATCAATAGGTTGCTTGTTCCATTTGCTTTATGACAAAGGTGATTTAAACTGCTCAGCACTTGCTTATTTTAACAATATCCTGCATAGACTCCGACCTTTCCCCAGTCTGGTTATATCATTTAGCGGCTCGTCAGCACCCCCTGGCTTTGGCAAAAGATTCTATTATATGCCATTTTCTCTGGCATGATGACCTTTTTTTGCATCAGGAGTTTCATCTAAGCTTAATTTCCGTAGGCAAGCATAAAGGTTTTTATGTAATCAGAGCGTAAAGGAGGAAGTTACAGCTGGATGATTTTGGAGGGCCATTTCAGCAGTATATATAAAAACCCTTTTTATAAAATGCATCTAAAATCAAACATGAATGCCTATTTAAAAAGATTCAGAATAGTCTACTTGTATTTATTTGTTTGATCATTAATTAATTTATTTTATTTTGGCAGTCCAGCCTGTGAATGGAATAGTAACTGTGATGTTTCCATCACTGATTCTCTTTTTTTGTGTTTCCACAGTGTTTTTTTTTTTTACTTTTTTTACATGACATCAGGTGGAGCAATTGAAATTTCAGTAAGAGATTTTTTTTTGGGGGGGGGGGGGGGGGATTTGTACACTACTTTAACAATGATGTATATAGTTGCAATTCAAGAATCTTTTCTCTAACTCCAGACATCCATGTGACATTGAGGAAGCTGAAAACTGATTGCACGGAATTGCTGAAGTCTATCCACTTATAGAGGTTGTAAACTCACCCCAAACTTCCCCTCCCCCCAAAAAAAACTGTACGGCAAAGGCATAATGAGCCAGTATGCATCACATACTAGCTCATTATCAAATACTTACCTTATAACGATGCCTTGCGGTGGTGCCGGCAGTCACGGCCGACATCTTTCCCAGAGTTACTTTAACGTTCGCGGGGTCCGGCAATGCGATTGGTGTTAATACCTGTTGCAAATGCTTTGCATCACATTTATATTGTCTTTGTTAGTCTTTTACTTTAATCAATTTTTATTAAAAGATATATATCAAGACATAACAGAGCAATTATAACAATAGCCAGAGCCCTGGCGCAGAACATTATACACACAATAAAAGTAGAACCGGCGGCGGACTGACAATTCATGGGCCCCCCGGGGCAATAGGAGATTATGGTGCCCCAGGGCAATAGGAGTTTAGGCAACCCCGGGCAATAGGAGATTATGGGGCCCCCAGGCAATAGATTATGGGGCCACACAGTATACACACACACATACAGTATACATACACAGTATACACACAGACACACAATATACACACACAGTATACATTGTGAGGATGGGACCCTGTGCTGTGTGAGAAATGGCTCGTTTACGCCAGATTCAGGAGAGAAAGACGCACTAATTGGACAGCTGTGTGTCCAGGTATATAGTTCTGACCTGAACAGCATTCAGGGCCCCACCCCACAGACAGGAGGTCTGTGCTAGGAGTCAGGTGACTCCCAAACCTCTGTGAGAGAAGACAGAGTGGATGCGTCTCTCTGCAGGAGGCAGAGGTCATTACTGTTGGGGCAGTTAGAAGCTGTATGCTTCAAGAAGATCAAACGCTGTGTGCGACCAGTAAGCTTAAACGCTGTGTGCGGACAAGTCGCTGTGTGCGAATCAGATGCTGTGTGCGACTGTGGATTTTTTTTGCAAGATACAGGAATGATGGAACCCCCCTGCGAGGGCTGCTTTTGTATCTATAAACTTTGATGCTTTTAAATAAAAGTGGGCTACCAGGCCCTTAAAAAACTCAGTTCTGCAATGGTCTACTCACTGAAAAACGCACCTACCATTGGAGTCTGATCCCCCAATCCTACAACATACACACAGAATACACATACACACACTGAAAAGGTACTGCAGTGGCGGGGCAGCTATAATCTTGGGATTAAAAAAAACAACACAGATTTTTACATACTGTCCCTGGTTTTACTGAGGCTAGTAACCCTGCCCGAATGGTCAGTCCGCCCCTGAGTAGAACATAATCATGTACATGTAGAAATCGGAAGTCAACTCACCACCTTCCAGGCAGGGCCGGATTTCCCACAAGGCCACCAAGGCCAGGCCTCGGGGCGGCAGTGGGTGAAGGGCGGCGCCTCTTCTGCATCGACTTTTCGGCTTTCGCGGCCGCCCCCCCGCACTAACATAGCCCCCCCGCGGGCGGCGGCACTGGCTACTTAGGCGTGTGTGTAAAAAAATGTTGCCGCCCGCCGCTAAGTACTTCTCCCCCCTCTCCTCACAGGAAATTTCACAGCGCCGCTCCGGGACTTCTTTGCTTCAGCCTGTTCCTCTGGAGCAGCGCTGTGACTGTGTGTCTGTGTGTGAGGTCAGCTGACCTCCCGGCCGGCGGGGACACCAATGGAGGCTAGATGGCGGCGCTGGTGCTGACACCATAGCAAGCTGTGTGTGGGGGAGGGGGGTGAGTAGTGCAGGTTTTTTTTAGGAGTCAGGTAGGTCAGTGTGTGTCATGTGTCAGGTTGGTAGGGCAGTGTGTGGGGTAGGTAGGTAAGTGTGTGTCAGGTAGGTGGGTCAGTGTGTTTGCATCAGGTAGGTGGGTCAGTGTGTGCGTCAGGTAGGTAGGTCAGTGTGTGCGTCAGGTAGGTAGGTATGTGTGTGTAATGGTCAGGTAGGTGGGTCAGTGTGTTTGCATCAGGTAGGTGGGTCAGTGTGTGCGTCAGGTAGGTAGGTCAGTGTGTGTAATGGCCAGGTAGGTGGGTCGGTGTGTTTGCATCAGGTAGGTGGGTCAGTGTGTGTTTCAGGTAGGTGGGTCAGAGTGTGCGTCAGGTAGGTGGGTCAGTGTGTGTGCGTCTGGTAGGTGGGTCAGTGTGTGCCTGTCAGGTAGGTGGGTCAGAGTGTTTGCATCAGGTAGGTGGGTCAGTGTGTGCGTCAGGTAGGTGGGTCAGTGTGTGCGTCAGGTAGGTGGGTCAGTGTGTGCGTCAGGTGGGTCAGTGTGTGCGTCAGGTAGGTGGGTCAGTTTGTGCCAGGTAGGTGGGTCAGTGTGTGCGTCAGGTAGGTAGGTCAGCGTGTGTAATGGTCAGGTAGGTGGGTCAGTGTGTTTGCATCAGGTAGGTGGGTCAGTGTGCGTCAGGTAGGTAGGTCAGTGTGTGTAATGGTCAGGTAGGTGGGTCAGTGTGTGCGCATCAGGTAGGTGGGTCAGTGTGTTTGCATCAGGTCGGTGGGTCAGTGTGTTTGCATCAGGTAGGTGGGTCAGTGTGTGCGTGTCAGGTAGGTGGGTCAGTGTGTTTGCATCAGGTAGATGGGTCAGTGTGTTTGCATCAGGTAGGTGAGTCAGTGTGTTTGCATCAGGTAGGTGGGTCAGTGTGTGCGTCAGGTAGGTAGGTCAGTGTGTGTAATGGTCAGGTAGGTGGGTCAGTGTGTTTGCATCAGGTAGGTGGGTCAGTGTGTTTGCATCAGGTAGGTGGGTCAGTGTGTGCGTCAGGTAGGTGGGTCAGTGTGTGTAATGGTCAGGTAGGTGGGTCAGTGTGTCTGTGTAATGGTCAGGTAGGTGGGTCAGTGTGTGTAATGGCCAGGTAGGTGGGTCAGTGTGTATGTGTAATGGTCAGGTAGGTGGGTCCGTGTGTGTGTGTGTGTAATGGTCAGGTAGGTCAGTGTGCACGTGACAGGTGTGTAATGGTCAGGTGGGTCAGTGTATATGACGGGTAGGTGGGTCAGTGTATGTGACAGGTAAGTGGGTGATCGACAAAGTGTTAGTGGGCCACTTGACTGGACTTGCCCCGCAAGCCTAAGGCTGCCAGTTCTCCCCTGGCGGTGCCGCTGCTCAATTTATATTGTAGCCACTCGGCAGGCTTCCTTCTTGTTTATAAGTCTGTGGTCTTCTGGAAAATGGTTTCCTCTAATTTGTTCCCCCTCAGCCTTCAGTAATGGCGGCGGAGACACTGCTGCTGCCTGCTGGGATATAGAAGGGCTATAATGGGGGAGGGGACACCTGAGATGTAAGGAAATGTAAGGAAGCACTCCGCTGGGGACAGTGACACCTGAGATGTAAGGAAGCACTCCGCTGGGGACAGTGACACCTGAGATGTAAGGAAGCACTCCGCTGGGGACAGTGACACCTGAGATGTAAGGAAGCACTCCACTGGGGACAGTGACACCTGAGATGTAAGGAAGCACTCCACTGGGGACAGTGACACCTGAGATGTAAGGAAGCACTCCGCTGGGGACAGTGACACCTGAGATGTAAGGAAGCACTCCACTGGGACACCTGAGATGTAAGGAAGCACTCCGCTGGGGACAGTGACACCTGAGATGTAAGGAAGCACTCCACTGGGACACCTGAGATGTAAGGAAGCACTCCGCTGGGGACAGTGACACCTGAGATGTAAGGAAGCACTCCGCTGGGGACAGTGACACCTGAGATGTAAGGAAGCACTCCACTGGGGACAGTGACACCTGAGATGTAAGGAAGCACTCCACTGGGGACAGTGACACCTGAGATGTAAGGAAGCACTCCGCTGGGGACAGTGACACCTGAGATGTAAGGAAGCACTCCACTGGGGACAGTGACACCTGAGATGTAAGGAAGCACTCCACTGGGGACAGTGACACCTGAGATGTAAGGAAGCACTCCGCTGGGGACAGTGACACCTGAGATGTAAGGAAGCACTCCGCTGGGGACAGTGACACCTGAGATGTAAGGAAGCACTCCGCTGGGGACAGTGACACCTGAGATGTAAGGAAGCACTCCTCTGGGGACAGTGACACCTGAGATGTAAGGAAACACTTCGCTGTGGACAGTGACACCTGAGATGTAAGGAAGCACTCCACTGGGGACAGCGACACCTGAGATGTAAGGAAGCACTCCGCTGGGGACAGTGACACCTGAGATGTAAGGAAGCACTCCGCTGGGGACAGCGACACCTGAGATGTAAGGAAGCACTCCGCTGGGGACAGCGACACCTGAGATGTAAGGAAGCACTCCGTTGGGGACAGTGACACCTGAGATGTAAGGAAGCACTCCGCTGGGGACAGTGACACCTGAGATGTAAGGAAGCACTCCGCTGGGGACAGTGACACCTGAGATGTAAGGAAGCACTCCGCTGGGGACAGTGACACCTGAGATGTAAGGAGACACTCTGAATCCCGGCCAGTATTTACAAGTTTTATGCTGAACTCTGGGCAATTATAACCTAATTAAAATTGTCCCCTTCTCCCAGAAAATGAAGACTATGGCCCGGATTCACGAACGTTTTACGCCGGCGTATCTAGAGATACGCCGTTGTAAGTACAAATGTGCGCCGTCGTATTGTTACGCCGATTCACAAAGCTAGATACGTTGTAAAACAAGGCTTCAGCCGCCCGACGTAACTTACCTACGCCGCCGTATCATGGGCGCATAGTTACTCTGGGCGCATTCGGCGTTCCCATTTAAAATATGCAAATGAGTATGATACGCCAATTCACAAACGTAGATGCGTCGGGCCACTTCGTATACGCGATTTGCGTAAGGCTTACGTCATATAGGAGGCGCAGGTAATGCAAAGGTATGGGCCAGGGAACGAAGCCATCAAATTTTACGTTGCGTACGCCGTTTACGTAGTACTACGTGAATAGGGCTGTGCGTAGGTTACGTTCACGTCGTAGGCAGTATTCGACGTATCTTAGACAGCTATTTCGATGTAACTGTGAGCATGCGCACTGGGATGTGTCCAAGAGACGACGCATGCGCAGTTCGCTTTTTGAAGCTGAGGCCATCATTAATAATATATCACGCCCACTTCCAGCCCACTTCCACTTACTTTGACTTACGTCGGCTTACGCCGACAACTATACGCTACGCCGGCACAACGTTGAGCGCATATTCTTTGAGAATAGCATGCTTGCCTCTCAACGTTGCGCCGGCGTAGCATAAAGTAGATACGCTATGCCCGCACAAAGATGTGCCGCTCTACCTGAATCCGGGCCTATATTGCTATTTTTTGGGGTCGATACTACTTACTTTATCTCCAGTTCTGGCAGTCTGTCCCTCTGCTTCCCAGGTTTGGAATGTGGACAGGCATTCTGGTTATCAGTACAATGCAAGGCTAGCAGCCGTATCATCACAATGGGACATGGCCACTGGGCCTGCATTGTAAGTCATGATGTCACTGGAAGAGATAGTAACAGGACCAGTCAGAGACCAGATTGGCAGATCGAGGGACCAGTTGTCACAACCAGAAACAGTGAGGAGGAAGACCACAGTATTGTGGATACAAGTAAGCGTAATTCAAAAAATCATCCCTATGGCTGGTTACTCTACATTGTAAGTGATGACATAGGAGTGCCCGCCAACATTTCTGTGCTGAGGAACAGAGGAACGAACCATCAGGACTGTGGAGTATAGTAGTACACTGTGTTAGATCAACCCCAATAATGATGAGCAAAATATTCTTTATCAGCTTGGGGGACAGTTATAATTACAGAAAAACCTTAGTTTGAGAGTAACTTGGTTTGAGAGCGTTTTGCAAGACAAGCAACATTTTATGTCCTAATATAAGAGTAGCGTCATGTCACAACGGAGTATAAAAGAGAAGAGAGGTGCCTCTAAAGCCATCCGAAGAGAACGGTCTGATGGACCGTTTCCATCGGTTAACCGATGAAGCTGACTGATGGTCCATTGCGCCTACACACCATCGGTAAAAAAAACGATCGGGTCAGAACGCGGTAACGTAAAACACAACGTGCTGAAAAAAATGAAGTTCAATGCTTCCAAGAATGCGTGGATTTTTAACCGATGGTCGTGCCTACTAACGATCGGTTTTGACCTATCGATTAGGAATCCATCAGTTAAATTTAAAACATGTTTTTTTTTAACCAATGGATAACTAACCGATGACGCCCACACACGATCGGTTTGGTCCGATAAAAACAGTCCATCAGACCATTCTCATCGGTTTAACCTATTGTGTGTACGCGGCCTTAGTGTAGCAATATGGTTATATTTAATGAAGGTACAACATTTAGCAACATATTGCTACACGTATGTCCTGTACACACAATCGGTTCGTCTGATGAAAATGGACCGGTTTCATCGGACGAACCAATCGTGTGTGGGCCCCATCAGTTTTTTTCCCATCGGTGAAAAAAAATAGAACCTGTTTTAAATTTTTCTTATGCCGCGTACACACGGTCGTTTCTTGCGATGAAAAAAAACGTCGTTTTTTAAAACGTCATTTAAATTGATCGTGTGTGGGCAAAACGTTGTTTTTTGTCTTAAAAAAAACGACCAAAAAAAAATTCCAACATGCTTGAATTTTTTGTGTCGTTTTTCAAAACGTTGTTTTTTGTTTCACAAAAAGTCACCGTGTGTAGCAAAAACGTCGTTTAAAACGACGTTTTTCAACCCGCGCATGCCCAGAAGCTAGTTATGAAGCGAGCTTCAATGGAAAAGTGTGGTGAACGTAACCTCGTTTTTTGTGAAAAAAACGATGGTGTGTATGCAATATCGTCTTTGAAAGTGACGTTTCAAAAACGTCGTTTTTTACTTCACAGAAAACGTCGTTTTTTTTCATCACAAAAAATGATCGTGTGTACGCGGCATTATGGTTAAAAAACCGAAAAATTATCGTCTGTTCGGAAATCCATCGGTCAAAAATCCATGCATGCTCAGAATCAAGTCTATGCATGCTCGGCAGCATTGAACTTCAGTTTTCTCAGCATGTCGTAGTGTTTTATGTCACCACGTTGGACACGATCGGATTTTTAACCGATGGTGTGTAGGCAAGACTGATGAAAGTCAGCTTCATCAGGTATCCGATAAAAAAATCCATTGGTTCAGATTCCATCAGATATCCGATCGTGTGTACAGGGCATTAGAGGCGCCTCTCTTCTCTTTTATACTCTGTAGCTCCTGCTGGATTTTGCTTCTAATCCCCTTTGTGGATGGACACATTGCTATAATCTTTTTATATTGACTATAAACTGAAGGACCAATAAATAAATGGTTGTGGAACTAATCATTTGAGTTTCCATTTATTTCTTATGGGGAAATTTTCTTTGATATACAAGTGGATTACAAGCATGTTTCTAGAATGAACAATGTTCACAATCCAAGGTTTTACTGTATTTTCTTACTGCCTAGAGTTAGGCTTGAAACCCTATCCTTCATTGCAATATAAAATGTATACAAAAATCGTGTGTTTTCTGTATTTAGAAGGCTACACTACATAGGAGACTAATGATCACTTAGCAGATTGAGAATAACATTTTGCTGACAAATCTCCCATTAGTAGGAGATTGATAAAACAAATGTAAATGAAGTTATCGTCATCAAATGGGTAATCTTGTGTTACTAGGTGATTAAAAACTCTGTGTTGTTTCGGCACACTAAAGTTGCATTTAAATTCAGACAAGCAATCTAATTTGAAGAAGTCATTGCTTTATTTTGTTTTGTTTTAATAAAAACCCAGATGAGGTACATTTTCCGTTTTCAATATTACCCTACAATTTAATGAATATCGTGTCGCCAAAAAATGTCTCTGCAGTTAAGACACGATTGGATATGTATATTTTAGCTTCCAGATTAACTGCATTTTTCTTGCTGATGTCACCGGAAATTGAAGAAATATTGTAACACTTTCTGTTCAGCTTTTATAGCCATTGGAGAGTAATTGTAACGTATGTTGTAAAGCTAACTAAATGAGATTACTTTTGTATTGTAATGAAGTTACGATACAATCTCACAGCTGAAAAAAATGACCTTGTAAAATATATTAAAGTAAGGTAACCAGATTTTTAAAATGAAATCCGGGGACATTTTTTTTTATTATTTTTTTTACTAGTAATGGCAGCAATCAGTGACTCTCTGCCCGTCACCGCCCACCTCACAGCTTGTCAAGTCTTACTCTCTGGGCAATCCAGCCCTTATGTTATCATATGTAATAAAATAGACCTTTAATATAGGGTGACCAGACATCCCCGTTTTCAGGGGACAGTCCCCAAATTGAGGACACTGTCCCCGGACCAAGTCTGTCCCTGGTTTTGTCCCCGGATTGGATTTGAAAAGGGGCTGGAGGGGGGGGACAGCTTATCAAGTCTTACTACTGGGGGGGGGGGGGCAGAGGAAGATCACTGCACCAGGGAAGGCAAGGAGATATACAGGCAGGCGGCTGGCCGGGACTTGAGCCAAGGCAGAAGAACATACGGGCGGAGCTGAATGGGCATGCACCCAAAACTGAAGAAATAGTCCCTCTGCTCCAACCCGCACATGATCATCAGAAAGGGGCACAGATAATGGAAAAAAATACACCTCCCTGAGCTAGTAGGAGCGGCAGAGCAGGGGGGTGTAATTCAGAATTATTTTTTTTATTCTGCACTGACTGTCTTTGAAATTGCCCCAGCCCCTTTTCAAATCCAATACGGGGGACAGTGTCCTCAATCCGGGGACTGTCCCCTGAAAACAGGGATGTCTGGTCACCCTATATTAAAGGTCTCTTTTATTATGCAGACGACTTGCAATTGTATTTTCGCATTTGCAACAAAAAGGATCACCACCTCAATCTAGAGACATGCCTCTCTTTGATAGAGAACTGGATGACAAAGAGTTATCTTAAACTCAACAGAGCAAAACAGAACTTCTCCTGTTTCACGCCAAGCGTATGAATCAACCTTCAACTACTTGGACACCCCCGCCCATTCTGGGCAAAATCATCACCCCTAGAGCCAAAGTCAAAAGTCTCGGGGTCATTTTCGACTCCTATATGACAAAGGACGCACAAATAGGGTCAGTAGTCAGCGGATCTCACCATCTGCTGCGCCTAGTACGCAGACTTACTCCTTTTATCCCCAAAAAAGACGTAGCAGTCGTGGTGGGAACAATTGTAAATTCCAGACTGGACTATGCAAATGCCCTTTACTTTGGACTCCCAAAGTACCAAATCGCTTGTCTGCAAGTCGCTCAAAACACGGCCGTCAGACTTGTGGCCGGGAAAAAACTCTTGGAATCAGTCTTACCTTCGCTGAGATCCCTTCATTGATTGCCAGTAAAAGACAGAATTGCTTTTAAAGCACTCTGCCTAACGCATAGATGTATTCATGGGAAGGCTCCCCAATACCTATGCGAAAAAATAAAAGCTCACAATCCCAATCGCATTCTGCAATCAACCAATCAAAATCTACTCCAGATACCGAAAGCCAACTACAAGTCCAAAGGAGAAAGAAGATTTGCGGTCCAAGGTCCCAGACTATGGAACGCTTTACCAACCAGCATTCGGTTGGAGGAGAACCACTTAGCATTCAGGAGAAAGATCAAGACTCATCTCTTTTGATATCAAAGGAGACAGGAACAACAAGCGCCCAGAGGCGATTCAGTTCGCATGTGCCCCGCTATATAAGTTTTTCATTCATTCATTCATTATTACATATGATGACATAAGGGCTGGATTGCCGTTCTTGGTCAAGGCCAGGTTTCCATCATTGGGGTCTGCATGCACACAGACTTTGGTGTCCAAAGCAACATCCTTGAGCTTGGGTCACTGCTATTACACAGAACATTTTCTTGTTGTACTGGTCCTAGTCTGGTCTAGAATATTGTGACAATACATAAATAGACAGACTGTAGTTCTGCCTTAATACTATGAATAGGGAGGGATGAGTGAAATTAAAGTGTAAGTAAACCCCCCTATCGTTTTCAGCCAAGGAAGCTGCCATCTTTGCCTCTGTTTAATCTACAACTGCTATTGGACGGTAGACATGTGCATTGGTTTTTGTTCGAATGCATTTTCGTCCGAATTTCGGGTATTTTTGTTATCGTTTAACAAACGAAAATGAACGTGCAGAATCCGAAATCCGAAAGATCTGACATAAAAAATGCTTTATTTTCGTTTTCGTTGCTACAACAGTTCGATATAGATAGGAGATTCAACATGACGCTGACAATAGCAATCTGTGTCTATTGAACCTGCGGTCGAATGTGCCTAACCTTAACTCTATTAGTCCAAGATTATTCTACATAGAGAGGAAAGATTCGATATTATAGAGACAGTGTTGGGGTAGACCATTCAACATTAACGACAAAGATTCAACAAAGCAGTGAAAAACATACAAACGTCGAATCTGTCATTGAAGGCTTATGGCAGGGGTCCTCAAACTTTTTAAACAGGGGGCCAGTTCACGGTCCCTCAGACTGTTGGGGGGCCGGACTATAGTTTAAAAAAAAAAATGAACCTATGCACACATCTTATTTGAAGTACAAAAAAACAGGAAAAAAAAACAATACAATATTTAAAATAAAGAACAATTCAATTTTATTCAACAAACTTATTAGTATTTCACAGACCCCCCTCATCACATAACCCCCCCCCCCCATCACCGATTACTTTCCATTACAGATCCCCCCATCAAAGATTCCCCCGTATTAGGTCCCCCATCACAAAGCCCCCCAACACAAACTTCTCTCCATTACAAAGCCCCCAATTACAGACCCCCCATCACACAGACCCCCAACACAAAGGGAGGGGAGAGGATAGGACAGAGAGGGAGCAGTCTGGTGGAGGGGAGGACAGGGTGGGAACAGTCTGGTGGAGGGGAGGACAGAGTTGGAGCAGCCAGGTGGAGGGGAGGACAGGGTGGAGGCAGCCAGGTGGAGGGGAGGACAGGGTGGATGCAGCCAGGTGGAGGGTAGGACAGGGTGGATGCAGTCAGGTGGAGTGGAGGACAGGGTGGATGCAGTCAGGTGGAGTGGAGGACAGGGTGGGAACAGCCAGGTGGAGTGGAGGACAGGGTGGGAACAGCCAGGTGGAGGGTAGGACAGAGTGGATGCAGTCAGGTGGAGTGGAGGACAGGGTGGGAACAGCCAGGTGGAGGGGAGGACAGGGTGGGAACAGTCAGGTGGAGGGTAGAATAGCAGCCAGGTAGAACTGTGTGGGAGCAGCCAGCTAGATGGGAGGTAATTTCTTACCTTGGAGGACAATACAAGAATCACTGGCTCCCTCCCACTCAACAGCCTCATGACATTTCTTCTCCTCTCTTCCCCCTCACACTCGGCATGTTGGGGCTGAACTTCTCTCAGGGAATCATCATGCGGCCTGCTGGTATCCAGGACTGCAATTCCCATAATGCTCTAGTTTCCCAGCTATTGGCTCTGAATGTAGCCAATAGGAGCAGGCATTGTCAGGAGAATGCTCTGCTCAAGGAGAGGGAGGGGTGACATTCCCCCGCAACTGCGGCTCTGCCTGTGTCCCTTCTCAGAGCCTGTCAGTTTCGTCGCCACTGCCCTGTCACTAGTTTCAGTCCGCGGGCCAGGTAAATCACACTGGCGGGCCGGATACGGCCCGCGGGCCGTAGTTTGAGGACCCCTGGCTTATGGTGTCTGTCAAAAGTTCTAAGAAGATTCGACAAGCAGCTAAACTGTACGACGCCAAAATCGTACATTTCTGGTCAAATGCTCGGCCCATAGGCTGTAGAATAATTCAAATGTTTGTTGACTAGTAATAATAATTTATAAATATAATTGTTTCTAGTGTCATACAACATTAGAATTCTTTTATAGCTTGTAGGCAGAACATTCGACCGGAAATGCACGATTGTGGTGTAGAATCTTTTAGCTGCTCCAACAAATCTTCTTGAAACATTCGATAGACACCATAAGCCTTCAATGACAGATTCGGCCTTAATTCATTCGGATTTTCGGACAAATGCATTTTTTAACAAAACAAAATAAATACCAAACGAATTTCGGGAGTAACTAAATAAATGTATTTTTCGGACGAGAACAAAATTCCGAAACAAAATATTTCAGTGTGCACAGGTTGACAGTTTTGTTGAGAGCACAGCCAAAGGGAGTGTTACATTTCCGGCACGTGCCAGTAATGAAACTGTTTTATGGATGGGTTTACTGTAAGGGCTTCTATTTCCCTAAAAAACAGGGAGATTTTTGCCAATTTTGTAAAAAGGGCTTACAAAATTAGGATTTTTTTAGTGTATTAGGTTTAAATGGTTTAACCATCCAGGATCTGTTCTTGTGCCAAAAAAACACAGACAATAAAAAATAAAATAAAAAAATGGTGTGATGGTACACAAATAACAATCAAATACACCAAAAAAAACAATAAATAAAAAAAATTAAACCACCTTAAATGCACCAGAAAAATAAATAAATAAATAAATAAAACACATTCTCTCTAAATAAAGAAAAAAGGTTTACTTTATTTTTTTATTTTTGCAAGCACCTCAGTGAGTAAAACCGGGCGTTTCCATACTGGTGAAATTTTGTGGCTATGGAATTAGTAATTTTGCAGCAGGTAATCTTTCTGAAATTACCCCATACATCCCTAGGTGTGAAATGATAGGAGAAAAGCTCTGCCTCCTTGCCTCTGCCAACTATAGGCACAGGTATCCTAATGGAAATTGTTGCCCTGTCCCTGGGTCTTCAGCAACTTTCACAATGCCTATTGTAGGTCTTTAAACCAGAAGTCTCAAACTGGCTTCAGCTTTTGCGGAACTACAAGATCCATGAGGCATTGCAAGGCTGACAGTTACAAGCATGACTCCCACAGGCAGAGACATTATGGGACTTGTAGTTCCGCAACAGCTAGAGGGTCGCCAGTTTGAGACCCCTGCACAGTATCATAGGCTTTATGCAGCAAGGAAGAGCAAACCTGAAGTGCCAACTATACTTACCAACTAGCCCATAGCAGCCAATCAAAACTCTGATTACTATAATACTATATATTAGTAATAGATGAAAGATCCTTGCCTGCTATTGAATGCTACAATTAACAATTTTATTGTATGCTTTATTCAATTAACAGTCTTGCATAAATCAGTGCTTGTTAGTTAAATAATTTGTTTTATGCTCAACTATACGCTACGCCGGCGCAACGTTGAGCGCATATTCTTTAAGAATAACATGCTTGCCTCTTAACGTTGTGCCGGCGTAGCGTAAAGACGATGCGCTACGCCGGCATAAATATACGCCACTTTACATGAATCTACTCCATAATGTTTGGGGGTTCTGCGTAATTTTCTAGCAAAAGAATGATGATTTTTACATGTAGGAGAGAAGTGCCAGAATAGGCCCGGTATTGAGGTGTGTATAAAAGCCCCGTATTGAAGTGGTTAAACTGACTGTTAAAATTAACTATTAAACCAATAAAATAAACCCATAAGACCTAATGTAAACCGTAAGATGAATCCTCCAAGCTGGGCCAGTGTAACTATGTATAATACAGAGTAGCTATGCCTGAAATTATTCTTTAAATCCCTCTAACTGGCACTTTGTTTGGACAGCTCGGTGTGTTAACAGAGGATGAAAAATAACAGACGTACTGGCAAGATCACCAGGTGAAAGTAAAGGAAAAAAAAAACGAAAATATGAATGCAGACACTACAGTTAAAGATTGCTAAACTGCCATATATTATATTTTGAGTTTAGATGCACTTTTTTGCTCTGCTCGGGGCGATGGGTGTCAGCCAGAACAGGAATAGAATTCATTTAGAATAAAACCATCTTTTCTATGTTGAATTTGAAAGCGTACTCTAAAGTGTGTTTAGTGTGACATTTTGCGTGTCACTGTTCCGAGAGACCGGTATTGTGTAGTGGTAGACTCCATGTATAATGAACTGTGAGAGTGATTGAAGAGTGGGAAGAAGATGACATCTGTAGGTCAAATGATGACTTGCAACTCAGCTGAAGAATTTTAATATCACATTAAAGCAAACAGCCTGGGATTTTATTGAATGGTAAGAAATTGTTTGTTCTGTGCAAATGTTGTTTTACTATTTGTTACAAATCCTAAAACTGGGGTAATCTGGTGTCCCCTGTACAGCTTAAGCAATTCAAATGACGCGATTCATTAGTGGAAGTTCAAATTTATTATGTTTCTATTATGTTGCATAAGTAAAAAATCAGGACCAGCAACCTTGGGAGCACGGGATAAATTCACAATCGAAGATAAAATATCTTGTAGCTTTTCTCAAAAATATTTTTGCAATAAAGCTCTACTTATTGGCGTGCGCACAGAGTGTGCCAGCTGTGCCTGGGCCCATCCTAATAACCATGTGTGGCGCAGATTTACCTGTTTAACCACTAGCCAACCAGCCACCATCATAATACAGCAGCAGGTTGGCTCTCCTGCTCAAATCGCTGTAGCTGTATGTCGGCTCGATGTCTGCCGGCGACCCGCGATTGCCTATTACAGAGGCAGAATGGGGATCTGCCTTTGTAAACAAGGCAGACCCCCATTCTGACAGGAGACATGACAGAGATCTACTGCCCCCAGTGATTGGGAACAGTGACCTCTGTCATATCCCTGTCAGCCCATCCACCCTATAGACAAAAAGCAAGGAAAGAGGCGCCTCTTGTAGACGTTGAAAACAATTTAATAGACAAGTTAGTACAGGCAACTCACATTTAGCGAGGTAAAAGTAGACATTGCACAAATTCCATGAAAAGGGATCCTCAGATCAGTCCATCTGTTCCTTCTCCTGCTGGGGCGCTGTGCTGCATGAAGTCATCATACACCGCTGATAGGTGGTAGGAGGCCGGCAGGGGTGGGGGAGCTTCAAAGCGAGGCCTGGAGTATTGTGAATCTAGGCAAGCGGGGGGCAGTGACGTCACTGGCAAGCGACGCATTTTGTGAGGGGGCATACTGCGTGTGTTGTGGCAGTCGTGCTCCTTTGTCCAATTTTGTCCAAGGTCTTTCAGAAGAGATGAGTCTTAGGTTTTTTCCTGAGGGCCCGATGGTTTTCTTCCATGCGAATGTTCATTGGTAGAGCGTTCCATAGCCGTAGTCCTTGGACTGTGAATCTTCGTTCTCCTTTAGATTTGTAGCGGGACTTGGGATACTGTTAACCCCTTCCCTGCCCGTGTCATTTTTACATTGATCGGTGTATCTTTATTTCACTGATTACTGTGATAATGTCACTGGTCCCCAAAAAGTGTAATTTGGGGTCAGATTTGCCTGCAGCCCGATTGCACTGGTATCATTACACACCAGTGGTTGGTATTCTCCGGTAGTCCGAAAAGGATCAGGGGTATTTGAAATACTGCTCTATCTGCAGCTGTTATGTTCATTTCTCATCCTTCTGTGTACATGTTATCGTTGTCATATGTATAACTTCTGTTTTCCAAAAATACATTTTTAAACAAGTTGAAAACCATGACAGAGCTTATATCTCCATTATACCTCTGCTTTCCAATACCAGGGCATAAGCAAACCAGATTTTTGAGATGTCATTCTTGCCAACAGATCAGCAACAACTGCTGCATTGCAACCTCATGTTGTCAATTAAGGCAGTTCCTATCAAAAACTGTTTAGTTATAAAGTCTTCAAAGCATTTCTGACCTCCTTTGTGTAGTCTTTTTACACAACTTGCTACTAAGTGATTATTATTAGTAATGACTTCACTCTTATATGCCTCCTCTGACAAGTCAAACAAAATCTCTTTTTTCCTGTGGTTGCACTGGCCACTTCATGCCTGACTAATGGTGACTGGAGTTCATTTTGTTCAACCAGCTTTCTTAAGATGTCTTGTTATATGTATTGTCTGCAAACTGCGAACAATGGAAATTGTTCTTTAAAGCAAATATGATTTTCTGGAGATCAATGTTCTTTCTGTTGCCCATCTTTGACACTCTTCTGTGTGACATGAATAATTTTATGATGACTTTATGTTCACATACATTCAGCCTATAAATCCTATATACAATATCAAATGTTTGATTTCAATGGTTGACTTTTAAATGCTTTTTAACATTTTTGATAGTCGGCAGTTTTTTGCTATGCTTCTAATTGCTTAGCCATTAGTAGCTGTGGGTGAAAACATTTGTACAAGGTAGAAAGCACCTCTAAAGTGTCAGTCCAACTAACCCCCAAGTCCCGCTACAAGTCTAAAGAAGAACGAAGATTCGCAGTCCAAGGACCACGGTTATGGAACGCTCTACCAACTAACATCCGTATGGAAGAAAATCATCGGGCCTTCAGAAAAAAACTCAAGACCCACCTCTTCTGAGGCCAGATTCACACCTATGCAAATTGGTTGCGGCTTAAACCGCATCTAATACGCAGAACATTTCTAAATACATTGGGCCAGATTCACATACACTTAATATTGCGCTGCGTAATCGAAATACTCTACGCTGCCGTATTTTACCAGGCTCTACACCGAATTCTGGTAGATTTTTGCCCGTACGCTACGGCGGCGTAGTCTATTTCTCGCCGCGTAATCGAAATACGCAATTAGGGGGCGTGAAGCATTTAAATTAAGCGCGTCCCCGCGGCGATCAAACTGCGCATGCTCCGTTCAGAAATTTCCCGCCGTGCATTGCACGAAATCACGTCGTTACGTCATTCGTTGTTTGAGTAGCTTCGTTTACGAACATTCCTATTCCCGGACGACTTACGTAAAAAATAATAAAAGACGTCGGAAAACGTAGAAATTCGACACGGGAACGACGGCCGTACTTAACATGGGCTGTCTAATATTAGAGCAGCAAAAAACTGGTATAGTGTTACGCAAAAAAAAGATGACTAAAGGTGCCGTAAGAGATTGCGATTGAAGATTGTAATTTTGGGGATCGCCGGCAAAAGCTCATTTGCATACCCCGACGCGGAAAACGACGGGAAGTCCACCCAGTGGCCGCAATTTTATTGCAGCGTAGATCCGAAGGCGTACGAACACGTAATCCAGTCGAATTGAAGCCCGCAGCCGTCTATTCATGGTTTGAGGTTTTCGACTAGCTAAAAAACGTGCGTAATTTGAAATTACTCCAGTCTAACACCAGTTAGACAGGCGTAATCGCTCTGTGAATCTGGCCCATTGTTTTCAATGAGGCTGGTTCACATATGTGTGATGCATTCGCACTGCACATTGCAGAAAAAACGTGTGCGGATTTTATGCCTTGCGGTGCGGCTCAGGTGCGAATTCAGTCCCATTATCTTTTATGGGTACGCAGCTGATTCGCAGATGTGTTCAGTTCTCTATAGGAATTTCTCTCATTCAGCTCAATACACTTCTCCCCTACTCTCCTCTCACCCGGAACTTCTCCCAGGTCTCCAAATTTGCAGCTTAAACTTTGCTAATCTGCTGAACACTTCCCTTATCTATCTGCAGAGATTACAGAGCTGAAATTTGCACCGCACAAGTGTGATTCCGGCCTTCAGGGTGACAATGGACACAAAGCCTTGAGGCAATTTAGGCAATTTTCATTAACAAAGTTGCTTGAGGAAAATTGAGTTTGCAGAAGGCATACTGACAGTATTTGAAGGGCACTGGGATCAGCAATTCTATCCTACCCCAACTCTGAAATATATAGCTTCTATCTGACCTCTGCCCAATGGATGGCTATAAAGATTGGTTTTGATATATGTCTAAAGCACGGTTTTAGAGCATTAAGCTTACAGTCAGCAGTTTCTTTTAAATGAGAAAAGACAGGAGTGCATCTTCCTATTTTTATTTTTTTGTACTTTTCTGAAAATCTATAGCAGTGTTGTCTTGAATCAGACTGTCACCCAGGTATGAAGACAATATGAATGCTAATTCTCAGCTTTTTTTTTTGTGATAATCTGCAATGGTTAAAGAAACATACTTGGCAAATCATAACCAGTAAAAGGTGAATTGCAGACTCTAAGGCCTCGTACACACGAGGGGATATGTCCGCTGAAAACGGTCCGATGGACCGTTTCAGCAGACATCTCCGCTCGTGTGTATGGGCTAGCGGACAGATTTCTCCACTCGACAGATTTCAAAGCATGCTTTGAAATCCATCCGGTGGGAATCTGTCCGCCTGACATGTCTGCTGGTTAGTACACTTACCAGCAGACATGTCGTCCCCCACCGCCGCCGCGCCGCCGCCGAATGGATTCGGCGCTTGCGCGGAAGTGTTTTACTTCCTGGTGCGGTGACGTGGCGATGACGCGGCGGCGTCAACGTCACCGCCGCGTCACCGCGCCGTCCGGCGGCGGGGAATTTGATCCGATGGTGTGTACACGCCATCGGATCAAACTCCCGATCGGACATATCCGATGGAAATGGTCCGCGGACCGTTTTCATCGGATATGTCCGATCGTGTGTACGAGGCCTAAGGCCTCGTACACACGATCAAATCTGTCTGCTGGAAACGGTCTGCTAGACCGTTTCAGCAGACAGATTCGATCGTGTGTACGGGCAAACAGACGGATTTGGCCACCCGACAGATTTCAAAGCATGCTTTGAAATCTGTCGGCTGGGAACCCGTCCGCCCGACATGTCTGCTGGTTAGTACGCTAACCAGCAGACATGTCTTCTCGCACACGCGCCGAATGGTTTCGACGCATGCGCGGAAGTGTTTTACTTCCTGGTGCGGTGACGTGGCGGCGTCAACGTCACTGTCACGTCACCGACACGTCAGTGCGCTGTCTGCTGGTGGGGATTTTGGTTTGCTCGTGTGTACACGCGAGCAAACCAAAATCCCAGCAGACAGATCTGTTCAAATCGGTCGGTCCGACCGATTTGAACAGACACATTTAATCGTGTGTACGAGGCCTAACATGCTGTTATAACACTACATATCATGTTAAGGTAACAATGTGTGTGCTGTATAGTTTTTATTTGTCTATATACTATACATTAGGGTGCTCATATTTATTCATTAGATATACGAGGTGGTATCAAAAAGTTTCAAGAATAGTTTTGTAACACGCCAACAGATGACGCACAGTCACAGGGAGCGCCAACCTTCAAAAGTCAGTGTGCCAAAAGACATTGTCCAGTGTACATCGGGAACTGTGCAACTGGTGCTGTTCTGACCACATGTATTACCACTTCTGCTATTTCATCATGGGCAGCTAGTTAGAAAAAAGAGCAAACATGAAGTTCTGCAAGAAACTGGGCAAATCTGCCAGATGTTTGACATGATTCTGCAAGTTTACGGCGATGCTGCAATAAGTCGTTTAAGGTGTTTGAATGGCATGTGCACTATAAGAGCGGAAGGACAACACTTGAAGATGACAAGCGATCAGGAAGACCTTCAATGAGCTCAACCCCCAAAAATGACAAAACCATTCAGCACCTTGTGCATGATGATCGTCGTACAGGCTGTATTTCTTGCTTAGTTGTGCTACATAGTGGTTGTCCTCTTTCTCAGTTCTCTGCTAAGTTCCTTGAGGAGCCAGCGCTTTAAATGGGCTGTGACACTCGGGGCTGGTAGGAGGGGACCATCGATCAGATAACATTATGATTGGCTGCACAATACTGATGTTATCTTCAATCCGTTCCTTTAACCGCCCTCCCCACCCTTCCCCCCAAACATCAGTACCTGACAGTATGAGTACAGCTCTGGGGGGCAAAGATGGAGAGAGTGTCCCAAAACTAGATAGCCAAGCATTCATGCAGCGAATGGGTGCTGAGACCTGCCCACCCTCTCGCTGCATATTGTATATACAATACCTCACTAAAGTGAGTACACACCTCACATTTTTGTAAATATTTTATTATATCTTTTTATTTGACAACACTGAAAAAATGACACTTTGCTATAATGTAACGTAGCAAGTATACAGGCTGTATAACAGCGTACATTTTCTGTTCCCTCAAAATAACTCAACACACAGCCATTAATCATTTGCCGACCAGCCAACGTCATTATACAGCAGCAGGTCGGCTCTCCTGCACAAACCGCCGTACATAAACGTGTTTGCCCATGGGTCAGGCAGACTCAATGTCTGCCGGCGACTTGCGAACGCGGTGTACAGAGGCAGAATGGGGAACTGCCTATGCAACCGATTCCCCGATCTGCCAGATGACATGTCAGAAATCTTCTGCTCCCAGTGTCTCTGGTAGCCCACGCCCCTTAAAGTTAGAACACGCTCAGGGAACACACTTAACCGCTTGATTGCTGCCTAGTGTTAACCCCTTCCCTGCCAGTGTAATTTTTACATTGATCAGTGCATTTTTATCAACATTTTTTTCAAAATTGTCTGTCTTGTTTATAGCGCACAAAAATAAAAAACACATTTTTTTTGTTGTTTGTTAAATATGTTTAGTTTAGAGATGCACGATGAGTTGTACACTCTTATGCACATGTGCACCAATTGGCCGGGTATGCTCCAAAGGCCCTGTTTTGTACCTTCACAGTGAAAATGTTTCAATGAAAATAATAAAAAAATAGGTGATCAAATACCAACAAAATTAAGCTCTATTTGTGGGAAAAAAAGGACATTTTGTTTGGGTACAGAGTCGCATGACCGCGCAACTGTCAGTTAAAGCGATGCAGTGTCGTATAGCAAAAAATGGCCTGGCCATTAACCTCCCTGGCAGTATGATTCTTTCAGATTTTTGGCGATGAAAGCAGACCGCAGGGAAATTTTGGCGTTTTATATTGCAGGCCTGTAATTCCTAGCAATAACTCAATTAAATCTGTCCAAACAAGAGTCTAGTAGACATCCCGGCCTGGGTATGATAAAATTTGAAACACAAAATCAGAAATTATAATATAATAAATAACTATAAATAATTATAACAAATAATAATGTAATTATAATAAAAATTATTCAATAATGTAATCAAATCAAAAACACTGAAATGTTCTCAGTTGCAGAATTGTCGCTGTCATTACTTTCAGTGTATGATGAAGAATTTCCCCACAAATCGCTATTGCTTAAATCTGCAAGTGATTATAATTTATTATCGCTGTTTTCTAGCTGCTCTAAAACAATTTTGACATAAACAGACACTTTTTGGTTGCTATGGACAATCTCCAGTTTCCAGGCAGAAAGAACAGTTTTTATAATATAAAACTGCATGCAGGGCACTGGATAGACCACTAGGGACAAAAGGGATGTGTAACTATTTGATACAGTACTGTAATCTGTAAGATTACAGTATACTGTATCTATACTCCGTTCCCACACTTTTTGTTTGGGAACGGAGCTCGGCACTCGGCAGTCACCAGTGTGTAAATTGTCCAAGGGCACAGTTCGCACACACCGCGGGGAGATATTGAAGGATGCAGGGGACAAGGTTAGTAACTTCCCATGTATCCTGCAATGCGATCCCAAGTGTGGCTAGGGGTAACCGCTTTTGGTATGTAAAATTCACCCCGAGCCAGACTCGGGAATACCGCCAGGGAGGTAAGGGGGCAAATTTATTCGGGGCAGAAGTGGTAGAAGTGGTTAAAGCGGAGCTCCACCCAGGAAAACAACATTTTCCCATGTTGTTTAAAAAAATTAAATAAAAAAAAACGAAAAAAATAAAAAAATACTCACCCGAAATACCTGTTGCTATGCGGAAGTCCGTAATCTGCCTCTTCCACACTGCGGTGTCTTTTCTTCTTGTCCTTCTCCTTGTGAATGGGGCGCGCTGCTTTCTGGGAACTGTGTGTGTTCTCAGAGAGCAGTGCGCCCATTCACAAGCCAGCGTGAGACTCACGCAGGCGCAGTAGGGAATGGGCAGTGAAGCCGTACGGCTTCACTGCCTGTTTCCCATAGTGTGAATGGCGGCGCGGGACCCGGAGCGATCGTGGGACCGGCATCGGGGGGCCCATCAGCACGGGCAAGTAGGACAAGGTAAGTGTCCTTATTTAAAGTCAGCAGCTACACTGTTAGTAGCTGCTGACTTTAAAAAAAAAAAAATTGCGGCTGGAGCTCCGCTTTAATGTCTAAACCACTGGCAACAAAAGTGAGTACACCCCTAAGTGAAAGTGTCCAAATTGGGCCCAATTAGCCATTTTTACCTTCCCGGTGTGATGCGACTCTTTCGTAATACAAGGTCTCAAGTGTGAATCGGGAGCAGGTATGTTAAATTTGCTGTTATCGCTCTCCCTCTCTTATACTAGTCACTGGTTCCACACATAACAGGCCTCGCAACGGTCAAACAAAGTAGTTGAGTTTACATGCTCAGCGTCATATCTAGAGGTTGTATTTGGGAAATAGAAGTATGAGTGCTGTTAGCATTGCTGCAGAGGTTGAAGGGGTGGGAGGTCAAACTGTCAGTGCTCAGACCATATGCCGCACAGTGCACAAAATTGGTCTCCATGGCTGTTGTCCCATAAGAAAGCCTTTTCTAAAGATGATGCACAAGAAAGCTTGCAAACAGTTTGCTGAAGACAAGCAGGCTAAAGACATGGATTACTTGAACCATGTCCTGTGGTCTGATGAGACCAAGATAAACCTATTTGTTTCAGATGGTAGCAAGCGTGTGTGGTGGCAACCAGGTGAGGAGTACAAAGACAAGTGTGTTTTGCCTACAGTCAAACAGGTGGTGTGAGTGCCATGGTCTGGGGCTGCATGAGTGCTGCCGACACTGAAAAGCTACAGTTCATTGAGGGAACCATGAATGCCATCATGTACTGTGTCATACTGAAGCAGAGCATGATCCCCTCCCTTCGGTGACTGGGCCACAGAGAAGTGTTCCAACAGGATAACGACCCCAAACACATCTCTAAGGCCGCGTACACACGATCGAATTTGTCCGCTGAAAACGGTCCGATGGACCGTTTCAGCAGACAAATCCGATCGTGTGTACGGGCTAGCGGACAGATTTGTCCATCGGACAAATTTCAAAGCATGCTTTGAAATTTGTCCGCTACAAACCTGTCCGTCGGATATGTCCGCTGGTTAGTACGGGAAACCAGCGGACATATCCTCCCGCACATGCGTCGTATCCTGTGAATGGATCCGACGCATGCGCGCGGAACTGTTTACTTCCTGGTGCCGTGACGTGGCGGCGTCAACGTCACCGCCGCGTCACCACGCTGGTGTACACGCCATCGGACCGAAATCCGATGAGACATGTGCGCTCTAAACTGTCCGTCGGACAAGTTTGAGCGGACATATCTCATCGTGTGTACGAGGCCTAAGACAACCACTACCTTGCTAAAGAAGCTGAAGGTAAAGACGATGGACTGGCCAAGCATGTCTTCAGACCTAAACCCTATTGAGCATCTGTGGGGCATCCTCGAACGGAAGGTAGAGGAGAACAAGGTCTCTAACATCTTCCAGCTCTGTGATGTCATCATGGAGGAGTGGAAGAGTATTGCAGGTGCAACCTGTGAAGCTCTGATGAACTCAATGCCCAAGAGGATTAAGGAAGTGCTGGAAAATAATAGTGTTCACACAAAATATTGACACATTGGTCTAATTTTGGACATTTTCACTTAGGGGTGTACTCACTTTTGTTGCCAGTGACTTAGACATTAATGGCTGTGTGTTGAGTTATTTTGAGGGGACAGCAAATTTACACTGTTATACACGCTGTACACTCACTACTTTACATTGTAGCAACGTGCCATTTCTTCAGTGTTATGATGTGTTAAGATATAATAAAATATTTACAAAAATGTAAAGGGTGTATTCACTTTTGTGAGATACTGTAGATATAGCTGTCATAAAAATGGTGAAATGTTAACAGTTATGGTCCATTCACACTAGCAGCTGCACTAGAAAGCAGGCACTGGTGTGCGGTGTGATGACTGCGGTGTTGATGCACTAAATTTGGCACATGATACTGTTAACCTTTTTTGTGAAAACTTTATTGAAATGCCACCTAGGGGTTTATTTACTTAAAGCTGGAGAGTGCAAAATCAGGCTCACTTTTGCATAGAAACCAATCAGCTTCTAACCTCAGCTTCTTCAATTAAAGGGGTTGTAAAGGTAAAAAAAAAAATCTAAATAGCTTCCTTTACCTTAGTGCAGTCCTCCTTCACTTACCTCATCCTTCCATTTTGCATTTAAATGCCCTTATTTCTTTTGAGAAATCCTCACTTCCTGTTCTTCTGTCTGGAACTCCACACAGTAATGCAAGGCTTTCTCCCTGGTGTTGAGTGTCGTGCTTGCCCCCTCCCTTGAGGGGGGAGTGGGTAAGCAGGAGAGTCAGGACGCTCTCTATGTTGCAGATAGAGAAAGGATCTGTGTGTTAGTGGGCGTCCTGACTCTCCTGCTCACCTTTACAACCCCTTTAAGCTTTGGCAATGAAACCGGGAAGCTGATGCAGAAGCGAGATAGAATTTTGCACTCTAAATCTTTAGTAAATAAACTCCTTAGTGACATTTCATCAGGTTCCATTGGCTGCAGCACTATGACATATGATAGATTGTGTCTCACCAAATTAGACTAAACAAAACTTTTAGAAATCTGTATATAAAAAGGTTCTAAGAATATAAAACAGAAAACAAGAAAACCATTAGGGTGGCTTCACCCTACCCACAGAGGAAAATGTTGCGCAAAAAAATGCGTCTCTCCACGGAAGTGTGAACCGGCAGTTAGTCGTATGAAAAAATGTTTTGCAGGTAAATATTAAACCAATGAGCCACAATGTGTACTCACTGGAATGCTGTGTAATTTCCTTTGAAATGAATGAACTTAAAAAAAAAAAACTCGGCCTTGCCATATTCCATATAAATAACAAGAACAATGTAATCTATGTAATAAGTATATACAATGCTGTATTATTAATGCAATCAGTTATACGTACATACAAATAAAAATGTATATTACAATAGCCTGTGTATATACAGTACATGAACATTTAATAATCCAACCTAAGGAAATACTCATTACTGAAAGTCATTTTACTTACAAAGAACTGATGCAGAGTACATGATTGCACTTCTTTTAGTAATTTAATACATCTTAATAAATACGCTCTATACATTATACATCTTAATAAATATGCTCTATACATTATACAATAAAAATGCTTATATGCAAAATGCCTGTGTTTTGTTACCAGTATACGTGACAGCCATATTTTGGATGAAACATTGAAATGCATTTTATGCATTCAAAGAAAGCTAGTGACATCACACAGGCACTATATGAGGCACACACGCAAATAAATACTAACACCCTGCAAGGTTATTGACTAAGGTGGTGGTGCTCATCACCAGTCATCCAGGAGCACAGTTCACGTTTTTCAGTTATTTTCATAGGGGGTATAGGCATGGGTGTCCGCTCCATAGGGCAAGGGGGGTCACCCCCCCCCCCCTGGAATCGCCAGGGAGAGCCAGGAGCAGGGCCGAACTGGCCCTGGGGTCAATTCAAGCAGTGACTGCAGTGCTCCCCTCCCCTCTAGTTATCCCTTATTTAGAGTGCATGTCCCTCTTCTGGAATCAAATCCATTTGTCCCTCATTCCAAAAGGTTCCTCGTTTAGACCTGAAATAAATATACTGTCAATATAGTGTAGTGTTTCAGTCAAGGGAAAGGGGTACTGTGTAATGTAAAGGGGTCCAGGGATGCAGGGTGCTGTGTAATGTAAAGGGGTCCAGAGCTGTGAGGTGCTGTGTAATGTAAAGGGGTCCAGTGGTGCAGTTGTGGAGAGGGGGTACACAATAGTGACAAAGAGATATTGAAAGATGCAGGGGACACCGTGGGGTGTTTTTACATTTTAACGTGGAGGGGGGGGGACTTTTAACCCCTGCTAGCGGTCAAAGAAAGGGTAAAATGCGACTGTATATCACCGCTATCAAAGCGCCCCCCTCTGAAAAAATTTCAACGGATGCCCATGGGTGTATGTATTGCCATTCTTTTGCTTGGGTGCTTCTTTTTCCAGCTTTGATAGATCTGCTTGTGCTATATGTCAGCTGATCACACCTTTCAGTAAATAAGATATCATTGCAAATATGTAAAACGAGTCTGCTATTTACACTATGGTTGCCAATTACAGATCAACACAAGCAGACAGGACAAGGTGCTCTATGTTTACAAATGCAGGACAAACATAAGTAAAATTTAGCTAGCTACCCCTCCAACAACATTTACTAAACTTTATTTTTTTCTTCTGGGGAAAGAACTACCTGTGTAAGCCCAGGAGCGGACTGACAACTCATGGGGCCCCCAGGCAATAGGAGATGATGGGGCCCCCAGGCAATAGGAGATTATGGGGCCCCCGGGCAATAGGAGATTATGGGGCCCCTGGGCAATAGGAGATTATGGGGCCCCCAGGCAATAGGAGATTATGGGGCCACACAGTATACACACATACAGTATACATACACAGTATACACACATACACACACATAATATACACACACAGTATACATACACGCAGAATACACAAACACACACTGAAAAAATACTGGAGAGGCGGGGCAGCTATTATCTTGGGATTTTTTTTAAAAACAGATTTTTACATACTGTCCCTGGTTTTACTGAGGCTGGCAACCCTGATGGGGCCCCTAGCGGCATGCAGCCCTCTGGCACTGCCCGAGTGTCCGAATGGTCAGTCTGCCCCTGTGTAAGACCCACAATGGCTTCCTGATGCTTACAAAGGACTATGGTCCCCTTCCCCCTGCTCCCATGTCATGGCATTGGGCCAACAAGAGACATGAGAAGGAGAGTAAGTCACATGCTCGGCCAGAACATGAAATGGTAAATCCTGTCAACCTATACAGAGCCAGCATTGTCAAGAAAATATGGATACATACTACTGGGAAGGGGGAAAAAGTGGCCATTTTCTTTGACTTCACATTGGACTAAAGAAAGGACTACTTTATGCTGAAGTGCTTTCACATTTAAAGCGACTAGATGCAAATGAACTGAACACTAATCAGCAGTGTTGGAAAGGTCAATAGTCCTGTACAGAACTGATACACCAAACAAGTCAGGAAAGCACACAAAGCTTTTACACTTTACCCTATTTTGTCACTTTGACAATTTCTGCAGAAAACACACACAGGGTTATTTACGAAAGGCAAATCCACTTTGAACTACAAGTGCAAACTACAAGTGCAAAGTGCACTTAAAATTGCACTGAAAGTGCACTTGGAAGTGCAGTCACTGTAGATCTGAAATGAGGGGAAGCTCTGCTGGTTTTATCATCCAATCATGTGCAAGCTAAAATTACGTTTTTTTTATCCTTGCATGTCCCCCTCGGATCTAGAGCAACTTCACTTCCAAGTGCAATTTGCATTTGTAGTTTTCACTTGTAGTGGATTTGCCTTTCGTAAATAACCCTCACTGTCAGTTGGTGGTAGTGTGCCTTGAAGACAAGTGTCGAGCACACCAGCCATAATGGTATTGAACAAAACACAATAACCATTTCTATAGTTATTAGTAGGGATGAGCTTCGCGTTTGATACGAACGTATGTTCGACTTGAACATTGTCTGTTCGTACGTTCGATGAAATTCGAACAAAAGCGGTCGTTCGTGCCAAATTCGAGTGACGCAAAACGGCCCATAATTCACTGCGGCATTGCGCGCTGATGATTGGCCAAGCATGCTGTATGTCCCACATGCTTGGCCAATCACAGCGCGCAAAAAACGAAGAGCCATAATTGGCCAAAGCCTGGGTGGCTTTGGCCAATTATGGCTTAGGGCTTTAGCACACGCCCCACACTATAAAAGGCTGCGTGCTGGGTGGCCTTGTGTAGTGTGTTCCGGCTTGTTAATGAGAGCAGTCAGAGAGACAGAGAGATCGTCTTTTTATATAGCTAGATAGAGCAGGCAGGCAAGCTAGTCAGTTTAGCTTAATTTACAGTGTGTAGAGAATATATATACATCCCTAGGAGTTGTACATATATTTATACACTGTATAGCTTAGATAAATCAGTTCTTCCTAATTTACTGGCAGGCAGGTGATTGTGCTATTTAAAGACGTTATCACAGGTATAGACACACAACAGGTACAATATTTAAAGGAATTTTATTTTAATTTTTTTAATTTAAGGATCATTAAAATCACTGCTCCTGGAGCAGTGATTTTAATAAGGTTTAAATAAAAAATATGAAAGTTTCCTTTAAATATTGTACCTGTTGGGTGTCTATAGTTTGCCTGTGAAAACGTCTTTGAGAACTCGGGTCTTGCCCGAAGGAACATGTATCAATGGAAAAAAACGTTTTAAAAAAAGTCGTTTTTCCAGGAGTCCTTTTCAGGAGTTTTTTATTTTTTATTTAAACATTATTAAAATCACTGCTCCTGCTTAAATAAATAAAAAAAATTCCTTTAAATATTGTACATGCAGTGCTGGATGTCTATAGCTTGCCTGTGAAAACGTCTTTGAGAACCCGGGTCTTGCCCCAGGGAACATGTATCAATGGAAAAAAGTTTTAAAAAACGGTCACTTTTTCAGGAGTCCTGCTCCTGAAAAAATGACTGTTTTTTAAACTTTTTTCCATTGATACATGTTCCCTGGGGCAAGACCCGGGTTCTTAAAGACTTTTTCCAACGATAACTTGAATATTGGTCTTTAAAATTAGCGTTTTTGAATTTGAACGTTCGAGTCCCATAGACTTCAATGGGGTTCTAAATGTTCGCGCGAACGGTCGGTCTGTTCGACGGTTCTGGTGTAAACCGAATGTGGGTATGTTCGGCTCATTCCTAGTTATTAGCAACCAGTCAGAAATCATGTAATATCCCCATGTAATCATATAAACTGAGAACCAATTTTTTTGCTATAGTTTACACACGTTAATATAGTCATAGTTCCTTGCACTTTTTTCAATAAATGTAAAGTAAATTAAAGCGTGAAATAAACCTCTCCTGAAAGACTAATGGAGGCTGAAGGCTCAGCATAACCATGGAGGCAACTCAAATTTTTACAAAAAAGCCAACAATCACAACCCCTATTTTTCTCTAAGTACAGGTTTACTTTAATTCTGTAATTTCTTTGGGAACCAGGGTAAATAGAATTTAGAGATTTATACTATCAGGTTTCAGGTACTAGACTTCAACTTGCCCCAAATCCCATATGTCTGTTTTTTAACCTTTATATCTTTCTTGTTAAAAGGGAACATTCAGATTGTTTGCTGTGGAGCAAGAAGGGTAACACCAGTGTGTCTTACATACAAATACTGCTTAATATTGCTTCTTGTTTGCGCTGTTGTCTGTCAGTGAGGAGCACATTTTAGCAAGGTCACACCAATAATCATTTTACATGTTTTTTTCTAGAAATGATTGACACAAAGCTTCATAAAATATACCATTACTTCCACATTAGTATGTTTTGTGCCTTCTTACACTGTCTGGGAACACCCTAGAGCAGCCTAGAGACCCTAGAGCAGTGATGGCGAACCTTGGCACCCCAGATGTTTTGGAACTACATTTACCATGATGTTCCACTACACTGCAGAGTGCATGAGCATCATGGGAAATGTAGTTCCAAAACATCTGGAGTGCCGAGGTTCGCCAACACTGCACTAGAGCAGCCGAAAGCAACCTTTTTTAATATGGACAAATTAGTGAAATAAGTTTCTCAAACTTTTTATTAGTGAGGGATCTCTGAAATAACTTTGTTCAGGGAACTCCTCTTTTTAAATCTATGCTAATACTTTATTTGCAGCTGACAGTACTGTGATGGTCACTGTGAAGAATGGTCCTTACATTTGTGGTCATTGGAAAGAACTCCCTTCTTACAGATAGCTTATAACAGGGATCCTCACACTATGGGCCAGATTCAGGTACAATTGCCCTGGCGCAGAGTATCAGAGATACACTACACCACCGTATTTTACCTGGCTCTAAGACGAATTCTGGTAGATTTCTGCCCGTAAGTTACGGCGGCGTAGTGTATTTCTCGCAGTGGAATCGAAATACGCGATTAGACGGCGTGAAGCATTTAAATTAGGCACGTCCCCGCGGTGATCGAACTGCGCATGCTCCGTTCAGAAATTTCCTGCCGTGCATTGCGCGAAATAACGTTGTTACGTCAGATTTTGTTTGAGTAGCGTAGTTCATGTACATTCCTATTCCCTGACGACTTACGCAAAAACAAAAAAAAATATTGAAATTCGACGCAGGAACGATGGCCATACTTAACATGGGCTGTCTAACTATAGACCAGATTTTTGCTTCCCTAACTTTACGCAGCAAAAAGATGACTACAAATGCCGTAAGAGAATGCGAAGGACGATCGTAACTTCGTGGATCGCCGGAAAAGGCTACTTTGCATACCCCGACGCCGAAAATGACGCGAACTCCACCCAGCGGGTGGAAAAAGATTGCAGCGTAGATCCGACGACGTAAGCCTGTCGGATCGAAGCCCGAAGCCGCCGTATCATGGTTTAAGGATTCAAACTAATGATACGACGCGGGTAATTTGAAATTACTCCGGTCTAACAGGAGATAGACCGGAGTAATGGCTCTGTTAATCTGGCCCTATGTCTCTACAGCTGTTGCAGAACTACACGTCCCATGAGGCGTTGTAAAACTTTAAAATTCACAGACATGATTAGGCATGATGGGAATTGTAGTTCCTGAACAATTGGAGGGCTGTAGTTTGAAGACCCATGGCTTAAAAGATCATTGTGGTTGCCCATCTGAGATGCAGAAGTTTCTTATTGCTCAAGGAATACAGCATCCTCTGGAGAAAGCCTAATTGAGAAAGACTGCCTTAGAAAGTCCATCAGTTGATACCTCTATTTGCAGTGGCTGCCAGCCATTGTGGTGAGAAAAATCAGAGTAAATTGGATCTTGTGAACACTGAAATATTTAGTTTCGGAATTTCGTTTTCGTCCAAAAAATACATTTATTTTGTTACTCCTGAACTTTTTTTTTTTTGTTTCATTAAAAAATGCATTTGTCTGAAAATCCAAATTAATTAAGGTTGAATCTGTCATAGAAGGCTTATAGTGTCTGTCGAATGTTCTAAGAAGATTTGACGGAGCAGCTAAACTGTACGTCGAATCGTACATTTCCGGTCAAATGTTCCGCCTACAGGCTATAGAAGAATTCTAATAATGCTTGACTAGTACTAATTATATTTATCAATTATTATTACTAGTCAACAAACATTTGAATTCTTCTATAGCCTATGGGCCGAGCATTTGACCAGAAATCTACGATTGCAGTTTAGTTGCTTGTCTAATCTTTTGACAGACACCATAAGCCTTCAGATTCAACGTTTGTATGTTTTTCACTGCTTCGTCGAATCTTCGTCGTTCATATCGAATGGTCTACCACAACACTGTAACAATAATGTTGAATCATTTCTCTCTATGTTGAATCTTTCCTCTCTATGTAGAATAATCTTGGACTGATAGTGTTAAAGGGGTGTTCCGGGGCAAAACAAAAAATTAAAAGCCATCAGCTACACATATTGCAACTGCTGGCTTTTAATAAATGGAGACTTACCTGTCCTGGTGTCCCTCGATGTCGGCACCGGAGCTGATGTTTCCCATCAGCTGTCAGGTGTTGCCATTGTGGTTAAGGGTACCCAGCAGTGTAGCCTTTCGCCTTTATGCCAGGAACCCTACTGTGCATGCGCAAAGACCGCTCCTCTCTCCTATTAGCCCGGCAGCCAGGGGAGGAGGAGGGGGGAGCCCTGCGGTGACGTCACGCCTGCGGCTGGACTCCTGGAAGTTGGGAAGGATACCTGTCTTTGACAGGTATCCTGTCCCCCTTCCCCCCGAAAAGGTGCCAATTGTGGCACCGGAGGGGGAGGGGGAATCCGATGAGCAGAAGTTCCACTTTAGGGTGGAACTGCGCTTTAAGGTTAGGCACATTTGACCGCAGGTTCGATAGACACGATAGATTGCTATTGTCAGCGCCATGTCGAATCTCCTATCTATATCAAACTGTTATAGCAACGAAAATGAAAATAAAGCATTTTTTTTATGTAGGATCTTTTGAATTTCGTGATTCTGCACAATCGTTTTCGTTTGTTAAAACAATAACGAAAATACCCAAAATTCAGACAAAAATGCATTCGGACGAAAACAAATGCACATGTCTATCTACAACACACTGAATGCTTTACCATAGGTGCCTGGGGCTACTGGTACGGTTTTAGGCTGCAGATGGGGGCAGTATTAAAGGATTTGGTACTGTAGAAGAACAATAGTCTACTAGATTGTCAATGTCCTTGACCTTGTTTCTATATATTTGCTGGGTATCAAGGTGTTCCATTGCCTTCAGTACATTATACTTTATATCATTCATTTGAAATGCATATATGGATCAGGAGTTCTGACTTCCCAACTGTCAGGCTTTTTCAAGGTCAGTCACTCAAAGTATTGAAGCCAGTTTATCCAGACACCTGGTATTCTTAGAACAAAGTCGTCAATGGCAGCTTTATGTATTTATTTTATTACATATTTCTATTAAGATACATGTATGGAAACAGGCTTTCTTGGAATAAAAGGAAGACTAATAGGCTAAAAAATTACCAATCCAAAAGAAACTACTGCTATGGGCAGTGTTTAGTGATGTGATTTTATATGAAGGGGCTTGAGGGCTGGTGCTGATTGGCCATCTCATTCTGAACATTGCTCCTCTCTTATGCTTCTTCAGCCAAGATCATATAATTGAGTCAGCATCTGGTTTAGCATTTGATAATGCGAGGAGCCACCAAGGAGCCTGAAATAGTAGTTTCTATAGGAAGGGTAAATTACACTGTCTGTATCTCTCCCAGAAAAAAACAGCAAAAATTAAGTGTTCATTTATTTTGTAATGTTGTGTTAGCTGTACTTGAATGGACAGTGTTACAATTTGTGTTGTGGCTGTGTCCTTGCTATAGATTGAACAATGATATGAAAGCAGCTGCATGAATGTCAATATCAAGGCAACTAGCATTTGGCATAACCAGTTAGTTCTAATCAGGAAAATTCCTAACGGCATGCTTAGGGTAAATGAACTGTATACTGACTTCATAAAAACATTTGTGCCTTTCTTGGACGTCCTAAACATTGCACAGATCCCGATTGAGTGTATAATGTAGTAATGAGCATCACTGAAAAGTTGTGTCCTTCCTTGCTACATACTGTATTTATCCTTAGAAAACTAGAATGGACCATGCACAGAAGAAAGATAAACATTTTATAAAAATGTGTTTAAAAATACATTTTATTCTTTACCTTCAAAAAGAGACTTCTGTGAATCTGAGATTAAATTAATGAAATCAAAATCTTGATTAGGATTGTGTTGTACCTACTCCTGGGTATTATTGCTGACATACATTGCACTGCTGGTGTTGTCTATTAGTTAAAGTGGATGTAATCCCAATTCATGAAGTTTGAGCTGGGTACATATATCTGCATTGTTTTGTTATCTCTCTTCAGAGTCCCGTAGCTCTCTCCTGGTAACTCCTGCCAAATTCTCTGACACATCATATAAAAGCAGCCTGAAATTTTTGTCAGGGGAGGTTGCTATAAATAAATTAGCAGGAGCTGGCTCTCTACACACGATCAATCCATTAGATGAGAACGATCCGAAGGATGGTTGTCATTGGTTAACCGATGAAGCTGACTGATGGTCTGATGTGCCTACACACCATTGGTTAAAAAAAAACGGTCATGTTAGAACACGGTGATGTAAAACACAACGACGTGCTGAAAAAAATGAAGTACAATGCTTCCAAGCATGTGTCAACTTGATTCTGAGCATGCGTGGATTTTTAACCGATGGTCGTGCCTACTAACGATCGGTTTTGACCTATCGGTTAGGCGTCCATCGGTTAAATTTTAAAGCAAGTTGGCTTTTTTTTAACCGAAGGTTAAATAACCTATGGGGCCTACACACGATCGGTTTTGACCGATGAAAACGGTCCATCAGACCGTTTTCCTCTGGTTAACCTATCGTGTGTACGCGGCCTTACAAAACACCTCTTAGAGTCTCTGCCTATGATGAGAGGGGGTGTGTGCCTTTCCTCCAATAAGCAATGTTAGCTATCTTGGCTGTATGCCAAGACATTACATTCTGTGTTAAACAGGAAGAGAACATTTCCTAACATGATCTGAACTTTCTAAACAGTATATAAATGTGAAGACAGCAGATATGGATGTAAAACGTATGTAGGGAGACTTGGTTCATCTCTGTGTATCATGGGAGGCTGTTAACTTCGCTAGGTGTATGGAGGGTTTACGTACACTTTTATGGGGCCCAGGGGCATCACAGATCCAAGAATCTACTTAGCTGCCTTCCACTGCCTTACACAAAAGCTATAATTTAAAAGAAAACTATACTGAATTTTAGTCTGTTTTCACTATCTACTGTATATACAATCTTTGTTTAATAAATAAACATTTAATAAATAATGAGGGATTCCCAAAGTACTGTGGGATAGCTAAATAGACACCCAGCAGTAGCTGCCTGTCATTTCACAATTGAAACTTTGAACTGAGCCATTCAATAAGAGATGTGTCAATGTTAAAGAGTTACAAACATCTATGTGAAAATAACAAGCTTTACGGCAACGTGAGAGCCTAGGTAAATGTGAAAACAACCCCTAAGTACCACCTGCTTACTTAAAACAAAAATTAAAGTGAAATAATCTATATTTAACGGACTTATAAAATATATATACTGTATATATATATATATTTAAACATATATTTATTCATCTCTGACCATAATAAATAAAGAAATCATTTATATACAAAATGTATATACAAAACCATCATACATTCCCTTAAAAAAAAAAAATGAGCAGATCAGTATGTACAAATTCCCTGCTGAAACACAGCAGAACAGAATGGATGTCACTTTGTGTCTATTTAGTTTTGAACTTAATATTGTAATAGGGTTAAAATGGAACTTGATGGAGCCATGTTAGGTCTATGGGCAGGCAGATGTAAAATAATGCACATTTATTTATATCCTTTTACCTCCGATTTTTCACTTTTAGATGCAAAAAAAAGATGCTAATTAATGGAAAGGGTCACAAACCTTTTCCATGTTTTTTTTTTTTTTGGACCTAGATAGACTAATCCGATGATTATAGACTAACATAGACTGCCCATTGACTAACACTAAACTTATGTTCAGATCTGCCCGGAAAACGGTGGACTTGATTGGAACAGCCATGTGAAAGGGGCCTAATGCGGTTATTTCTAATAATAATCTGGTAATCCCTTAGGTCTACATTTTTGTTTGCCAATAATTACAAAACCCTAAAAATAACAAGCCCTCTGCACAGGGTAACAGGATTAGAGAAGGGTACGAAGTTGTGTCAAAACAAAGAATGATCTGTTGTGTACAGGATTTTCCCAATGACATTGAATGTTCAGAGCTTGGCAACTTAGTGGACATAAAAGCATCACCTATCTTACCTGTATCAAGTTCACATGGCTCCAGGTTGCTTTGGGGCCCTGGCACAATTTATGCACTTCAATAATGCCATCCCCATTGATTTGAATCAGACAAAACAGTTTAGAAATACAGATAGTACACCCAGTAAAAAACATTTACTATTATAAAGCTTAGAGGAAAGGAGAGTCTGGAATAATTGTCTATCTGATGTGGGTTTTCAACATGGAAACAATAGAAAATACACAGGATTCTCTTCAGAGTGGACATGGCGAGGTGGCTGCCTTTGCTCCTCTTTTTTCTGTTGCTGCCAACTTCTGTTTGGGCATTCTCGCCACTAGAAACTGCTGCAATGGTTCCATTCATATCTATCTCCTCTTCTTCTGGGTCATTCTGTGAAAAATAAATCAGACGGTATTAAACGTCACTTGACCTAGACCTACAAGGTCATGGGAAGCAAACAAACATGGTAGTACCCCCTTTTGGGATACGGGTTGCGAGTGACAGGTGATGCACAGCACAGAGGTCACTTAGGAATAAAGCAAGCCGATAGTTTGCTCATGTAGCACAAAGCAACACATTTATGTTAGTTTTCTTTGCTCCTTTACTGATAATTCCTTGTGCCAGTGAAGTGAAGAACATATGCAACACTTCTGAACATGGATAAGCATGTGACTGATTCCTCTTCTTCTCAAGTACCACCACTGGTGTGTGCTGATTGGCCCAGAGCTGTCACATGGGACATGAGAAGAGTCCTTGGCACTGTGTAAGCTCAGTCCTTTCCTTGCTCCTACCACCTGGACAGAGTGGTGGGGAACAAAGTTAAGGTGGGGGTGTTCTGCTTGGAGGGAGGCATTAAAGCCAAACTATTGCTTTCTCTGGCACGGGCAATACACACATTTGTTTTAAACATTACATGTACCTTCCACAACAATGCACAGCTTTTTTTATTTCAAAAAGTGTAACTATTTTGCACTATTTTACTCTGCCTCTGATAGAAAATAAAATACTAATAATAATAAACAGATAAAAATCTTCACTTTCAGTTGTAAATCAGATTATGTTTCTTTAAGCTGAACTCTGGGTATGATTTTTATTGCATACTTACATTGGTGATTCTTGGACCAATGTAAGTATACATATCCCATATCCGCCTCTGGGGAATCTGGTAATCATTTAAGTAGTAGACACTGTAGTAACCACGATTTTCCAGGTCCTGTGCCGAGCAGCTTCTCCTCTCCACACTGACCACAGATGGTCACTCGCTCAGCACTGCCGCCATTTCCAGAATGCCTTGTATTTTGGTTCAAATAATACAAGCGATTCTCTGATTGGACAAGGTTACCGTTCTAGATATGAAATAAATGGTTTTGCACTATGGACTAATGAACATATGCTAATAGCTGTTGCCTCCACATATACCAACTAGGGATGAGCTTCACGTTCGATACGAACGTATGGTCGACTCGAACATTGTCTGTTCGTACGTTCGACGGATTTCGAACAAAACGGGACGTTCGCGCCAAATTCGAGTGACGCGCAACGGCTCATAATTCACTGCGGCATTGCGCGCTGATGATTGGACTTGACCCTGCATGCTTGGCCAATCACAGCGCGCAAAAAATGGAGAACCATAATTGGCCAAAGCCAGGGTGGCTTTGGCCAATTATGGATCAGGGCTTTAGCACATGCCCCACACTATATAAGGCTGCCTGCTGGGCGGCCTCGTGTAGTGTGTTGCGGTTGTTAATGAGAGCAGTCAGAGAGACAG
Organism: Rana kukunoris; assembly: GCA_029574335.1. Taxonomy (NCBI): domain Eukaryota; kingdom Metazoa; phylum Chordata; class Amphibia; order Anura; family Ranidae; genus Rana; species Rana kukunoris. The sequence goes on from CM056056.1 coordinate 58,811,797, forward strand.
AGAGATAGTCTTTTTATATAGCTAGAGGCAGGCAGGTTAGTCAGTTTAGCTTAATGTACAATGTGCAGAGGATATATATGCATCCCTAGGAGTTGTACATATATTTATACACTGTATAGCTTAGCTAGATCAGTTCTTCCTAATCTAGTGGCAGGCAGGTGATTGTGCTATTTAAAGACGTTATCACAGGTATAGACACCCAGCAAGTACAACATTTAAAGGAATTTTTTACCTGCTGGGTGTCCATAGACGTCTTTGAGAACCCGGGTCTTGCCCGAGGGAACATGTATCAATGGAAAAAAAAGTTTTAAAAACATCGTTTTTTCAGGAGTCCTGCTCCTGAAAAAACAATCGTTTTTTAAACTTTTTTCCATTGATACATGTTCCCTGAGGCAAGACCCGGGTTCTCAAAGACATTTTCCAACAATAACTTGAATATTGGTCTTTAAAATGATAATTTTTGAATTCGAACGTTTGAGTCCCATAGACTTCAATGGGGTTCTAAATGTTCGCGCGAACGGTCGGTCTGTTCGACGATTCTGGTGCGAACCGAACGCGGGGGTGTTCGGCTCATCCCTAATACCAACCACCAAAAGTTCAGAGTCAGGAAAGAGCAGACAATCCTGCACAGAAAATGTCCAGGATCCAGCTCCCTGCACATGTGGGATAGTTTTCATTACAGCATACTGGGCAAAGGAGATAAGGGGGTTGCCGCAAGGACCCGTATTTACAGAAATAAGAAAAGAGAGCATGCACATTGCCTCATCCATGGATAAATATGGAAATACAAAAAAGAAGGGTCCCAAAAAGGTGACCCCATGCATTCCGCTCTCTCCCAGGGGGTTATGCTGATATTTCCACACTGCTAATTTGTTTTGAGAAGCATGGCTCTGAGTACAACTTAGGCCGCATACACACGATCGGTTAAACCGATGAGAATGGTCTGATGGACCGCTTTCATCGGTCAAAACAGATCGTGTGTGGACGCCATCGGTTTTTTAACCATCGGTTAAAAAAAAGCCAACTTGCTTTGAATTTAACAGATGGATTCCTAACCGATAGGTCAAACCGATAGTTATTAGGCTCGAACCATCGGTTAAAAATCCACGCATGCTCAGAATCAAGTCCACGCATGCTTGGAAGCATTGAACTTCATTTTTTTCAGCACGTCTTGTGTTTTACATCACCGCGTTCTGTGTGTGGGCGCGACGGACCATCAGTCAGCTTCATCGTTTAACCGATGAAAATGGTCCATCAGACCGTTCTCATTGGATGGACTGATCGTGTGTACGTGGCCTTCTCGAGTCCTCTGGCTGCATCTCTACCACGGCTGAGGTAGGTCAGTGATTGTGTATGTAGGTCAATGATTGTGTATGTAGGTTAGGTCAGTGTTAGTGTATGTAGGTCAGGTCAGTGTATGTAGGTCAGGTCAGTGTATGTAGGACAGGTCAGTGTATGTAGGACAGGTTAGTGTATGCAGGTCAGGTCAGTGTATGCAGGACACGTCAGTGTATGCAGGACAGGTCAGTGTATGCGGGACAGGTCAGTGTATGCAGGTTAGTGTATATAGGTTATGTCAGTGTTAGTATATGTAGGTTATGTCAGTGTGTGTCAGTCATACACACTGACATACACACACACACATCGGTCAGGGTATGTATGTCAGGTAGGTCACCCCGCACTACTCCACCGACCACTCCACAGCACCTAGCAACGCCCCGGTCCTGACGAAGCTTAACGGTGCAACGTCATATACTATGTATCTTTATGTATATGGTTTTTAACCTCTTTTCATGTCCCTTTTTATACCTTGTATGTTTCGATGTCCCAATAAACATTATTATTTTTCTGTATCCTTATTGTTTACTGTGCTGTTAAAGTTCGACCTGGGGTCACCTGGGGTCACCTTTTTGGCACCCTCTTTTTTGTATGACCCCCTTTTTACAGTCAATTGATACTGTGGAGGCTAGACACCCTTTGATGGGTAGTGGCATCTTGGAACAAAATGGTTGCTTCTGATAAATTGTTCTTACTTGTAGAAAGTTCTAAGTAAGATTTTGTATATGTAGGACCCCTTTCACACTGGGCTGGGGGGAGGGCGTTAGCAGTAAAGCACCACAAATTTTACCAATGTAATAGTGGTGCTTTTTGGCTGCTAGTGGAGTGATTTTAACCCCCGGCTAGTAGCCGAATAACGGGTTAAAAGCACCCTCAAAGTGCCCCTGCTAAAGCTCTTTTGCAGGTGCTTTGGCAGCAGTGCCCACTGATTCCAATGGCAGGAGCGGTGTATACACCGCTTCCCCACCGCCAGAAAGATGCTGCTTGCAGGACTTTTTCTAAAGTCCTGCAAGTGCACCGCCCCAGTGTGAAAGCACTCAGGCTCTCAAACTAGGGCTGTAGGGGAGGCATTTTTGAGGCACTTTAGAGACACTGTTTTTAGCCCAAAAGCGCCTGAAAAATGCCCCAGTGTGAAAGGTATCTAAGTGTAACTAGTAAATAGTTAAATTCCAAGCACTTGCATCAAAATCCCCTCCCTCCCCCTTTTCTCCTGTGAAGCCAGAAAGCACAGTCAGCGGCTTAGTATCTGAAAAATTAGGTAGATAGCTGAGAGACTGCAGATGATACTCACTAACAAGCTTTTTTAGAGGCTAAGGCCGCGTACACAAGATCAGTCCAAACCGATGAAAACTGACTGTAGTTCATTTTCATCGGTTCACAGACTGATGGTCTGATGGTCTGATGTGTGTACACACCATCAGTTCAAAAACCGATCGTGTCAGAACGCGGTGACGTAAAACACAACGACGTGCACGGGTTTTTGAAACAATGATTTTTCAAACTAACCGTCGGTTTTGACCGATGGTCAGGCGTCTATCAGTCCAATTTTAAAGCAAGTTTTAAAACTTTGGACTGAAGGACAAAAGACTGATGGGCCATACACATGGTCGGTTTGGACTGATGGAACTGGACTTCAGTCTGTTTTCATCGGTTTGGACCAATTGTGTCTACATGGCCTTACACAATGCTTTAGAAATGTAATTGTTAAAAATATATATGCTGTAACCGCCCATAAGGGTAAACTTAGCATGCTAGCGCTAGTCGGGCTGAGTGTCTTTCACTAGCGGAAAAAAAGTTTGTTTTCCTGAAAGTCTGTTGTCCGAAGTTATCACTGGTTTCCCAGAATTTATAGAGCGTTCTGCTGCAACACTGTGACCCCAGTTGTCAACTTTCATAGTGGTCCATCATGTATGGAATATTCATACTTTTATTGATACAAGCTGGTCCAAGTATGGAATGAAGATTATACCTGGAGTTCAGATTTTGTACCTCAAGCAAGATTTTTTTTCATTTTTTATCAACTTTCCTCTTTATCTGTAACCGCTATGATTGTACTGCCCTATTTCCCACAAACCATCCTCTTGTCTACCGTATATCACAGCTTATCTCTTTACTGTCCCTTTGTGCACACTTGACAGTTACGGGTACATTTCAAGACTTCAGACTTATTCTTTTGCCAAGGTAGAGGCAGCGAACATACAATTTAAAAAATGATAGGTAAACTTTTGCTAATGATTACAATCGTACAATAAGGTGATTTTGGAAAGTGTAAGGTTTGGATCAAAAGTACAGTAGCGTTTTCTTTAATGTTATACATGAATGACTGAACATCACTGTTGCTCATTTTACCAAATTCTATCAAAGAAAAAGTAACATGTCATGCAATGCTTCATCCAGTGTACATCCATGATTCTTGCAAAAAGTTACCACATTCTAGCCTGTTAAAAAAGGTCATTTCAACTGGAAAGTCATAATTGGTTTAGTATTTAACTTGAAGGAATAGCTTCTAATGGAAAAAAATACAATTTTGTTCACTGACAAGCAAAGTACAAAGCCGGCTGTGGTTTGCACAGAGCAGTTATTGTTCTGAGAGGCAGAAAATGAGCAATTATTTTTAGGAGGCTCCTACTAAGATGTTGATCTTTACACTTGTTCTTGGCTGTATTAATTAAGATTATAAAATATATAGAAGGGTAATAAAGCGTAGAAGTAAACCAATGTGCAGCAGTGAGGAACAATTCACACAGCTGCCAGTAGATTATGTTTTATAGTTTGAGACAAGTATACATTTAATAGCTTACTAGCACTTTTAAAGTATTTTACTTCCATAAAATTAAAGTTCTGTATTAACAGATATTAAAGAAGAATTGTATCCATGCCAAGGAATGTAATGACTTGAGTGTTTCATATATTGGCTACATAGAATCTGCAGTAGAATGTAGAGTGTATAGTAGAGATATATCCAGTGGCGGACCATCCATTGGAAGCGCAGGGGCGCATCCCCCAAATCCATGCACCCAGCCCCTAATCTACATGCAGGGTGCCGGACATGGATTTTAATGTTTTTTTTTTTTGAAGCACATGATTAGAGCCTGAGACAAGAGGAGAAGCGATCGTATTGGCTGCCGAGGAAAGGAGGGAAGCCATTGAGGAGGAAGCTACCATGAAGTCGGAGATGCAAGAAGGAGTCAAAGCTGCCCTTGACCTAGATAAAGAGGGGGGACGAAATAGCGATGGAGGTGGGGGGGGGGGGGTTGACTGAGCGACCGACCAACCAGCGGGGGGTGTGGCGGCAGGTGTCTTGTTTGCCACCCCCCTAAAATATACAGCTCCAACCGCCACAGGATATATCCATGGGTTTCATTCTATAGAACTGTATCCAAGTTATACTGGAAACACTAAACACATCCTACTTTTTAATACACTTGTACTAGCGACACAGTTAGCAGAATTTTTAACCACAAAACTTCCCAAAACCTTTTTTTTGCTGCTATCATCTAATCAAAGACTGCTGTTTGACAGGAGCAGGCTGTGTACTAACACAGGTATGGCACAGAATTCAAGACTGATATAATATTGAACCTGGACTGGGACTGGACTGGGACTCAAAGGGAGGAATTGCTATATTATAGGTAATATATTCAAAGGTTCATTTTACCTAAGCAGTGCTCTGAAAAACATAGCTTATGTCTTATGTCTTACATTCCTTGTGCAAAAATTATTTGTGTAAGTGTCAGGGATCTCGTGCAGCAGGTGCTCATTCCCGTGCAGTAAATACTCATTCTTGTTTAGCAGCTGCTAATTCCTGTTAAGCAAGTGCTAATTCTAATGTGTATGTGCAGAGTCCAAAGACAAGCAAGGAAACGTATTGGGGCATACGTACGAGCATGTGTGTGTACACATTAGCGTGTACACGCATCCACAGATTCTGTCGCCCAGCAGAGTCTGCCTGCCTTCAGTGCTGGATTGTCTTCAGCTTTGGTTCCTGTGTCCCTGATTCAATCTATGTCTGCTAAACTTGTTCCTGACCTGGCTGACACCTCTCTCGGATCTCCCTGCCTGCTATATCTGCTTCTTGCTTATGTCAACGACCCCGGCTTGGATTTAGGACCATTTCTCTGTCTCCTGATTTAGTACCCCACCGCCAGCACGTTACAGACTTCGGCATGTTCCCGACCTTAAAACTGATCACCACCACTGGAAGGACACCTGTGTCTTCAAGCTACAGCTCACTCCTACAGCTGCCAGGCACCTGCACCCTTCCACTTCCCTAGCAGTCCCTGTCTCCACTACCAGGGGTGCTTGGACGGGAAATGTGCACAATTGTGGTTTTGCACAGAGCAGCCCCAATCCTTCTTGTGTCCCCTACCAGTGCTCTGGGCCATCCCTCTTGCTGAGTGCAACGGCCCATCCCCCATGTCCCCACAGCAAGCCGCGTGAAAGCTACCGCGCATGCGTCTAATGCGTCTAATGCCACGTACACACAATCATTTTTCAGCATTTAAAAAGCTTTGTTTTTCAAAAACATCATTTAAAATGATTGTACAGTATGTGGGCTACACATCATTTTTCAGGTTCTGAAAAACGACAAAAAAAAAAAAATTGAACATGCTGCATTTTTATAACGTCATTTTAAACGATGTCGTTTTTCAGATTGTAAAAAATGATCGTGTGTGGGCTAAAACAAAGTAAAAAAGGCGCGCATGCTCAGAAGCAAGTTATGAGACGGGAGTGCTCGTTCTGGTAAAACTACTGTTCATAATGGAGTAAGCACATTCGTCACGCTGTAACAGACAGAAAATCGCAAATCGTCTTTTACTAACACTGAACCAGCTGAAGCAGCCCAAAGGCGAATAGAACTTTCCCTTTATAGTGCCGTTGTATGTGTTGTACGTCACCGCGCTTTGCTAGATTATTTTTTAAAAACTATGGTGTGTGGGCAACATCGTTTTTAATGATGGAGTTGGGAAAACTTTGTTTTTTGGACATGCTGAAAAACAACGGTTTTTTTCATGCTGAAAAATGATCGTGTGTACGTGGCATCAGTCATTTCAAGCATGCACGGTTTTCTACAGCGACAAGTAAGTATACAGACGCTCGGGTTTCTCGTTGGGAAACAGGCCGACAAGAATCTCGATGAGAAAATAGAGAGCAGGATCTCTATTTTTCTTGTCGAGATTCTGGGCAGATTTCCAGACAAGAAACCTGAAAGCCTCGTACACACACTCGGTTTACTCGGCAAGAAAGCTCTGCCAGCAGTCTTCTTGCTGGTTCTTGCCGGGAAAACCGAGCGTGTGTATGAGGCTTCAGTTAAAGGAGAGTGATTATGATTTTTGCCATATAATAAGAGACTGATAAATGGCTGTAATGTTATAACACTACACACAAAGGTCCAATACTATGAAGATCATCTGCTGGTCTCTATGTATTGCTGCTTGAACTGTTGCTTTTCCCACTGTCTTTGACTGTATAGATTGGAATGTTTCCCATACTTCAATAGAACATGTTTTTTTTTTGCTTGCATACATTTACAGAAAATTATATGGCCAAAAGCATGTGAAAATCCCTCCAAATTATTGAGGTCAGGTATTTTCTAGTAAAAGATACTGTTGATGCTACAGCATACAGTGCAAGGTATGGGCAATATGTTTTCTGGTTCAGCATGACTGTGATCCTGGGCACATAGCCAGGTCCATAAAGACATAGTGGGGTAGATTTACTAAGGCTGGTGTGTTCAGAATCTGGTGCAGCTGTGAATGGATGCCAATCAGCTTCTAACCTCAGCTTGTTCATTTAAGCCTGATTTTGCAATGTCCACTTTTAGTAAATAAACTCCAGTTTGACCAGTATGTTTGTTGTTGGGAGGACTGAACAGAGCGTAGACTTCTGGGTGACTTAATAGATTTGGAATTAACTAGAATGCAGATTGAGGCCTCGTACACACGACCGGTTTCCCAAGAACTTTTTTGCCGAGGAACTTTTTTGCCGAGGAAACTGTCGAGGAACTCGACGAGCAAAAAAGAGAGCAAGTTCTCTTTTTCCTCGACGGGAGTCTAAATTGGCTCGTTGTGTTCCTCGTCGGGCTGCTTTTCGACGAGAAACTCGAGCGTGTGTATGCTTAGAAACCTGTCCACCTTCGGTAAAAGTAGCGTTTGTAATGGAAATAGCACATTTGTCACGCTGTAACAGACTGAAAAGTGCAAATGTCTCTTGCCAAACTTTTTCCTAACATGCAGTAACATGAGATTAACAAAAGCAGCCCCTGCTGTTGAATGTGTTGAAGTCACTGCGTTTGAGAACGAGGAGATTTAGTCTTTAACGTGTGTACGCAAAGCAAGCAATTCCTCGACAAGCCTAACAAGGAACTCGACGAGGAAAACAAGTTCCTCGGTCGTGTGTACGAGGCCTGAGAGCCATGCTGTCTTGTCCAACATATTGTAAGTACTTGGCCTTACAAATGTCAAAAGGCCGAATCTGCGCCAAAATCTTATGGAAAGCCTTCCCAGAATGTTGGAGGTTGTTACAGTCACAAAGCGGTGGGTGGACTGCATATTATTGGCCATCATTTTGAAATGGGATGTCTAACAAGCTCATAAGTGGTGGTAATGTGTCCACAAACTTTTGGCCAAATCTATTACATCATGAAAGTATTGTAGATGATACACTACCTGGACAGATTTCTTTAGATCTGGGCGATGAAGAGTACAAAAATGGGCAATTGCATACTCCAGAAGTGCACCAAATATAAAGCTGAAGCAAATGCCAAGGTAGACGTCAATAGCTTTTATGAAACAGTTGGCATTGGGGAGGGAAGTCCTGGCACCCATCATAAGCGTGGTCATTGTAAGAACAGTAGTCACTCCTAGAAGAATCATAAAACATCAAATTTACACATATAAATAATTATACATTTTATACATGAGCCAATATAAAAGCTGAACTCTAGACATATTTTAAAAATATTTTACGTATTTGAAGCATATTATTACAGTTATGTACTTAATTGCAGTTAGTTGTTGCTGTGTGTTGCAGAGGCAGAGTTATTTCAAATTTAATGTACTATCTACTTTGTATCAGGTCTATATTAAAATGGACAGAAATACAATTTCTGGAGGGTTACACAATACCCATATGAGTATTTTAACTGTGTGTTTAGTGGTTTGCTATTCATTCTCCATGTAATACACACTGCTGCTGCCTGCCTATGTCTGGGAGATTCCAAATTGCAGATATAATAACATTACATTTTGATAGGCAGAGGTACTAGCATGAGCAGAAATGGCAGAAAACCCAACCTATAGATCTGGATCCACTGCTTATTAGCCAGTTATTTGCTATTATTTTAGGCCGCATACACAGACCAGTTTCTGCAGACATGTCCGATCGTGTGTACGGCCTAGTGGACAGGTTTCCAGCGGACAAAAGTTTCTAAGCATGCTTGTCCGCTGGAAACCTGTCCGTCGGACATGTCCGCTGGTTAGTACGCCTAACCAGCGGACCAAAATCCCCTGCATGTGATACGCGGCCTTACACTGATTGGGTTCCATTTTTAAACCCTAAACATCAGTACTGTTCAATCCCTACTGAATTTTTTGAAACTCTAAATCAGAGGTCTCCAAACTTTTCAAACAAAGGACCAGTTTACTGTCCTTCAGATTTAAGGGTGGCTGGATTGTGACCAGTGGGGGTAGAAAATGTCCCACACGATGCATCTGTGCAACTAAACATGGCCATATGGTTGACAGTCAGCAGGAGGAAGTAGTGCCCCATCATTGGTGTTATTTGGAGGAATAGTACACCATACCTGGTATCAGTGGAACAAATTGTACCCCATAGTAGGTGGAGTGAGGAATGGTGCCTCATATTGTTGGGAGGAATAGTACCTCAAGGGCCTGATAAAAGCTAGCAAAGGGCTGCATGTGACCCTGAGTTTTTACATAGTTTAGTTCTGAGCCATTGGTTTTTAACACTTCTGTGTCGCATAGCAAGTCCTCTGGTGGGAGCTGATACTCATCCCACTGTCTACTGTGTTACTATGGGACACAAAGGCAGTGCCTAAAGCCTGCTAACACCTTCCAAAAGTGTACTTTAAAACAGTGGTCATCAAACCTGTCCTCGGGCCCACTAACAGGCCAGATTATATTTATGTATGACCTTGGGGAGATGCAGACTAGAATACTACAATCACTGAGCAGCAAATTATATCACCTGTGATGTGTTTCAGTTATCTTGCAAACCTGGCATGTTAATGGGCCCTGAGGACAGGGTTGATGACCACTGCTTTAAGAGACTCTGTCACTTTGCTTATTCAGGGCAGATGACAGTATCTGTTGATAACCCCCCCATCCCTTCCCCAACTAAGTGTACTTACCCATTCTCCTTCCCATTGCCAGAGTCCACACTGGGTAGACATTTTCCCCAAGTTTATGAAGTCATTGCCCTTCTTATGTGACCTGTGTCTATGCCGAACCATTGAAAACTCAGCCCTGAGCACTGTCAACAAGGAGGAGGTCACATGCTCTGCCGTACTCAGAAGCCTTGCTTCATTGGAGCAACAGAGCAAGCGAGCACATCGATGGAACACTTCTTCATAAGCCGAAATAGAAGACTATAACCTGCTGCCACTTTTCCCTTATCCCTGAATGACAGCCAGCACTCCCAATAGAAGCTGTGTCAAGCCCCTCTAGGACGGAGCTAAATGGTGCTTTAACCACTTCCATACCAGACACTTACGCACCTTCCCGCCCAAGCCAATTTTCAGCTTTCAGCACTGTCGCAATTTGAATGACAATTGCGCGGTCATGCTACACTGCATCCAAACAAAATTGGCGTCCTTTTTTCCCCACAAATAGAGCTTTCTTTTGGTGGTATTTGATCACCTCTGCGATTTTTTTTTTTTGCGCAACAACTAAAAATAGAGCGAAGATTTTGAAAAAAAAATAAAGTTTTTATTTTTTTCTGTTAATTTTTTTGTAAATTAGTATGTTTTCTCTTTCAATTACGGGCACTGATATGGTGGCACTGATGGGCACCGATGAGGTGGCACTGATGGGCACTGATGAGGTAGTTCTGATGGGCGCCAATTAGGTAGCACTGATGGGCACTGATAGGCGGCGCTGGTATGGGGCACTGATGGGCGGCACTGATGGGCACTCATGGGCGGCACTGATGGGCACTCATGGGCGGCACTGGGCACTCATAGGCGGCACAGATGGGCACTCATAGGCGGCACAGATGGGCACTCATAGGCGGCACAGATGGGCACTCATAGGCGGCACAGGTGGGCACTCATAGGCGGCACAGGTGGGCACTGATAGGTGGCACAGGTGGGCACTGATAGGTGGGCACTGGGCATGGATTGGCACTGACAATCACTGAGGGGTGGCACTGATGGATCAATGTTGCCAATCAGTGCCCATGGGTGGGCACTGATTGGCATCATTTATTTTTTTACTGCCCCCCTTCTTTTTTTTTTCCTTTTTTTTTTGTTCTTTTTTTTTTATTATTTTTTAGTACCCTGGTGGTCTAGTGTGGCGATCCGAGGGGGGGCTGCGCTGATAAACAATCAGCGCGAACCCCCCCTGTCAGGAGAGCCGCTGATCGGCTCTCCTCTACACGCGTCTGTCAGACGCGAGTGAGGAAGAGCCGTCGGCGGCTCTTCCTGTTTACATCGTGATCAGCCGTGATTGGACACGGCTGATCACGTGGTAACGAGGCTCCGCCGGAGACTCGTTACCGAGATCGGAGGTGCAGGGTGTCAGACTGACACCCCGCATCACCGATCGCCGCGCTGCGCGCCCCCACGGGCGCGTGCGGCATTGAAATCGTGCTAGCCGTTTGAGAACGGCCAGTCACAATTTCATAACCACTTCCCGGCCGTAAATCTGTTATTGGCCGGGCGGGAAGTGGTTAAGGGTGTAAGAAAGCTGCTCAAACCTAACGGCTTGATAAAGCCGATGTAGTTTAAATGAGCTTTTCCACCCTAAGAATAAATTATTCCTATATGTTTAGGGCTTAAAAAGCCTGAATCGTCACATCAGTGCTGCAGTGATTAGTATAAAGATGTTTGCATGCTGACATCATCCGCTGACACAAAAGTAATAGCTTTGCAGGTGATGGTTAGTATTCTTGATCTTGCTTCAAAACCTTCATTCACAGTAAACCATTGTGGAGAATGCAGCAAGCAAGAAAAATGTTACCTATGCAAATTCTTGCAGGTACAGATGATTGGCTGATCCAAAATGATACCCATGAGAGTACAACCAGAAGGATTGATGGCACGTAGGTCTCCAGAATGAAATACAGGATGTTTCTTTTCAGATCAAAATGAAATACCAGCTTCGGGTATCGCCCTGTGTAGGAAAATCAAGAGAAAATTAGATTTGCCGTGATCTAAAGTAGTGTGACATTCCCTGGCATACACAGAGAAACAGTTAAAAGAGAAATGAGAATGTGCAGTAAGCCGCAAAAGCCACATCTGAGTTTCCTGCAGTCAGATTAGCAGAAGGTGTATTCTCATTGCTAAAGGGCACTGCACTTTGTATATCTCCTTATTGAATAAGTCCACATAACCAGTGTACAGTGTTTATGCAGCAATGGGTTCATTATGGCTTGGAGAAGAGATTGGCATACGGAATTTTCAAGAAAACATAAGCATGGTTTAGTAAAGACAAACTTGCATCTAAAATGTTGTTTCTATCAGTAGACTGCTGTATGCAATGAGCTGAATTTAAAGCAGTATTAAACCCAAAACCCAAAACCTAATATATTGCAGCTCTGAAAATATTAGATGTAGCTGCATTTTTTTTCTTTTTTAGAGTTTTTCTCGGTTTTCACCTGGTGATCTGCCCAGTAGTATACATCTTATTTTACTGTGCCCCCACTCTGGATGAAGAAGCTCAGGGGGCACCTTTGGACAGCAGCATTGTCAGTATGGGTGGATAGTAGTGTTAGATATACTAGCAGGTGTTTGACTTTTTTATGCCTCTAAAGACTCCTCTATATTCAGTCTCAGTCTGTAGTGTGTATATATTGAAAAAAGGTTTAATAATGCAGACACCAGACTCTTTCCATGTCTCAGTATTTTATTTCTCCTTTTTTTTTAGTTAATCTGATTTGGTCTTATCCCAATTGTTATAATTTCTGCCAGTCTTGTCATTCTGGTTATTATCAGTGTCCCAGAACCCGAACTAGCCCGATTTATAGGACATGTACACATTATCCCGCGGGTACGAAAATTAACATTTTCGTACGCAAATAACATTCGTATGAACGGGAATACACATATCTAGCATTTACAGGCGTTTAGAGGCAACAGTGTGTACAGGCAGAAAAAAGCACCACTTTCACATTCAGGAGAGGAGCGCTGGGCCATAAAATGAAACTGCTTTAATAGAAAATGGAAATAGAAAATGGAAAATTAGGTTTGGTTGGGCACTATGGCTAACAACTCAATTCTGTGTTCTTTATCTTTTATTATTTATTTATATATTTTCACTGTGCTTTACATATTGTACATTTACATCAGTCTTTGCTCTCAAGGAGCCCATCTTACTTTTATACATACACACATACACTAGGGATAATTTGTAAAGAAGCCAATTAAAATGCCAGCATGTTGGGGTGTGGTTGGAAATTGGAGTACCTAGAGGAAATCCATAAAAGCACAGGGAGAACCCTGCAAACTTAATGCAGATAGTATCTTGGTTGAATTTCAAAACAATGACCCTAGCGCTTTAAGGCAGAGGGGCTAGCCACTAAGCCACTGTGCTACCACTTTTCTCCAGTTTTAGGGCTTGTGTCAATGGGAATTGGGCTTATATCGTTGTCATCAATTTGAGATACTTCTGAAATCATTCAGATATCATTGACAATTGCATTTGATTGACCAACGCTTTTCTGACCTGCTTTTCAACTGCTTCAAATGGAGTTTGCATTCCTATAGACCAGTATAGGAGTGCTGAACCCTTAATGTATCAGCCTTAATGTATCTAGAGTATGCAAAGAGGAGAACATTTTATTGCACGTATTGACTTAGCAACTAATCACTACAGGTAGGAAATGAAAGCAAGCTTCTGATCGCTAGCTGTTGGTAGCACATTCTTTTCTATACACTAGGCTCCATGGGCCAGATTCATGAAAGGTTACGCTGGCGGATCGAGTGATCCGCCAGCGTAACAGTGGCTTTGAGCCGGCGTTTCTGTTTTCTGTAACCAGAAAACAAGAAACGCCGGGTTGAAGTTCCGATGCGATGAGCGTAACTGAGTTTCGCCATCGCATCGTTACTTCAACTTAAAAATGGCGCCGGGGGCGTTCCCGCCGATTTACGCTCAAAAAATATGTTAATGAGCGGAAATCGGCAATTCACGATCGAAATCCGGCGCGACGCAGTGACGTTACGACGTTTCCGGACGGGATACGCGGCGCATAGATATACCTACATGGGGTTGGAGTATCCTATGTTAGGTATAGGCGTCGTCATCGCGTCGGGAAAAAAAAAAAAAACGTCGCTTGCGTAAAACGGTCATGAATGGGAATGTGACGTCATTGACGTTCATTCACAGATTTTGGAGCATGCGCACGGGGATGTTTTGACACTCGACGCATGCGCAGTACGTCGGCGGCGGGATCGCGCGTAGTTAGCATACTACACGCCCCGTACCCGCGACATTTGAATTCCGCCGGCTCATTTGCGATGCGCTGCCGCAACTTTAGGAGCAAGTGCTTCGTGAATGACAGCACTTGCTCCTAAAAATTCGGCAGCGCAACGCAAATCAGAAGCGTTACTCCAGAGCAAAGATGCTCTGGAATACGTGAATCTGGCCCCATGTGTTTATTTAAAAAATGTACATGGGAGCCATGAGCTATTGGTCGTTGGTTTACACCTTACTAAATTGTAAACTCTGATGTCTTTTTTTAAGTTAAGGTTATGGAGTTTTACTTATAATTACTATTGCCCCCTTTGAGCAATGATTTTAATTTTAAACTAGGTACCATATCAGAATGCTTCTTTTTCTGGCTCCTGAACAAAGCCTCAGAATATGTACAACTGATTGCACTCAGGTTTGGGCCACTTGAGCACAGCTTATAACTTTGCAGTTTATAAATTAAATCTTTGACTGGAGGGGCATTATTAATTACAAGTATAGCTCTCTCACTTTAACCTATTAAAAAAAAATACTAAATATTATGGTGACAGGCAATGCATACATTGCAACTCACACTGTAGAAGAGTCCTCCATGGTAAAACTCCATGCACACTGGGTTTAAAAAAAACACCAGTTCCTTTGGCAGAAGAAAACACTAATATAGTGTTTTTGTACACAGTTTAGGTGAGTTTAGAATTTTGTTCTGCCAGAAAGCACCAATCAGAAACGTAACGCACAAGGTTTTTTTTTCCTGCTTCTAACGCTGAGCTCAAAATATGCCTCTAATCATTCTAATGTGCATGACACATAGGATAACATTAATCTGCTCCTACAAGTAAAACACAAACCCCTCTAGAAACAGAGATTTTTAAGCCAGTGCGCATGAAGCCAAATGCCCCGTATATACGATCAGACCTTTGTCCGACCAAATTCACATCGGAATTCAGATAGAATTCCATCGGATGTAAACCCTGATGGAATTCATCTGAATGGATGAAAAAGTCTGTCTGACTTTTTCCATCGGAAATTCTGATCGTGTGTACCGGGCATAACTCTGTATAAATATTAAGAAAGAATACACTACGTATGCAGTGCTAGTTCAGTATTCAGCCCAGGCCCCTTATATGTGCATTTTCATCTGAATTTCGGGGATTTTTGCGTTTGTTTTAACAAAGAATACCGAACGTGCAGAATCCGAAAGATCCGACCGAAAAAATGCTTTATTTTCATTTAGTTGCAAAAACATTTTGATATGTATAGAAGATTCGACATGACGGTGACTATAGCAATCTGTGTCTATCAAACCTGCGGTTGAATGTCTGCGGGACGATGTGTAATCACACAAAATGCGGCGGGAGGACTCCATTGCCGCCTCATCTATATACATGTATATGTGCTGTATCTTCCAATCAAATGTAAGTGCAAATGCCTATTAAACCTTACAATTTTTTTACGGAATTACACTATGTTGCCTCCTCTCGCCTTCTGCATATCCTTCCATCATTTAAACACACTGGGCCAGATTCATGTAGAGTTACGCCGGCGTATCAGTAGATACGCCGTTGTAACTCAGAATCGGAGCCGTTTTATCTATAAGCGTATTCTCAAAACGAGATACGCTTAAATCTTGCTAAGATACGACCGGCGTAAGTCTCCTACGCCGTCGTATCTTAGTTTGCGGAACTCGTCCGTGAATATAGCTGGACGTAAATTACGTTTACGTCGTTTTCAATGACTCTTTGCGATGTCACTTGGAGCATGCGCACTGGCCGGCGCATGTACAGTTTAAAAAAAACGTAATTTACGTGGGGTCACACTTATTTCAAATAAAACACGCCCACATCGAACACATTTGAATTTGGCGGGCTTACGCCAGCCCAATTACGCTACGCTGCCGTAAATTAGCTTTGTGAATAGAGCACTTGCCTCTCTAATTTACGGCGGCGTATCGTATCTGAGATACACTACGCCCGCACAAAATTACGCCAGTGCACCTGAATCTGGCCCACTGAGGGCAAGCTGTAAGCTATTGTGGCTATTGTCTACTTTATACTTGAATCCATCTCTGTTGAAGATCGATTGGTCGACTCATTGCCTCCATAGACGCCTTTGCAGTTTACATCGGTCCCTAAGCTTGTCTGAGGCGGCGTACACACGACCGGTTTCCTCGGCAGAATCCAGCAAGAACCTCGATGGGAGACGTATTCTGACGAGGAAACCGGTCATGTGTACACTTTTCGCCGAGCAACCCGTTGTGAAGCTCGTCGAGCCAAAAAGAGAGCATGTTCTCTATTTCCTCGTTGTTCAATGGGAAAATTTGGCTCGACGACCTTTTCGACAGCTGAACGGGAAACTCGACGGGCGGAACGATGAGTTTCGCCCGACGAGTTTCTCGGTCGTGTGTACGCGGCCTAACTCATATGAGATATATATTTCTTTGAGTCCATATGTTCCGGTTAGCCTGCATCCTTATTGGTGGAGTTTTTTTTTACTGCACATAAGAAGTCACGTCTATTTTTGCATCACTTCAACGTTTGAGTTTCAGACATTTTTGTGACACGTGGTGGATGTTTTGGCTATTTGTGGTCATATATGGACTTATAATTATTTGGTTTACATTCTGTATATTAATTTCATCTCCATGAGACTTCACTGGACATTTTTTCATACAGTATGTGTTTACATTTAAATAGCATCCATCATTTATGTTATTTTGAATACAATTATTTTAATAATTATTGTATTAATGTAAGCGCTACACATACACCATACAATTTTTTCAACTCACATTCTTTCTGCACTTTTTGTTTTTTAGATGCCACCAAAATCATTTTTTTTTATTTGTCACATTTTTTTAAAGTTTTAATTTCTGATTTATTTGTCCCGTGACACATTGTTGTGATAAAGAAATGATAAGAAGTAGCACAATTTTTTCTGCCTCCCCAGCAGCCTGGTAATATAACTGCCATGTTTTCTGTTAAGGACAATGTCCTGCCATGTCCATACTGTCAAAAAGGTCAACGGACAGAGATCTGTAAAATCCTGTTTCTGATGTACCCTACAGATCAAACTTAATACTTGGCCAATGAACTTGTCTCATTACCCTGCACTGTCAGACAGACCAGCTAAAAAATATTATTTCCTCTGAGTGCCTTTGATGCTGTCGAGCATGCTGGGGGCAACAGGAGAGAAGCAGATGCAGGTTACATAAGTCATGGTATAGTTTAAAGCTGAGGAAGCCAGGTCTATAGTGTGCTACATCTCTTTTTTCCTTTAACTGAACTGACACAGGCACAAATAAAGCAATGAAACACTTATTTTACTTTCTTTTTAAAGTGACCCTGTAGCAAAAAAAATAAATACAAAAACACTACATAGTAGGCACCATTAGATATTGGCTCTTACCTGTGCATTACTGTCCTGATGTTAGAATGCCCCATTGGAGGCCTTGAATTTCCAGAACAGGTTTTGACCACAAAAATCTAAAACTTGAAGGCTGTGAGTGCACAGACAATTTTTAGTAATGTGATCAGTGATACAGCTCTTCAACAAAATGGCTCCCTATGGAGTAAAGTACTAGAATGTAGTAATAATTAATTGCGTGTTTGGAGTATTGTGCTATCATTAGTAATTACTTGCTACAGTATACTACTTGTGTTCCTATTCCATAAGAATCCATTTGTTACAAATATCTAGCAATCATTTGCTCTAGTTAGTAATCAATTCCAGCAATTTTAGTAGTGTGAGCATTCTACCAAATATTGCATGTTTGATCCCAGCTGGACAAAACTCAGCAAGCTCCTATGCACCCCCTTGCTCCCCCCTGACAGTTCTCAGGCCTGGCAGTTGGCCATTCAGGCACTAAGAATTACTGTATATATGAGCACCTTACAAGGGATTTGTGTTCCGTTGCATGCTACGCTGGTCCCTCATGTGCTGCTCTGGTCCCCCATGCCCCTCTATTCCGCCCCCCCAATATGCTCTGGTCCCCCACTCCGGCCCGCTGAGCCATCGCTCCAACGGGAAACTCCCAGTAGTCCTGATGGCCAGTCTATCCCTGCCTGAGCCCCATACACTGGGGAATAAACACCAAATAACAAGCATTTTATACCTACCTGCTCTGTGCGGCAGTTTTGCGCAGAGCAGCCCACATCCTCCTTTTTATCGGGCACTCTTGGCCCCTCCCTCCTTCCGAGTGCCCCCAGAGAAAGCAGCTTGCAATGGGGGCACCCAAGCAGACTAGTTACCAGGCCACGGCTTTGCATGTCCATCCACACACAGATACGTAGATATTCGCCAGAACACCAATCAATTTCATCCAAATGTTTTTTTTATTCAAGAAAGATCACATTACAAAGCAGTGTAGTGCAACGTTTCGGAGCCACACAGGACCCCTTCGTCAGGCGTATGATGAGCGAAACCTGATTATACTAACAATCATATATAGCATCCAAAAGCTGACAGTTAGTTCACCGTTCATCAGGGAAACATACAAAAGTTGGTTAGAGTTTAGTCCCCCGGGGTGTACTGTACCAAGGGTATGAATCCAGAAAGCCTTGCATTGCATAAGGAGCCGGTCGCGGTCTCCGCCGCTAATTGGTTGTTGAACATGTTCAATAGCCATACCCCTCAGTTCGTGTGTCTGATGTTTGCTGTCAGTGGCGGCTGGTGAAGTTTTGGGATGAGGGGGCGCAAGACCCCGTCCCTCCAGGTTTGGTCCCTCCCACTTCTCATAAGCCACACCTCTTATAGAATCTACCCACTCCGTCCCCTGTATTTCACTTGCTTCCACTCATAGTGTCAGGAGTATACAGCTCAGCATCACAGCACAGACTATATAGCCCCAGCATCACAAATCATGGTATATAGCGCAACCTTACAGATTGGCGCAAACAAACTAAAAAATTAAACTGTTAGTAATGAAGGACTCTAAATGGGCAGGAGATTACCAGAGACTGCGGATATACTGGACAAGATTACCAGAGACTGTGGACACACTGCATTAGATTACCAGAGACTGCGGACATACTGCACAAGATTACCAGAGACTGCAGACATACTGCATTAGATTACCAGATACTGCAGACACATACTGCATGAGATTACCAGCGACTGCGGACATACTGCACAAGATTACCAGACACTGCGGACATACTGCACGAGATTACCAGACACTGCGGACATACTGCACGAAATTAACAGAGGCTGCGGACATACTGCATTGGGGGGGATACGGGCGCTATTGTCGCTGGGCACAGTGCAGGACCTTTTTTTTTTTTTAAAGGGACATGTTTAAAAAAAATATATATATATATTTTTTTAAAGACGGGGGGGGGGAGGTGCCCGGGAGCCCCTTATGGACGGGCCGCCACTGTTTGCGGTACACAAAGTGCACAGCAACTGGTTAATTCATATCTAACTGTTCGTTGTTCTTAGCTTTTGATGTCACTCTTTTGTTTTTGAAATCTTCTTTTAAAGGGGCCAATGGTTGTGCCCACATATGTGAGAGCACAAGGGCATTTAAGAATATAAACACAATACTCGGTGTTGCAGTTCAGATATTCTTGTATACGGTATTGTTTACCCTTGTGTAGATGTGTAAAAAGTTCCCCACAGATAAGTGTAAGAGTTCCAAACATTGCAGTTATGGCATTTGTAGCAGCCTTTTTTTAAAGAGATTCTGGGTGGAGACTTTTCCTACATATCACTTCAGATCCTGCACCTCTCAATCCTGCTGCAGCACCTCCTTGTCTCCGTCTCCCCTGGTCTCAGCATTCAGCAGACTTCGGGAGATGACTCTAGCCCTCCTCTGCTCCTCCTCCAGACCCTGTACTTTCTGCTTCCCAGCTCTGCCCCCAGCTTTTTCCCAGCAGCAGCACAGGTAAGGGGAAGTGCACTGTGATGTAGGGGAGGGTGGGGGACTTTTGATTCCTGATGGTGGGGGGGACTCTTAACATCTGATGTAAGGGAGCTGGACATCTAGTCTTGAAAATACAACTGGCCCTTTGAGGGCAACCATTATTCTGATGTGGCCCACAATGTAATTGCGTTAACCTGTTAAACACATACAGTATACAGGAATGTGACTTTTTATTCCTTTGTGTGGTCTCCTCTTTATTCTTGGCAGGCCGTAGCTGAGGAGGTTCAAACTGGTCAAATGTCTCCTCCTGTAGAAGGTTTCCCTGCTTTGTTACTGCATAAGTGGTATTTTTTGCATGTTCTCAGAGTGTCTGACACTAGATTTGCATATGATTCCTTCCCATTAAAAAGGAAAGTAAGTTCCAGATGTAAAGAGACTCCATTTAGGGCAAAGTGAGTCTCTTTAAAGTAGAACTACAGGCAATTTCTTTTTTCATGTTTGGATAGGATAAAGAAGGGTTATAAACCTGTCACATTTTGTTTTCACCATCTGTGTCCCATTGAAGAGATTTCCCTCCACTTCCTGTCCCATAGCCAAACAGGAAGTGAGATGATATCTCACAAATTAAAGCGGAGCTCCCACTACATTTAACAATTTAAACCATTATTATATTTCATGAGGCAATCACATTTTATATGTAAGGTCACCTACTATATTTGAATTGTCTGAGCAATCTTAGAAAGTCACTTTATAAAAACTCTTCTCAGCGGTTTTCATTTTGCTTGTGGGCATGGTGAGCCCACAAGCACTTACTTCCTGGATACAGTGATGATGTATGACCATAATGCACCGCCTCGTCCCGCCCCCATTCTCGCGCCTGCACGTTCCGCACAGTACCTTCCCACGTGGAAGAAAAATATATTTTAAATATATTTAAAAAAAACATTCTAAATATATTTTTCCCAAATATATTGCAATATATTTGAAATGCTACAATTTTGGCCAGATTCAATATATTTCAAAAATATATTTCAATATATTTGTGAATATATTATTGAATATATTGGGAAATGCATTGTGAAATATGTTGCAAATATACTCATAAATATATGTTAAATGTACTTCTGAATGCATTTAGCAATATATTTATGCAGCCATAAATATATTGCAACATGCATTTTGGAATGCATTGTGAATATATTCAGACATATATTGCTAAATGCATTCAGAAGTACATTTAACATATATTTCTGAATACATTCACAATGCATTCCAAAATGCACTTTGCAATATATTTATGGCTGCATAAATATATTGCTAAATGCATTTAACATATATTTATGAATATATTTGCAACATATTTCACAATGCATTACCCAATATATTCACAAATATATTGAAATATATTTTTGAAATATATTGAATCTGGCCAAAATTGTAGCATTTCAAATATATGGCAATATATTTGGGAAAAAATATATTAAGAATGTTTTTTAAAATATATTTTAAATATAAATGTACTGAATGTAAAATAAAAAAAAATACATTCCTATTACATTTTGAAATGCTGTGCATTTATATATTGTATTTTATATATTGTAGGCCTATAAAACCAGCAAATATTTGGAAATAAAAACGATAACACAGTACAATACACACAACTTTATTATCATGTAAATATACAAACACTACAACACAGAGAATAGAAAGTGGTGTTAACTGTGGTAAATGACATACAAGTTTATTTGTGGTATTCTGATGGTTCCCGATGTTTCCCTTCAGGTGATATTTCAACACCGGAATTGTTCTCGTAAGAGCGTCACTGATCACACCGTTTGAAGTCCCAGGAAACTTTGCCAAAGTGGCAGCTTTAAAAAGTAAATGGAAAATATTAGACTTATTAGATTTTCCCTGTGAATCAAAAGCCATATAAGACCCTTTTCACACTTTAGCGCTGCTAAAGCTCCGGCGGTTTTTGCAACACTTTTTAGGCGTTTTTTTTTTTTTTTTAAAGGGAAAAAGTACAGTTTTTAATGCGCTTTTAAAGTGCTTTGGAAGTGCTGCCCATTAATTTCAATAGGCAGGTGTGTTTTAGGAGCGCTATTTATAGCGCTCCCAACCCGCCCCAGATGCTGCTTGCAGGACTCTTTCTAAAGTTCCGCAAGCGCATCGCCCCAGTGTGAAAGTACTCATTGCACTGAAAGGGATGCAGTTTCATGAGCTTTTTAGAGGCTATTTCTAGTGCTAAAACACCTGAATACTGGCTCAGTGTGAAAGGGGTCTAATAGATGCAGCTGAGTATATAAAACGAACAAAATTAAGCATGTAAAAAAAAAAATATTGTAGACTTTTAAAAAATCTGTATAAAAATCAACATCTTGCCTACAACTTGCCTTTTTAGTTCAGACTACTACCAGACTGAGCAAGATATCTTATTTTGACACAACAGTCAAATTGGCTTACAGTCTACATGTCAAAGCTGATGTTTTCATAGGGTCTAACTGTACTTGCTTCTCTCCATCTGTCAGCCGCTTGGAGGCACCTCCTTAAAGGTTACTTTTTATTGAAGTGGTTGTAAAGGTACAAGGGTTTTTTACCTTCATGTATTCAATGCATGAAGGTAAAAAAAACTTCTGTGTGCAGCCCCCCTATACTTACATGAGCCCTCTCTCAATCCAGTGATGTCCACAAGAGCCTTGTCTCTCCAGGGACTTGCACTGCTGATTGGCTTTCTGTAGCGGTGGGAGCTATTGGCTCACGGTGCTGTCAATCACAGCCAGTGAGCTAATTAGGAGATGGGGTCAAGGCAAGGCTCAGTGTGTGATTGGACACACAGAGCTCTGGTTCAGGAGCACCGGCATGGGACCTGAGAAGAGAAGGATCTGAGCTGCTCTGTACAAAAACCCTTACACAGAGCAGGTAAATAGGAGTAGGATATGTTTGATATTTAAAAAAAAAGACAACCATTTAATGTTTCGATACCAAAAGAAAACCTACCTGTTTAGGCCTTGAGTACGACACTTGACAAGGAGATGAGCTCAAGTCTTCAGATGGGACAAAAGGTGATGCACACTATACACCCACACAGGATGAACTTCCACCATCATTCTTCAGTGCTATTAGCTGCGCTCTTGTTGTTTTCAAAAGATCCATTACACCAGGCAACTCTATGGAAAAGCATAACAACTTTTTAAGTAACATAATGGCCTATTTTCTCACTATATCCATTCATTTCATTTGTTAGAAATTGATGACTTGTGGAAAAATGTACTTAAATGATTAGAGGGTTTCCTCCAGTCTGCTGCTGACCCCCCCAAGAAGGTTTCTCCCAAGGTAAAAGTAAGGATGTTCCACAAAACAAAAATCCTACTTGTGCATATAGTATGTAGTTACCTCAGTGCACTCACTGATACTATAATGAATGTAGTACAGTAAACTTCCAGTTACTCAACGATCCCCATTGGTACTGTTATTTCTGGTTGCTTGAGATCTAATAGTAACTCTCAAGCATCCACCTCCCATGGCACCCTGACCCCCTCCCACTTAGCAGCTGAAGTGGGTAGGGATTGGGGGCAGGGTTTTACCACCCCCAAATTCACATGTGAATGAGCCTTAAAAGTGCTATTGCCAAATGCAACTTAGGGCTCATTCACAAGTGCGGTATGCAATGCTCCAATGCGCCTCTGAGAAATTCTGCAAGGTGGTGAGGAGGCAAAATGTTTACACCAAAAATTGCAGTGAAAGGCACACAATTGCAGCGCGGTAGTACGGCAATTATAGGTTTTAGTCAGGTGTGAGGAGGCAACATTGGAGGAGACTGTGCCCTGTGATCTTTGACTTCTCCCATGTTGTTCAGGTAGATCTCCAACTCTCTAAGGTTGCCTACCTCTGCCTTAAAACACTGTAGAATGAAAGGGCAAATGATTGGTCAAACAGAAAATAAAGATAAAAATAACAAAGGCAGCAGAACTGGTGGAATAACACACAATAAATAGATAACAAAAATAAAAGACTGTGCCAATAAAAAAGATTCAATGAAAATTAAAATTGAAAAAATTTCACCAATACCAATTCCATTGAAAGATTGGCATCCAGGGGCTGATATGCCAAAAACGGTGCACAATAATTAACCAAAACAAAAAAATCAGAGTGCAAGGAAAAATTTGTATATAAATTCACAAAATGAATGTCAAATTATATGTATAAACAATGAGAGGTTAATACGCCAAATCGGTGATCCCAAAATGGTATGCCAACAGCACACAATTGGCAAACCAAACCTCAAAAATTCTTAATGATATCAACACAAAACTCAAACGCTGATGACCAAATGAATAATGAAGGATGATGCAGATATGATGATCAGATACAGTGCCAGTTTAATGCAGTGATATAAACCGCAATTAAGTTGTCCGCTTACCAAAGGCAAGTTGTCTCAGTTGTTGGTTTTCTTCTTCCAAGTGCTTATTCTGGTTTTATATTCACCAGCTGTCAGTTAGTCTTGGTCAGGTGCTTTGACAGCGGCTGGCGGCCCATCTGTCAGAATCCGCCAAAAATAAAAAAAATAAAAATTATCTTTCCACCTCCACACCCCCCATCCACTCCCCCCCACCCCACACACACACACACACCCCCATCTTTCAAACCCCCCGCCCACACACACACCCCAGACACCGCTAACCTCCTTCTGCACAACTTATTTGATGGTAGCTGAATGTAAACAGCAGGCAGTGGGGGAACCATAGCCAGACTGCCATTGGCTGTTTCAAATTTTAAAATTAGGCTGACTATTGTGCCCCCTTCCCACTGCCTGCTGTCAATCAGCAGAGGAAGACCTGAAGAAGAATGTTCTCCTTCAAATCCTCTCCTTTGCTGATTGACAGCAGGCTATTGATTTCCCTGCTATCTGCTCTTTTTTCCTGCATTCTGACAGTGGCCAGTGGCTGTTAGAATACAAAAAAAGGCCTAGATGTCAACTGATATCAGGCTACTTCTGGGGCAGCTGGATGTAAACATAATATCATTACCTCATATTGTTATCGGCCTGAAAGGTGGCCCATAATTGGTATCTGTATGGAAAAATCCATATCTAATGGCACCTAGTAGCAGGGCAGATAATAATATGCAAAAGGGGAGGGAGACATAAACATTGGTAGCACTATGCACTGACATTATGGGGTATATTTACTAAAGGCAAATCCGCTTTGCACTACAAGCGCACTTGGAAGTGCAGTCACTATAAATCTGAAGGGGACAAAAAAAAAATCATTTTTGCCTGTACATGATTGGATGATAAAATCAGCAGGGCTTCCCCTCATTTCAGATCTACCCCTCAGATCTACAGCGACTGCATGTCCAAGTGCACTTGTAGTGCAAAATGGATTTTCCTTTAGTAAATCAACTCCTATGCTGCATGGCGAGTGGATATAGAATAGAAGCCATATAATATTGTATGCAGCAATGTACACTGAAAGTAAGTTACACAGTTACTGGATAAAACATGGAAGCCATACATATTATATACAGCAATGTGCACTGACAGTATGTTACACAGTTACTGGATATAACATGGAAGCCATACATATTATATGCAGCAATGTACACTGACAGTATGTTACACAGTTACTGGATATAACATGGAAGCCATACATATTATATGCAGCAATGTGCACTGACAGTATGTTACACAGTTACTGGATATAACATGGAAGCCATACATATTATATACAGCAATTTGCACTGACAGTATGTTACACAGTTACTGGATATAACATGGAAGCCATACATATTATATACAGCAATGTGCACTGACAGTATGTTACACAGTTACTGGATATAACATGGAAGCCATACATATTATATACAGCAATGTGCACTGACAGTATGTTACACAGTTACTGGATATAACATGGACGCCATACATATTATATGCAGCAATGTACACTGACAGTATGTTACACAGTTACTGGATATAACATGGAAGCCATACATATTATATGCAGCAATGTACACTGACAGTATGTTACACAGTTACTGGATATAACATGGAAGCCATACATATTATATACAGCAATGTGCACTGACAGTATGTTACACAGTTACTGGATATAACATGGATGCCATACATATTATATGCAGCAATGTGCACTGACAGTAAGTTACACAGTTACTGGATATAACATGGATGCCATACATATTATATGCAGCAGGGTGACATGCTGTGACAGAGGAGCTCTATAATATTACATTACTGTGCACATGCTGTATGGTAACTGGGAAGGTGAATGTACACAGAATGAGAACTATTCAGCAGGAAATAGACAAATACAACTTAACTCATACACCAAACTTTCACAATTCTAATATTATTACATAGAAGGCTCACCTTTCATCCAGGAGAATACATCCAGGGGAATACAGAGAGCGTCTCCACCATGCTGCCATGCTTTCCTTTTCAGACTAGGCTTTACCAGGAACAGGAAGTGAGAGGTGAAAGTTCACCCCTCTGGTTCCCACTGCTCACTTCCTGTTAGTGATGGGAAGTTCGGCTCTTTAAAATGAATCGGTTCATTTCGAGTCACTCACTGAAATGAACCGATTCAATGAATCGATTCTTCGGTTCTTCAGTTCACTTGCTGAGTCTACTGACAAGCAAGTGAACCAAAGCTCTGATTCAACATTTTTAAATGATTAGAATCATAAGAAGGATTCTTCACAGAAGGTTGGCAGGTTCTGAGGACATTTACGTGTATTTAGTTTCTTGCTTAGAGCACAAGCACCATCCGATTGTGTCCACACTTTGTCAGATTAGACAGCAACATCAATTTTGGTGACGCACAAAAAGCTGTGTAAATGAAAAGTGGGTTTTTGTGCAGTTAACATTGCTAGCCATCATATTTTTTCATAGTCTTCACAGCGCATGCACAGGAAAAATTATCAGATTTTACTAGCGCAGGCGTGGAAAGTACCCACAGTAGTAAAATCCAATCGTTAGGCTCCTTTCACACTTGTGCGACTTTAAAGTCGTGCAATTTTTACCACAATTTTTTTTTACCGTGACTTTGATGCGACTTGAAGCAATACCTATGTAATCCTGAGGTTTCTGCCTCAAGTCGCATCAAAATCGGATGAAAGTAGTGCAGTGACTATTTTGAAGTCGCTGCGACTTGAAGACACACGGATATGGATGGTACTCATTGGAAATAATGGGGTACCACTTGTCATGCGACTTCGTAGTCCCAAGTCGCACAAGTGTGAAAGGGGCCTCATTATGCACTGTAAAGACTATGGACAAATCTGATGGCTAGCCATTTTAACTTTGAAGTTGGTCCATCAGAATGCAGGTCGCATGCACAAAAAAACTGCTTTTCCTTTACACAGCAGTTTGTGCGTCGCCATAAGTGGCAATAATGGCTGACCCTATAGATGCTTGATCTGACAGAACACCTGCTACCCAGGTTACTGAGCACAATCCTATACTCATGATCATATAACAGACCCCAGATGCAATAAAGAGAACCTGTCACTTCAACAAACTATCACATAGGGGGCGGGGCTTGTTAAGCGAAAAAATTAATAAAATACAAATTTAAACCATCCTCACCGACCCCGATATCTGCATGTGAATAAACGTGCGTAGGGCGTGCGTGTGTACATAAACGATAATTGCTTCACACATTCAGTGTCACCACAAAAGTCAGAGAGACTGCAATCATTCTAGATAATAATATAATTCATGGTTAATGAATGTCCTGTAATAGCTGTTATAACTACCTATACAGTCTGTACAGTGCACTGCTGCTACCTGATCATTGATTCAGTGTATTGTTCTCCTGGTGGGGACTCAGGGTTCTTTCAGTGAATGCATTCTAACAGCTCATGTGGTTCTTTAACTCGGTAACTCGTTTGATTCTTTAACTCATACTCATTTGGTTCTTTTCCTCGGTGTACTGTGTACTGATGATGACTCATGTATGCAGTTCCTGAGTGTCTCCGTGCCTTGAGCACGCTGATTGGTTGTAGGGAGGGGCCGAGCTCTCTCACTCTAGGATCATATTACCAGCCTGCTCTCCTATGCTTTGTATTGAGTGCACAGAGAACCATTACAGACGGTTCACTCACTCACATGAATCGATTCACTCAGTTCACTAAAAAGAACCGATTCAAAAGAACGATTCGTTCATGAACTGGACATCACTACTTCCTGTCACACACCTCCTGTATTGTTTCCTGTATTATCATTGCAGTCTCATTTAAAGAGTTTTCCCCAGGGCTGAATTCACATATTATAAGATCGAAGGCACAGAATTCAAACCCACATCCCAATAAAAAGAATGAGATAAAAGAAATGAGAAAAATATTTATACATGTAAGTAAGTGATGGGAGATGCATTCTATATATATATTTTGTATCTTCATTCTGGTACATGTGTGTGTGTATATATATATATATATATATATATCAGATATACTCTATGTGTATGTGTGTGTGTATATATATATATATATATATATATATATATATATATATATATATATATATATATATATATACTAAGGTGACCAGATTTTTTTTTAAAAATCCAGGGACACATTTTTTTTTACTAGTAATGGCGGCAATCAGCGTCTCTCTGCCCATCGCTGCAGCCGCCCACCACACAGCCTGCCAAGTCTTACACTCCGGGTCCCCGCTACTGCTTGGTGGGGAGCGGAGGAAGATAAGCAGGCAGGCAGCTGGCCGGGACTTGAGCCAAGGCAGAAGAACATGGAAGCGGAGCTGAATGGGAATGCACCTGAAACTGAAGAAATATTCCCTCTGCTCCGACCAACACATGATCATCAGAAAGGGGCACAGGTAATGGAAAAAATCCCCCCCCCCCCCAAGCTAGTAGGAGCGACAGAGTAGGGGGGTGTAATTCAGAATTATTATTTTTTTAATTCTGCACTGACTGTCTTTGAAATTGCCCCAGCCCCTGTTCAAATCCAATAGGGACAAAACTGGGGACAGACTTGGTCTAGGGACAGTGTCCTTAATCCAGGGACTGTCCCCTGAAACCGGGGATGTCTGGTCACCCTATATATATACACACACACACAGTATATCTGAGAGATATATATATATATATATGTGTGTGTATATATATATATATATATATATATATATACTGTATTTGCTGGCGTATAAGACTACCTTTTACACTTAAAAAACTGGGCAAAAAGCAGGGGTCATCTTATACACCGGGTCAGCTGCTCGGATGCCTGCTGGATGTGCGGTAATATCGCATGTAGCTTCGGCTACATACAGTATATACCGCTGAGCCAATCCCGGTGAGCGATGTATTCAAATGAATACAGAGCCTGCTCAGATTGGGGTAACAACCTCTGCCAATCCGAGTGCCTACATACAGTAGCCTGCTCGGATTGGCTTTGAGAGTCAGAGATGCACGGGCTGATGATGTTACAACCTCTGCCAATCCAAGCAGGCTTTGTATTCATTAATAGAATACATTGCTCGCCGTGATTGGCTCCAGTCCCAGTAAGAATGAAGAAGTATATGGCTCCAGAAGGAAGAAATATGAAGTATCGGAACGGGGGTCGTCTTATACGGTGAGTACAGGCAAAAAAAACGTTAAAAAACTGTAAAAGTAGGGGGTCGTCTTATACGCCTGGTCGCCTTATACGCCAGCAAATACGGTATATATATATATATATATATATATATATATATATACACATACACACACACACACAGTATATATATATATATATATATATATATATATATATATACACACGCACAAGAATGCAGCTCTCATCACTTACATATTTATCTTCCAGCACAGCCTAGCATTGGCAGTGCAGCTTGGGCAGGGATATGACATTTAAAGCGGAGTTCCACCCAAAAGTGGAAGCTCCACTTATTTGCCTCTTCCCCCCCCCCCCCACCTACTTTGCC
Source organism: Rana kukunoris (assembly GCA_029574335.1). Lineage (NCBI taxonomy): Eukaryota > Metazoa > Chordata > Amphibia > Anura > Ranidae > Rana > Rana kukunoris. The sequence continues at coordinate 58,841,597 of CM056056.1, forward strand.
AATGCTTTTCTGCATGTGTGTTTTTGATGCATTCCAGGGTATGTTTGGTGTGTTTTTAAAGCATTCCAGTGCATTTTCCCCTCTTTTTTTTTCTTAACCTTAGATAAGGACATGTGTGTTCCAGTGTGTTCAGGTGCATTCTAGTGCGTTTTTGATGTGCTTTACAGTGTTCCATTACAGTCCAGTGCATTAAAAATGCAGCATGCTCTACTTTTTTTCTGGAACTGCAAGCACTAGTGTGAATTATGCCATTGAAAACCATATAACTTACTTTCCATGCAGACAAAAAAAAAAAACGCACTGGACTGCATGTGGTGTGAATTGTCCCTATATAGGCAATGGAGGCAGCAGCACCCGAGAGCCAATGGAAACATTGGCTGGGATACCAACATCGCCGGATTCCAGGACAGGTAAGTGTCCTAATATTAAGTCAGCAGCTGCAGTATGTGTACAGTATGGGGGGTTATTTACTAAAGGCAAATCCACTTTGCACTACAAGCGCAAACTACAAGTGCAAAGTGCATTTGAAATTGCACTGAAAGTGCACTTGTAAGTGCAGGCGCTGTAAATCTGAGGGGTAGAACTGAAATGAGGGGAAGCTCTGCTGATTTTATCATCCAATCATGTGCAAGCTAAAATGCTGTTTTTTTTATTTTCCATGCCCCCCTCAGATCTACAGCGACTGCACTTCCAAGTGCACTTTCCTTGCAATTTCAAGTGCACTTTGAATTTGTAGTTTGAACTTGTAGTGCAACGTGGATTTGCCTTTAGTAAATAACCCCCTTTGTGTAGCTGCTGAGTTTTAATTTTGTGCTGGGGGGAACTTTTTGCTGCTGGAATTACCCTTCGGCAGGTACGAAGTCCAAACAATGGACTGGACTTAGTATAAAAAGAATATACAGTATATATACAATATATATTATATTGCCAAAAGTTTTGGGACGCCTGCCTTTACACGCACATGAGTTTTAATAGCATGCCAGTCTATAACAGCTTCAATTCCTCTGAGAAGGCTGTCTTATGGGAATGTTTGACCATTCTTCCAGAAGCACATTTTTGAGTTCAGGCACTGATGTTGGATGAGAAGGCCTGGCTCACAGTCTCCACACAAATTCATCCCAAAGGTGTTCTATCAGGTTGAGGTCAGGACTCTGTGTAGGCCAGTCAAGTTTCTCCACCCCAACCCACTCATCCATGTCTTTATGGACCTTGCTTTGTGCACTGGTCCAAATCATTTGGTGGATTATGGTGTGTGTGTGTGGGGGGGGGGGGGGGATTATGGTGTGGGGCTGTTTTTCAGGGGTTGGGTTTGGCTCCTTAGTTCCAGTGAAGGGAACTCTTAAGGCGTCAGCATACCAAGACATTTTGGGAAAATGTTATGCCCCCAACTTTGTGCGAACAGTTTGGGGATGGCCCCTTCCTGTTCCAACATGACTGCCCACCAGTGCACAAAGCAAGGTCCATAAAGACACTGATGAGCGAGTTTGGTAATAATAGTGCAACTTCTGATTCATGGATTAAACAGAACATTGAAGATTTATATCCAGAGTTTCTCTCTGTACTCTGTAAGCAGACAAGACCCTTGGACTGTGGAGGTGGATGTCTGTGAAGGTTCTCATTCATTCAGGTCAATCAATAAATCAATATAACTGTACTTGCTGGTCTGCCGACAAGCGTTCTCAATTCAGAATGACTTATACAAAAATTCTTTGGGAATGGAAAGTGAATGCGAGAGGTTTATCTGCTTTGTATTGAATGGATTATGTGCTTAAAATCTTATAAAAAAAATATATTTTATTTGAATCTTTTATTTTTTTAAAATTTATTTTAAAAGAGTAAAACAAGCCATTTTAAAATGGTAGTGGGTCTCTTATAAATGTATTCAGAATGTTATCTATGACATAGTTACAAAAATATCAGACAAAATATATGTTGAAATGTCTTTATTAGACATTAAATATTTTCAGAAAAACATATTTTAAAAATATATTTTCTAATATATAGCTTTGTAAAATATATTTAAATTATATTTTTGGAATGCATTTACAAGTATATTTAAAGATATATGTTTGAATGCATTTTTTTATATGTTCAAAAATATCTGGACAATATATTTTCAAACATATATTTTCACATATATGCCTTTGGAAAATATATTAAAATTATATTTTTGGAACACATTTACAAATATATGTAAAAATATATGTTGAAAAAAATCTGAAGAATATATTTAAAAAATATATTTTTCAATATATGTCTTTGGAAAATGCATTTAAATTATATTTTGGAATGCCTTTACAAGTATATTTAAAAATATATGTTTAAATGCATTTTTTTAGATGCTCAAAAATATATGTCAAATATATTGAAAAAAATATATTTTAAAATATATGCCTTTGGAAAATATATTTGAATTTACATTTTTGGAATAGATGTAAAAATATATTCGCGTAGGCCAATATATTGTAAATATATTTAAAATATATAATTTTTTTAAATAAATATATTGGAAATATATTTTTCTTCCATATGGGTTAGCGCCATCAAACTCTGCAATTGCTATCACATCCCACGATATCTCGCAGCAGGCCTCCGCAATGACTCCTGGGAGAAATGACAAGCTCCCAGGACACAGCGCGGCAAAAGGAGATCACAAAATAGCCGCATCAGACCCACCTATATCCGCAATAAAGAGAGACAGGAAACAGAAAGGAAAATAAAGCTAACGAAGGTACCCTAGAAAAAAAAATTCCGTTCCTGTGTTCATTGCTGCGGTACGATAGGGTGACCAGACATCCCCGGTTTCAGGTCCTCAGTTTTGTCCCCGGATTCGATTTTAACAGGGGCTGGGGCAATTTCAAAGACAGTCAGTGCAGAATTAAAAAAAAAAATCTGAATTCCACACCCCCCGCTCCGCCGCTCATACTAGCTTAGCCACTTCCATACAGGGCATTTTCACCCCCTTCCTGCCCAGACCAATTTTTAGTTTTCAGCGCTGTTGCACTTTGAATGACAATTGCACAGTCGTGCAACGCCGCTCCCAAACAAAATTGTCATATGACGTCCAGTCTGAAAGAGGAAAGGTTCCCGCCGACGTCATTTTACAATGACTCGGTAGAGAAGTGCTTAGGGGGGTGTATTTTTTTCCATTTTCTGTGCCCCTTTTCAAAGATCATGTGCTGGTAGGAGCATAGAGAATATTTCTTCAGTTTCGGGCGCATGCCTATTCAGCTCCGCTCGCATGTTCTTCTGCCTTGGCTCAAGTTCTGGCCAGCCGCCTGCTTATCTCCTTCCCTGGTGGAGTGATCTTCCTCAGCTTCCCACCCAGCAGTAGCCGGGGCCAAGAGTGTAAGACTTGAAAGGCTGTGAGAGTCGCTAATTGCCGCCATTACTAGTAAAAAGAAAATGTCTGGACACCTTACGATATGATTAATGTAATATTACAAAATAGGGTTGAGCTCCACTTTAAGGGAATTCCTTGGGGACCCAGAGTCCCCATTGGAAGATTTTCACTCTATTACCTTTCTCGGGACAACCCAAAATGTGGTATTTTCTTTTACTTTAACGTTCAATGGTAAAGGTAAACAGAACACATAGAGAGGGTGAATCTCCTTAACGGGGGCACAGACAGCAATAAAAATTGACAGGGGGTTCTAATCCCTCTCCACGCTATCCAAGACAAGAAATAAAAAGTTTTGCCTTTAGTTATCATTTAAAGCCTACCTCCTGATAGGCAAAGTGACTCTCTTTAATTGGCTATAGTTACTAGAATCCTGATGTTTTTTTTATGAATCTTTTACAATGACAATGGCACCTGATTTTGGTAGCAGGCACAGCATGAATTGTGAAAATGAGAAAGATTTGCATTCTGCAAATCTTGATTATGTTTTCTCTATTCCACCTTGCCCATTGTGTATTAGAGTATCAGCCTGACAGGTGCAGCGGGCCAGGGATGCCCCAGGCTGTGACAACTTTGTATGGGAGTTCTCATCACAGTTTGATCTAAAAGAGTTTGATGTGGTATGAATGACACTGCTGCTCCTACCAGTTTCATACACAGCTTCCGATACCGAGGTGTAGTGACCTTCTACAGTATACTGCGCCAGACGAAGCGTGTTCAGACCTCGCACCGAGTCGTTTCCTCGTGTCCAGTAGAACATGACGTCATTGATGTTGTATCCCCCTGTGAAAAGAAGACATGTTAGGTAGAAGCAATAATCACTACATTTAGGCAGTCAAGAAAGTGAGCTGAGAGCCAGGATCAATGAAATTGAGGGCTCTCCCAGCACTACAAGAGTTAAATACTTTTTTCATCTCGGGGAGGGGGGTGAGTATGAGAAAAAGCAACGGTACTTATCCTACTCACATAGAAAAGACTCAAATAAAGTATGTTTGCACTCACATTGATGAATATATTATAGAAACAGTTAATTTGTATCTGATAGCAAATAAAACACTCAATGGTTGAATTAAAACACATAAAACCTGAGTCTTAATCACAATAGTTAAAGTGTTTGTTACCCCAACATTTCATATTCCTGATATGTGTCTGCTGTACCATGTACTTGTATGAGAAAGTATCATTTTCTCTCTGTTTTGCTTCCTTTGTGTGAATCCCTGGTGTTCCTGCTATTTCATTATTTTTTTCTATTAAAACTGACCACACTAAGCAGACGAGCACAGCATGGTAAGTTGTTTAGCTGTGGTGGGAAGGTTGCAGCACCTATATACTTGTTTTCCTTGTGCTGGGAACTCTGCCTGCTCTTCTCCAATGATCAGACGTGTCCTGACACACCCCCGTTGCACAGCCAACACACTGGGAAGCTCAGTGTACTCCTCTCCCAACTTTTTTGCAGCTGAGGGAATGTGATCACTTGTAAAAAAAAAAAATGAGAAAAAGGTATTTATAATGTTTTTTTGTTATATATATATATATATATATATATATATATATATATATATATATATATATATATATATATATATATATATACACAAAAGGGTTTTGCCCTTCATTTATATTTTAAACTGAATAGGTTGTTTTTTCAAGGCGATTGTTTACAATCACGTTAAAATAGACAAATGTGTTTTTACCTATTTTGTTACAGCCTTTAGTTCAATGTTTTTGAAATCTGAATTATATGCAATGGATCAGGACACAATAGTCTAAGTTGGTGAAGTAAAATTAGAAAAATATATACATAAAACTATTATTTTCTTTTAGATTCCTTCTTAGCAGTCACTAATAAGGATGGGTGAACGGTTAGGATGGAGCATGAGTTTGGGCCAAACATTGTCTGTTCTCGTGAACAGCCGAATTAAAAGGTCGTTCGAACGTTTGTTCAACCCGCTGAACGACCACAATGCACTGTGCCACTGAACGGTGCATTGAAAGCCCTAATTGGCTAAAGCAATGAAAGCTTTGCCCAATCAGGGCACATAGCACTGTCAGAGCCATGATTGGACGCTGTGATGATGACTGTATCCAATAGGGGTATCAAATATAATCGTTGCATCGGTGCATTGAGATTCGGGTGTTCCCGATTCGGCACCGATGCAGGAGACCGTCATAATCAATGTTTAGCCCCGCCCCTCCCGGCAGAGCGCACGTTCATAGGTTTCCTTCTCTGAGCTCCGTCCAGTGAGCCAGCGATGTTTTCTCCACAGGGCTGAGCTGACAGTCTGTGTTACAGAGCACAGCACAGCACAGCCCCGCCCAGCCCCTCCTTCCTCCACACGAACGTTCTCTCAGCTCCATCCAGTGAGTCAGCGATGCTTCTCCATAGGGCTGAGCTGACTGTGTTACAGAGCACAGCCCCGCCCAGCCCCTCCTTCCTTCACATGAATGGCTGGCAGAAGCTGGACCTTCTATGTTTCCCCGCCCACACTCCGGCCAGCCTGTGTTGTTCTAAAAGAGGATGTGTGGGCGGGAAAGTTCAATCTGAGCAGTCTGCTTGAATCCAACGAGTCTCCTGGAGGCTGGGACTGGCCAAGTAAGTGAGCTTCTCCTCCCTCCCTCTCTCTGCAGCTAAAGATTTGTTTTTCTAGCAGCCTGTGTCACTACCATGCCCTCCTAGGTGTTGTGATGTGGGCTCACACTGACATGCTGCTGTTTGTCTGCAGTGCTGCTGTACTGGCATGTCTGTCTTCCTGCATGTTGCCCCTGGCTCCTTAGAGGTTTCACATTTTTACTGCATGTTCTGAATGTGCACAGAATGTCCTGCATGCTGCATCTTTGGTACACTTTCAGAAAATGCAACAAAAATGTGCAACCTAAAAGTCTGAGGTTCTGCGGCTAAGGAAACCCACCAGTACACCAGCACTGCAGCCAAACTGCAGCACACCCGTGTGAGCCCAAAGGCTTGTATTCACTTGCAGCAGGCACTGCCACTCCTCTGAAAAGTGATCCATGCTCAGGTCACTTTTCAGAGGCATTTGACAGGCAGTGAGTTGATATGTCCTGCCTGTTTTAACCACCTAAATGCCAATCCCTCCAGGTAAATATAGACCATCTCCTGTACTATGTCCGCAGTCTCTGACCATCTCCTGTACTATGTCCGCAGTCTCTGATCATCTCCTGTATCATGTCCGAAGTCTCTGACCATCTCCTCTACTATGTCCGCAGTCTCTGACCATCTCCTGTACTATGTCCGCAGTCTCTGACCATCTCCTGTACTATGTCCGCAGTCTCTGACCATCTCCTGTACTATGTCTGCAGTCTCTGACCAACTCCTGTACTATGTCTGCAGTCTCTGATCATCTCCTGTACTATGTCTGCAGTCTCTGATCATCTCCTGTACTATGTCTGCAGTCTCTGATCATCTCCTGTACTATGCCCACAGTCTCTGATCATCTCCTGTACCACATCTGCAGTCTCTGATCATCTTGCACTGCACTGCAATCGTGATGCATCGTGATGCATCGCGGAATCGAATCGAAACGTGGACTTGATAATCGTAATCGCATCGAATCATGAGACCGGTGAAGATGCGCAGCCCTAGTATCCAATCATAGCTCAATGCTCTTAATCCCGCCCCACACTATAAAAGTATTCTTTCTATAGCGCCCATTTGTAGAGTGATGGCGGCGTGGCGAGAGACAGAACAGTGTTTAGTGCTATTAGACAGTTAGTGTGCTATAGTGTGCTATTCGGATTTTATTGTCAGTAAAATATCAGTTTAGTGTGCATCTAGGTATACTTCACTGTGAGTGCAGTGCGACCATTGATCTTTACATTAGTGTTAATGTAGGGATAGTTCAGTCATTGTGAGTGTAGTGCGACCACCATTCATCTTTACATTAGTGTCAATCTAGTTCAGTGAGTGTAGTGTGACCATTCATCTTTAAATTAGTGTCAATGTAGCGATAGTTGAGTCATTGTGAGTGTAGTGTGACCACCATTGATCTTTACATTAGGCCACGCACACACGATCAGACATGTCCGATGAAACATGTCCGACGGACTGTTTTCATCGGACCAGGCTGAAGTGGTCTGTTGGTCTGATGTGCGTACACACCATCGAACCAAAATCCCCTCGGACCAGAACGCGGTGACGTAGAACACAACGACGTGATGAAAAAACGAAGTTCAATGCTTCCAAGCATGCGTCGACTTGATTCTGAGCATGCACGGGATTTTGGTCCGATGATTTTGTGTACTAACCATCGAACATGTCCGACGAACAGGTTTCCAGCGGACAGGTTTCTAAGCATGTTTTGAAACTTTTGTCCGCAGGAAAACAGTCCGATAGGCCGTACACGCGATCGAACATGTCCGCTAAAAACTGGTCTGCGGACCAGATTCAGCGGACATGTTCGATCGTGTGTACGCAGCCTTAGTGTCAATGTAGGGATAGCTCAGTAAGTTTGAGTGTAATGACCGATTAACAGTTTTTTTTCTGTGCATTACTGCAAGTTTGTGGCATATAGTTCTGTGCATTACTGTAAGTTTAACGCCATATAGTTCTGTGCGTTACTGCAAGTTTAACGTCATATATTTCATTGCGCTAATGCAAGTTTAATGTCATATAGTTCTATGTGTAACTGCAAGTTTAACACCATACATTACTGCATGTTTAAAGCCATATAGTTCTGTGCGTTACTGCACTATTATAGTGAATCTGTGGAGTGTGTCTGTGTCGTGAATACTCAAACTAAAGCGCACCAATCACCACTTTTCTTTGATTAAAGTGCATCCATGTACACATTTACATATCTTTATTGCTCGCCCCATCATGCCTGGGAGGACAGCAAGGAGAGGCAGATGTTCCAATGGCATTGTAAGGGGCCGGCAGTGTATATGCCCACAGGTAAAGGTGGACGTAGTCAGTCCTCAGGCAGGGCATCTGTTTAGTGATGTTGCCATGCTTTACAGCCACAGCATACAGAGGTGGTGGACTGGCTTTCTAAACCGTCTTCATCCTCCGTCACACAAGCAGAGACTGCAGCTGCCAGAGTTGCAAAACTTGCCTCCTTTCCACAGCTATTCCTGCCATAGCCCCAGCATCAGGCATGGAGGAGTGAGCAAAGTTATTTGGCCATTACTCGATTCAGATGTTGGTTCTGACTCTGAGGTTGAGGAAGGCAGGAACATGAGCCCACAGAGAGGGGAAACACTGGTACACAAATTGGCAGTCACGTTCCCCCCAGCTGCAACGTATTGCCAAGTTGTCTCCAGTGGATGGAGGAGATGATGATGATAAGGTCACTGACTCGAATTGGGTTTCCGGATAGAGCAGAAAGATGAAAGTGAGGGTGAGGTACAACCCCAACAAGGCAGCCATCATGGAAGAGTAGAGAGCAGCCATCCTATTCCATCACATTTTGGAGCTGTTATCTCCCGGTTCACTTACCATAGCTCAGCTATCTGAGCCTTTTTTAGCACATGTTCAGCCTATCGCACTGTTTCTATTTGCAAACTTTGTCTCAAGCACATCAAGCGTGGCAAAAACACCAACCATTTGGGTACCACACGCTTAACAATACATTTAACCTCCCATCACTCAGCCCATATGCAATAGCACCTAAAAGCCACACAAAAGGGATGCAAATCTGCCCCTCCTCCTTACTCACCTCAGTCTGTCCTTGTTATACCTCATGACCTCTCAGCAGCCTCCACTGACAGGTGGTATAGCGCAGGGGGTCCCAGGTCCTTGCAGCACATCAGCCAGCAGCATACCACCAGCTGTAGACTATAGCCAAATCTCTGCCCCATCTGCTGCAGCAGAAAAAAAATACAGTCTCTGCCACCCACATGCCCAGTGTCTAAATGCAAGCTTGTAAAAGCTGCTGGCTCTACAACTTCTGCCTTTCCACCTGGTGGATTCTGCCCCCTTCAATGAATTTGCAGAATGTGCTGCACCACAATGGCAGTTCCCCAGTCTATACTTCTTTTTACGTAAGTCTATTCCATCTCTCTACCAGCACATGGAAGGCAATGTTGTGGTATTGGCAAGGCAGTTAGACGCAAAGTCCAAGTTACTGCTGACATGTCCAGCAAGCATTGGCAGGGATAATATATTTCGCTCACAGCACACTGGGTAACTCTGCTTGCAACTCAGAAGGATGCAGGATAGGGCGCAGTGCTGCAGCTTGTTGTGCCCCCAAATCTCCATACAGCTGGTGATGCCAGATTCGTCAACTCTACCCCCTCCTCATCCTCCTCCTCCATGCCCTCTTCTGCTGAATTGTCCTATGAAACTCAAGAAACCCATACGCGTTAAGAGGGCTATTTAATGAGTCAGGCTAAATGGTGCCATGCAGTGCCTCAGCTGGTGAATGATGGTGTGTGATAATGGCACAAACCTCCTGTCCGCCCTTAGACAGGGAAAATTGACACGTGCCATGCCTGGCACATGTCCTCAATTTGGTGGTGCAGCGCTTCCAAAAAAGGGTTGGAAGATCTGCTAAAGCAGACCAGAAGAGTTTAGCCATTTTAGGTGGACATACATAGCCAGTGCTCGGTTAGCTGAAATTCAGCAGAAAATCCACCTGCCCGTAAACCAACTTGACTTTGGCAATGCTACAGCGGCTGCACATGCAGTCCGTCAAAAAGTACCTGTGTGAATATAGCACTACGATAGGCTCAGACCGGCTTGGCTTTTTTTTCCCACGCCAATGGCTACTCATAAAGGATGCATGCACTGCACTGTCACCATTTGAGGAGGGAAAAAGGATGGCGAGCTGTGACAATGCATGCATCAGTGACATAATTCCTGTTGTGTTCCTGCTGGAGCCGACTGTGATTGGCATTATGGACAAGGCACTCAAGGCAGAGCAGCAGGGGAAAGAGAAGGACTTCCTTTCCTCTCAAGGCCCACTTTATGCAGACACCATTGTTCCTGGAAGACGTCATCTGTGACAAACGACGTAGGGAAGAGCGGCGTGCTGACGTCACCGCTTACCGACAATCCGGAAGGACGAGCGAAAGTATTGAGCCGGCCGGCTTTTACCTAACACGCTTATTTTACAAAGAAACATGTGAGTTTTATTTTTTATTTTAATAAACGCGATTGCCTACAATACTACTCTATGAGTTTCCTTCTCTCCATACCCTCGGATGTGGCATTGATCGATTCTGGATCATCTGTATGAGGAGGTGGACGGCTGAGGACTATTAGGAGCAGCACAGTATAAACACAAATGCAGTTTTTAAGTTGGAGCTGGTAAGCAGGCATTTTTTATAGAGGTGGAGGTGCCTTTGATTGACTTCACTCGAAGATTCTTCTTCTAACACTTTTCGGGTGTTTATAGGACACAGATGGACTCTTGCTTCACAGATTTGATTGTGATTTTGCTTGGACTTTTCTGTTTCACCTCACTTGTGGTTCATTTTAAGTTTTTATCATCCATGAAGGAACTTGGTGTTCACTTAAGTATATAGATCCACCTATTTACAATTTTTTTTGCAGCGCAGCATATCTTTAGAGTTATAATATTTTATGTGTATCGCACATTTTTTTGCAGCAGCAGCACAACACAATTTATTTTGTCACAACAATTTTTTTATTTTATTTCCAGTAATTTTTTCCCATTGACCATTGTTCCTATGCCACAGAACACACAAGAGGTAAGAGGAGGAGGAGAAGGATTCTGGCAGTTTCAGAGGCATTGAAGCAGAGGAAGACATACGTCAAACAGTAAGAGATTCTTGGGAGTAGTACATGGCTGGGAGGAGACAGTTCCAGATACTCTAATCCTCAGTGACCCTGAGGAGCCTGCTTCTCATGTCTCCGCAAACATGCGGTGCATGGGCACCCCCATGCTTCAAAGCCCGCGAAAGGACCCAAGAATACGTGCCGTAAAGGAGAAGGAACACTATTGGTTGGCAACCCTCCTTGACCACCGTTATAAGGGGAAAGTCTCAGAACTCATCCCATCCCCCCAGCGAGTGCAGAAGATAAAATCTCTCGAGGACACCTTAAAGAGAAGTTTATTTAATGCTTTACCTGATTCTAGTAGGTTACGGTCTTGTTAAAAACGTAGTTTTGTGGCTTCTGTTGGTGAAGAGAGGAGCAGTGGAGAAGGTGGCCACCCAAGTGATCCATTTCTCAATTTGTTTAGTGCTCGCTGCCCAGTGCTGTCAGCTTTCACATCCCATCAGTAGCGTCTGCATCACATGGTGGATGATAATCTAGGGGTGAAAGCATGGATGGAGAGCTTTCTAGTTGACGATCCACTGGCTTACTGGGTCATGAAAATAGACCACTGGCCAGAACTTGCCCAGTATGCTATTGAGTTGCTGGGCTGCCATGTGTTCCAACGTGCTTTCCGAATGGGCATTCAGTGCTGCTGGAGGTTTTGTTACTGATCATAGAACGCATATGTCCACAGACTCGGTGGACCACCTGACTTTTATCAAAATGAATCAGTCCTGGATTTCCAGCACCTATGAAGCATCTGATGCCGATGTCACCGATTAAGTGTTTTTGGGATGTAAAATCTTGTGCAATTATGCACGAATGTATGTTATTTGCGAGAGGGGGTGGCGCTGCAGGGCCCTCTATAGACGGCCGCCAGAACTGCGGTTAAAATGTCAAAATGACATTTTAGCCAAATAAAAGTTCTTAAAGGGCCCGTTTTTTTATTTTTATTTAATTTTTTTGTGACTGCGGGAGGGGGGCGGCGCCCGTGCGTCCCTATGGATGGGCCGCCACTGCCTAAGACCCAATTGGCTGTGGGTCCTAAGTCCTGATTGACCAGGAGGAGAAGCAACTTCCGGGACTCAGAGGGGGAAGCAAGGGGGGAGCCACAACCTAGATGGGTAAGTGCAGGGGCTGCCAGGGAGCTTGGCATGCGATGGGTGAGCAATACGATGATCAAGCGACAAGTGAGAAAGCAGTGATCGAGCGAGCGAAAGGGGTGTCTGGCTGGCTGGGGAGACTGTGCCCCCCCCCCCCAAGAAAATTAAGCACCTGCGGCCACAGCCTCTGGCTATCAAATGTTTAGGTATTTTTAGTACAGATTAGCACATAATATACTGTATACATCCTTAAAAATTCAGTGTTTGAGGTCAAAAGAAGAATCACGAAAAAAAGTTAAGTATTCTGATGGGTCATTTGACCTAAATAACTCATTAATTTTTGTCATAACGAATGGTACTTTTTTTCACAAAGAAAAATTTGACTTCAAATTAAGTGTGTATTGTAAATATTTTATGAACTTGTCAGTTGTAGCTGCTCAGGGCTTGAAATCAGTCTTTATGTCAAATAACTATTAGACATTATTAATTATATATAAATGTGTGAACTTTATATAGCCAAGCTTTTTACGTATCGCTCTCTGAAATGTGGCTGAGAGGGAGAGGCCTCAGTTCACATACTGTAGAGGCTAATCCATGAGAGATGGAGGATGGCATTAGCAGTGATGACCAAATCAATTTAAAGATACACTCCAGGCACATACAGTATATAAGACAAAAATGAATGCTGTGCATTCATCAATATATCTGTAGCACCCTCTAATGTGTGGTATTAGCCTTTATATAGCACCCTCAAAGGTAGGTATTAGAAGAAAGTATCGTTTTGGGTCTTTCATTAGATAAATTTACAATGTTCTCTGCCTACCAGGGAGCAGGATCTATTAGTAAGGTCTGCTTGTGGTGTTCAGGTGCAGCTCAGCTTGTCTGAAAGTTTCACATTGGTCCAATAGGGAGGCATATTGGACAGTGGGAGAAAACCTGACAAGTGAGGGCACAGACATTTTTACAGCCCTGACTATTGGCAGAGGTAAGTGCCTCATTGCATGCTGGGTGACTGTATAAATCCCAAGGGCACACATTATCAGGGTCATCGGCTGGAGAACAGGGTCCCAGAGGGAGGGGGTGGCTGCCCCTCCTCTGTAGAAGTTGCCATGGGGCCTTGGGTAGTCGACCTGAGGCTTTAAAGTGAGAGAGAAGCTGAACCCAGAGGTCCTGCAGAGCTGACTGGAAGGGAAACACCAGGAAAGATCTGATTCTGCCTACTGTAAGTACAGATCTGTGTCGTGGGGCCAGTCTTGTAAGGGCAATTCCTTCAGTTGGAAGGATCAGTGGACGGGGGTCAGTCAAGGGGATGCTAGATAGTGTCCTGAAGAGAAAATAGTTGCAACAAGTCTTCTGCTAGAAAGAGCAAGAAGACCAAATTCTTCAATACATGTGGCAGTATGGTAAAAGCAGAGTCTGCTTCCACAAGTATTCCGATGAGGCCAATTGAGAGTTGTACTTATCTGCTGTGAATAGTTTCAGTTGGAGTATCCCACTCTTCCCTTCTCCCATCCAAAATCAACATTAAATATATTAAAAAAACAAATACCCTGGCCTGTTTATGGAGTAACGAGCTAACGGGATAAAGGGGTGATATGTGAAAACCCTCCAGCAACTGTCTGCAGCAGGTAATCAGAGGAAGGCCTAAGTCAACACACAGCAAGCCCTACGGGGACAGTGATACATTTAGAATAGGCAAATTCTAGTTTAGCTCAGGGCTAAGCCTAAGCTGTAAATCTAGGTCAGAGTTCAGTGATTTAGGGCTAGATAACTCATCCTGACAACTCCACTAGTGCCTCCCCTGCTCTTGGAAATATTCCACGGCTAGTGGGAGGAAGTTAGAAGGAGCTGCCTGGAATAGTTATGAGGCCTCAGCCAATCCCCAGTAGTGGGCAGGCAGGAAGAAGAAGTTTACCTCATAAATAGACATGAGCCATGCCAGCAGGGGCTGTTGGGTGAAAGATGGAGATGCAGTGTTAAGGAGACCGTCAGTGGCCCTTTAGCCACACCCCCTAGTCTGGGTGGGGTGTGTGCAGGCTCAGTCGTTGGAAGGATCCTGCCATAACACACAAGGGGAAGTCTTTCCTGGAGGCATGGAAGCAAGAGAGAGGACAGTGTGTGTAGATCAGCACTGCTGGGGACCAACAGGGGGGGAGGGGGGACTTCTACATGTAGGCATTCTCCCTGAAGACAGCAATGTGCTTAAATCTTCCTGAGAATCAGCTGGGTGGGCTGGTGAGAGTCAGCTGGGTGGGCTGGTGAGAGTCAGCAGGGTCGACTGGTGAGAGTCAGCTGGGTGGGCTGGTGAGAGTCAACTGGGTGGACTGGTGAAGAGTCAGTTTGGAGGACTGGTGTGGAGAGAGTTAGCCTGGAGGGCTAGTGAAAGCGGCAGCTGCAGCCAGGTGGGTTGACAGTACCTGAATAGGTGGTGCTGGGATCAGTAGCCATAGAAGAGATGTACAAGCTGTTCACTGTATTCTGCTACACAACGAGGGGCAACAATATTTCTGGCATGTTAACAGTAATTTTCTGAATGTATAGCATGTTTAAAGAGATAAAACATGGAAAATGTGCATGTATTGCAGAGCTGTACTAAATGATTTTTTTTTGGATTTCTTACCTAGGCATCTGCCTTAAAATGCATCTAAATTTCTAGATGGGGACATTAATCAATCCTGTCGCATTGGCAAAGCAATGCTAAACAGAAGCAACAAGACCCACTGCGAGACAGATTTATTACAAGCTTAGAGCCCAAGTCATAAATTCTTTCTTTGGCTGCGATCCACTTTGAGACCTGTTCTTACACTTTTTATTTACATTTAAAAACCGGCATTTATGCTAGAAAACGATTAAAGCTGAGGTCCACACAAAAATGGAACCTCCGCTGTCCGGATTCCTCCCTCCGGTGTCACATTTAGCACCTTTCAGGGGTGAGGGGGGAGCAGATACCTGTCTAAGACAGGTATTTGCATCCACTTCCGGGCATAGACCCCCGAATTATCTGCCACAGTCTACGCCACTTACGGCGCCCCCCCCCCCGCTGTCTTCTGGGAGACACACTGGTCTAAAAAGACAGCGAGGACCAGTGGCATTGCGCTGTGCGAGTTGCTCATGTGCAGTAGGGAACCAGGAAGTGACGCCGCAATGTGTCACTTCCCGATTCCCTTACCGAAGATGGCGGCGGCAGCTTACGAGGACCGAGGGACAAGTCGGCCTCGGGTGCCTACATGTCAGGCGCGCTGGACAGGTAAGTGTCCTTATTTTAAAAGTCAGCAGCTGCAGTACAGCGGAAAAAAAACAGCGGACCTCCACTTTAAGAACCCCCAAACATGTTATATTGTTTTAAGCTGAAGCCCTAGAGAATTCAATGGGGTGTGTGTTGCAATTCTTTACGTCACATGGTATTTGCGCATCGGTTTTTCAAACTCAATTTTTTGAGGAAAAAATACATTATAATACTCAATTGTCTGGTAAAAAATAAAAGATGATATTTTAGCAAGTAAATGGGTACTTAACATGTCACACTTTAAAATTGTGCATGCTCCCGGAATGGCAACAAACAAGGATAATTTAAAATCCCCATAGGTGGCGCTTTAAAAGCCTTTACAGGTTACCAATTTAGAGTTACACAATGGTCTAGTGCTAGATTCATTGCTCTCGTTATAACGTTTATGACAATACCTCACATGTGTGGTGCAAACACTGTTAACATATGACTATGCATTTGCCTCTGCACATAGGCATGACGCAACTAAGCACACGTAACAGGTAAAATTATTATGTATGTTATTATATTTTTACTTATTTTTACATTGCCCCTTTAATTTCGTTTTGATTACTTTTATTGCTATTACAAGGAATGTAAATATCCCTTGTAATGGCATTAGGCAGTAACAGGTTCTCTTTACTGAGAGACCAGATCTTCCATCTGTCCTGAAAGCATCTGATCAAACCAAGATTAGTTTGAGTAGATGAATTGTTTACATCCAGCAGTTACCTAATGAACTGAAAACTGGGTTGTCAGCCCATGGCTTCTGATACATCTAGGATGCTCCAACAGTGAGATCTCCTAGCCATGATTCCCAATTCTGCTCCTGTTGACCTGAGACTAGCTTCATGCCCACCAGCTTTATGTTATTTTCACATGCACTCTTGTCTTGCAGCACTTGGGTTCTTGGTTTAAACCCCAAGCAGAACACTACCTGCATGGAGTTTGCATGTTCTTCCTGGTTTTCCTCCCACACTCCAAAGACATGCTGGTAGAAATAATTACCTCCTGCCAAAACTGGCACTAGTATGCATGTCAGATAGGGACCTTAGTTATGTAAACTTATCAAGGGCAGGGACTGATATGAATGTTCAGTGTGTAAAGAGTAGGCATGTGCATTTCGTTTTGTTCCGAATCGAAATTCGGACGAATTTTCCATTATTCAGACATTCGGATGCATACGAATTCCCGAATTGCAATATTAGCAAATTTACCGATTCAGAACAAATGTTTTCGATTCCGAATCGAAAACCCGCGGACTAAATTCGATCGGAATTCGAAAAAAAAAATTATATTTGAATTTAATTCGAAAAAAATTATATTAGAAAAGAGACTATTTGTTTTCTAATCTGGTTGAAATATTTTCGATTTCGACCGGATTTTTCGAAATTCGGTCAAAAACGAACGAATTCCGAAAACGAATTCAACACATGTAACGAACCTAACTTAACTAAATTAATTAAATTGAAACGGAACTAAACTAATTTTTTACTTTTGCACATGCCTAGTAAAGAGTTGTGTACATTGTTTGTGACATATAAATATTTCTAATCAATAAATAATTAATTTAGCCACTTACCACTTGTACTGCGGGCGAGTGGACACTGTAGGCAAAGCAACGTACCTGTACATTGCTGCCTACGTTTGTGTTTAGAGCGTGCACACCCCACCCAGCACCAGCTGTTATTGAACACAGTGGGAGCCTGTCAGCAATTCCCAGCCAATGATTCATGGCCCTGACCTGATTGGCTGTGCACTACCATCGTGCTTATATAATTTAAAACGCTACTCACATTTACCTGGTGCTTGCAGCGCATCAGGCTATAACAGGCCAAAATACCAGTCTGAGATCCGGTATCTCTGTGCTGTAGCAGTAACCACTGGTGCCCCATGGACTCCCAGCCCAACGTTGGATTTGGGTGCTGTTTCTGGAAAAGAAGACAGGTGACCCTGTATCGACACGCGTTCGGAAGAGGCAGGGACGGAGACAGCACCCGAATCCAACATGGAACTAGGAGTCCATGGGCGTCAGTGGTTACTGCTACAGTATGGAGATACCAGATCACAGACTGTATTTTTAACCTGCTATGGCCTAATGCAATGCAAGCACCAGGTAAATGTCAGTGTTAATTTTAAAAGGAAGAAATAGCTGTTTTAAACTATATAGCACTATTTACTGTGGCTACTGTTTCAAAGTGAGGCCGCAATATTTGAGGAGAGATATCCAGGCGATCCAGATCACAGTATTCAGCACAGGAGAGTCTAAATTGCTATATTTGACCAAACTCAACTTTTGAGGTCGCACAGAGCGAAGTAGGAATACATTTGAGGGAGGAAGCACACTGAGGTGTCACTTAAGTTCTATTATCACATCACCATTGGAAGAATTTGGATTAAGAAGCATTTTTACTGTGAATGATGTACGGATGGTGGGATTTACCATGTAAAATATCATACAGACTGCACTTATTGTATACTTATTACTTATAATATTGATTATGATTTTGTATACATTAATATGCACACTGGTATTGCATGTTTTTTTCAGTATTAAGGATCACATTGGCACATTGTGATTGGGAGTATTGTCTTTACTCACGTTTGAGTTTTTCCATTTATTTTAAAAATTTTTGCAATGCAACTTTGTACTTTTTATACGTTTATTTTATGTGTGATTTTGAATCAATTACACAGCACGTCACATAATTAATTTAAGTATAATTTGCACATCATATGGGATTGTGATTTGTGTCTGCAGCAATTCTAGTTATTTTGTGAATACGCATGGCAGCTCGCAAGATTTGTTTATAATCAAAGTAAAAAGTTGTGTTTTTTTTTTTCAAATTTTTAATAATTTATGTTATATATCTCAAAAAAAAAAAAAACTCACTGGTAATCCATTACCACCAAAATAAAGCTTTTTACCATTTATTTTGCTTTATATTGGCTTTTAAAATGTATATTGGCAATTTAGAAATTGGATGAAATTTGAGCTTTTTGAAATTTTGAAATTGCATTTTTTTTCTTTTTCTGTTATATGTATCTCAAAAAATTAAAAACCCACTGGTGATCAAATACCACCAAAATAAAGCTTTATTTGTGTGAAAAATTATTGTGTGGGTACAACATTCTGTTGTGTGACCGCGCATCTACCAGTTAACCACTTCAGCTCCGGAAGGTTTTACCCCCTTCCTGACCAGAGCACTTTTTACAATTTGACACTGTGTCACTTTAATTCGGAATTGCGCGGCCATGCGATGCTGTACCCAAACACAATTTGTGTCCCTTTTTCAAATAAATACAGCTTTCTTTTGGTGCTGTTTGATCACCTGCGGTTTTTATTTTTTTGCGCTATACACAAAAAAAGAGCAACAATTTTGAAAAAAAAAAATGTTTTACTTTTTTCTACAATCAATATCCCCAAAAATGTTTTTGAAAAACAAATCAGTTTATGCCAATGTATATCCTTCTACATATTTTTTAATATGCGGTTTGCGCAAAAGTAATTGCGTCTACAAACTATGGGAAAGATTTATGGCATTTTTATGACATTTTTATTATTTTCTTACATGCAGTGATCTGCGATTTTTAGCAGTAGTGCGACAATGGAATGGACAGATTGTACACTTTTGACACATTTATACACCGATCATTGGTTTAAAAATGCACTGATTACTGTGTAAATGACACTGGTAGGGAAGGAGTTAACACTAGGGGGCGATCAAGGGGTTTAATGTGTGTTCCCTCAGTGTGTTCTAACTGTATGGGGATAGGACTGAGTAGGAGAGGAGACATATCGCTGTTCCTACTTACTTGGAACAAACAATATGTCTCCTCTCCTCTGACAGCACAGGATTTGTGTGGACTGGCGCTCGTGCATGCGATCGTGTGTGGTCAGCGGAGATCATGACTTCTGGCCATGTGCATCAGGTCCTCCACGATGCAGCGGGTGCGCAAGCCCTCTGGCGGCTCTTAAAGGAAACCCCCGTACCCAAACGGGATTTCAGGCAGGGGAGCCAATCTGCCCCCATAAATACATGTGAGCCGGTTGGGAACTTTTTAAAGTAGCACAGTGCTGAATAGCAAAAAATAGTCTGGTCATGAAGAAGGTAAAAGCTTTTGAAGCTGAAGTGGATAAAGAAATATCACAGCACATAGAGTTCATGCCCTTTATAATGTCTGCCACCGAGACGTAGACCCAGAAACTCAAGTGAAACATCCTCCTCCTTAAAAAACATGTTTTGGCCTTCATGATGCTGTTTGTTCACTAAGATTCTCTAACAAACCTCTTTATAGAACAGCTGTATTTATACTGAGATTAAATTACACACAGGTGGACTCTATTTACTAATTAGGTTTACTAATTAGGTGATGGCAATTAATTCCACTAGATTTTAGTTAGGGGTATCAGAGTAAAGGGGCTGAATACAAATGCACATCACACATTTCAGTAGGGTTGTCCCGATACCACTTTTTTAAGAAGTACCGATATTTTTTTTCAAGTACTCGCCGATACCGAATACCAATACTTTTTCTAGTTTTTGGTAGATGTTTTTTAAGGAGGAGGATGTAACACTTGAGTTTCTGGGTCTACGTCTCGGTGGCAGAATCTTTTCTAAGATTCAGAGAGCCATTACGCCTATCTAACTGGTGTTAGACTGTAATAAATTTAAATTACGCGCATTTTCTAGCTAGTCGAAAACCTCAAACCATGAATAGACGGCTGCGGGCTTCAATTCGACTGGATTAAGTGTTTGTACGCCTTCAGATCTACGCTGCAATAAAATTGCGGCCACTGGGTGGACTTCCCGTCGTTTTCCGCGTCGGGGTATGCAAATGAGCTTTTGCCGACGATCCCCGAAATTACGATCTTCAATCGCAATCTCTTACGGCACCTTTAGTCATCTTTTATTTGCGTAACACTATACCAGCTTTTTGCTGCTCTAATATTAGACAGCCCATGTTAAGTATGGCCGTCGTTCCCACGTCGAATTTCTAAGTTTTCCGACGTCTTTTATTATTTTTAACGTAAGTCGTCCGGGAATAGGAATGTTCGTAAACGCCGCTACTCAAACAACGAATGACGTAACAATGTGATTTTGCGCAATGCACGGCGGGAAATTTCAGAACAGAGCATGCGCAGTTCGATCGCCGCGGGGACGCGCTTAATTTAAATGCTTCACGCCCCCCAATCGCGTATTTCGATTACGCGGCGAGAAATAGACTACGCCACCGTAGCGTACGGGCAAAAATCTACCAGGATTCGGTGTAGAGCCTGGTAAAATACGGCAGCGTAGAGTATTTCGATTACACAGCGGAATATTAAGTGTATGTGAATCTACCCCTTTGCATTTTGCTGAGTTATTATAATATTTTTCACAGGGCATAAGCATTTTTTCCCCAGAGTTTTAGCACATGCAGCTTTACAAAAAGCACATACCTCCCAACTTTTTAAAATGGGAACTAGGGACACATCTTATCAAAAGTATGTAGGCATAGGAGACACCCCCTAAAGTAGAATTAAACAAAAAAAACGGTTAAAGGGGTTGTAAAGGTTAGTTTTTTATTTTCTAAATAGGTTCCTTTAAGCTACTGCATTGTTGGTTCACTTACCTTTTCCTTCGATTTACGTTCTAAATGTTTTTTTTCTTTGTTTTCTTTGTCTGAATTTCTCACGTCCTGTTCCTTCTCAGAAAGCTGTTCTGGCTGACTAAACCCCAGCCAGGACGGCTTGGATGATGGTGGTAAGCTTACACGGAGGAGCAGGAAGTGATAAATTCAGACAAAGAAAAAAAAAACATTTAGAAGGGAAATCAAAGGAAAAGGTAAGTGAACCAACAATGCACTAGCTTAAAGAAATCTATTTAGAAAATAAAAAACAAACCTTTACAACCCCTTTAAACTCACAAGTGTTTTTTTTTACCACTAATATTCCTTTATATTGGCTTTTAAAACTTATATTGGCCATTTAAAAAATTTATGAAAGATTTAGCACTTGGAAACACTTTAAAGATAAATAGTGCATTTTATATACAACTACTGTATATAGATCAGACCAAAATGAGGGACAGATGAGGAGGAAAGACGGACAAAGGGATTCTAAATCGCGGACAGTCCCTCGAAATCAGAGACAGTTGAAAGCATTTTAAAGTAAGAAACATACAAAGCACATTAGGGCTTAGTCACACATCAGCTGAGGCCTGTACACTGTGAATCAGCTGCATGTTTGGAGCCGTAAGGCGCTGCATGCAGACAGCCCATGTAAGTCTATGGGACGCAGTGACTGTACAGACACAGACACTCATTCTAATTTGACAGGCATGCAGGTAGGGGAGGACTGACAACTCATGGGGCCCACGGGCAATAGGAGATTATGGGGCCCCCAGGCAATAGATTATGGGGCCACACAGTATACACACACACATACACACACTGAAAAGGTACTGGAGAGGTGGGGCAGCTATAATCTTGGGATTTTAAAAAAAAACACAGATTTGTACATATTGTCCCTGTTTTTTCTGAGGCTGGCAACCCGATGGGGCCCCCTAGTGGCATGGGGCCCTCGGGCAGTGCCCGAGTGCCCGAATGGTTAGTCCGCCCCTGCATGCAGGTGAAGGTGGGAGACCCCAAACACAGACAATGTGTATTCGGAGCCACTAACTCTTACCTGTACGTCTATGTAGAGGGTTCCTTTTACGTGGACACAGTAAACAGAATTATTTGTGGTAGTTATATGATTATAAGTATAATAAAATAAGCACTTACAGCTTTCAAGTTGCAGAGTGCAGGTCTGCTTATCCATGGGATATTTGGTTAAATCCATGCTGCATGCTACAGTGGTCGTTATCCTGCAAGAAATAAATCACCATGATTGAACTGCACCGGGATGATACACCAAATTAAATTACAATGCTGATGGAAGACAGTGTACTCTCCGTGTCATAAGGAAACATCCCCAAAATTTATATTTCTTTATTTCTCCGGTAATAACAGCTGACAGATTTCAGGTGGTGCAAATGAATCTGACAGAATAAAAGAGATCCAGAACATAACAGAGATCCCCGAACTCCATGAGATTGACAGTTGTGTTCCAGCAGCCAGGCAGGAAAAGCTCTGAAGAATTTCAGTTTATTTTATGTATAAACAGTACTGCGTGACAGTATAGGCACTTACAGCAGGCGCCGAAGATCTGGAAATAAATTTTGGAAGGAAATGAAGAACTAAAGTCATATCTGCTCCGGAGCTCCCAGCACGGGGGGCCTGTAAACAAAGAGCGTCAGCTGTAAAAGACTACCCCTGGCTGACTGCATAATGATTTGTGCAGACGGCAGCAGAATTTGGGAAATATATGGGATAAAATGAAAAGAAACCTGTCAGTATAGATTTTTTTTAGCTGAACCCATCCTTTGTCTATGCAGGGTAAGACAAAAGTTTACATTAAAGCAACCCTGTCAGGATAAATGTAAAAAGTTTAAAAACTAAAAAAAAAAAAAAAACTTTGGCGGCCTGTTCACACTGATCCATACACAAAAAGCATTTTAGTGTACAGTCTAGCGTTGGCTCTGTGTCAGTGGTGGGGGAGTCAAACCCCCCCCCCCCCCCAGAACATGCGAAAAGACAAAAAATTGGTGCAAACATACGAATACCGTTAAAGTCTATGGGAGATGAGCATGAACAATCAAAAGTGTTTATTTTAAAGGCTTATATGCAAGTTATTGGCATAAAAAGTGTTTGGGGACCCGGGTCCTGCCCCAGGGGACATCAAGGCAAAAAAAAAAAAAACTTAAACCCCCCTCCCGACCGATTTCCAGCTTTCAGCGCTCTCACTCTTTGAATGACAATTGAGCAATAGTCATACAACACTGTACCAAAATAAAAAAATTATAATTTTTTCCCCACAAATAGAGCTTTTCTTTGGTGGTATTTGATCACCTTTTTGTTAAAAAATAAAAAAAGACTGATTAAAAAAAAAAAGTTTTCTATTTGTTGCTTTAACATTTTGCAAACGGGTAATTTTTCTCCTACATTGATGTACACTGATGAGGCTGCACTGATGGGCACCAATAGGCTGCTTTGATGGTTACTGATAGGCTGCACTGATGGGCACCAATGGGTTGCACTGATGGGCATCAATAAGGCGGCACTGATGGGCACCGGTAAGGCGGCACTGGTGGGCACTGATAGGAGGCACTGGTGGGCAATGAGAGGAGGCACTTGTGGGCACTGAGAGGTGACACTGAGAGGTGGCACTGAAGGGCATTGATAGGTGGCACTGGTGGGCACTGATAATTGGCACTAATAGATGGCACTGATATGTGGCAGTGATGGGCACTGATGGGTGGCAGTGATGGGCACTGATCAGCACTGGTAGGTGGCACTGATGAAGCACTGATTGGCAGCACTGCTAGGTGGCACTGGTGAGGCACTGATAGGTGGCACTCGTGGGCATTAATAGGTGACACTGTTTTGCACTGGTGGGCACTGTGGGCACTAGCAGGTGGCACTAGGAGGTGGCACTGGCAAGCGGTACTGGCAGGCACAGAAGAGGCGGATGTGCCTCTTCCTCTTCGGGACCGATGTCTCTTGCACAAAAGCCAGTGATCTACTTTTTTTTCTCCTCACACTGTCAGTACGAGGAGAGGAAAAAAAAAAAGATTACCAAGCTTTTGATTACATCACGTGATCACCTGTCATTGGCTGACAGCTGATCACGTGGTAAGGGGCCAGGATCAGTGACTCGGTGATCACAGCACGCGCTGCGCGCGGCCTGCAGGCGGCATGCGGGGAAAGTGCAAAGGGGAGAACGTCTATTAATTTGGCTATAGCGCGGATGGGAAGTAGTTAAATATCGTGCCTGGGGGTCTCCTTAGTCTGCCTGTAAATTGCCACATTTTTCTCATATGTTTTACTGTGCCGCAGCAAAATTACATTTCTAAAAAGAAAACATGTCATTTAAAATTGCGGTTGTAATGTATTGCCAGATCCCAGCAATATTGCTAAAAATCTATGAAAAAAATCACCCAAAGTTAAAAATAAATCGCGTGAGGTCCCCCCAAAATTCAAACTTATCGAGCGCCCCCCCTCCTGAACCATACCAGGCCACTTGCCCTCAACATTTCTGATTCTGATAAGCCCCCTGCCCACAGACCCCCACAACCACCAGGCAAAGGCTGTGGGGATGAGGCCCTTGTCCATATCAACATGGGGACAAGGTGCTTCGGGTGGAGCCTAAAGCACCCTCCACATGTTGAGGGCAAGTGGCCTGGTATGGTTTTACTGGCTGCTTGCTTGGATAAAGGTCTGGTATGGATTTTGGGGGACCCCACGCCATTTAAAACAAAAAATTGGCCCAAAGTTCACCTTAAAATCCATACCAGACCTGAAGGGCCTTTTTTATAATTGTATTATATTTTTTTGTTTATAGCACAAAACATTAAAAACACAGAGGTGATCAAATACCACCAAAATAAAGCTCTATCTGTGGGAAAAAAAGGACATCAAATTTGTTTGGGAACCATGTTGCATGACCGCGCTACTGTCATTCAAAGTGTGACAGTGCTGAAAGCTGAAATTTTGCCTGGGCAGGAAGGGGGTATATGTGCCCAGTAAGCAAGTGGTTAATACAAGTGTTTTAGCTTGTGTTGCCTCAGCACAAAAGTGTGCATGGAGAGAGTTTCTACCCCTTCCCTACTCCATCAGGATACACTTTCTGCTCAGGTGCTAATATGAAGAGTGACAAATGTCTTTATAGTGGGATTTTGCTGTGAGAATCGTTGATATTACATACTTTGTCACCTGCAAACTGCTGTAGATAAACCACATTTCAATATATAATTGGGCACAATGGATATTCATCATCCTGTGCTGCCATAGCTAAATACAATGTGTAATAAATAATATTTACAGAGCACTCAATTCCCTGTCTCGCCTTATCAAATTTGTCAAGTGTCTGGAAATAGATGGTTATGCTTGATACTGTAAAGAACCTGCCTCCAGTATAATGGTTTAAAATGATGCGCCATCAATCTCACTAAAATAACCTACAGTTTTAAGATGTCTTTTCTACTTCCATCCCACTTCTGGATATAAGTTATTGATTAGTGGATGCTTACAGCAACAACATTTTAAATTCTTTACATAACTTTAAAGTTATGTTGTATAGTTATGTAAGATACAAATCATGCTAGACATAAATATGTAAAAAATATTTCATAATGACCATTAGAAATATATATTCTACTCTATGCTCCAAGCACACTAAAAGAGTAGCCTTTCTTGACCTTTGAAATAATTGTCAGGTCTAAGGCTGGGTTCACACTGATGCGACAAGACTATCATCCTACTTTGCGCTGCTACATCTGTTCTACATCGATTCTACTTCGGTCCTACTTCCATCCGACTTGAATGAACAAGATAAGATTTTGCTCCGACTTTGAGAAAGTCTGACTTATCCTTTGACCAATCAAAACATTCCCAGAGTGACATAAGGTCGGGTTCACACTGGTATGACACGACAGTCGTACTACTTTGGATCCTACTTTGCCCTGCGACTTGAAGTCCGACATGCGTTAAACTTCAATGAACAGGGATCTGACTTTGATCCCAAATGAATCTTTAGGAAGAACGTCACGCCAAATAAATAAAAAAATAGCATGGGTTCCCCCTCCAAGACCATACCAGGCCATTCGATCTGGTATGGATTTTGAGGGGAACCCTCTACCCCAAAAAAACTGTGTGAGGGTCCCCCCAAAGTCCATACCAGACCCTTATCTGAGCACGCAGCCCAGACAGTGGGGTGGATGAGGACAAGGGCCTCTTCCTGATAACCCTAGCCGTTGGTTGTCAGGGTCTGCGGGCAGGGGGCTTATCAGAATCTGGGAGCCCCCTTTAATAAGGGGGCCCAAGGTCCCGGCCCCCTACCCTATGTGAATGAGTATGGGGTACATTGTACTCTTACCCATTTACGTGGAAAAAAAGTGTCAAAAATAAAACACACTACACAGGTTTTTAAGGTATTTTTTTAGGCAGCCCCAGGGGTCTCTTCTGAGTTCTTCTCCCCTCTCTGGCTCTTCTCCGCTCTCTCTTCGATTCTTCTCCCTCTGTCCTGTGTCTTTTGCCAGGTCTCCTCCACTATCTTCTGCTCTTTTGCCCGCTCTTTTGCTCTCTCTTACCCGGTCTTCTCCCATTATGCCCTGGAATGTGACGTCATACGAAACGGGGCCTTTGGATGATGTCCCATGGTGACTCCGCCCAATGCCAATATAAGTAGTGGCACACCGCGCATGACATGTGTAAATCAATGGTTCCCTATGAGAGCTGTCTTAACTGGTCCGACACAAGTCGCTCCAAATTTGAGAAAGGTTCCTGTACTACTTTGGTCCAACTTGGGTCCTACTTCAGCACATAAATATCATTAAAGTCGGATCCGTGTCCTGACATCTGACATGGTGATTACAGCAGCAGTAAAAGGAATATATGTCACACTGGGATTTTTGGGATTGTCATGTCGTACCAATGTGGGACACAGTCTGTGAGCTACGGAGGCCCCACACCCTTATGACGTCACCAACCGGGGCATGATGGGGCGGTGATGTCATAAGGGGGCATGGCCTACATATGCTATCACCCGATGACCCTGCCCCATGCCAATATAAGTAGTGGCACATCATGCACCTAGCCTTAGAGCGGAAGAGAGCATTGAGTCAATATCGGAGGAAGAAAAGAGGAAGAACAGAGAGAGAAGACAGCAGACAGCAGACAGAGGGAGAAAACCTGGAGAGGGCTAGAAGACAGCGGACAGAGGGAGAACAACCGGAGAGGGCTAGAAGACATCAGCGGAGAAGGACCGGCAGAGGCATCATCGAAGGAGTCAGAAGATTCACAGAGGGGGGAAGAAATTGGAAGAGATGCCGGAGCTGCCTTTATAAAATACTTTAAAAACCTGTGTACTGTGTTTTATTTGTGACACTTTTTTTATACGAATGGTTAGGGGTACAATGTACCCTTTACTTATTCACATAGGGTGGGGGCCTGGATCTTGGGACTCCCTTGTTAAAGGGGGCTTCCAGATTCTTATAAGCCCCCCGCCCGCAGACCCCCGACAACCAACGGCCAGGGTTGTCGGGAAGAGGCCCTTGTCCCCATCAACATGGGGACAACAGTGCCCCCCTGCCCCAAAGCACCAACTCCCATGTTGAGGGCACGTGGCCTGGTATAGTTCAGGAGAGGGGGGGCACTTTACTGACCTGCTGGGCTTCGTGTTTGGATAAAGGTCTGGTATGTATTTTGGGGGACTCCACACCGTTTTTTCGGCGTGGAATTCCCTTAAAAATAATTCCAGACTGAGGCAACGTTTGGATCTTCAATCATTCCAGAATCCTGGAGAAACTTCCCTGAGGGGGAGACCCCGCAACACAAAACCCCTCTGTGGAGATTTTCAGGGGAGGAACCCCTCAGTACGAGACCCCCCTGGAAAGACATCCAGGGGATAGACCCCACAACACAAAATCAGCTAATCAGAAATCACAGGGACCTGACAGTCCCTCACAGGGAGTCAGTCAGTCAGTCAGTGTCAGCGGGAGAGTAGGACGCTCCATGCTTCCGCACAAGTCTGCTCTCGCCAGGGACCAGATAGACAGCCAGGCATCTGACAGACAGGCTCCTGCTAGCTCAGGACAAGCCCAGGACAAGCTAAGCATTTTTCCTCCCCCTGAGCCCATCTCCTCCAGACATCATCCCCAGGTAGGCCCCTGCTATTTCACCTCCCCTGGAACCGTTTGACGGCCGTCCTTTTCAGGACAAGCCACCGTACCGGCATAACACTGGGGCTTCTCCCCTCTCCTTTCACCCCACACTATCATCACATTACCACCCACCATCAAGCAACCCTCCCCCGCCACCTCCCCGCCTCTATTCCCCTCTATTTTCCCGTCTTCCCCGTCTTCCACCCTGAACCGCGCCAGCCATAGCTGAATCGCGGCCGCCGCATCTTAGGAAAGGCCGCGGCTTTATCCGCGGCCTAGTGGCGCGCTGCACTCGTGTCCCAAAACACCCCTAGAAACTTCCCAGAAATCCACCCCCAGCCCCTGCAGGACCCATACACCCCTGGTTTCAACAACCAGCTTCCCCTCCTGATCGCCAATCCACCCAGCTGGCTGCACACCACCATGTCCTGCTTTTGGTCGGCGGCCATCTTGGTACACCCCAGCAGCAGGGACAGCTCTCCCCCCCACCCCCTCCTTTCACAATCTAATAGTACTTGATCCAGGGGTTCGCCCGATCACTTTTCAGGGATCAGGAAGGAATTTTTTTCCCCTACCAAAGAAAATTGCCATAGCACGGCTAGGGTTTTTTTTGCCTTCCTCTGGACCAAGCTGGGAGGATTCACTGAATCCTCTCTCCATCGCCACTAAAAAATTATTTTCCCCCCGGTGACTGGCGACCATGGCTAATCTGCGGTACTCTGCAGAAACCATTTGGGGTCTGAGGCGATTCGCCGCAATACTGCCAGCCATCACCAAAAAGGCCCTAAGAATTGAGCAACTTTTGAGAGTCGATCGATGATCGACTGTCAAAGATTTCAGCCGTTTATCCCAGCCTAAGCACATTTCATGTGCTTTGATCAACACAAGATCGGCAGTAAAACACTGACTTGAAATCCATGATTTCATTCTGCAATAGTGATGAGCGGAATACGCCATATTCGATTTCGCGATATTTCACGAATATATAGAAGAATATTCGCGAAATATTCGTTAATATCGAATATTCGTGATATTTTATAAAAAAAAAAATTGTAAATGCGAAATTGATTGCGAAATTCTTGTCAACGCGCGAAAACGGAGATCATTTCCTGGATTACTAAACTAATATGCACTAAACACTAACTCTACTTACACAAACTTATATGACTAAGCTAAAGCTAATTTTTTTTTATACACAAAACATAGAAGGGCAGAGAAAGTATTCGCGAATATTCGTAATACGAATATTCGCATTGCGAATATTCGGCAACATAAAACCATCGCCTCAGCTACTCGGCCCAGGGTCTCTAATCATACCAGCAATGCTTTTAGACGTCGATGGAGATCACTAGGATGTGATCTGTTTTAAAAATAAATTTGAAAAAATACGAATATTCGCAATATCGAATATTCACCGCGATATTCGATTTATTCGCGAATACTCGAATATGCAATATTCGTTACGAATATTCGCAATGCGAATATTCGTGAGCAACACTATTCTGCAATACGATTTAGACTGCCTCTTCATTACAGAGAGCTGGCTCACAGCCGACTGTAACACCATTCTAGGAGAACTGGTGCCAGAAAACTACCGTATTATAACGGAAAACAGAATAGGACAAAGAGGAGGAGGCCTGGCAGTGATTTGCAAGACTCATCTTGCAATCACCAAACCAGTCCTTCAAAACCCTCTTCCATTCATGGAAACCCTTAGGCCGCGTACACACGAGGGGATATGTCCGCTGAAAACGGTCCGATGGACCGTTTCAGCAGACATCTCCGCTCGTGTGTATGGGCTAGCGGACAGATTTCTCCACCCGACAGATTTCAAAGCATGCTTTGAAATCTATCCGGTGGGGATCTGTCCGCCCGACATGTCTGCTGGTTAGTACACTTACCAGCAGACATGTCGGCCCCCACCGCCGCCGCGCCGCTGCCGAATGGATTCGGCGCAAGCGCGGAA
Organism: Rana kukunoris; assembly: GCA_029574335.1. Classification (NCBI taxonomy): domain Eukaryota; kingdom Metazoa; phylum Chordata; class Amphibia; order Anura; family Ranidae; genus Rana; species Rana kukunoris. The sequence continues at coordinate 58,871,815 of CM056056.1, forward strand.
GTGTTTTACTTCCTGGTGCGGTGACGTTGCGGTGACGCGGCGGCGTCAACGTCACCGCCGCGTCACCGCCACGTCACCGCGCCTTCCGGCGGCGGGGAATTTGATCCGATGGTGTGTACACGCCATCGGATCAAACTCCCGATCGGACATATCCGATGGAAATGGTCCGCGGACCGTTTTCATCGGATATATCCGATCGTGTGTACGCCGCCTTACTCTGCAACTCCAAGCAAACTCCCAGGAGACCGTCCGGATTCTACTCTGCTATAGGCCACCTGGTTCAAAATCGCAGCTTCTCCCATCACTGACGGACTTCATCTCCACCTATACCCTTAACAGCAAACACCTTTTGCTGCTCGGGGATTTCAACCTCTGGGCCAACTCCCCGCAAGACCCTGTTGCCGACGCTTGCATAGACCACCTAGAAGGTCTAGGGCTACAACAACTAGTATGTGGGCCCACACATGCTTCAGGTCACACACTCGATCTTATTTTCAGACAAGATCTGGAAATAAAAATCTTGGATAATGAACCGTTGCCATGGACAGATCACCATGCAATCAAATTCATTATTTCCGAATTCCCCCCCTTAACAAAAACATCAAATCCAGTGAGAACACACTGGACTAGATGTCAGAAGAAGCTCCACTCGGAACTCTTCAAAGCCACGTTAAGGAAAAAAATTAAAACAATTCAGCCGCATCAAACGGCTGAAGAAACACTGGAGGCCATAAACACAGCCCTATTACAGTCAGCTGACTTACAGTTTTTCTCTATTGGTTTGGCTCATTTCTTGAAACAGAAATGACATTCTCATAACAACATGGTCAAATCTCCAAACCACTTGGCAATTGTTCACAACTGAATGGCATTTCTCATTCATTTCATCAAATTGCAAATGTCTCAGTACATGTCTCAATGTCTCAGTACATTTCTCAAATGATTTAGTACAAGTAACCTACATTTAGCACAATTTCCAATTGAATAGATCATGTTGATCCAAACTGATTGTCATTTCTCAGTCTAAATGGTCGTTCTCTCCAAAACATGTCAGCGTCATTTCATTGTTTAAGTCATCACATGCACAATAGTCTGTTCAATTGTCAAAATTATTCAGGAACACAATACCATGAATACCATATATGAATCTCTTGGAACATTTGATAAAATCATTACAGCAATTGACAGTGAGGTAAAATTAGAACTTGAACGAAGGAGGAGTTGGTCTCAGATGACCAATCAAACAGTATGTTTAGTTACCTGACAGGTACTGTCCATTACTGTATTGTGAATGCTGCCAAACATGTATATATAGAGATTGACCATGCAGGACCAGTACAATGTCTGAACATGGAGGCACTTGGCCAAGTAGATGAACACGGGCAACTGCCTGCCCAAGGAAGAGGAAGAGGAGGAGGAGTAAGGGTGCGTGGTGGTGGAATAGGGGGAAGAAGCTGAGAAGCACGAAGACACCATGCTGTCCCTAATGAAATTTGGGCGACAATTATAGACCATGTCATCAACCATGCCCTCACAATCAATGATGGAATTATATAATGTATAGGACAGGACACTGTGCATAGAGCAACAAATATGTTTATTTACTCATTTGCGTATTCATTTAGTGTGTGTGTGTGTGTGTGTGTGTGTGATAGGCCTACAGTATTACAGTATCTTACTTCAGTGGGATGTTACATATGATACTAACCATGACAAGAAAAATATTGTAGAAAATAAACTATGGAATAGTATGGAATAGTTTATTTTCTACAATATTGATAATACAGTTTACAGTAGTATTCCAGTATTACAGTAAAAACTGGAGCTTACTGTATGATGCAATTATCATTATAATCCTTATTTTGAAGAATATAACCTACAATACAGTAAGTAAAAGGGTCAAAGAGCTGCAATTACAGTAGTGCCTCCCATGGAAATCTATCTAATGTTACTGTAACATTTCAGTAATTTCATAATTCTTCCCCTCCCCTTTCTGTCAAATACCCCCTGTAGTACCTCTGCATAGGGTACATGTACCCCAGGTTTGGATCCACTGGAATACTGGCCAGTAGTATATTGAACTTGTGCAGAACATAGAACATTCCTATGTAGCTGTCTGTAACTGTATTGTATGGGGATGAGGCTGGCTTCAACCTGGCCAAGGGCCAAAGACGTGGCCGCAATTTTATTGGCCACTGGGCCATGGTGGATGTCCCAGGCCAGCGAGGGGGCAATATAACTATGTGTGCTACCATTTCTGAGAATGGTGTGGCCACTCACATGCCCAGTCTTGGCCCATACAAAACACAGAAGCTCCTCATCTTCTTGGACCACTTTCATTTGGATTTGATCCCAGAAAATGAGAGAGGTCTCATAGGGCCTCACCTACCACAATATATACAGTAATTGTATGGGACAATGTGAATTTCCACTGTGGCCCGCTTATCAGGGCCTGGTTCACTGCTCATCCAAAGATGGATATTGTGTTCCTACCACCTTACTCTCCTTTCCTCAATCCTATTGAGGAGTTTTTCTGCGCTTGGAGGTGGAGAGTGTATGAGCATCAGGCTCAAGATCAGAGGTCCCTGCTCCATGCAATAGACGCTGCCTGTGAGAATATTACAGGAGATCAGTGTAGGCGATGGTTGCGACATCTCCCTCGTTTCTTCCCTCAATGCATATCAAGGGAGGATATACGCTGCAATGTTGATGGGAATCTGTGGCCAGACAGTCAGCAGCGTGTGGATGGGCAGGAGGGTGAGGACAGTACCCAGGAGAGGGAGGGTGAGGACAGTGACCAGTGAAGAGATGTTAGGGCTCTTTCACATGGGTGGCCTGTTCAGGTCCGCCTGCCAGTTTTTAGGCGGACCTGAATGGGCACTCTGTGCTCCTCTATGGAGCTTCGGATGTCAGGGGTGACATGCCCACTGACATCAGACCCGCTCCGGTCCGCCAAAGTGTGAAGGAGGAAAAACCTACTTTTCCATCCGTCTGGCGGATTGGATTAGGTGAACACGGACAGACGGTCCATGTTCATCCGATCCCCCCATAGGAGAGAGCGGATAGCTGGCAGGGCAGTCCCTGTACAGTGTGCGAGGACCTCCCTGTCATCCGCCGGCTTAGCGGGGATCAATGGAGCGATCCCCACCGAGCAAGTGGAGGTTCACGGGCGGATCATTATTGATCCGCCCCGTGTGAAAGGGACCTTACAGTAGTTGTGAAACTCAAGCTTTATTTACAGCATTGTAGGCTAAATTTACAGTAATTGTCCTTGTTTTTTGTTTGTGTGTTTATATTTCCATATATTATGCTGTGTACGTTTTCTTTTTAGTCTCATGCATGGAAGTTACTTTGTGTGTGAATGATAATGGTTACAATACTGTAAAGTAATTTTTCCTTGGCAGTATAAGTGCAATGTGTGATGTCAAACCTTGGAGGCTACTCTTACCCTAAAAACTTTTCTTATTTTTCAGTTTTATACACAATTGTATTCAGTTAGCTAGACAAAAACTGTACAGTAACTGTTGTCCATGAAGGACTGGGCTAAGACTGAAAGGTGGACATGAGGGATATTTCAATGGTCCTCTGCCATAGAGATAAAACATCTAAACATTTTGACTTGCAGTGCTTACACAATGCCAAAGGGATGATGCATTTTGGGGGCACTGACTATTTGAATGAAAAATACATTTAGTTTTGACACATGAGTGAACTGTTTTGGGAAAGATATGAACTTTTAAGAGGTGAACCATGGTGTTGTGCCGAACCATCCAGGTTATTTTGGCAAAAGCACCAAGAGAGCTGAGAATGTCTGTCTGGTCTGTTTCAAGAAATGAGCCAAAGCAATTGAGAAGAATCTTTGCCATTTTGGAGGCACTGACTCTTTATATGGGAAAGGAATATCGTTTTGAAGCAAGAGTGAACTGTTTTGGGAAAGATATGAGCTTTTGCAAGTAAGTTATAGTGTTGTGCTGAACTGTAAGGCCTCGTACACACGATCAAATCTGTCTGCTGGAAACGGTCTGCTAGACTGTTTCAGCAAACAGATTCGATCGTGTGTACGGGCTAACAGACGGATTTGGCCACCCGACAGATTTCAAAGCATGCTTTGAAATCTGTCGGCTGGGAACCCGTCCGCCCGACATGTCTGCTGGTTAGTATGCTAACCAGTAGACATGTCTTCTCGCACACGCACCGAATGGTTTCGACGCATGCACGGAAGTGTTTTACTTCCTGGTGCGGTGACGTGTCGGCGTCAACGTCACCGCCACGTCACCGACACGTCAGCGCGCCGTCTGCTGGCGGGGATTTTGGTTTGCTCGTGTGTACACGCGAGCAAACCAAAATCCCAGCAGACAGATTTGTTCAAATCTGTCGGACAGACAGATTTGAACAAATCTGTCTGCTCGTGTGTACGAGGCCTAAGACTGCTTTGCCAAATGATCTTAGAGTTTTGAGAATGTCATTTCGGTTTCAAGAAATGAGCCAAAACAATAGAGAAAAACTGTAATAGCGCCGAAACGTAAAACCCACATTCGGAAAAATAACTCCAGCTGGTTCAACAACCAACTGGCGTTACTGAAGCAAGAGCTCAGAAGGGCGGAAGCCGCCTGGAAAAGAAGCTCTTCAGATGAGAATCTCTCCATCTACAAGGCAATAATAAGAAAATACCACAAAGAAATCTTCAAAGCCAAGAAAAACTATTTTTCTGAGGCTATCAACAGCGCCCTGAACCGCTCCCGCGAACTCTTCAAGCTGGTCACTCAGACCATGAATCCAGGATGTCTTGAAGCCCCCACTTCGGACTCACAAGAATTTTGCAATGAACTGTCGGATTACTTCATTAATAAAATCGAGGGAATCCGGCAAAGCATTCAGCAAAACAATTCCCCCCGTAGCCCCCCCTGTAATTATTTACACAAAACCTGCAGTAATTCACCACAACCTGGGGAATTCACGCTGGAACCCATCTCTATCCATGTCACTGAAAATATCATCGGTACTCTGCGTAACAGCACTGCGCCAAATGATATCATCCCCACTAAACTGCTGAAGGAATGCGCCGACATCCTGGCACCTCCTATCATGCAGATTATCAACCAATCCTTCAGGGAGGGCATAGTGCCCTCCCAGTTGAAAGAGGGCATAATTCGACCCATCTTGAAGAAACCCACCCTGGACCCCAAGGACCCAATCCACTGCCGTCCCATAACAGGCCTAAATGTACTCTCAAAAGTAATGGAAAAAGTAGTGGTACAACAGCTGCAACAGCATCTAGATACCCACAACCTACTTGATCCATTTCAATCGGGATTCCGGCCCGGACATGGGACTGAAACCGTGTTGCTCAGAATATGGGACGATGCTCTTGAGGCCGCAGACAAAAGAAGAATCTTGTCTTCTGGTTCTGTTGGACCTAAGCGCAGCCTTCGATACAGTAGACCACAAGCTTCTATTGACTCGGCTAGCTGAAGTAGCCAAAGTCGCAGAAGGCAATTTATCTTGGTTCTCCTCTTTTTTGGAAAACCGATCGCAAATAGTGCAGTTAGGACCTTTCATTTCTGAAAAACGCACATTATCGTGCGGAGTCCCTCAAGGATCCCCTCTCTCGCCGGTGTTATTCAACATCTATCTTCGTCCTCTTTTTGAAATCATCAGCAGCCAAAAACTGCTCTATCACTCATATGCAGACGACACGCAACTGTATTTCCGCAACTGCAATAAAAAGGACCACCACCTCAATCTAGAGACATGCCTCTCTTTGATAGAGGACTGGATGACAAAGAGTTATCTTAAACTCAACGGAGCGGAAACAGAACTTCTCCTGTTTCACGCCAAGCGTATGAATCAACCTGCCACATCCTGGACACCCCCGCCCATTCTGGGCAAAATCATCACCCCTAGCGCCAAAGTCAAAAGTCTCGGTGTCATCTTTGACTCCTACATGGCAATGGACGCACAAATAGGGTCAGTAGTCAGCAGGTCTCATCATCTGCTGCGCCTACTATGCAGACTTATTCCTTTTATCCCCAGAGAAGACATAGCGGTCGTGGTGGGAGCAATTGTAAACTCAAGATTGGACTATGCAAATGCCCTTTACCTCGGACTCCCCAAGTACCAAATCGCTCGTCTACAAGTCGTTCAAAATACGGCCGCCAGGCGTGGCATGTCCTGGACATGGCTGAGTGAAGCTGCTTTCCATCTGAGCTCCCGGCCTGATCCCCCAATTTCGGCCAAATAACGCCTTTAAACCGGCATGAACCCCAATAAAAGATACGGGACCAGAGCAGCAACGAAAGGTACCCCATCCGAGAAGACTACGGGAGAAATCCAGAAATATTTTAAGACCTTACAGGAGACCCCTCCTGACCTGGGCCTACCTGAGACACGAGGCCCCGCACGTGAGGCTGCAGAAGACCCGCAATTGCAGGAGCCGAGTCCCAGCGGATCGGAGGACTGGTTTCCATCTGCCCAGGAGCCCCTGGACGACCCCCACCGGGAGGGAATGTCCGCCCTTCAAACATCAGACCCGGCTGGCATGGACCCGGACATTAAGGCCCTGCTTCAGGCCTTACCCACCAGGACGGACATCGAGGCCCTGATATTGAAGCTGGAGGAGACACATAGAAGGGACATACAGGAGGTGAGAGGAGAGGTCTCCACACTTACCGACCGAGTGGCCTCGGGTGAGGAGTCCGTATCTTCCCTGGTGGATCGGGTGGCAGCGCTGGAGCAGTCCCGGGACCAGCATCGTGAAGCGGCCATCACTTTACAGCTCCACCTAGAGGATGTGGAGGACAGGAGCCGACGCTGTAATCTGAGGCTCCGCGGTGTACCCGAGTTGGCCGATGCAGAGGATTTCTGGGCCAAAGTGACCGGGATCTTCCGCGATGTCCTGGGGGATCCGGAGGCGGTGATCCTGCTAGACAGAGCGCATAGAGCGCTCGGGCCTAAGCCTACAGACCAGGATAGGCCGCGCGATATAGTGTGCCGCCTCCACCGCTACACCCAGAAAGAGGCCATCCTCCGTAGAGCCTGGGACCTGGGGGACATTGAGGCAGAGGGGGCGCAGATCCGGATACTGCCCGACCTCTCCAGAGTTGGGGGCTACGTTTCCACGCGGGGGGTCACCCTTATTGATTGCACCCGCTATGGTCGGGGCGGCCGTGATGGCTGCCTGGGGGAGTGGGTTGCTTGCCGGGTGGCGGTGATGGGGGGCTTGGGACCTGGAGGGTGGACCAGCTCCTGACCTCAGGAAGATTACGTTTGGGGCCCTGAGCTGGTCACACCCCTGGATACTTTGCTTGCACTTTCTGCACCATGTTGCCTCACTAAACTGTTCCTATGGTTACCGGTTTTACTGTTGTTGATGTCTGTGATATATAATGCCGGTTTATGTTAAGTTAATATGTGATATTTCATGCTATACAGTGTTTGGCCGGGGCTGGGTGGAGAGGGTCGGGGGCTCGACTCCCTCCCCTGTCTAGCCCATATCCCCCAATTAGGGTTGCGCTTGATTCCTGGGAATATCCATTTACCCCCCCCCCCCACCTCCCCCCCACACCTCACCATCCCCCCCCTCTCTGGCCCGCCGCCCTGCGTTACTGTGGGGAGACGAACGTCACCCCCCACTCTGACACATCCGCTCACCCCCCCTCCTCCCCACCGCTGCACAAGCATGGATCTGCTTACGGTAGTATCTTTTAACGTCAAGGGCATTAACACCCCCGAAAAAAGGCGCATGCTACTGCAAGACATGCGTCGCATGAGAGCTGACGTAGTACTCCTTCAGGAGACACATTTTAAGAAGTCTAACCTACCGCTCCTGAAAAACAGGTTTTACCCCACGACACATCACTCCCAATATACAGAGGCTAAGTCTAGGGGGGTCTCTATCCTTATCTCTGCGGGGGTACCCTGGACTCCCCTGGATACCCTGGCAGACAATGAGGGACGCTTCCTCTTTTTGAAGGGCAGGGTGGGGGATAGGACGGTGACATTTGCCAACCTCTATGCCCCCAATGCCCAACAGGACGTTTTCCTTAAGAAAACCCTGACACAGCTCCGACGTTTCACAGAGGGACATCTGATACTAGGGGAAGACCTGAATATATCTCTGATCCCGACTGAAGACACGTCCACCGGGAAGACCTCCCTGACCCAAGACATGCAGAAACAAATTGACACTACCCTAAATTCAATGCAACTGATAGATGCCTGGCGCCTATTGCACCCTGGAGACAGGGACTACACTTTGTTCTCCAAACCGCACCAAACGTATTCAAGACTTGACTACTTCCTTATCCCACACGGACAACTGGACGCGATCCAGGACATTGCCATTGGCTCAATCACGTGGTCCAACCACGCTCCAGTTACCTTGAAGTACTCTATCTCCGATCTTAACGGGGGTCAGAGACCAATGTGGCGCCTGAACGAAGGTCTTTTGCAAAATACCGACGTCATGACAGAGATCACCACAGAATTAGGACATTACTTCACCACTAATAGCTCCCCTGACAGTGACACGGGGGTGTTATGGGAGGCCCATGAAGCGGTGATCCGGGGGGTGCTTATAAAGCACGGTGCGCGGCTGAAGAAGGAGCGTTCAGCACAACTGAACTCACTCCTTACTAGACTACAGGGCCCAGAATCCACGCACAAAATAAGCCCGAACAGACAGACTGGAGCGGAACTGGATGTCATTCACTCGCAGGTCACGGACCTCTTTGCACTTTAAAGCCAAAGCGGCACTTCAGACCTGTCGACGCTACACTTACGAATCAGGCAATAAATGCGGCAGGTTGTTGGCTAACACACTGCGCTCGCGTCGACTGGCCTCATATATCCCGCACGTACAATCCTCAAGAGGGCAGAAACAGTCCACTCCACAGCAGATTTTACGTGAATTTAGACAATTTTACAGTTCCTTATATAATTTGGCCAAGCCCCCCGCTCTCCGAAACTCGTTACGGGACTATATTGCCGCATCCCTTATGCCCTCCCTTTCTACTGAAGACCGGGATAGTCTAGAGGCTCCCATTACACTATCAGAGATCCAGCTCGCACTAAAAAGCGCCAAACCGGGTAAGGCCCCAGGCCCTGATGGCCTCACCATAGCATACTACAAAGCGGTGCTGCCATCCGTGGGACAGCATATGGCGAAGCTGTTCAACGAACTAGGCTCGGGGACATCCTTTCACGCCACCACATTACAAGCCCAAATATCCGTGATTTTGAAACCCGATAAAGACCCAGCTCTCTGCGGTAGCTATCGTCCCATTTCCCTCCTCAACACAGATCTCAAACTGTTCACTAAAATCCTGGCATCCAGACTCCAGAGACATCTCCCATCTCTGATACACCTAGACCAGGTGGGCTTCGTGCCCACCAGAGAGGCCCGGGACAACACTATTAAAGTGCTCAACCTCCTACACATAGTCTCCTCCAGTAAGACCCCTAGCCTGTTTGTAGGGACGGATGCCGAAAAGGCATTTGACCGGGTAGACTGGCAGTTTATGATGTCCACTTTGGAATACATAGGCCTGGGTGATAGGATGAGGAATTGGGTAACAGCAGTCTACGACGGACCGACGGCAAGGGTGAAGGCCAATGGGGTACTGTCAGATTCATTCCCAATAACCAACGGGACGAGACAGAGTTGCCCCCTGTCGCCCCTCCTGTTCGCACTGTCACTGGAGCCTTTCCTGTGCCATGTGCGGATAAACCCCGACATTAAAGGTATTCTTACTACAAAGGCTCACTACAAAGTCTCAGCATACGCAGATGACCTGCTTTTCACCCTTACGGAACCTGATACCTCCCTCCCGGCCCTGTTCTGGGAATTTGAAACTTACGGTAGACTCTCCAATCTAAAAATTAACTTCACAAAGTCAGAGGCCATGGGCATAGGGATCCCACAGCGACAGCTAGCCCAGCTTAAAGCCGGGTTCAACCTAAAATGGACGGCAGTAGCACTGAAATACTTAGGGACATACATCCCCCCTACATTTACACGCCTATTCCAGTTGAATTTCCCCCCCCTCTTGACAGAAGTTCGGAGACTGTTGACTCAGTGGACTGGAGGACTACATTCTTGGGTGGGCAGGTGCAACATCTTAAAGATGACAATACTGCCCAAATTCCTGTACCTCCTGCAGGCCCTCCCGATCTCCATCCCGGGAAGCTACTTTAGGCAGGCTCACTCCGCTTTCAATCACTTCCTCTGGGTGGAGAAAAGGTCACGGATATGCAGAAAAGTCCTCTCCCTCCCCAAACTACAAGGGGGCTTAGCCCTACCGGACATCCGGACATATTATCGCTCAACACACCTGGTTAGATTAATTGACTGGTGCCGACATGGACACAATAAGTTGTGGACACAGGTCGAACAGGGCCCGACCGAGATTCCCTTACATCGCGCCCCGTGGTGTTCAGCCTCGCTCCCTCTTGTGATTAAACGCCACCCTCTCGTAGGGACCATGATTAGGGTATGCTCGGATCTTTTTGACCAGCTTTCCCTGACCTCCAGAGACTCCCCCCTTAGACCCATCATTGGACACCCACTATTTCACCCGGGCTTACAAGATAGGAAATTCTTGGACCTCGGGAGGGCGGGCCTCTATCAGGCATCACACTTTAGCTCAGGGGGACAGTGGAAATCAGCAACTGAATTGACAGACCCGGAAGGCGACTACCGCCTTGACTTTCTGAGGGCAAACCAGTTGACTCATTTCTTGAGCTCCATCCCGGCCCCCCTGACCGGACAGGTACCATTGACAGAGTTGGAGGAGCTATGCGGAGGGACGGGAGAGCTCCCACACGCCCTGTCCCTTCTATATGCTATGCTGATTGCCCCCCCTGGGGACTATCAGATACCGGCCCTGACAAAATGGGAAAGAGACTTAAACACACAGTTCTCTCCCAATGAAAGACAAACCATAATACGCTTCGCGCATAGGTCATCTCTATGCGCGAAAACTCAGGAGACGAACTACAAGGTTCTCACTCGCTGGTACAGAACACCGGATCTCCTGAATAAACTATTCCCCAACACTACCGACACCTGCTGGAGATGCCAACAAGACAAGGGTACTCTGCTTCATGTGTTTTGGTCCTGCCCGCGGGTGAGGGGCTTCTGGGGAGAGGTGCACCGGATCACCCAAAAGTTCACGGGGTACGCCGTACCAGACGACCCGGCTTACTTTCTCCTACAGGCAACTAATATACCACCTGGAACTTACAAAAAAATGGCTGTGCGCCACCTTTTGGACACAGCCAGGGCCTGCGTACCTCTCCGCTGGAAGTCCCCTCACCCTCCGACTATTGCTCTCTGGCTGAATAGGGTAGACGAGATCAGTCGAATGGAAGACTTGATCCTCTCCAGCCAACAGCGCCAGGAGACATACTCTGAGACATGGCAGTTATACAACTTTTTCAAATACTCGGATGAAGGACAGAAGCTCAGAGAGACCGACTGCCATACGCCCACCCAGCCGCAGGTCTAAAACCTGCTCTTCCTGGCAAGCTGTCTATCTGGGATCAGTACAGGAACACCCTACGCCCTTTTAGGGCGCTTTATATTAACCTTGCTCGTGCAGCCCCCCCCCCCCCCCCCACCTACCTTTTACTATGCCTTTCCCTGCTCCATTCTATGTTGTTCTTTAACCCTCATTCTATTTCTTCTTGCTCTGAAAATGGAAAAACGGACCTGGAGGCCGGACCGATCGGGCCCCGCCACTGTGTCACGAATTGCTACCCACCGCCTTGAAAGTCACGCCCTCATCGGGACCTAGTTACATTCTACTGCTATAAGGATGTACGGTGTCTGTGACTATAGTTTTACATGTATTATTGTACCTGTACACGAGAGCTGTTATCTCGACTGTTATATGTGTATGTTGCGGGTCCGCGAGGACTGGCCTTTTTGGTGATAAATAAAAAATGTAAAAAAAATACGGCCGCCAGACTTGTGACTGGGAAAATCAACCAAAATCTGCTCCAGATACCGAAAGCCAGATAAAAGTCGAAAGGAGAAAGAAGATTTGAGGTCCAAGGTCCCAGACTATGGAACACTTTACCAACCAGCATTCGGTTGGAGGAGAACCACTTAGCATTCAGGAGAAAGATCAAGACTCATCTCTTTTGATACCAAAGGAGACAGGAACAACAAGCGCCCAGAGGCGATTTAGTTTGCATGTGCCGCGCTATATAAGTTTTCATTCATTCATTCATTCAAGGGGTCTGGTATAGTCTTGGAGAGTGACCTCATGCCGTTTTTTTTTTTATTTTATTTTTTTACATTTTGGAGTGGAGTTTCCCCTAAAGGTCCTTACCAAACAAAATGCCTGGCATTGTTGGGATCAAAGTCGGATTCCCGTTCATTGAAGTCGGATAAATGACGGACTGCAAGTCGCAGGGCAAAGTTGTACGACTGTCATGTCATACCAGTGTGAACCCGGCCTAATGGTTAGGATTCTACACCAGCAGAAAAGTAAGAAGATAATTGGTGTAATGCAGCTGGCTCTGCTAAGTGCTGTTGGACCTGGAATTATTTAGACATCATTAGATAAAAGGTCAATCAACTACAACTCAAGGAACCCGTGGCAACTTCTGGAGGAACTCTGGGGTTATACAGAACCCTTTTTGTAGAATATTTTTACAATTTTAATGTCTTGTGTGCTGACCTGTGTAGGCCAGATTACAAATTATTAATGCTAGGTGTGTACCTTAATGCGTAAAGAACCGTCCCATTGGGGTAAATCCGGATGAGGCGGTTTTCCACAGTGATGTCGTGAAGAAATGACTTTTTTGAATCCACTATAAATGTATCAGGGACCCACAATAATTCCACCAGACGGCCATCTAGACTTAAACTCTTGTTGCCTTCGAAGATGAGTCTTTCATCTGTCCAGCGCTGCCTCAGAAAGATGGTTGCAGTATAATCCTGAAGTAAAACAATCTAGGCTGAGGCACTTTGCAGTATAAAGGGTAGTAACAACCATTCTATAGATACTGTAGTACAAAGTAACAAACTAAATATGTGCACTAATAAGAAATGCATATTTGTTATTTGTGTATGTTATTTTTACCAATTTTACAGAATTTGTGATTTGTGATAAATGTTTATTTCTAAAAACAAGATTTTATAAAGTGTGTTTGTGTGGATAGATAGATAGATAGATAGATAGATAGATAGATAGATAGATAGATAGATAGATAGATAGATAGATAGATGTTTAGATAGATAGATAGATGTTTAGATAGATAGATAGATGTTTAGATAGATAGATAGATGTTTAGATAGATAGATAGATGTTTAGATAGATAGATGTTTAGATAGATAGATGTTTAGATAGATAGATGTTTAGATAGATAGATAGATAGATAGATAGATATGAATTCCTTGCACATGTTTCAGGAGCTTGACATTTTTCACTTATGACAGATGTACCTTTAGGGCTTGTGCATATAGACACAATCAGATGTACAGTACTGTGCAAAGGTTTTAAGCAGGTGTGAAAAAATGCTCTACTTTAAGAATGTTTTCAGACCGTGCAATTTTAAAAACTTGCGCTCCTCCTTGTGCTGTTCCGTGATAGGGGGAAAACTTGGTTTCCCACCAAACACTGTGTTCAGTGATCCGCCTATCACGATGAGAGGGAGATCGTGATGGGCGGAACACTGAACACAGGCGGAACACTTGGTTTCTCAGCAAACACTGTGTTCAGTGTTCCGCTTATCATGATCGCCCTCTTGTTCGTGATAGACTAGAGGACGAGAGGGCGATCGTGATATGCGGAACACTGAACACAGTGTTTGCTGGGAAACCGAGTGTTCCGCCTATCACAGAACACCACAAGGAGGAGCGTGAGTTTTTAAAACTGCATGGCCGCCGTCTATGTCACAGAACTGGGTACACAGATCGGATGAAAAACTCGGCTGAAAAACTCAGCTTATACTCAAGTATATACGGTAAATCGGTAAAGACAAATCCAAATCAAATCAGTATTTGGTGTGACCACCCTTTGCCTTCAAAACTGAATCAATTATTCTAGGTACACCTGCATACAGTTTTTGAAGACACTCGGCGGGTAGATTGTTCCAAACTAACCACAGATCTTCTGTGGATGTAGGCTACCTTAAATCTTTTTGTCTGTTCATGTAATTCCAAACAGACATGATGATGTTGAGATTATGGGTTGGTGGGGGCCAAACCATCACATCCAGGACTATTCGTTCTACATTAAACTGAAGGTAGTTCATAATGACATTGGTTGTTCGTTTGGAGTCATTGTCCTGTTGCAGAATACAGTTTGTCCAGGCTTTTCTGGACAGTGGGTCCCACTGGTTTCCGACAGTTCTGTACCAATGGCACTGCTGGACATCTTCTTATGTTAAAGAGACGCAAGCATGATGTGTCTTTCATCGGCTGCATTGTTTCCTTGGCTGTCCACTGCGTCTACCGTCCTCAATGTTGTCTGTTTCTTTGTGCTTCTTCAAAAGAGCTTCAATAGTACATCTTTAAACCCCAGTCTGCTTTGAAGTCTTTGCCTGGGAGAAACCTTATTGATTATTGATTGAGACCTTGTGGTCTGTTGCTGTGATTAGTCTTGTCATTATATATGACCTGTGACATGAAACTGTCTTCCACAACCTCATCTAAGGCCGCGTACACACGATCGAACAAGTCCGCTGAAACTGGTCCGCCCACCAGTTTCAGCGGACATATCCGATCGTGTGTATGACCTAGCGGACAGGTTTTTTCAGTGGACAAATTTCAAAGCATGCTTTGAAATTTGTCCGCTGGAAACCTGTCCATCGGACATGTCCGCTGGTTAGTACACCTAACCAGCGGACATAAATCTCCTGCATGCGTCGAATGGATTCGACGCATGCGTGGAAGTATTTTACTTCCTGGAGTGGTGACGTGGCGGTGTCAACGTCACTGCCACGTCACCGTGTACACGCCATCGGACCAAAATCCGAGGAGACATGTCCGTTGGAAACGGTCCGTCGGACATGTTTCAGCGGACATGTCTCCCCGTGTGTACGTGGCCTTAGTAGCAGAGTTAGGCTGCGCCTCACTCAGTTTTAAGCCTTCTACACAGCTATTCTTGTTTCAGTTAAGGAATGACCATTAGTACCTACTTGACAGGGGCGGTCCGTCCATTAGGGGCGCACTGGCACTCACACTGATTCTCCTCCCAGCCAATCAAGAAGCGGGTCTGAGACCTGTTTTCCAATTGGCCAAAAGGAAAAGTGTTCTGATTTGCAGCTGTGGAGGAGGGAGGAGGCGGAAGTCGCCATGATGCCCTTGAAGAAGAGCAGGGGAAGCCGCCCCTGATGCCTGCCGCCTGTTGCCCAGGTGAAGCACTGCCCGCCATAGATGTGGTAAGTGCTCCGGACCCGACTGACCGGACTGGGGGGTGGCTGTGGGTGCACTGTTTGCCTGCCCCCATGAAAATAATTGGTTAATCATACATTTGACTCTAATCCTACAAACTCCCTGACTTTGTGCAAGTGTACAAAGTATGCAAGTGTTAGAATGGTTGCAGGTTTAAAGCCAAAGGGTGGTCACACCAAATATTGATTTGATTTATATTTTCCTTCTGTTCGCTCAATTTGCATTTTGTAAATTGGTAACAATAAACAATTAAAATATATCTATAATATAGAATTTGTACTTTACAGTATTGCTTCAACATTGCCTAAACTTGCACAGTGCTATATATATATATATATATATATATATATATATATATATATATATATATATATATACTTTTTATTTAACCTCAGTCCAAAAGAGGCACTTTAATTTATGTCCTCGATCAGTCAAACAACTTGAGCAGTCACAGATCTGGCTAAGATCATACTCATTTGGTCAGCTTACCATGTTAATTTCTGATATTGTATCAATGCTGGCAATATCCAAACTCATTCCAACTGTTACTGGCCCATCTGAAACAAACAAAACATAGTAAGAATGAGGAACATGGGCTGTATTCGCTTTTTAGTATTTATCCAGAAACTAAGATTTATCATGAGACTCTAACGGTATTTTATTTTTCCCTATTACCATAGCCATAAATCTAGTTCCTTATAAAATATGAAATAGAAGGGTGACTTTCCTTTGGCGGTCCCTATCTGAATTGTCATTGCCAAGTACATTAAGTTTGCCCTCAGATTGTTCCTAGCTTTACACCACATTAGCATATGCCATCCTGCCAGCAGAGAAGCAGCTGTGACTGTCAGCTGGATCCTCATTAACCGTTTTCCTAAAATAAATAATGTGGAACAAAACAAAAAGGATGTTGAGAATATGCCCAGTTTTATTGCATGCATTGGTACAGTAATCCTTGTGACACTAAGAGGACGGCGCTAATAAATGTGTACTTGGCTGTACTTTACCTTTAATGCCAAATACATGTAAATAGAAGAATGGCAAGAGTATAACTTGTTGTTGTGCTATACTTGTTTCAATACAATTGTTCCCAATCACTAAATGTTCAATTTCAGCTATTGTTTTTGTCAAAAAGAAACGATTGGTCATAGAAAACAAAAATCTAATAAAATTTGACTACATTTTTTTGGTACAAAAAAATGTTTTCAAGATCAGGATTGTTTAGATCAGCCTTTCTCAAACTTTTTTTACTCAAGAAGAGTCGTTGGGAACAACTGCTAAAATGAATTTATCAGGGTGTCATTGAGAAGAATGCCACCTACAGACATCAGATGGAAGGTCAAGTCGCCAAAGCTTAAGGAACCCTTATCAATATCTAGAGCAGTGATGGTGAACCTTGGCACCCCAGATGTTTTGGAACTACATTTCCCATGATGCTCTGAATTTTAGTGGAGTGTCATGGTAAATGTAGTTCCTAAAAATCTGGTGTGCCAAGGTTCGCCATCACTGCTCTAGAGGAACCCTGGTTGAGAATAGCTGTTTTAGATTGATCACTCAAACAATCATTGGATAAAACATACAACATTTGCTTTCCCTGAATGTTGCATTAAATATATAATGCAGTAATATAATAATAAAAACCTATATGCACATTAATAATAGCTAAACCTATATAAAAAGAGTCTATATATTATTTAAACCAATTACTGTTAATTATGTTATGATTGATTTATATCTTTGTTGCTTTGGGGGGTAAATCCTGTGTGTGCTGGTGTCAGAATTTAAACAAGGCTGAATACGCCTCGGCAGTTAGCGGTTTCAATCTTTTAGTCCTTAAGGGCTCATTCACACTATGTGCAGTGACTGGCAATTTTCTGTACCTGATCACACCGCATGTGGCTAATGGTAATGGGCCCTTAAACCAAGAGCTGCTGAAGCCTTTCCAGCAGATACTTTATTTCAGAATTGATTGTTCCAACTGAATCTTCTTTCCTCAACTTGATGCAGTATTGAGAGCCCTAATGAAGGGGCAACAGTCTTAGACTCCAAAATGCATTGCTTTGTTATGCTGGATTTTTAGGATGCAATATGGACTACAGAACAATTTCTGTGGCCATCTAATTTAGTCACCTTACCTAGGGCCAGATTCAGAAAGAATTAGATTCCCGCAGAGTATCAGAGGTACTCTACGCCGCCGTACTTTACCTGGCTCTAGGAGGAATTCAGAGAGATTTTGGCCCGTAAGGTACGGCGGCGTAGTGTATTTCTCCCGGCGGAATCAAAATACGCGAATAGGGGGCGTGAGGCATTTAAATTAAGCGCGTCCCCGCCGCGATCGAACTGCGCATGCTCCGTTCAGAAATTTCCCGCCGTGCATTGTGCGAAATCACGTCGTTACGTCATTTTTTTTGGAGTAGCGTCGCTTACGGACATTCCTATTCCCGAACGACTTACGCAAAAAAAAAAAATTGAAAGTCGACGCGGGAACGACGGCCATACTTAACATGGGCCGAGTAACGTTAGACCAGCTAAAAGCTGGTTTAACTTTACGTAGCGAAAAAATGACGTACGCGATTGCGAACGACGCTCGTAACTTCGTGGATCTCCGTAAAAAGCTCATTTGCATACCCCGACGCTGAAAACGACGCAAACTCCACCCAGCGGCCGCAAAAAGATCGCAGCGTAGATCCAAAGGCGTACGAAGATGTAAGCCTGTCAGATCGAAGCCCAACGCCGCCGTATCATGGTTTGAGGATTCAAACTAGTGATACGGCGAGCAAACTCCTCCCAGCGGCCGCAAAAATATCGCAGTGTAGATCCGAAGGCTTACGAGGATGTAAGCCTCTCGGATCGAAGCCCGAAGCCGCCGTATCATGGTTTGAGGATTCAAACTAGTGATACGGCGCGCAAAATTTGAAATTACTCCTGTCTAACACCAGTTAGACAGGCATAATTGCTCTGTAAATCTGGGCCAATGTCTTGATATACAAGTAGCTTCATGTCACAACTGAGTATAAAAGAGAAGAGAGGCGCCTCTGACGCCTTGTACACACACTCAGTTTTCTCTACGGGAAAACTACGAGGAGAGCTCCTCGCAGTTTTTCCGACGGGAAAACTGCCCAAAAACCGGCGGACAAAAAAAAGAGAACCAGGGAAAACCGGCGGACTTTTGCCCAGCCTTTTTTGACAGTTTTCCTATGGGAAAAACTGAGATGGAGCATACACATGGCTAGGATTCCTGGCCAAAGCTCCATTGCAGTTTTCCTGTCAGGAAAACCGGCCGTGTGTAGGGGGAAAGACTGACTGAGCAGGTCCTCGGCTTTCCCCTCAGGATTTCCGACGGGAACTTTTCCCAGTCGGAATTCCCCTACGTGTGTATGGGGCATTAGTGTAGCAATATGGTTACATTTAATGAAAGTACAATATTCTGCAATAGACATGTGCATTCGTTTTCGTTAGAATGCATTTTCGTCTGAAAATCTGTTTTTTTCATTATCGTTTTAACAAACGATAACAAAAGCGCAAGAAACGAAAACCAAAAGATCCAACATAAAAAATGCTTTATTTTCGTTTTCGTTGTGGTAAAAATTCGATATAGAGAGATTCGACATTATAGGGAAAAGATTCAACATTATAGGGAAAGGATTTGACATTATAAGGAAAAGATTCGACCCTATAGAAATAATAGATTCGACATTACAGAGATTAGATTTTGATTTATGAGAAAATAGATTTGACATTATTACTAGTCATACAACATTAGAATTCTTGTAGGCGGAATATTCGAACGGAAATGTATGATTCGACGTAAAGATTCGACGTTCCGTCGAATATTCTTTTGACCTTTTGACAGAAACCAAGTATTATTGGATTTTCGGACGAAAGCTATAAATCAGAAATAAATCAAAACGAAAACGATAAACGAAATATTCCAGTCTGCACATGTCTATTCTGCAACATATTGCTACACTTAGAGGCTCCACTCTTCTCTTTTATATACTGTACTGTAGCTCCTGCTGGATTTTGCTTCTAATCCCCCTGTGGAGGCTTCCATTTGTAGATGGACATTTTATGGTTACACAACCTGGTCACATTGCTATCATCTTTTCATATGGACTACACACTGAAGGACTTATGAATAAATGGTTGTGGAACAAATCATTTGAGTTTCCATTATTTCTTATGGGGAAACTCGCTTTGATATACAAGTGCTTTGGATTACAAGCATGTTCCTGGAACAAAATATGCTTGCAATCCAAGGTTTTACTGTATATCCAATCAGGCAGACCCTTGTACTTTATACTTGTTGGTAGATCTAAAGACGATTATACAATCAGATTGTAACATGTGTGGTGAGCTTTATAGTAACCTAATCATAGCCATCATACTATTTCTCTAAAGACTGCTTGAATTAGGGTTCATGCACATGGAAAGTTTTAGTAATTTTTATGCCCAGTGTAAAATTTCCAGCACTTTCTTACACATAGGGAGCTGCATGTACTGCTTACAGCCTGCCGTACCAGTGATTGGCTGTATAGCAGATCTTCTATATTCGGGAAATACATCAGACACACATGGGCAGGTAAATGCAGATTCAAAGAAGTGCTAGGGTTTACAAATGTACGATCATTTATTGACATGACCGTACATTTGTAAACCCTAAAGCTCTGTACACACGATCGGTTTGTCTGATAAAAACAGACCGATGGACCGTTTTCATTGGACGAACCGATCGTGTGTGGGCCCCATCGGTTTTTTATCCATCGGTGAAAAAAAATAGAACCTGTTTAAAATTGTTCTTATGGTTAAAAAAACGATAGAAAAAAATTATCGTCTGTGCCGAAATCCATCGGTCAAAAATCCATGCATGCTCAGAATCAAGTCGACGCATGCTCGGAAGCAATGAACTTAATTTTTCTCAGCACGTCGTAGTGTTTTACGTCACCGCGTTGGACACGATCAGATTTTTAACCAATGGTGTGTAGGCAAGACTGATGAAAGTCAGCTTCATTGGGGATCCGATTAAAAAATCCATCAGATTAGATGCCATCAGATATCCGATCGTGTGTACAGGCTTAACACTTCTTTGAATCTGCCTTTACCTGCGCATGTGCATCTGATGACTGTAGAAGATCTTCATTCAGGAAATATGTCACATCCATGTAAAAACTCTGATGCAAAGAAGCATTTTAATTTACAAGAATACAACAGCATACAGTCATTTACTAGTATGTCAGGCTGTGCGTAGCACATGGCACATGAAAGGTCTGGAAAATTAGGCATAAAAAAATGTCAATATCTTACAATATTTTATTTTTAATATTTTATTACTGATTTGCCTTCCTGTCCTCGTAATAACCATTTCTCCTTTTTTTGCTAGTCAGAAAGTGAGGGAAAATACCCCAATGGGGTCACATACAAGAATTAAGGCCTAATGCCTAATGATAATATTTCAGCATGTAAAAAACTATGTTTTTTAAAAATGTCATTTAAAACGATAGTGTGTGGGCTTTACATAATTTTTTTTCAAACATGCTGCATTTTTTAACAACGTTTTAAACTATGTCGTTTTTCGGGTTGTAAAAAATTATCCTGTGTGGGCTTAAAAAACGTGAAAAACCCACGCATGCTCAGAAGCAAGTTATGAGACGGGAGCTCTCGTTCTGGTAAAACTAGCATTCGTAATGGAGTAAGCACATTTATCACGCTGTAACAGACAGAAAAGCGCAAATCGTCTTTTACTAACACGTAATCAGCTAAAGCAGCCCAAAGGGTGGCGTCATCCGCATGGAACTTCCCCTTTATAGTGCCGTCGTACATGTTGTACGTCACCGTGCTTTGCTAGCCCCCCTGCCGGTATCCCTGAGCGCGACTCGGGGTGCATTTTTTATGTAAAAATCGATATCCCCGAGTCGCGCTCGGGGTGAATATGCAGAGCCTGCAGCGCGCTGGCTTACCTTGTATCCAGGCTGGGTATACTGTACTTACCTTGTCCCTGGATCCAGCGATGCATCCCCGCTGTGTGAGCGAGTGGCGTCCTCCATTCGACTCACACAGTGCCCGCGCGCCGCCGATCTCCGTTCCCTGCGACGTAACGGCGCACGGGGGCGGAGACCGGCGGCAAATTAAAAAAAGTAAACAAACACATTACATACAGAATACTGTAATCTTATAGATTACAGTACTGTATGTAAAAAGTACACACCCCCCCCTGTCCCTAGTGGTCTGCCCTGTGCCCTGCATGTTCTTTTACATAATAAAAACATTTTTTTTGTGCCTGCAAACTGTAGATTGTCCATAGCAACCAAAAGTGTCCCTTTATGTCAAAAGTGATTTTAGAGCAGCTAGAAAACAGCGATAATAAATGATAATCACTTGCAGAATTGAGCGATAGCGATTTGGGGGGAAATTCGTCATAAAAAAATAAAAGTAATGACAGCGACAATTCTGCAACTGAGCAAATTTCAGTGATTTTGATTTGATTACATTAGTGAATAATTTTTATTATAATTACATTATTATTTGTTATAATTATTTATAGTTATTTATTATATTATAATTTTATGATTTTGTGTTTTTAAACTTTATCATACCCGGCATGTCTACTAGACTCTGGTTTGGACAAATTTAAGTGAGTTATTCCTAAAAATTGCAGGCCTACAGTATAAAACGCAGAATTTCCATGCAAAATAATTGTACCGCTTTTGGTACGTAATTCCAGACAGAATCATACCGCCAGGGAGGTTAAAGCATTTTTTTTAAACGATCGTTTGTGGGCAACGTCGTTTTAAAAGCTTTGTTTTTTTTAAGAGGCTGAAAAATGTTTTTTACAAGCCAAAAAATGATCGTGTGTACGCGGCATAAGAGAAACTTCCACTTTTCCCATTCTCTCCAAAATTATATTTCAAGTAATTTGTATTTTTATTTTAGTTATACAAATAGGATTGTTGTAAAGTAAAAAAAAAAAAATGCCACACATTGCATTTAACTTAAACAGCATAATAATAATAAAGGCGTGTATTCCCCAGCCCATGACCTCTTCTCATAAAAACAAACAAAAAAAAAACTGATAAAACAATGGAAAGTACTGTTATCATTTAAACAGTTTATAGATTACTATAGCAGTCCAGTGAGAACAAATTTCTCTGGGTTAAAATTTAATCAATCCTTGCTTGCAGGAATAGTCACAACTTAACAGATAAATAATCTTAAAAGCATCATTGGCAAAGTCGCTGCACTATATTTTAGTAATATCAGATCACGCCGTGTGCCTTCTGTAGTATAATAGGCATTTTACAGCTGCTTATACAAAACAAAAACATGAATCTACATTAAATTGATTGCAATATTAAAACATTACAACTTGGTAGAAATAAAATTAATATTACATTTTAAAGTACATAAAATGCAGCAAACCTTTTACTGCCAATGTGTTTATTATGAGTTTACTTAACAATATAAAGAGAATTTATGCTTCTTCTGGGACACATTGCTTCATCTGTCTGGATGTTATCTGTTATTTTACTATCTGTTGTGTCACCTTATAAACCACATTTAAATCTTCAGTGCAACAATATTCATCAGTCACATATTTTAGCTATGTTTAAAAGGGAGGTTAAACTTTTACCATAATGGCTGCCAAAAAAATGAATACATGATTGAACTACCACTTTCTAACATCATTTTAAAACATTAATAATAAAAAAAATGCAAAGCATTTGGATTCAGAGCTGGCTTTTTGGCATTCAGATACTTTTGGCACCAATAGGGTAAGTCCAGCTTACATCAAAGTCACCCTTCTCAACCTTTTTAGACCTCATGCACACTGCAGCTACAAAACGCCCATTTTACAAGTGTTCCACATTTTTTTTCTTCTATATTCCCCTTTAGTTATTTAGTTATTGACTTGTTCTGTAGTCAGGGGAGCTGTGATTGTTTGCTATGGTCCGCCCAGAGCTTCACAGGCTGAGAGTTTGACTGCTTCTGAAAGAGGTTTCCATAATATGGGGCTGGGAGAGGCATATAACCAGCCTGAATATTTATCATACCCTAGTCAATCACTGGAGGGAAATGCACAGGAGGTGGTTGGGAATGTGATAATAAGTTTGAAGCCCTGGAGAGAAGGTTCTTTTCCTCATCAGGGAGGGTTTCAAAGCCTCTGGAGTTGCTTCCCCCTGACGCAGCCTGTGTAGCTGTTCTCTGCGGTCTCAGCGCTGGTGGGGCTGAGGACCTAAATCATTCCTTTCTGACAAGATGGCTTTGGGACTTCACCTTAGGGCATCTGGTCTAGAGAAGGATTGTCTTCTTCGATGTCTTCTTTATCTGGAGGAAGCTGGAAAGTTTTGGGGACTTGTGAGTACTGACCCTGAGTTGTGATCCCTGGTGACTGTGTGCTTTTAGGATTTAAGTGCCAGGGGTAGCTATGGACTGAGACAGGTCTCATCTCAAATCTCTGGCATGCATTTGGGAGCACCCCACACCCCAACTCCCCTCTGTTTTAGAGTTCTTCAAGCAATAAATATAAAAAAGCCATCCCCTAGACTGAGGTGTTTGAGCTGGTGCCTGTGGGGAGTTCCACACAGACGATTTGATTTTTCTATCATTTTTTTATCCATAGGAAAAAT
This sequence comes from Rana kukunoris, assembly GCA_029574335.1. NCBI lineage: Eukaryota > Metazoa > Chordata > Amphibia > Anura > Ranidae > Rana > Rana kukunoris. Next base: position 58,895,845 of record CM056056.1, read on the forward strand.
GTAAAACATGTTCTATTTTTTTTCACCGATGGGGAAAAAAGACCGATGGGTCCCACACATGATCGGTTTGTCCAATGAAAACAGTGCATCGGTCTGTTTTTAGCAGACAAACCGATTGTGTGTACACGGCTTAAGAGTGTTTAGCACTCGAGCGTTCATTCATTTTAAGGGACAAAATAAATGAACATTCTGACCAATGAAATTAATAAATGGCCAAATATTCGATGCTCCTGAATGCATTTAAACGCGCTTAAACATGTTTGAAGGTGAGGTTTAAAAAAAAAAAATCCTGCCCAGTGTGCATGAGGCTCTACCCTGAGGAACCCTTGAAATATTTGTCAGGTCTTAGAGAACATTTGTTAAATCCAATTAATTGGTAGTCATTGGTAAAAATGACCCTTACATTAACAGTTATAGGGGGGAATATGCCCCTTACAATCCGCTAAAAAGATCATTGAGTTTATGCAGTTGGTTCTGCCAAGTGGTGTTGACCACAAACTTATGCAGCACCATCACATGTGATGTAAATCAGCCACAGCTCAAGGAACCCCTAGCAACCTCTGGAGGAACCCTAGGCTTCCATGTGACCTTGTTTGAAAATAGCTACATTAAGGGCCAGATTCATGAAGAGTTAGGCTGGCGGATCCAGTGATCCGCCAGCCTAACTGTCACTTTAAGCTGGCGTTTCTGTTTTCTATAACCAGAAAACAAGAAACGCCGGGTTGGAGTTCCGATGCGATTGGCGTAATTGAATTTCGCCATCGCATCGTTACTTCAACTTAAAAATGGCGCCGGGGGCGTTCCCGCTGATTAACGCTGAAAAAATATGTTAATCAGCGGGAGTCGGAAATTCACGATCGTTTTCGGGCGCGACGCAGTGACTTTACGACGTTTCCGGAAGCGATACGCGGCGTAAAGATAAAGCAGCCCCCTAGTGGAATATCCTATGTTAGGTATAGGCGTCGTCATCGCGTCGGGAAAAAAACAAATCGCGTCGTTTGCGTAAAACATTCATGAATGGGGACGTGACGTCATTGACGTTCACTGACAGAACTTGGAGCATGCGCACTGGGATGCATTGACACTCGACGCATGCGCAGTACGTTCGCCGCGGGATCGCGCGTAGTTTGAATACTACACGCCCCGTACCCGCCCAATTTGAATTCCGCTGTCTCATTTGCGATGCGCTGCCGCAACTTTAGGAGCAAGTGCTTCATGAATAACAGCACTTGCTCCTAAAATTTCTGCAGCGTAACGTAAATGAGATGCGGTACTCCAGAGCAAAGATGCTCTGATCTACCTGAATCTGGCCCTAAATATTTAAAGGTAAGGGTAGGTTAGGTTAGGGATAGGATCAGGCGATTAGGTTAAGATAAGGTTTCAGGGGGTAAGTGTTATAGTGGACCTTCCATTAAAAATAGAAAGTCCACTTCCCTGCAAGCTCCACACCACTCAAACATTATTAGCATGAAACAAAAATAAAAATACAAAAATACAAAAAAGGTGAAAAATTTGTCTGTTCTAGCTTCATCCATGGAGTCCATGCCTTACTTCTACCTTCTGAGACAGCTAGGCACTCAAAATCCCATGAGAATACATCCCATTGCAGAGGACCATTCTTGTGGGAAAATCTATTTTAATAATTCAAATTAATTTTCTCCATTAAGGTTAAAAAACCTTTCATGGTCAGTTGCTCCCGCAGCCCCCCCCCCCCCCCAAATACTTACCTGAGCCTAATCTCAATCCATTTGTCCAATAATCTATTTCCATCTGCTGCAGTGTTTTCTTTCTTTCTCTCTCCTCACAGGACTCAGAAGTCAATCAAATCCTGTGAAGAGGAAGCTAAGGCTAGGCCGAGCTATGTTGTATGTGTCAATAGACACACACAGCCTATCTCAGAATCAAGCTCTCATGAGTGCCCCCATAGCAAGTGGCTTGCTGTTGGGGCCCTCACTTAACGGGTAAGATACGAATAATCACTTAAATAGATTCTATCACCTTAAGTTCCTCCCTTTTTTATATAAGGGATAGTAAAATCACATAATAATTGGGAATTCATAAGGGTGTCCTCACTAGGGCCTGCCCCCCCCCCCTTTTTTTTTTTTTTTTCTCTCTCCAGATGATGGAGGGACAAGGTAGTCCCCCTAAATTCACAAGGGTTCTTAACCCTCACTTAATGGGTAAGGCAGGAAGAATCACTTAAATAGATTTTTATCACTGCAAATTTCTTTTTCCCTTTTCCCCTTTTTTTTTTTTTTTATTTTTTTTTTTTTTAAATCACACGACAAATGGGAACACATAAGGGTGCCCCCACTAGGGTTTGGGTTTTTTTTTTGTTTTTTGTTTTTTCTTTGTTTTTTTTTCTCTCCTCTATATTTAGGAGATGGAAGGGACAATGTAGTCCCCCTAAATTAGGCCCCCAAACCCTCACCTAATAGGCAAGGCCAATAGACATTACCGCAACTCTCTCCCTTTTTTCCCCTTTTTTTTTTTTCTCTTCTTTCCCTCTCTCTCTCTCTCTCTCATTTTTCCTCCCTATCCGTTTCCTCCCATCCCCCTGTTTTCCCCATGTCCCCCGGAAAGAGAGTCTGCATGGGAACTAAACGAGGTCAACCAAGGGGAAGGCCTTGGGTAGGAATAGGTGAACACCTGGAACAACTATAGGTTGATAGATACATGGGATTTTAGGAGACCACAATAGTGTATATGTAGGTATGTCAGTTTATTTTGTTAATATATGATTTGTGTTGGAATGTATGATATTGAAAAATGTTTAAAAAAAAAAAAAAAAAAAACCTTTCATGGTCAGTTGCTCCCGCAGCCCGCCCCCCCCCAAATACTTACCTGAGCCTAATCTCAATCCATTTGTCCAATAATCTATTTCCATCTGCTGCAGTGTTTTCTTTCTTTCTCTCTCCTCACAGGACTCAGAAGTCAATCAAATCCTGTGAAGAGGAAGCTAAGGCTAGGCCGAGCTATGTTGTATGTGTCAATAGACACACACAGCCTATCTCAGAATCAAGCTCTCATGAGTGCCCCCATAGCAAGTGGCTTGCTGTTGGGGCCCTTGCAAGGGAGTTGGAGCCCAAAGCACTGGAAGGGCAGCTCAGAAAAGCAGATTCAGGGCCGCTCTGTGCAAAATCACGGAGCAGTTAAGTATAATATCTGTATTATTTTAGGGACAAAATAAAGGTTTGCAATCACTTTCAACAGAATATAATTTTTCAGAGCTCCATTTATGAAAGGAAATATACTGGAATATATTACAGACTTCCTTCTGATGCTAGTTGATGAAATGCTAGTTGCATGGCAGTCTCTGCAGTCCCTGGATACAATAATCTCTGAGACACTGGGGTTGATTTACTAAAGACAAATTGGCTGTTCACTTTGCAAGGGAATTTTCATCTACAAAAACAAAAAAGGGAAGGCGCAAGTCCAGCTCTGAAAAATGTGTCAGAGTGCTCCATGTGGGGTTTTAGAAGCACTTGGACTTTCTACCTCATGGTATGCTTCCATATACATGCTGTACTCCTAGGTACTTTTGTGAGTATGCATTTTATTAGCTTCCTTTCATTTTAACCACTTTAGCCCCGGATCATATTGCTGTCCAATGACCAGAGCACATTTTGTGATTCGGCACTGCGTCGCTTTAACTGACAATTGCGTGGTCGTGCGACGTGGCTCACAAACAAAATTGGCATCTTTTTTTTCCCACAAATAGAGCTTTTTTTGGTGGTGTTTGATCATCTCTGTGGTTTTTATTTTTATTTTTTGCACTATAAACAAAAATAGAGCGACAATTTTGAAAAAAATGCAATATGTTTTACTTTTTGCTATAATAAATATCCCCCAAAAATATATAAATTTTTTTTTTTTCCTCAGTTTAGGCCGATACGTATTCTTCTACATATTTTTCATTAAAAAAAAAAAAATCACAATAAACGTTTATTGATTGGTTTGCGCAAAAGTTATAGCGTTTACAAAATAGGGGGTCGTTTTATGGCATTTTTATTAATTTTTTTTTTTTTACTAGTAATGGCGGCAATCAGCATTTTTTTTAAGTACTGCGACATTATGGTGGGCACTTCGAAAACTTTTGACACATTTTTGGGGCCATTTGCATTTTTATAGCGATCAATGCTATAAAAATGCATTGTATTACTATAAAAATGCCATTGGCAGCGAAGGGGTTAACACTAGGGGAGGGGTTAAGTGTGTTCCTGGGTGTGTTCTAACTGTATGGGGGGGTGGACTCACTAGGGGAAATCACTGATCTGACTGATTGTATGAACAGGAGATCAGCGTTTCCCCCGGTGACAGGACCGAGAGCTTTGTGTTTACACACAAAGCTCCCGATCCCTGCTCTGTAACGAACTAGCGCGCGTGCCCGGCGGCGCGCGTACCCGCGGGGCATGCGCGCGGGACTTGGGGGCGAGTGGGAACGCTAAAGAGCGGACATATACCTACGGGCTCTCGCCCAGCAGTGCCACCGTCCCGCAGTAATATGACGGTGGGCAGTCTGCATCTAGTTAATATTTGGCTTTTTCTTCTTGTGAGAATTTTCAATCTTGTTAGTGAACGATGAGCAGTCATTATTTTCCCTGCATTGTCACTAGGAAAATTCCCTTGCAAAGTGTAAATTCCCAACATAAACAGTCTATTTGCCTTTCTTTAATCAACCCCACTGGCCCAGGGCAATTTTCAGGAAGTACCAAATATTTTCTTGAGATTTGCCAATGACAGGAATGTTCAGGGGGCTGCAGTACGAATATGTAGGCACCTATAAGTGCCTTCATTCCATACCTGTAGTATATTGCCCCCCTTTATATCAGAGACAGAGGGGTTGATTTACTAAAGGCAGATAGACTGTGTACTTTGCAAAGTGGAGTTGCTCCAAAGCTTAGTAAATTAGGTAAAGTTTCACTTTCCAAAATATACTCAATCAAGAGCAAGGAAAATAGAAAAAAAATATTAATAATTTTTGCTTGCACATGATTGGATGATGGAAGTCAGCAGGCCTTCTGCTCATTTACTAAGCTCTGGAGCAACTGCACTTATAGCTTGCAATTGCACTTTGCAAAGTGCACAGTCTGTTTGCCTTTAGTAAAGCAACCACAGAGATTTTTTTAAGGCATGCTAAAGTGGTCTTTCAACCAATATTATTGCATGACATTTTACAATGCCTTTAAAGCTACTTAGCGTGCCTTAGGTGATACCACATCTTGATGAATCAGGACTAAAGTAGTACTGAAGAATAAATATTCCGTTAACTGAAATAAATATACAGTATTACAGGTGATACTCGAAAAATTTGAATATCGTGCAAAAGTTAAACTTAAAGGGTGAAATTAATATATGAGATAGACATATTACATGCAAAGCAAGATAGTTCAAGACGTTATTTGTCATAATTGTGGTGATTATGGCTTACAGCTCATGAAAACCCCAAATCCACAAAATTAGAATATTACATGCAATTAATAATAAAACAAGGATTGTACATAGAACAATATCGGACTTCTGAAAAGTATAAGCATGCATATGTACTCAGTACTTGGTTTGTGCCCCTTTTGCAGCAATGACTGCCTCAATGCAGCATGGCATGGAAGCTATCAGCCTGTGGAATTGCTGAGGTGTTATGGAAGACCAGGATGCTTCAATAGCGGCCTTTAGCTCTTCTGCATTGTTCAGTCTCATGTCTCTCATCTTTCTCTTGGCAATGCCCAATGGATTCTCTATGGGGTTCAGGTCAGGAGAGTTTGCTGGCCAATCAAGCAAAGTAATTCCATGGTCATTGAACCAGGTTTTGGTGCTTTCGGCAGTGTGGGAAGGTGCCAATCTTCCTGGAAAATTTAGTCAGCATCCCCATAGAGCTCGTCTGTGGAAGGAAGTATAAAGTGCACCAAAATCTCCCGGTAGACAACTGCTTTGAGCCAGGACTTAATGAAGCACAGTGGACCAACACCAGCAGATGACATGGTTCCCCAAATCAACACAGACCATAGAAACTTCACACTGGACTTTAAGCATCTTGCAGTGTGTGCCCCTCCATTCTTCCTGCATACTCTGGGTCCTTGGTTTCCAAATGAGATGCAAAATTTGCTTTAATCAGAAGAGAGGACTTTGGACCACTGAGCAAACGACCAGGTGTTTTTTTCTTTAGCCCAGGAAAGACGCTTCTGACGTTGTTTGTTGTTCAGAAGTGGCTTGACAAGAGGAATACGACATTTAAAGCCCATGTTCCGGATCCGTCTGTGTGTGGTGGCTCTTGATGTACTGACTCCAGGCTCAGTTCACTCCTTGTGTAAGTTCCCAACACTTTTGAACAGCCTTTTCCCGACAATCCTCTTCAGGCTGCGGTCATCCGTGCTGCTTGTGCACCTTTTTCTTACACACTTTTCCCTTCCACATAACTTTCTATTAATGTGCTTTGATAAAGCACTTTGGGAATGTCCAACTTCTTTTGCAATAACCTTTTAAGGCGTTCCCTCCTTATGGCGGGTGTCAATGATGGTTTTCTGCACAACTGTCAGGTCAGCAGTCTTTCCCATGATTGTGATTCCTACTGAACCAGACTGAGAGACCATTTGCAGGTGTTATGGCATAATTAGCTGGTTAGAGTGGGACACTTTGAGCCTAGATTATTGAACCTTTTCACAATATTCAAATTTTCTGAGATTGTGGACTTGGGGTTTTCATGAGCTGTAAGCCATAATTATCACAATTATGACAAATCACAGCTTGAACTATCTTGCTTTGCATGCAATGAGTCTATCTCATATATTAGTTTCACCTTTTAGGTTGCATTAGTAAAATAAATGAACTTTTGCACAATATTCAAATTTTTCGAGCAACACCTGTATTTTCTTGAATTCTGGGCTATAATCTGTTGAATTGGGCTATAATCTGTTTTAGATACAAAACAGGGTCAGTCCATTCAGACCATTGTTTAACATCCACTGCAGTTCAGACTGTCATAGCGTGTTATGTCAAACAACCTGCGTCCGTTATCAGTGAAGAGTATTGTATATGATGAGGCTCAGAAAAAGCCATGATGAGCATTCTGAAATATTAAACTAATACCTGCCTATAACAAGCAGACAAACCAACCATGACTCTGTACAGGTTTTTTTTTACGGTGTGCACTGCTTATGTAGAAAGATAAATGATCATGAGGATTTTTTTGCTAAAAATTGTATTTTTCCTTGGAAGATCTTCTTTATGATCTGCTTATAATTAGATGTATCAGGGCCTTAGAGGTAAAATGCAATCAGCGTGATACTACCTAAAAAGTCAAATGGATAAGCACAACCCACCATCAACCATTTGTAATAAATCTGTGAAATAATCAAATCTAATTGTAGGTTGCCTTGACAAGTGATTAAAATTGTCTGAAAATTACAGTGTATATCCACCACTAAGCTAATGTTACAATCTGATTGCATTTACAATTGCTGTACAATTACCTTTCAATTCACTAAAACTAAATAATGATGGGACAGTCTAGACAAGTGGATTTTGATAGAAAGTTAAAAAAGAGGGGCGTGGCCGGACCGGGCAGGAAGGTGGACGCTTGATCTCACAGCTCCAGCCACCTCAGGACAAACTGCCACCATTAGCGGAAAACCCATATCCCGTTCGCACCTGAAAGCATGGGAACAGCTTCTAGGAACACCTCGGCCTCCCGATCCCGTTCCCCGAGAGAACACGCCGCATCGCAGGGACAGAATATCCCGGAGATGTTCCGCACCGCCAGGGGGAACATGGCGTCCTCACACCACAGCCCTGCACTAGGCCCCATGCCTCCTGTGTCGGTTGCCCCTTCGCCCATCATACTGACGGCATCCCAGGCGGCTCCGGCACCCCCGATGGGGTTGGCTACGGGGGGCACGGAGACCCCCGTCCTCCCGCAACTCAACATATTGAATTTGAGAGCTATTGCCGCAGACATTAAAGACACGCTATCAGCCGCCATTGCGGACCTAAAACTTCATATACGCTCCCTCGCTGACAGGGTCACGGTCAATGAGAAGACGCTGGAGGAACACGGGCAGGTCCTACAAAGGTCGACCAGGAAAATAGATGACCATACCCTGCAACTAAGAGATGTAAACAGGCACCTGGAGGACCTGGACAACCGAGGCCGACGACGGAACCTACGCGTCCGTGGCCTTCCAGAGTCGGTGGAGGGTGACCGGGTGAAAAGTGAGGTGATCACCATCTTTAACACTATACTGGGCAGACCACCGCAAGCAGCCATAGCTATGGAAAGGATTCACCGCGCCCTGCGCCCCAAGGGTAGAGACAATGACCCTCCCAGGGATGTTGTATGCTGCCTCGTGGACTTCCAACTTAAGGAGGATATCCTAAGGCAAGCCCGCAGCCAGAGGCCCTCGCACAATGGAGCGGCGATTCAGATCTACCAAGATCTCTCCGGAATCACCCTCCAGCATCGCCGAGATCTCAGACCATTGCTGGATGTACTACAGGCAAACGAGATCCGCTACAAGTGGAGGTTCCCCTTCTGTTTGGAGGCCTCCCGCCAGGGGCGCACGGCCAAGCTGATGGTTCCGGAGGATCTACCCCGATTCTGCGAGGCCCTGGACTTGCCCTTAACCTCGGTCCCAGACTGGTATGCCCTGTATCGAAGATCGGTGGGGCGCTGGAACAAGCCCCAGGAAGTTCCGATGGAGACCCAAGCCACCCGCTATCGCAGGAGGAGATCTCCGTCTGACCAGAGAAGCTCACCCAACACGCCGAACTCCCGAGGCAATCGGGGATCGCCCACCGCACCTGGCCCGAGGAGAGCAAGGAGAGACTACTGAACCGGGCCACGATGGTACACATTGGGGATTGCTAGCATGACTCCGCCGAGAACCCTACATTACAGTGGCCGCGGGGACATTATTTTTGGGTCCCCTTCTTTGTGTTTTTTTTGTTTTTAACTTTTCCGTTTGGTTGAATTGCTCCTGGATACTCAGTGGACAGTACGTAGAGGAGAATCCCCTACTTATTGGGGGACTAATTGCCGTTTCTGTGATATCGTCGCCTCATCACTCCCATTGGCTGGACAAGGAGCGCGGCCTGAACGCTGAAGCATAAGCCGCTGGGTCACTCTGATTTGAACTACACTACCCACAAGGCTCTCTGCAGGCTGGGTCTTCCATTTCCGGGACACGTTGACCCTCATCACGCAACTTACGAAGGACGTCACGCGCTCACTTTCCTGCGCCAGAGGACAACATCTAGTAATAGAGGACATTACCTGCACGTATGCCACCGCCGCACTGCAGCACGACTTACGGAGAGTCTCCCAAATGACCGGGCCCCGAGCCTGCCATCCGGCTCTTATAGATACACGTCTCCTCAGGACACAGAGCCACATCGACCCGCTGTGGGACCACCCAGACGAATGGTGAAGTGAAGACAAACTGACATATTGAACTTGGCAACAATCGGGGATTTCTCCCCACGCCTGAACGCTTTAGCTGTAGACATTCGGGCCTCCAGCCGCAACATTGCCATCGCTCTAGGCCCGGCGTTCCACTTGGGGTATGTCTGTTTAACTACCGATTCCTTTTATAGGCTCCCGGAGTAATCAGCAGGGTCCCGACCCGATCGGTCACCCACGAATGCCAACACCGCACTGTCTTATGTTTTTTCCAGGACGTTATACTGGTTAGGATGTTGCCTGTTTTATTTCAATGTTGGGATATACCGGGTTAGAGGTGTACATTCAGACCATAGGCTCATATGCATATAGCACTGCTCCTCCTACTCCTATATAGCTACTAGATGCTTGTGTCGATATCTGTTCGGGCCACAGGGCTCTTCAAGTTCCAAACGGGGATCATCCCGGAATGATCTTGACAGATATCTGCAGTAAAGAGTATAAGGAGATCGGTGGCCATTACAGGGTTTAGGTCTCATGATGCGCTATGACATTCAATGATGCCCCGAAACTCTGGGGCGCACAGCTTCCCCAGAGGGCTAGATGAGCCTGGTGTCCTAGAAATTGGCTAAACTCCATAGGGATGGACATTCCTCCCTCTGTATTTGGCTCTATGATTTTTGCCTTGGGGTGGCCCCTTAAAGGTAGCTATCTTTAATTGTGTTACATCACACAATATTACAGAACTGGTACTGATAGATTGGTCTTGGCCTCCTGCACAGACCTAGGTCAACCCCCGCACAGTGGTGGAGCGGGACCCCGCAGCCCCTTTGGTTGTGTAGAGACCCGCATCACCCTGTAAACTACCGATTGGCAATAGCCTCTCTGGGTGATTGGGTTACACCCACTCACCTAATCGGTTATTCTTTATAACGACTAGTGTTGCTCACGAATATTCGCATTGCGAATATTCGCTACGAATATTGCATATTCGAGTATTCGCGAATAACGCGAATATCGCGGCGAATATTCGCTATTTCGAATATTCGTATTTTTTCAATTTTTTTTTAGAACAGATCACATCCTAGAGATCCCCATCGACGTCTAAAAGCATTGCTGGTATGATTAGAGACCTTGGGCCGAGTAGCTGCAGCGCTCATTTTATATTCCCGAAAAATCGCAATGCGATTATTCGGCAATAGCGATATCGCGCGATTATTTTGTATTGTAATATATCACGAATATTCTGAGCCAATCAGAGTGCTCCATTCCGCATTTCTCGAAATTTCGCAATTATTTTATATTGTAATATATCACGAATATTCTGAGCCAATCAGAGTGCTCCATTCCGCATTTCTCGAAATTTTGCAATTATTTTATATTGTAATATATCACGAATATTCTGAGCCAATCAGAGTGCTCCATTCCGCATTTCTTGAAATTTCGCAATTATTTTATATTGTAATATATCACGAATATTCTGAGCCAATCAGAGTGCTCCATTCCGCATTTCTCGAAATTTCGCAATTATTTTATATTGTAATATATCACGAATATTCTGAGCCAATCAGAGTGCTCCATTCCGCATTTCTCGAAATTTCGCAATTATTTTATATTGTAATATATCACGAATATTCTGAGCCAATCAGAGTGCTCCATTCCGCATTTCTTGAAATTTCGCAATTATTTTATATTGTAATATATCACAAATATTCTGAGCCAATCAGAGTGCTCCTTCCGCATTTCTCGAATATTCGCAATTATTTTATATTGTAATATATCACGAATATTCTGAGCCAATCAGAGTGCTCCTTCCGCATTTCTCGAATATTCGCAATTATTTTGTATTGTAATATATCACGAATGTTCTGAGCCAATCAGAGTGCTCCTTCCGCATTTCTCGAATATTCGCAATTATTGTGTATTGTAATATATCACGAATGTTCTGAGCCAATCAGAGTGCTCCTTCCGCATTTGCCGAATATTCGCAATTATTGTGTATTGTAATATATCACGAATATTCTGAGCCAATCAGAGTGCTCCATTCCGCATTTCTCGAATATTCGCAATTATTTTATATTGTAATATATCACGAATATTCTGAGCCAATCAGAGTGCTCCATTCCGCATTTCTCGAATATTCGCATTCGCATTCGCAATTCGCATTCGCATTCGCGATAGCGAAAATTCGCAATGATTTCATTTCCAAAATATATCACGAATATTCGTATTTAGCGAATATATCTCGAATATTCGACTATATATTCGAGATATATCGCGAAATCGAATATGGCATATTCTGCTCAACACTAATAACGACAAAACATTATACCTGACCCTTTTAGCAGACCCCTCCCTCCCCCATATTAGTAAGTGGTCGGTCCACCGTTTACCCCTGTACCCCCACCCCCCCCATTGCCCTACACGATGCAGACCTCGTCCTCCGCTCAGCACCCCAACGGAGGGAATGGGACACCCCCGCACCTCAAGTTATACTCAATAAACGCACGTGGCTTGAACACGCCAGAAAAGCGTTCCAGGCTGTTATACTCGCTCTGGAAAGAGAAACCACATATGGTTCTGATCCAGGAAACGCACTTTAGAACAGACAGTGTTCCTAAACTGACCGACCGCAACTTTCCGACGGGTTATCACGCTCCGAATGACACTGCTAAATCCAAAGGGGTATCCATCCTGATCTCCAGAACTTGCCCCTTTCAGGTAACTGAAATACAAAAGGATCCCCAAGGCAGGTACCTCTTCCTGAAAGGCACACTAAATAATACACAGTTCACAATAGCAAACGTTTATGCTCCCAACTCAAAACAAGTAACCTTTTTCAGACAGGTGCTCTTTCAACTAACGGCCTTCCAGGCAGGCGTGCTAGTGCTGGGAGGCGATTTTAATGTACCACTGATGCCATCCCTTGACACATCCAATGGCTCCACGTGTTTAACGTACAGAGCCCTAAAAGCGATCAAGACTCAACTAACCACCCTTACCCTACATGACACGTGGCGCACCCTACACCCCACCACGAAAGACTTCACATACTTCTCCCCCCTACATCAGAAATACTCTAGGATAGACCACTTCTTTCTCACGCAAAACGACCTCACTGCATTGGTGGGTGCTACCATTGAGCCGATGCTGCTCTCCGACCACCACCCGATCACAGTGACACTTTCACTCCCTTCCAATCAACCCAGGACACCAATATGGAGGCTGGATGATTCACTCCTCCTAGATGAAGCAACCATACAACACATCTCGGACGTTCTAACTAACTACTTTAACGAAAACACGACAGAGGACTCATCCCCCACTTTAACCTGGGCCGCACACAAATGTGTGGTGAGGGGGGAATTCATGTCACTAACAGCAAAACGTTCGAGACTCAGGCGCACCCGCATTACAGAACTGACGAATAGGGTCAAAACTCTTGAGAGAGCACATAAATTATCGCTAACGATGCGCACACAGGAAGAACTGATTACCGCGCGGAAAGACCTCCTAGAGAAACTCCAGAAAACAATGACCCGTAAATTTACACTGACGCACAAACTCTTTTACAAGTTCGGGAACAAATCGGGTAAGCTCCTCGCCTCCGCCCTACAGAAGCGGAAATCGGCACACACTATCAATGCCCTGACCTCCCCATCGGGGGCGACGATTACTAAGTCGGACGACATAGTGGACCAGTTTGTACGCTTTTTCACTAATCTCTATAACATACCCAAACCGGCGAACACCCCACAGACCACAGATAGGTCCACGCTTATTGATCAATTTTTGGAAGACTACTGCCCGAGAATTGACCCTGCCACGGACTTGACCAGCCTACACTCCCCAGTGACATCAGAGGAAGCAACCCGAGCGTTAAAACAACTGAAGGTAGGCAAAAGCCCGGGACCGGATGGTCTTCCGGCCAGTTACTATAAGGCCTTTACCCACTTACTACTACCGCACTTCATTGCAACATACAACGCCCTTCCAGACCTGACTGCCCAAACCAAAGACTTGCTAGAAGCTCATATCTCCCTGATCCCTAAGCCAGGAAAGGACGCCACACTTGTGTCAAACTACCGACCAATCTCCCTACTGAATGTGGACTTAAAACTCTACGCGAAGATCCTGGCTAACAGACTGCTGCCCCTGCTCCCTGACCTAATTTCAACAAATCAAGTGGGTTTTGTCCCTGGAAGAGAGGCCAGGGACAACACAACCAAAGCCCTCAACATTCACCATTGGTTGACGTCATCGCGCAATAGGGGTTTTCTTCTATCCTTGGACGCAGAGAAGGCGTTTGACAGGGTGGCATGGGACTATATGTCGGCTGTCTTGCACAAAGTGGGATTGCCGATCAGAACCATACAATTGATCTCAGCGCTGTACTCCGTCCCCACTGCCAGAATCAGAGTTAATGGCCGCTTGTCGAACGCCTTCTCCATTTCTAACGGTACACGCCAGGGTTGCCCCCTATCCCCCATTATCTTTGTCCTCTCGCTGGAACCCTTCCTGCGTCGGTTAGACACTAACCCAACTATTAAGGGCATTGAGGTCCCGGGTAAGCACTGCAAACTGGCCGCCTACGCAGACGACGTCCTCATGTTTCTCTCAGACCCTATAACTACACTGCCCAATCTCCTGAAGGACTTTCGGCTTTTTAAGTCACTCTCGAATCTCCAAATCAACTTTGAAAAATCGACAGCCCTGAACATCACCCTCCCAGACTCGGTAGTCTCCCTTTGCAAACAGAACTTCCCATTTAAATGGGCGACTGATACCATTACCTATCTAGGCATCAAAATCCCTCATGACCTGAAAGACCTATATTCTTCCAACTTTCTGCCCGCTCTCCAGAACATCAGAGAAGACTTGGTGGACTGGAATAAAGGCAGACTGTCATGGTTTGGTAGGGCGGCAGCCCTGAAAATGAATGTCCTCCCGCGTCTGCTATACATCTTACAGGCCATCCCGATAGCCTTACCTCAGGCCTTCTTTAAGCTTTTCAAGAAAAGCTGCAGAACCTTTTTATGGGCGGGACGCCCGCCCAGGCTGAGTTGGGATAAACTCATAAGACCGAAGCTGGGGGGCGGTCTGGGGCTACCTGATATAGCTCTATATCACACAGCTTGCCATCTTGTGAGGGTAGCGGACTGGAACCACCAGGCCAGGGACAAGGACTGGGTTAATATAGAAAATGCTTTCCTCATCTACCCGATCTCCCACATTCCCTGGGTCTCACCCCGCTCGGTACCGGCATCTTGCACCAGTCACCCATTCATTGGCCCCACCCTTCACAAGTTCAAGTCAGCTTGTCGAGCTCTTAAGGTCACCCCATCACCGGGCCCCATGACTCCTCTTCGGCGCAACCCTGACTTCATACCCGACTTACCTGATCCAGACCAGGCTACTCGATCTACAACCCTGAGGCTATGTGCCTCTCAATTCTTCCGACATGGCACTCTCCTCACATATCAAGAGATGGTTGCCTCTTTCCCTTATTTGAAATTGTCCATTTTCAAGTACCTTCAGTTAAAACATTTCTTTGATAGTGCCCAGTCCCCCTCGGTGTGGTCTAGAGACCTTACACCTCTGGAACGAATCCTTGCGTCTCAGGAACCCCAACGACACCTGATCTCCACCTTCTATTCAATGCTAATCTCCACAGTTGTCCCCCCCACCAATATTCGTACAGCCTGGCAGGAAGACCTGTCCCTTAACTTATCTGACACAGATTGGGAAACAATATGGGAACACACACACAAAGGCTCTATCAATGTCTCCGCACAGGAGAATAGATACAAACTCAGCACAAGATGGTACAGGACCCCTGATAAGCTGCACAAAATCTTTCCCACGGTTTCTCCCTTGTGCTGGAGATGTGGCAAGGAGCCGGGTTCTCTACTCCACGTATGGTGGGATTGCCCTGCCATACAGCCTTTCTGGAAAGAAGTGCACGAACGTATTATAGACATCACCACCGATCACATCGAGTTCGCCCCAGCGCAATACCTACTACATCACTCAGTACTTCCTAGATCGCAATATCGCAAGTCCCTGACCCTGCATTTAATAAACTCAGCCACCCAATGTGTCCCTCTCCGCTGGAGATCGACAGCACCGCCTACATTACAAGATTGGCATTCCCGAGTCAATAAAATTGAAGACATGGAACGGCTGATCCACCAAACCAAAGAAACTCATGAAAAATTCAGATTCACGTGGGCTTGCTGGTCACATTATCGAGAGTCACTGGACACACAACCCACTGCCATCCCCTCTAGATCCCCACAGGTAGCCACCATGGACCCCGCTTGACTTGGCGCACTGCCACAAAGTCAACTACCCCTTCCCCCTATCCTCACCCTGACCCCGACCGACCACACTTCCTCTGCGTCCCGCTCCGGTGGACCGCGGCTATCCTCTCACCCCTGAAATGCGTAAGTTAAACTCAATCTCCTGCTCAGGGTTTGACACATGGGGAGACCTGTGTCGCTTTACACACATGCTCCCTACCAGACAATGGGGGGGAGGGCTGTGACACATGTGTTAATTACGTTCAAAGTTCGAAGTTTTTCCCGCCCTTGGGGATCCGCCGGGGTTGCGGCCCATGACTAGATAACCGCCCCCCCCTCCTCCGTCCACAGTGTGTACCCGATAGGGGTGGATGGGCTGGGGAGGGCTCTCTATTAGCTTTCTCATGCAATGCAGGAGCACACCCCAGATGCTACCATAGGAGTTAAAAGAAGAAAGACAAGACTTCCCCACTCCCCCACCCTCCCCCCCACACCCCCTCACGTTAGAGGTTTACACGGTCCCCTATTCCAAGCATCACTCAACAGATGGGGTTTTATGTACTTATTTTTCTATTCTATGAAGTCTATTTTGCTCCTCATAGCTCTTCATATGTGTTCGATAAGATGTTACAGATTTCTTTAAACACCATTCACTGTTTATCGCTGTCATGCTACCCCAATTTAGCATTACTGTATGTAACTCTTTCTTTATAAACTCAATAAAAACTGTTTAAAAAAAAAAAAAAAAAAAGAATTGGAATTTATGATTGTAAGACATCAATCGCATCTCTCTTTCCACCATATAATCTCATAATCTAATCAATCGAAAAACAAAAACTTTCAAACTATTTGGATGCTGCTAATTTATGCACAGTCATCAATGATTTTCTGCTCTGGTCAATCAACTCAGTTTGAATAAATGCAATTTCATTTGAGTCTAAATTGATCAGAAAGGAAGTTATGGCTATTCAATTGTGTGCATATTCAGTTGTTTTAATCAAATCACACATTGATTAAATAATACAATTGAAGTATGTGTAGCACCCTCTAGTGTGCTAGAAGCATAGTGTATGTTGTTTTTTTGTGAGAGTATGTACATTTCCAGGCTTGGCAGGTGTGTGTTTTGATCTGGCTTGTAAATAACTTAGGGCAGGGTTGGGTGACTCGCAGGCAGCATCACCAACACCTCCCACTTCTTTCAAGAATGTTCTGGTGTTTTCTGGAAAGTTGATGGTTATTTAAATGATAAAGGGAGTCCCAGAAATTGAGTCCTACGGGTCATCAAAAGGAGGTGGAAAGTGGAAAGTGGAAAGTGTAGGTAGGCTTGATTCACCAGTAGAGACACCCAAAGCGAAGATGTAGTCTCCTTACCGGATATACTGACCACTATGCTGGTCACTCTGAGCACGGGGGTTTAAGGTCTCCCTCCTGACCGTCTGTATGGTCTCTAGATGGCTCTAAATTGACTCTCTCCAGTGTCTGCTGACTGTGATCTGTTTATTGCCAGCCTGGTCTGGTCACATGTACTGCACTCCTCTGTTCCGTATGGATCGATCATACATTCATGTAATCCCTTCTTCCTGCTGTCATCATAACATCCTCTTTCCCCACTGGATAGAGGCTTGGTGTGGTAACTTTTGTCCGGTGACTGCAACTTGCTTCTCCGTCAGCTGGGCCAATCGCTCCGTTCAGCTCCATTGGGTGGATCCTGTCCTCCGATGCTCGGATGAGTGTCTCTGCAATCTGGCCACCGTCTCCCCACAGGTCCTCTCAGGCAGGCCACATGATTCCAAGAGACCTAAAATGGCCGCTCCGGCTCCTTTTATCTCCTACCGAGCATGCACTGCTCAAGAAAGTGTTTTTCCCATTGATACATGTTCCCTCGGGCAAGACCCGGGTTCTCAAAGACGTTTTCACAGGCAAGCTATAGACACCCAGCAGGTACAATATTTAAAGGAATTTATTTTTTATTTTTTTATTTAAGCATCATTAACCACTTAAGACCCGGACCAAAATGCAGGTAAAGGACCTTGCCCCTTTTTGTGATTCGGCACTGCGTCGTTTTAACTGCGACGTGGCTCCCAAACAAAATGTGCGTCTTTTTTTCCCCACAAATAGAGCTTTCTTTTGGTGGTATTTGATGACCTCTGCGGTTTTTATTTTTTGCGCTATAAACAAAAATAGAGCGACAATTTAAAAAAAATGCAATATTTTTTACTTTTTGCTATAATAAATATCCCCCAAAAATATATATATATAAATATATTTTTCCTCAGTTTAGGCCGATACGTATTCTTCTACATATTTTTGGTAAAAAAAAATCGCAATAAGCGTTTATCAGTTGATTTTCTCAAAATGTATAGCGTTTACAAAATAAGGGATAGTTTTATTGCATTTTTATTAATTATTTTTTTTTTACTACTCAGCGATTTTTTTCGTGACTGCGATATTATGGCAGACACTTCGGACAATTTTGACACATTTTTGGGACAATTGTCATTGTGACGGTATTAGAGCATATCTCCGCCATCCTCTCCCTTCTTCTCCCATAAAAGAAATCACCCCAATATTCCCCGACTAGGAATATCCCTGGAATCGCTGAATAATCCACACATTAGCCATGGCTTAATACTGGATCTAACAGGACACACTTTAATGAAAGTACACAGCACACTTTATACAGGATTTGGAACATCCCGCCCCCAACAACCGCTTTCTTATTGGTCCATTGTAAAGTATGCAGTCTTCACGCTGGTCCTCTAAAAACCATGCAAATGAGGACTTGAAAATGTCTCCGCAGGGATTGGTCCCAAAGCTTGAATAGGTGTGGCCAGAAGCCTGAATATGTGTGTTCAGACAAAAGCCCCAGGGGGTCAATCAATGTACACAATAGCCAGCCACAGAACAATGGAGCCGTCTGGAGAATTGAGACAGGGCAGAAGTAATTTACACCTTATAATAGAAAGGCTTTAAATAGGGTTATCACACAATGGACAATTATCACTTATGAGTCTGTTGACCTGGCTGGGGTTTAGAATAACAATTAACACCTCTACACACTGGACAATAAAATGTATCTCACAAGCCCGACTCCGGTATGCCATTGAAGGGTCATTGTCCAATTATCCAGGTCTAGAGGCACACAGACATTAAGATTAGCAGGGAGAGAATTACATCTTCTGTAATGCATGAATTAGGATTTCAGTATTTCATGGTCCATGACATTACTCCCCCTGGGAAATAGTTCAACATCTGCAGTGGGACCCAAACGGGTCACTCGAGGATGTTGGGCAAGTAGTCTTAAGGTTCCAGGACTGTCTGCCAGGATAACCCATCCGCCTTCCTGCTTTGCGGCCCTGGCCCATAATCGGACGGCAAGAGGCTCGCATTCAGTCCTCTCCAAAAGCCCCTGTCCCGGCAAGGCCTGTCACACATCTCCCCTTTTGGCAGGGGACTAACCCAGTCGGAGACACCAGATGGGTTGTCTCTGAATTCAGTCAGTAGTTCCAGTCCCCCAAGGCCGGTATCCATACAGTACCCCAAATCACTTGCTCCAAACCGAGCATTACTCACCCCGCCATCCTCTGCCTCTCTCAGGGAACACGTCTGCCGCTGGGGAGAGGCCTGGACTAGCCCTTCTCCCTGGAGTCCTTTCAGCCGCTGGAGAGATGACAGGGTGGCTGGGCTCAGTCCATCATGCTGTTGGGGATCTGGGCCAACTGGCCACCATTTATGGGTTATACTAGTGGAGACTGAAGTCTCATCCACTGGTGTGAGGTGAAAATCCCCCAGTGCTTGCAAAGCAAAGCCGACATCCTCCTCTTTCAGTCCTGTACCATTTTCTGGGGTTGTGCCAGTGGAGACTGAAGTCCCATCCACTACCACAGGGACCCCTTCTTCTGTTGGGTGAAAGCAGAGGCCCGGGGCACTCTGCTCTGTTGCCAGCTCTTCCGCTGGGTTGCTCTGAGTGGAGACCACAGTCCCATCCACCGATATCCGCTCAAGCTGTAGTGGGGTGCAGCCGCCAGTAGCATCTTGTCCTGCTGCCAGGGATTCTGCTGGGAGTAAGAGCTTTACCACCTCAGCTGGTTGCTGGGGAGGGGGGCCAACCGCCCCGGCTCCCTGGAACTCCACAGTTGGTCCCGGTGCTGGGCAGAGATGGCTGGCAATCTGCCCTGTTGCCAGCACTTCTGCTGGGGATGCATAATCCATAACATCCTCTGAACAGTCCATACATTCTGTAATCTGTGGCTGGGGAGTGATCGCCATCTTCTCACCCTGAGCCTCCAAAACTGCCACAGGGGTGGGGCAGAGGTCTTGAACCCTCTGTCCGGTGACCAGCGCTTCAGCTGGGGAAGTTCCTTGTAACTCCACAAATACTGCTCTTGGGGCTGGGCAGAGCACAGTGAAGTGTGGCCCTGATACCAGCTCTTCTGCTGGGGGCCCATCAGGTTGTTCTTCCTCAGCAGAGAAGTCTATCAAATCCCCTGTCTCTGGAACTGGTGTCTGGGGATAGGGGTTCACCATCTCCTGTCCATGGAACCCAGAGAATGCTATAGATCCTGAGCAGAGGTTAGCAGAGCTCGGCCCTGCGGTCAGAACTTCAGCTTTGGGAATGGCAATCTCCAGATTTTCCATTGACGATTCACTGGCATACTGCTGGACAGGCACATTCCTCCATTCAAGATTGTCCCATGCAGAAACCGGATCAAGGTCAGTCGGCACTTGCTGCATCGGCCATAAGACCTCCGGGTCCATAGCTGCAGGGGCAGGTTGGGAAAGCACACTGTTACCCTGCCACATGGACGATTCTTCAGCCAGGATTTCAGTATTGTCCACTGGTATTTCCTGATAGTCCCAGGCAAAGGGAGCCCGGTCCTGGTGCTGAGCAGAGTCTAGCAGCTGTTTGTAGGCGATCTCCAGGTCCCATTCCCGAGCGGCCAGAAATTCCAAATCTTCCTGTGCCCAGTGCGCTTCCGAGATATTCAATTTTTTCTCTCTGTGCTCCATTATGTCCTCTAAGCGCCACTCCCGATCATCCCCAAAGTCGGGATCACTGGACATCCTCCAATACAACAATCCCAGGCCATCATAGTCATAGCCTTCTGTGGGGCTGTCATCCGCTGACCACGGGCACTCTTGGGCTACATACCACCGGAGGGCTCTGTAGCTCTCATCCAGCTGCATCTCTGCCCTGAGCAGCCTGCTTAATTCCGCTATCCACTCCTGCTTCGGTTGTTCCCCCAACAACGGCAGTCGTACGTCATACTGCGGCCAGTACCTTGCATAGATGTAGGGCAGGACTTCTCCTTGGTGTTGCTGCTCCAGAGCTAGCGCTTCCTTCCAGAGTTGGCACCGAATCACATCCGCCCATCCCAGCAGGACCTCCTCTGATTCTGGTCCTGTGTGCTGCATCCGCATCTCTTGTAATCTTCTTCTGAATTCCTCTTCCATGGTTACTGGTATCTGTACCTCTCCTCGTCTTTCATTTGGTGCTGCTTCTTTAGGCGTTGTCACCGATCGTCGTATTTCTGCAATTCTCAGCTCAGGTTGCCGCTCTCGTTCTTTCTCATCAAAAGCTTCAAAGGCGCTAAACGGAATCTTCCTTGTGTCTGCTGTGCTGTACTCACTGTTTGGAGAATGTGCGGCTGCTTGTTGAACTGCTGCCAGTTTTAACTGTAGTTCTGCGTCTTTTATTTGTTTAGCCTCCTCCGCTAACAGGGTCATCACTTTCAGCACCACATCCGCCGTTGGGTTCGGACCGAACCATGCTAATTTCTCTCTTATTAGCTTGTTGGCTGGTGATTCCTCATCCTGAATCACTGGTGTCCCCATCTTCTGTACTGCAGGCCTTGCCGCAACCGAGTTCTCCTGGTCTAGCTCCATTTATTCTGCTATGATGACACGCTCGGTTCTGTTGCTAGCAATCCTTCCACAAACTTCCAGTAGTCCTTTCCGTGTATTTCTTTTAAGCCGGGTGTACCAGTCTTCCATTCACTGTTCCCAGTGTCTGCTTGGAATCCTGGTGTAAAGGAAAGTAGAAGGGAAAATCCCGCTGCTGCCATCCAGTGTGACGGTATTAGAGCATATCTCCGCCATCCTCTCCCTTCTTCTCCCATAAAAGAAATCACCCCAATATTCCCCGACTAGGAATATCCCTGGAATCGCTGAATAATCCACACATTAGCCATGGCTTAATACTGGATCTAACAGGACACACTTTAATGAAAGTACACAGCACACTTTATACAGGATTTGGAACATCCCGCCCCCAACAACCGCTTTCTTATTGGTCCATTGTAAAGTATGCAGTCTTCACGCTGGTCCTCTAAAAACCATGCAAATGAGGACTTGAAAATGTCTCCGCAGGGATTGGTCCCAAAGCTTGAATAGGTGTGGCCAGAAGCCTGAATATGTGTGTTCAGACAAAAGCCCCAGGGGGTCAATCAATGTACACAATAGCCAGCCACAGAACAATGGAGCCGTCTGGAGAATTGAGACAGGGCAGAAGTAATTTACACCTTATAATAGAAAGGCTTTAAATAGGGTTATCACACAATGGACAATTATCACTTATGAGTCTGTTGACCTGGCTGGGGTTTAGAATAACAATTAACACCTCTACACACTGGACAATAAAATGTATCTCACAAGTCCGACTCCGGTATGCCATTGAAGGGTCATTGTCCAATTATCCAGGTCTAGAGGCACACAGACATTAAGATTAGCAGGGAGAGAATTACATCTTCTGTAATGCATGAATTAGGATTTCAGTATTTCATGGTCCATGACAGTCATTTTCACAGCAAAAAGTGCATTTAAATTGCATTGTTTACTGTGGAAATGACAGTTGCAGTTTGGGAGTTAACCACAGGGGGCGCTGTGACTTTGAGTGTTCCCTGTGTGTGTGTTTACAACTGTAGGGGGGTGTGGCTGTAGGTGTGACGTCATCGATCGCGTCCCCTTATTACAGGGATGACGCGATCGATGCTGCGGCCACAGAGAAGCACGGGGAAGCCGTGTTTACACACGGCTCTCCCCGTTCTTCAGCTCCAGGGACGGATCGCCGCACTGCAGCGGCGATCGGGTCCGCGAATCCCGCGGTCCCGGTCCTGGAGCTTCGGACCGGGTCACAGGTGCGCGCCACGGGTGCGCGCCCGTGACCCACGGCTGGGTACTAAAATCAACGTATATATACGTTGATGTGCCCAGCCGTGCCATTCTGCCGACGTAAATGTGCAGCAGGCGGTCCTTAAGTCGTTAAAATCACTGCTCCAGGAGCAGTGATTTTAATAATGTTTAAATAAAAAAAAAAAAATTAAAAATTCCTTTAAATATTGTACCTGCAGTGCTGGGTGTCTATAGTTTGCCTGTGAAAACGTCTTTAAGAACCCGGGTCTTGCCCCAGGGAACATGTATCAATGGAAAAAGGTTTTAAAAACGGTAGTTTTTTCAGGACTTTTTTTCCATTGATACATGTTCCCTCGGGCAAGACCCGGGTTCTCAAAGACGTTTTCACAGGCAAACTATAGACACCCAGCAGGTACAATATTTTAAGGAATTTATCATTTTTTTTTATTTAAATATTATTAAAATCACTGCTCTAGGAGCAGTGATTTTAATGATGCTTAAATAAAAAATAAAAAAATCAAATTCCTTTAAATATTGTACATGTTGGGTGTCTATACGTGTGATAATGTCTTTGAATAGCACAATCACCTGCCTGCCAGTAAATTAGGAAGAACTGATCTATCTAAGCTATACAGTGTATAAATATATGTACAACTCCTAGGGATGTATATATATCCTCTACACACTGTAAATTAAGCTAAACTGACTAGCCTGCCTGCTTGCTCTATCTAGCTATATAAAAAGACAATCTCTCTGTCTCTCTGACTGCTCTCATTAACAAGCCGGAACACACTACACTACACACTACACAAGGCCACCCAGTAGGCGGCTTTTTATAGTGTGGGGCGTGTGCTAAAGCCCTGAGCCATAATTATGGCTCTTTGTTTTTTTGCGCGCTGTGATTGGCCAGGCATGCGGGACATACAGCATGCTTTGCCAATCATCAGCACGCGATGCCGCAGTGAATTATGGGCCATTTTGCGTCACTCAAATTTGGTGCGAACGACCGCTTTTGTTCGCAATTTCGTCAAACCTACGAACAGACAGTGTTCGAGTCGAACATACGTTCGTATCGAACGCAAAGCTCATCCCTATTTAGCACGATCTCAGAAAGCCTCTCCAGGGGACACTATCTTGGAATGCTGTGGTGCAGCTCTACTTGATTATTTGCAATCATCACATTTATTAGAGGTTAAATTCGTTTTATCCGGTGTGCTAAGGTGTGACTCTTTAGTGTACAAGTCTGAGTGACAACATGTAAATGCATTACTGCATTGCATGGAACTTTGCATGTCATTAGTATTGTTATTATTATACACGATTTATATAGCGCCAACAGCAGGGCCATCTTAATGCATGGGCACTCCAGGGCACCCCAATAATCTTGCATTACATCATACTTGCCAACTGTCCAAGATTTGCTGGGACAGTCATGCTTTTTACTAAACTGTCCTGATATGGTCGTGTACCAGGAAGCATCCCAGAACCTATACTATGCCCTCCTGATCCCAGTGTTGTGCCCTCCTGACCAACCCTGTACTGTGCCCTCCTGATCCCAGTATTGTGCCCTCCTGACCCCCCTGTACTGCGCCCTCCTGATCCCAGTGTTTTGCCCTCCTGACCCCCCCTGTACTGTGCCTTCCTGATCCCAGTATTGTGCCCTTCTGGCCCCCCGCTGTACTTTGTGACTAGTCTTTGATTTATAGAATTTTTTCCTTTTGTAAAATCAATTTTATTAAAAGTACTAATGAATATATGTTTAATTCTATAAACTATTTATACTTTATTTCTTTAAAGTAGGTCAGGAAATTGGGGCAAGCTGGTGGGGGATCCAGTGCATTACTTTGCCTAGGGGCCCATGATGATATTAAGACGGCCCTGGCCAACAGTTTGCGCAGCACTTTACAATGTAGAGGGGGGGACGGCACAATTACAGTACAGTTCAATAGAGAAGAGACAGGAGGGCCCTGCTCATGGAGCTTCCATTCTATGTCATAGTAAAATAATAAAGAATGAGTTACCAATCATATCTTTTTTCAATTAATAAGCTGTCAGCAAGGCAAGTAATTTGCACCCCTTAGCCAATGGACTTTTAGATACCCAGATACCCGGCCACTCTGATCACACCCCTCAGATAGCCCCATCCTGACCACATACCCCAGATACCCCCATTCTGATCACACCCCCAGATAACCCCAACTCTGATCACACCCCCAGATAATCCCAACTCTGATCACACCCCCAGATAACCCCAGCTCTGATCACACCCCCAGATAACCCCAGCTCTGATCACACCCCCAGATAACCCCAACTCTGATCACACCCCCAGATACCCCTACCCTGATCACACCTCTCAGATACACCTATTCTGATCACACCCCCCCCCTCTGACCTCACCCCCCCATATATTTCCACCCTGATTACATCCCCAGATACCAATGCCCACACACACTCTGATAAAGCCACAAGAAACCCCTCCCATATTCCCTCCACTCTGATCACACCCCAGATTCCCTCCACTCTGATCACAACCCCAGATTCTCTGCACTCTGATCACACCACCATATTCCCCACCAGATCCCTCCACTCTGATCACATTCCCAGATCTCCTACCCCATCCCTCTGCTCTGATCACACCTCCAGGTTACCCACCAGATCCCTCTACTCTAATCACACTCCCAGATCTCCTCCCCCACCCCTCCGCTCTGATCACACCTCCAGATTCCCCACCAGATCCCTCCATTCTGATCACACTCCCAGATCTCCTCCCATCCCTTCGCTCTGATTACACCTCCAGATTCCCCACCAGATTCCTCCACTCTGATCACACTCCCAGATCTCCTCCCCCATCCCTCCGCTCTGATCACACCTCCAGATTTCTCACCAGATTCCTCCACTCTGATCACACCTTCAGATTTCTCACCAGATCCATACACTTTGATCACACTTCCAGATCCCCTCCCCCATCCCTCTGCTCCAGATACCCTCCCACCCCAACAGAGCCCACCATTCTAATCACAACCCCATCACACACTCAATCCTCCCACATCTCAGCGGTCCTGCACCAAGAACAGGAGGGTTATCTCCAGCAGGATCATCAGTGCAGAAAACAGCAGGGAACCTCCTCTACCCTGACCTCCACCTCTGTCAGCACCCCCAGCTTGACCATCTCCCTGCACAGCATAGTGCACCCTGCCAGCACACACTCAGGATCCACCCATTGCTTCCTCTAAATCAGGGGTGTCAAACTCAATTTCATCGTGGGCCACATCAGCATTATGATTGCCCTCAAAAGGGCCGGTTGTATCTGTAAGATTAGATGCCAAGAGCTAACCCACCATCAGAAGTTGAGTCCCCCACTCTCCCTTACATCACAGTGCACCCCCCTTTGCTTATGCTGCTGCTGGGAAAAAGCTAGATGCATTGTTAAAAGCAGAAAGTAAGGGACTGGAGGAGGACCAGAGGAGGGCTGCAGCTGCAGGAGAGGTGCGAGGGCCACATGAAATGGCTTGGAGGGCCGCATTTAGCCCACGGGCCTTGTGTTTGCCACCTATGCTCTAAATGCTTGAATCCTTTTTCCCTGCTTTCTTGGTGATAACAACTAAACCACACTGTGCCCTCTCTCCTACCGGGCGCAGCGTGGAGGTTTGAGTTTGCCTGCTGGGGGGACAGTTTTAAAAAAAATCTAAATCCCAGGAAGTGGGTCTACTGGTGCACAGAATTGCATGACAATAGAGATCACATTGTTTTCAAAGGTGCCCTTTAATGCGACTGAAAGCGATTTTGGAAAAGGTTCCTTTGCTACTTTGGTGTGATCCCAGTTCCAATTTGGCCCCATAAAGTTCAATAGAATCGCACAGATATTGCATGTACATGTGATCCTGATTTGGAAAGTGATTTAATGTTTTTAAACCCTGAACTCACTTTCAGGCAAAGCAGCAGCGCCTTGACTACTTGGGTGAAATCACATTCAAATCGCACAAGAGTAAAATCAGGTCAGAATCTCTCACAAGTCACACTAAAAAAAAAAAGAAATCGCTCCTTAAACTGCCTCAAAAATGCATCGCACTAGTGAGAACCAGGTCTTAAACATTATAGTGCATTCATTTTCTAAATGATTATATATATGGATATAAGAAGAAAAAAAAACCTTGACAAATTAACAATTCTAAAGGTGTTTTTTGAAGTCTGTTACAATTACGGTATTTTAACATTTTCTGCAAAGCATGAACACATTAGCAGACCATCTCTTAGGTTGTAAGCAGGGCCCTCCGATTCCTACTCTATTAAACTGTATTGTAATTGTACATTGGCCTTATGTTGTAAATGTAAAGAAATGTGTAA
This sequence comes from Rana kukunoris, assembly GCA_029574335.1. Lineage (NCBI taxonomy): Eukaryota > Metazoa > Chordata > Amphibia > Anura > Ranidae > Rana > Rana kukunoris. The sequence continues at coordinate 58,923,013 of CM056056.1, forward strand.
ACTGTTATATGAATCCTGTATAATAATAATAATAATAATAATCTCTTCTTTGTGAGTGTCAGCAGCAAAACTGATCAGCAATAATGAAGTATACTAATTTTCTGATGCAGCTAAAGAGTGACTTTCATGTCTGTTAAAATTGTGTGTATGCCTCGGTTTATACTGGTGTTTTTTCCTTTGAATTCTGTAATAACGTCTGAATTCGGTTTTGTGAATTTATATTAAACGCCTAAGAATATAAAGTTAGTGATACTTCTGTATTAGCAATATTTTATTGAATTTTTAGCGCTGCAAACAAAAAAAAGGAAAAAAAAAAACAATACAAAAAAGTAATCATAACGAAAGGAACATAATACAATAAAGTCCTTGACAAGTATTAATAGCCTGTCTTTACTTTAAGAAGAAATATGTATTCACATCCGCCTAATAAGACTCACAAGCATGAAATATTGATTAAATATATTTTTAATACAAACATCTACACATGGTAAATTCAAAGTAAATGTGAGAAAAAATAATAAAGCAATAGCTGTAATATTCTACATTTAAAGTTATATCTCTAATAGTCTACATTTAAAGTAATAGGTCAAATTTTCTACATTTAAAGCAATAGGTCTCATAAAAATGTAATATTTGTATATACACTTTTAAATAATAGCTCCTTAAAAAGTAAAGAGGGGGGATGTAAATTGCCCCGAAACACTAATCATCAAAATGTATTTCTAGACAAACTCTTTTTTTTGCTTTGCTTTGCTTTGTCAAATTATTACTTATTTTCTGTGTGGCCCCTGGAGAAATTCACCCCTCAATTTTCATGGTGACCATCGTCACAGAAAAAAAAAAGAGGAATTTCAGAGCTGTTTCCAAAACAGGAGATAAGATAAAATCTTCCAATGGGGGACACCTGGTAAACAGACAGCAACAAAAAAAAAACTTGGCAAGGATTTTTATCCTTTCCCTGCTCTTTCCAAAAAAAAAAAATGTTGTCTATACATGCACTTTAGATAAGATTTTTGGATGGTTTGTTAAAGTCCATGGTAACATAAATAACTACCATGGGCCAGATTCAGGTAGAGTTAGGCTGGCGGATCAATGGATCCGCCAGCCTAACTGTCACTTTAAGCCGGCGTTTTTGTTTTCTGTAACCAGAAAACAAGAAACGCTGGGTTGGAGTTCCGATGCGATCGGCGTAATTGAATTTCGCCATCGCATCGTTACTTCAACTTAAAAATGGCGCCGGGGGCGTTCCCGCCGATTTACGCTCAAAAAATATGTTAATGAGCGGAAATCGGCAATTCACGATCTTTTTCGGGCGCGACGCAGTGACTTTACGACGTTTCCGGAAGCGATACGCGGCGTATAGATAAAGCAGCCCCCTAGTGGAATATCCTATGTTAGGTATAAAAAGGGAGGGGGTGGTGTCTGCGCTGAAATAGTGAAAGGGGGGGGGGAGTGGGTGAATATGTGTGAGAATGGGGCAGGTGACTGGTGGGGTGGATGGTGAATGAAGGTGAATTTAGGACAACATAATAACCAACATTATACAATGAACAATGTGAATGGTTGTACACATTAAGGGTGATTACCAATAAGTATTGTGACAACAAAGAGAAAAACTAGCCGGTGCAATGTGAAACCAAAAGAACTATGAATAAAACACAATACTAGATCCAAACAGACTATAAGACCAGAGAAAAATCCATGGGGGAATGCCTCTGGATACACAAAATAATGAATGAATGAATAAATAAATAGATAAAGTCTCTGGTGAAAAAACCAAAATGTCCAGGAAAGTCCAGAGTGAAATAGTGGTGCCAGGAAAGGGTGACAACAGAAAACACCTCGGATGGTCCCCAGCTCCTCACCTCAAGGCTATTGCACGGATAGCCTACAACAGCACCTCCCGGTGGAGGACAGTGATCCCTCAGCAGGGCAAGCAGCAGAAGCACTCCTCAGCAGTAAAAAAAATAATGAAGCAGGTAGAAGCGGGTGAGTGACAATACAAAGACTTCTATGTGGACAGCTTGTGTCACTCATGCATCCACTCACCACAGGGTGATGGATGATGGGCCTATCTCCCACGAACAGCGAGTTCGTTCTTGATCAAGTAGCAGGTACCCTCTTCTAAAAAAATAACACTCACATTTAAAACGATCCAATGGGCATAAAACAAACAGACGTCAGGTGGAACACTCTGCGTCAGGCGTCTGGACTCTGTGGCTCCTCGATCCCTACGCGTCTCGTCACACCACGTGACTTCCTTAGGGGATAATGCTGGTGAGACTTCCTAATCTTATATACACTGCCCAAATATCCGCTTTACTGGGCACATGGCGGCCATTTTCCTGTAGCCCGCACTCGTGATTGGGTGATAAAGGTATACTATGATGATCGCCATCTTGCCTGTGACACTTCCTATTTGCAAGTAGGAGTGGCTCCAGGGATGGGCGTAGAGTGATAGGGTATAGAGCGGACTGGGCGGATCAGTGTCTGGTGTAATAACACCTGAGTAACATGGGCATATAAATACACTGTCCGGATGTCTGCTGTGCTGGACGCATGGCGGCCATTTTCCCGTAGCCCACACTCGTGATTGGGTGATAAAAGTATACTATGATGATCGCCATCTTGCCTGTGACACTTCCTATTTACAAGTAGGAGTGGTTCCAGGGATGGACATGGAGTGATAGGGTGTAGAGCGGACTGGGCGGATCAATGTCTGGTGTAATAACACCAGAGTACCATGGGCATATAAATACACTGTCCAGATGTCCGCTGTGCTGGACGCATGGCGGCCATTTTCCCGTAGCCTACACTGGTGATAAAGTGTATAATTAACATCCTATAGTGGTCGCCATTTTGCCTAGGACACTTCCTATTTATAGGTAGGAGTGATTGCTAAAAGGGACTTACTAGTGATAGGATGTGGGGCAGAATGGGCAGGTCAGGTGTAATTACCATATAATAACAGCCGAGTGACATAACCAAATGGCCAATTTCCAATCGAGGACTGGAGAAGTATGGCAAAAAATATTAAAAACGAAAAAAACTAAAAACGAGAGGAGGGAATGAATGATCTCAGATCGATTCCTTGATTCTAAAAATTGGAGATAAAAAATATGAATATAAACGGATGGAAGTGGATCTATATTATATTATATAGGGAAACCATATATAACACACTGCCCGGCAGATAGGGCAGGAATAGTAACATGGGTTTAAATGGGTGTCTCTTATGGCATACTACAGAAAATAACTGGGCTCTGACAGGAGCTGCAGAGACAACACACATGACACATATTAGGCGGTTTTACTATAACCGTCGGCCTGGTTGGTATAAGCATATACATAGGACTCCGAATGTATGCAAAGTAAATACATATAATGTGCACATATATATAAGAAACAGAACTGGGTCTAGCATATGAGGAAAGGGGGAGAGGGAAGGCTGGTCCTAAAAGGTAAGTGCTCTTAGAAGTCATTAAGAAAGCAATTCAGATCAAAATCTATATTGAGTCCTCTTGGGGCAAAGGTATCCATGGAGAAGATAAACTTAGATTCTAGTTGGCTAAGCGACCTAACTTTATGACCCCCCCGCCAGGGTCTGTTATAGGGTGCTATCCCCCAAAATTTGAGATGGGACGGGTCTTTGTTGTGAACTGCCTCAAAGTGTCTGGAGACACTATGCTTATCGAACCCTTTAATAATATTTTGCACATGTTCTTTTAGCCGTATCCTCAATAAGCGTTTAGTGCGACCTACATACTGTAGGCCGCAGCTGCACTCAAGCACGTACACTGCCCCCAACGTATTGCATCCAACAAAGTCCTTAATCTCATATTCTGTTCCATTGCTGTTGGATATGAATTTTGTTTTCTTTTCATTGGGGCGCTTTGTGCGTGTGCAAGCATAGCATCGCTTGCAGGGATAGAATCCTTTTCCGGTGAAGAACGTGAGCTGTTTCTTGGGCGGGTTAATGACTCCCTTCACAAGTTGGTCTCGAAGGGTAGGAGCCCTCTTGTAGATAAATTTTGGCTTCTCAGGCAGAATCGTTCCCAGTTTAGTATCCATTTTTAAAATGTGCCAGTGGCGGGAAAATATTTTTTCAATTTTCTTGTAATGGATATTATAATCTAATATGACTGGGACCCCATCTATTTTACTAGTAGGTTTCTTCTTAGTAACTAGAAGATCTTTTCTTGGGATGTTGGTGACTTCCTGGATCTTCTCTTGGATAAACGTGTCGTCGTAACCCTTTTGTGTAAACCTTTCTCCTATTAGGTTGGCTTGAACTTTAAACTCCTCTATTTCTGTACAATTCCGTCTTAGTCTTAGGATTTGGCCTTTAGGGATGTTGAATAGCCAATTCCTATGGTGGCAGCTGGTAATGGGGAGGTAGCTGTTCCTGTCGATGCTTTTGAAGAACGTCTTTGTGATGAACCTTTCATTTTTTCGGGAGATCTCTAAGTCTAGGAAGGGAATTTTCTCTTCCTCAATTTGCCATGATAGGACAATATTCATGTCATTATTGTTTAGTTTTTGGCAAAAAGCATTGAGTGGTTCTCTGTCTCCCCTCCAAATTATAAAAATGTCATCTATGTATCTCCTGTACATGATAAAGTGTCCTAGGCAAAATGGCGACCACTATAGGATGTTAATTATACACTATATCACCAGTGTAGGCTACAGGAAAATGCCCGCCATGCGGCCAGCACAGCGGACATCTGGACAGTGTATTTATATGCCCATGGTACTCTGGTGTTATTACACCAAACATTGATCCGCCCAGTCCGCTCTATACCCTATCACTCCATGTCCATCCCTGGAACCACTCCTACTTGTAAATAGGAAGTGTCACAGGCAAGATGGCGATCATCATAGTATACTTTTATCACCCAATCACGAGTGTGGGCTACAGGAAAATGGCCGCCATGCGCCCAGTAAAGTGGACATTCGGGCAGTGTTTAAAGATTAGGAAGTTTCACCTATTCCCATCACTAGTATGTCCCTTTCAGCAGTCACTCCTACCTAAACAGGAAGTGTCTCAGGCAAAATGGCGACCACTATAGGATGATAATTCCACACTCTATCATCAGTGTAGGCTACGGGAAAATGTCCGCCATGCGTCCAGCACAGCAGACATCCGGACAGTGTATTTATATGCCCATGTTACTCAGGTGTTATTACACCAGACACTGATCCGCCCAGTCCGCTCTATACCCTATCACTCTACGCCCATCCCTGGAGCCACTCCTACTTGCAAATAGGAAGTGTCACAGGCAAGATGGCGATCATCATAGTATACCTTTATCACCCAATCACGAGTGCGGGCTACAGGAAAATGGCCGCCATGTGCCCAGTAAAGCGGATATTTGGGCAGTGTATATAAGATTAAGAAGTCTCACCAGCATTATCCCCTAAGGAAGTCACGTGGTGTGACGAGACTCGTAGGGATCGAGGAGCCACAGAGTCCAGACGCCTGACGCAGAGTGTTCCACCTGACGTCTGTTTGTTTTATGCCCATTGGATCGTTTTAAATGTGAGTGTTATTTTTTATTAAATGTGTTTTTTACCTTGCGGGATTGCGCTATGGTCTGTTTCTTTTTCATCATGTATGCTACCTGAGAGGTCCATTGCTTTGAGTGACTATTTGGCCATCTTAGAAGAGGGTACCTGCTACTTGATCAAGAACGAACTCGCTGTTCGTGGGAGATAGGCCCATCATCCATCACCCTGTGGTGAGTGGATGCATGAGTGACACAAGCTGTCCACATAGAAGTCTTTGTATTGTCACTCACCCGCTTCTACCTGCTTCATTATTTTTTTTACTGCTGAGGAGTGCTTCTGCTGCTTGCCCTGCTGAGGGATCACTGTCCTCCACCGGGAGGTGCTGTTGTAGGCTATCCGTGCAATAGCCTTGAGGTGAGGAGCTTTGGACCACCCGAGGTGTTTTCTGTTGTCACCCTTTCCTGGCACCACTATTTCACTCTGGACTTTCCTGGACATTTCGTTTTTTTCACCAGAGACTTTATCTATTTATTTATTCATTCATTCATTATTTTGTGTATCCAGAGGCATTCCCCCATGGATTTTTCTCTGGTCGTATAGTCTGTTTGGATCTAGTATTGTGTTTTATTCATAGTTCTTTTGGTTTCACATTGCACCGGCTAGTTTTTTTTTCTCTTTGTTGTCACAATACTTATTGGTAATCACCCTTAATGTGTACAACCATTCACATTGTTCATTGTATAATGTTGGTTATTATGTTGTCCTAAATTCACCGTCATTCACCATCCACCCAACCAGTCACCTGCCCCATTCTCACACATATTCACCCACTCCCCCCCCCCTTTCACTATTTCAGCGCAGACACCACCCCCTCCCTTTTTATATGCCAATTTCTCTCTGCCCAGGACAGAGTGTTAGGGGTCTGCTGCAGTATCCCCAGTCCACCTCCCAGCTCCACTTCACCCCAACCCATCCCCCTTGGTAGCGCAGGAGCCTTTCCATATATCTGTGTTCTTTCTTCCTACTACACTCCTGCAGCAACTATGGAAATTTTTACATTTCTAGAAAAAAGAGAGGTCAACCTTGACCTAGTATTCAACCCAGAGGACCCTAAAACAGATAACAACATTGAATATCTTATGCGCCGTCTAGGACATGGACTAGAAAAGAAAATTAGCCTATGGTGGGATGTCACCACCTTTGACGTCCCTCGACGTCTGAGGTGGGATGTACCCCCCAATGACGGCCTGAAAGATCAGGAGTCCATTGATGAATGGTTTCTGTTTTTCAATGAAAAAGGGAAGGAATTACTTCATCTATTACTGAAAAGGAAACAAAAGAAAATCCGGAAAATAGACCAAACTATAGCAGAACTTAAAATTCAACTAGAGGCACACAAAGACTCAGCAGATTTTATAAAGCTCACCACCCAATTGAATAAAGACCTGACTAAGAAAGATGCAGAGATTCAAGCGAGGGAAAGTAATAAATATTCCAGAGATATTAATGACTACAAAAATGACCTTGTCTATAAATGGCAAAACAATCTAGAGACTAAAGAACCCACCTCCACATTTTCTACACCAGAGAGGCCAGTCTCCATCAGGCCAATCTATCCAGTATTGTCCCCTATTATAGGGGAACCTAAGCAAGATGGTAACCCGAGGCCATTAGTAGCTCAAGTACAAAAAGAAGACCCTCCCAGACAGGCCAATAATGAAGGAACACAGAAACATTCCAACACCCATACGCCTCATAACAGGAAAGACAGTCACCCTAAAACCATCCGCACCCCGCAAAAAAATTGGAAAAAACCGAACCATTGGAAAAACAACAAAAAAACACAAAATAACCATGGGCCGAAACAGAACCAGGGCTACAAGGACTCGAGAGGACCTCCATATGAGACTTATCAACCAATTAGGAGCCCACCGTATCCGCGAGGATACTATGACACTAGAGAGCCTAGAGGGGACCCATACTATGTACATAGACCGTACATCAGGAGCCCAGGCCCAAGTCAATACCTCTATCCGAGAGACGGATGGGCCCCAATACCTCAGAGACCTAGAGACAGAGAAAGAAGTCCAATATATACTTCTAACCATTATGCCCCGCTACGAGACTTGCGAGACGGATTTCGAGAGATGAGAAGAGAATTTGAATATCGATCAGAACAAGGACCAAATCGTTCTTTTTTAAACGAAGGGAGGGAACCCCCTCCCTCAAAGAAAAAAGAAGAGGTGAGGAGAAGAAGCCCTTCAAGAAAAGAGGATGTAGAGGTGGAAAGAGAAAACAGAAGACAAAGTTAATAGGTGAAGGGATTTTTAATCTCACTGAGGTACCACTGACCCCGGAAGAACTTATGACCTTGGACAAAGGATTGAAATATGCACCTGTAAAGAATTTAGACAAATTTCAAACATATATCAATGTTCAGAAATATATAAGGAAACTGAACATTAAGAAATATCTTCTAGATAAACCTATCAATGTCCGAGTCGAAGAAGAAAACACAGTGGTACACAGTAATTTGAGAAATAAATCCACCTTCAATCCTAAAATAAAAGACAACAAACACATAGAGGTCTTCAAAAAACTAGTTACTGAAGAACTCCGAGGCCTTACAGTGAAAAAGATTGAAGAACCGAAATCTATCAAAATAGGAATACAGAAACTAATGAAAAGAAAAGATCTAGTGATTAGACCTTCCGATAAAGGGGGGGGTATTGTTATTCAAACCTCTGAACAATACCACAAAGGAATGATGAAGATGCTGGGAGATACCAACACATACAGCATATTGGCAAGTAATCCCACCTTCAGATGGAAAAAGGAACTGCAACAAGTGGTACTTTTAGGACTCAAAAAAGAAGTTCTGAATAAAAAGGAAGCCAAGTACCTCATACCTGAAGCATGCAGGACCCCAATCATATACAGAATTATTAGGCAAGTTGTATTTTTGAGGATTAATTTTATTATTGAACAACAACCATGTTCTCAATGAACCCAAAAAACTCATTAATATCAAAGCTGAATATTTTTGAAAGTAGTTTTTAGTTTGTTTTTAGTTTTAGTTATTTTAGGGGGATATCTGTGTGTACAGGTGACTATTACTGTGCATACTTATTAGGCAACTTAACAAAAAACAAATATATACCCATTTCAATTATTTATTTTTACCAGTGAAACCAATATAACATCTCAACATTCACAAATATACATTTCTGACATTCAAAAACAAAACAAAAACAAATCAGTGACCAATATAGCCACCTTTCTTTGCAAGGACACTCATGCAGCCTGCCATCCATGGATTCTGTCAGTGTTTTGATCTGTTCACCATCAACATTGCGTGCAGCAGCAACCACAGCCTCCCAGACACTGTTCAGAGAGGTGTACTGTTTTCCCTCCTTGTAAATCTCACATTTGATGATGGACCACAGGTTCTCAATGGGGTTCAGATCAGGTGAACAAGGAGGCCATGTCATTAGTTTTTCTTCTTTTATACCCTTTTTTGCCAGGCACCCTGTGGAGTACTTGGACGCGTGTGATGGAGCATTGTCCTGCATTAAAATCATGTTTTTCTTGAAGGATGCAGACTTCTTTCTGTACCACTGCTTGAAGAAGGTGTCTTCCAGAAACTGGCAGTAGGACTGGGAGTTGAGCTTGACTCCATCCTTAACCCGAAAAGGCCCCACAAGCTCATCTTTGATGATACCAGCCCAAACCAGTACTCCACCTCCACCTTGCTGGTGTCTGAGTCGGACTGGAGCTCTCTGCCCTTTACCAATCCAGCCACGGGCCCATCCATCTGGCCCATCAAGACTCACTCTCATTTCATCAGTCCATAAAACCTTAGAAAAATCAGTCTTGAGATATTTCTTGGCCCAGTCTTGACGTTTCAGCTGTGTGTCTTGTTCAGTGGTGATCGTCTTTCAGCCTTTCTTACCTTGGCCATGTCTCTGAGTATTGCACACCTTGTGCTTTTGGGCACTCCAGTGATGTTGCAGCTCTGAAATATGGCCAAACTGGTGGCAAGTGGCATCTTGGCAGCTGCACGCTTGACTTTTCTCAGTTCATGGGCAGTTATTTTGCGCCTTGGTTTTTCCACACGCTTCTTGCGACCCTGTTGACTATTTTGAATGAAACGCTTGATTGTTCGATGATCACGCTTCAGAAGCTTTGCAATTTTAAGAGTGCTGCATCCCTCTGCAAGATATCACACTATTTTTGACTTTTCTGAGCCTGGCAAGTCCTTCTTTTGACCCATTTTGCCAAAGGAAAGGAAGTTGCCTAATAATTATGCACACCTGATATAGGGTGTTGATGTCATTAGACCACACCCCTTCTCATTACAGAGATGCACATCACCTAATATGCTTAATTGGTAGTAGGCTTTCGAGCCTATACAGCTTGGAGTAAGACAACATGCATACAGAGGATGATGTGGTCAAAATACTCATTTGCCTAATAATTCTGCACTCCCTGTATGCCCTGCCCAAAATACACAAGCATAAGAGTAACCCGCCGTTTAGGCCGATTGTGAATGGGATAGAGTCCATCACGGCAAGATTGGGGCAATATATTGACAGATTCCTCCAGCCAGCCGTACAAAAAACGAAGGCTTATCTCAAAGATACCAAAGACATGCTCAATTTATTAGAAGATAGAAACGATCCAGGTCCTCTACTAATGGCAACTGCAGACGTGTCATCGTTATACACTATCATCCCGCATTACCTAGCCTGCGAAGCCACAAAATGGGGACTTCGCAAGCATACTAAACTCCCCTGTACCCAGAGGAAATACATTATCAAATGCCTAGATTTCTGTCTCAAACACAGTCACTTCTGGTACAATAATGAACATTACCAACAGCGAACTGGAGTGGCGATGGGAGCCAAGTTTGCTCCCAGTGTGGCAGGACTTTTTATGGCAATATGGGAAGAAGAAGCTGTATTCCAAGAACAACCTGAGAACCTCATCATGTACAGGAGATACATAGATGACATTTTTATAATTTGGAGGGGAGACAGAGAACCACTCAATGCCTTTTGCCAAAAACTAAACAATAATGACATGAATATTGTCCTATCATGGCAAATTGAGGAAGAGAAAATTCCCTTCCTAGACTTAGAGATCTCCCGAAAAAATGAAAGGTTCATCACAAAGACGTTCTTCAAAAGCGTCGACAGGAACAGCTACCTCCCCATTACCAGCTGCCACCATAGGAATTGGCTATTCAACATCCCTAAAGGCCAAATCCTAAGACTAAGACGGAATTGTACAGAAATAGAGGAGTTTAAAGTTCAAGCCAACCTAATAGGAGAAAGGTTTACACAAAAGGGTTACGACGACACGTTTATCCAAGAGAAGATCCAGGAAGTCACCAACATCCCAAGAAAAGATCTTCTAGTTACTAAGAAGAAACCTACTAGTAAAATAGATGGGGTCCCAGTCATATTAGATTATAATATCCATTACAAGAAAATTGAAAAAATATTTTCCCGCCACTGGCACATTTTAAAAACGGATACTAAACTGGGAACGATTCTGCCTGAGAAGCCAAAATGTATCTACAAGAGGGCTCCTACCCTTCGAGACCAACTTGTGAAGGGAGTCATTAACCCGCCCAAGAAACAGCTCACGTTCTTCACCGGAAAAGGATTCTATCCCTGCAAGCGATGCTATGCTTGCACACGCACAAAGCGCCCCAATGAAGAAAACAAAATTCATATCCAACAGCAATGGAACAGAATATGAGATTAAGGACTTTGTTGGATGCAATACGTTGGGGGCAGTGTACGTGCTTGAGTGCAGCTGCGGCCTACAGTATGTAGGTCGCACTAAACGCTTATTGAGGATACGGCTAAAAGAACATGTGCAAAATATTATTAAAGGGTTCGATAAGCATAGTGTCTCCAGACACTTTGAGGCAGTTCACAACAAAGACCCGTCCCATCTCAAATTTTGGGGGATAGCACCCTATAACAGACCCTGGCGGGGGGGTCATAAAGTTAGGTCGCTTAGCCAACTAGAATCTAAGTTTATCTTCTCCATGGATACCTTTGCCCCAAGAGGACTCAATATAGATTTTGATCTGAATTGCTTTCTTAATGACTTCTAAGAGCACTTACCTTTTAGGACCAGCCTTCCCTCTCCCCCTTTCCTCATATGCTAGACCCAGTTCTGTTTCTTATATATATGTGCACATTATATGTATTTACTTTGCATACATTCGGAGTCCTATGTATATGCTTATACCAACCAGGCCGACGGTTATAGTAAAACCGCCTAATATGTGTCATGTGTGTTGTCTCTGCAGCTCCTGTCAGAGCCCAGTTATTTTCTGTAGTATGCCATAAGAGACACCCATTTAACCCATGTTACTATTCCTGCCCTATCTGCCGGGCAGTGTGTTATATATGGTTTCCCTATATAATATAATATAGATCCACTTCCATCCGTTTATATTCATATTTTTTATCTCCAATTTTTAGAATCAAGGAATCGATCTGAGATCATTCATTCCCTCCTCTCGTTTTTAGTTTTTTAGTTTTTAATATTTTTTGCCATACTTCTCCAGTCCTCGATTGGAAATTGGCCATTTGGTTATGTCACTCGGCTGTTATTATATGGTAATTACACCTGACCTGCCCATTCTGCCCCACATCCTATCACTAGTAAGTCCCTTTTAGCAATTACTCCTACCTATAAATAGGAAGTGTCCTAGGCAAAATGGCGACCACTATAGGATGTTAATTATACACTTTATCACCAGTGTAGGCTACGGGAAAATGGCCGCCATGCATCCAGCACAGCGGACATCTGGACAGTGTATTTATATGCCCATGGTACTCTGGTGTTATTACACCAGACATTGATCCGCCCAGTCCGCTCTACACCCTATCACTCCATGTCCATCCCTGGAACCACTTCTACTTGTAAATAGGAAGTGTCACAGGCAAGATGGCGATCATCATAGTATACTTTTATCACCCAATCACGAGTGTGGGCTACAGGAAAATGGCCGCCATGCGCCCAGTAAAGTGGACATTCGGGCAGTGTTTAAAGATTAGGAAGTTTCACCTATTCCCATCACTAGTATGTCCCTTTCAGCAGTCACTCCTACCTAAACAGGAAGTGTCTCAGGCAAAATGGCGACCACTATAGGATGATAATTCCACACTCTATCATCAGTGTAGGCTACGGGAAAATGGCCGCCATGCGTCCAGCACAGCAGACATCCGGACAGTGTATTTATATGCCCATGTTACTCAGGTGTTATTACACCAGACACTGATCCGCCCAGTCCGCTCTATACCCTATCACTCTACGCCCATCCCTGGAGCCACTCCTACTTGCAAATAGGAAGTGTCACAGGCAAGATGGCGATCATCATAGTATACCTTTATCACCCAATCACGAGTGCGGGCTACAGGAAAATGGCCGCCATGTGCCCAGTAAAGCGGATATTTGGGCAGTGTATATAAGATTAGGAAGTCTCACCAGCATTATCCCCTAAGGAAGTCACGTGGTGTGACGAGACTCGTAGGGATCGAGGAGCCACAGAGTCCAGACGCCTGACGCAGAGTGTTCCACCTGACGTCTGTTTGTTTTATGCCCATTGGATCGTTTTAAATGTGAGTGTTATTTTTTATTAAATGTGTTTTTTACCTTGCGGGATTGCGCTATGGTCTGTTTCTTTTTCATCATGTATGCTACCTGAGAGGTCCATTGCTTTGAGTGACTATTTGGCCATCTTAGAAGAGGGTACCTGCTACTTGATCAAGAACGAACTCGCTGTTCGTGGGAGATAGGCCCATCATCCATCACCCTGTGGTGAGTGGATGCATGAGTGACACAAGCTGTCCACATAGAAGTCTTTGTATTGTCACTCACCCGCTTCTACCTGCTTCATTATTTTTTTTACTGCTGAGGAGTGCTTCTGCTGCTTGCCCTGCTGAGGGATCACTGTCCTCCACCGGGAGGTGCTGTTGTAGGCTATCCGTGCAATAGCCTTGAGGTGAGGAGCTGGGGACCACCCGAGGTGTTTTCTGTTGTCACCCTTTCCTGGCACCACTATTTCACTCTGGACTTTCCTGGACATTTTGGTTTTTTCACCAGAGACTTTATCTATTTATTTATTCATTCATTCATTCATTATTTTGTGTATCCAGAGGCATTCCCCCATGGATTTTTCTCTGGTCTTATAGTCTGTTTGGATCTAGTATTGTGTTTTATTCATAGTTCTTTTGGTTTCACATTGCACCGGCTAGTTTTTTTTCTCTTTGTTGTCACAATACTTATTGGTAATCACCCTTAATGTGTACAACCATTCACATTGTTCATTGTATAATGTTGGTTATTATGTTGACCTAAATTCACCTTCATTCACCATCCACCCCACCAGTCACCTGCCCCATTCTCACACATATTCACCCACTCCCCCCCCCCCTTTCACTATTTCAGCGCAGACACCACCCCCTCCCTTTTTATATGCCAATTTCTCTCTGCCCAGGACAGAGTGTTAGGGGTCTGCTGCAGTATCCCCAGTCCACCTCCCAGCTCCACTTCACCCCAACCCATCCCCCTTGGTAGCGCAGGAGCCTTTCCATATATCTATGTTAGGTATAGCCGTCGTCATCGCGTCGGAAAAAAAACAAATCGCGTTGTTTGCGTAAAACATTCATGAATGGGGACGTGACGTCATTGACGTTCACTGACAGAACTTGGAGCATGCGCACTGGGATGCATTGACACTCGACGCATGCGCAGTACTTTCGCCGCGGGATCGCGCTTATTTTAAATAATACGCGCCCCGTACCCGCCCAATTTGAATTCCGCCGGCTCATTTGCGATACGCTGCCGCAACTTTAGGAGCAAGTGCTTCATGAATAACAGCACTTGCTCCTAAAATTTCTGCAGCGTAACGTAAATGAGATGCGTTACTCCAGAGCAAAGATGCTCTCATCTACCTGAATCTGGCCCCATGTCTATTTGCTTTCACCTTTCTCCATTCTTTAGTGCATCTCTGTGCTGCTAATCTCCTGCAGCTTCTTTGCAGCCATAGCCATATCCTGTCTACATGCATGTGCTCCAGCAATGCCTGCATGGCATTTTTCAAGGTGGATTTCCTGATGGTGACAACAGTGGAACGTGTCCACATAATGTGATAGTGTGCATTATAATGACCGCCTGTCAGTGGCGGCTGGTGCTCCAGATTTTTGGGTCGGCGCAAAACAACTAGGAAAAAAAAAACATAAATTGCAGCCACTGTGCCCATCAAACGCAGCCACTGTGCCCATCAATTACCACCACCTGCCATCAAACGCAGCCACTGTGTCCATCAAATGTCACCAATGTGCCATCAAACGCAGCCACTGTGCCCATCAATTGCCGCCAGATTTCCCCATCAATTGCCACAGTTTGCCCCATCAAATGCTGCCAGTTTGCCCCATCAAATGATGCCAGTTTGCCCCATTAAATGCTGCCAGTTTGCCCCATCAAATGATGCCAGTTTGCCCCATCAAATGCCGCCAGTTTGCCCCATCAAATGCTGCCAGTTTGCCCCATCAAATAATGCCAGTTTGCACCATCAAATGCCACCAGTTTGCCCCATCAAATGCTGCCAGTTTGCCCCATCAAATGATGCCAGTTTGCCCCATCAAATGCCGCCAGTTTGTCCCATCAAATGATGCCAGTTTGCCCCATCAAATGATGCCAGTTTGCCCCATCAAATGATGCCAGCTTGCCCCCTACCCGGCACTTACCTTTCTCGGGTCAGCACCATCCTCCACGCTCCCTCCAAGTCCTCAATGTCTTCTCCTGTCCTCTTCATGTCAGGGAAGCTATGATTGGACGCCAAGTGCCTGTCACTTCAGCCAATCAGGTGACCGGTAACCAGACCCAGTACACCTGATTGGCTGAGAGGCGGGTCAGTGTTAGGGAAGCGATTCCCTAACACAGCACTGTTTAAACAGGGAAGGCACAGCAGTGCGCCCACTGTTTAAGAATGTGGAAGCCTATTAGAGCCCACTGGCTCTATTTAGGAAGCCTATTGCTCTAATAGGCACTTCCAAAACATCCCCACTGCTATAATTCAGATGGCCGGCGCACAACGAGAGGCCGGACACCTGAATAGTAGGTGGCAGCAGCAACTATAGATAGATTCATGCAATGCATGAATCCATCTATTGGAGATTGACGAGTGCAGGAGAAAGGGGGCGGCGCTCCTACACCCACTATGGACACACTGCCACTGCCGCTTGTAGTCTCCATCAGAAGCCTATGTGACAGGTACACATTTGGGAGACAGGGACAAAAAGTCAGCACCAGAACGTGAGCGAGCAATTGCAGCCATAATCATGTCCCATCAGTGATAATTTTCTTTGGGGTGGTGGCAAACAGATTACAGTGCAGGTATTATTGTACCCAGATGCCTAAATGTTCATTTTGTGTAGGACTGTATCACAATTAAGGCCTCGTAAGCAAGAGGAGACATGTCCGATGAAAACGGTCCGCGGACCGTTTTCATCGGACATGTCTCCTGGGATATTTTGGTCTGATGTGTGTACACACCATCAGACCAAAATCCCCGCGGACAGAGAATGCAGTGACGTGACGGTGATGTGGCGGTGACAGTGACGCGGCGACGTGCGCAAACAAGGACGAACAATGCTTCCACGCATGCGTCAAATCAATTCGACGCATGCGGGGGATTTCTGTCCGATGGTTGGGCGTACTAACCATCGGACATGTCCGACGGACAGGTTTCCAGCGGACAAGTTTCTAAGCATGTTTAGAAACTTTTGTCCGCTGGAAACCTGTCCGCTAGGCCGTACACACGATCGGACATGTCCGCGGAAACTGGTCTGCGGACCAGTTTCAGCGGACATGTCTCCTCGTGTGTACGCGGCCTAAGATCTAAAATCAACCAAATTGCTTGCTTTGGAACATATCCCAGCTCATGAACGAGGGGGAGATATTGACAAAAAATTATTACAAATAGGAACCAAATGGATATATTTGCTACAAGCAACTAGGTATCCAGGCTTGAACGAAGGAATTAGATAAAAAACATTTCTTTAACTCTTTGTTACCCAATTGGAACAATGTCATCTTTTTCCCTCCTAGTTTGATGGGATGATCATTGCTCCCTATTGGGCATTTAATGCTGTCTTTTTGTTATATTAAATTTTTTGTTCTTGTGCCAAGGAATGTTATATGATGATATAGTAAATTGGTGACTTGGGCACTTCATGCCGTGACCATCAATTTATTTGCATCTTTTTTTTGTGTGTTTATAGGTTCATATATTTTCATCTCTGATATTGTATCTGATGTGTGTATCTGGTCTACGATGGTTGAGCTCACGTACTTGTTCAGTGTTCATCATGTCATTTTCTCCCCCCTCCCCAATCTGGGGTTTTGGGGGGTTGAATATACATCCCTTCATATTTCTTGGATTATTACATGAATCCGAGATTGCACTGACCAGCAATTGATATTGCATGATATTGGGATCATTTCTGGAGTGGTATCTGGGGCAATTTGCACCGTCCAGGGGATCTGCCCCTTCGCTAATGGACGCCCGAGGGGGTTCATGGGGGACAACCTCACGGTTTCGTGGCCAGAATTGGCCACTACTAGTGGGGCTCCCTTTCGTGTGCACCGGCTCTGAGGGATTCTCCTGATCCAGCTGCCCGGTGCCTTGCTGTGCCCCACATTGTTCCACCCAGGGGCGTGCACACTTGATGTGGTGACTCCGCTCTCCTATGCAGCAGCAAACACTGGGGACATAGCTTGCACACAGAGCTTTTTGTCTTCATGTGGTCCCGCCCACAAAGTTTCTGCGTTGCGTCAACGTTCACGTTGCGGATGCAACGGGTGGTATAAAAGGACCCACGTGGCACTAACTGACATTTGCACAATCATGCAATGCTGTACCGAAATAAAATTATTCCCACAAATAGAGCTTCCTTTTGGTGGTATTTAACCACTTAAGGACCTCCGCACGCACATATACGGCCACAGAATGGCACGGATGGGCACAAGGGCGTAAATTTACGTCCTCGCCCAGTAGCGGGTCGGGGGTCCGATCGGGACCCCCTCCGCGGCGTGCGGAGGTCCCCGTGTCTCCGGGAGAGATCCGGGACGAGCGGGCGGATGTCGGTGTTTGCCCGCCCCCCCGCGATCGCTCCCAGCCAATCCCTGCGCTCTCCCGCCCTGTCACTTCCTCCTCCTGTGTTTACACAGGAAGGGGGAAGTGATGTAATCTCTCATCGCAGCGGTATTTCCAACCGCTGCGATGAGAGGAACACCTCACAGTAAGTGTGCACCAACATTACACTGACACACACACACATAGGCATACTTAACCCCTTGCGATCTGCCCCCCTACCCCCCCTGTCACAGTGTCACTGAATGCAGTGATCTAATCACTGCATTTAGTGTCAGTGTGACAGGCAGTGTAAAATCAGTTAGTGTTAGGTTCAGGATAGCCCCCCCCCACCCCCCCCTAATAAAGTTTTAACCCCCCTGATCACCGCCCTAGTTAACCCTTTTACTCCCTATTGCCAGCGTCACTAAGCGATCATTTTTCTGATCGCTGTATTAGTGTCGCTGTTCCCGCTAGGTAGCTATTTTTTTTATTGCGATTTTTTTTTTTACTAAAGACATGTGGCTAAATAAATGTTGGTCTAAATGTTTGACTAAAATTTAGTTTATTTGATATTTTTTTAACAAAAAGTAAAAAATAGTGTTTTTTTTTCCAAAAATATCGCTCTATTTTTGTATATAGCGCAAAAAATAAAAATCGCAGAGGTGATCAAATACCACCAAAAGAAAGCTCTATTTGTGGGAAGAAAAGGACGCAAATTTTGTTTGGGAGCCACGTCGTACGACCGCGCAATTGTCTGTTAAAGCGACGCAGTGCCGAATCGCAAAAACACCTTGGGTCATTTACCAGCGTATTGGTCCGGGTCTTAAGTGGTTAATCACCACTGAGTTTTAATTTTTTTTCACTATAAACAAAAAAAGACCATTTTGAAAAAAAACTATGGGGCAGATTCACAGAGAATTAGATTCTCGTAGAGTATCAGAAATACACTACGCCGCCGTTTTTTACCTGGCTCTACGTGGAATCCAGGTAGATTTTGTCCAGTAAACGATGGCGGCGTAGTGTATTTCTCCCGTCGCAATCCATCTGCGTGAGTAGGGGGCATGAAGCATTTAAAATAGGCGCGTTCCCGCGGCGATCGAACTGCGCATGCTCCGTTCGCAAATTTCCCGCCGTGCATTGCGCGAAAACACGTCGTCACGTCGTAGTAGCGTCGTTTACGTACATTCCTATTCCCGAACGAGTTACGTTAAAAAAAAAAAAAAATTCAAATCGACGCGGGAACGACGGCCATACTTTACATGGGTTACGCACTGTTAGACCAGCAAAAAGCTCCTCTAACATTATGTAGCCAAAAAATGACGTAGGCGATTGCGAGGGACACTCGTACCTTCGTGGATCGCCGTAAAAACTCATTTGCATATCCCGACGCATGAAAACGACGCAAACTCCTCCCAGCGGCCGCAAAAATATCGCAGTGTAGATCCGAAGGCTTACGAGGACGTAAGCCTCTCGGGTCGAAGCCCGAAGCCGCCGTATCATGGTTTGAGGATTCAAACTAGTGATACGGCGCGCAAAATTTGAAATTACTCCTGGTCTAACACCAGTTAGACAGGCGTAATTGCTCTGTGAATCTGGGCCAATATTTTTTACTTTCTGCTATAAAACATATCTAATAAAACATTAAAAACATTTAATTTCTTCATTTAATTTCTACAATATGTATTCTGTTACATATTTTTGGTAAAAATAATTACCACGTCTACAAACTAGAATTTTTTCACATATAGATTTTTTTTTATTTTATACTAGTAATGGCGGCGATCAGCGACTTATAGGAGAACAGCGATATTACGGCGGACAGTTGGACACTAACAGACAATTTATGAGAACCAGTGACCCTAATACATTGATCAGTGCTAAAAATATACACTTACACTGTACTAATGACACTGGCTGGGAAGGGGTTAAACATCAAGGGTGATGAAAGGGCTAACTGTGTGCCTAGCCAGTGTTTTACTGTACTGCGTGTGCTGAACTCGCACAGCTTCACTCCCGCAGCCCAGTGTGAACCTGGGCTTACTCAGAGAAGTGATAGATTTTATTTCTTGCTTTGCAGGGAGACAAAATCCATCCCTTCTCCTCTGCCATAATGGAGATCTGCCTTGTTTACATAGACAGAGCTCCGATCTGTGTCTATGCCTGACGTCCAGTGTCCGACACCCACAGATCAGCTTCTGTTGTGTGTAATCACAGCAAAAGTAGGCCGCCAGCTGCACGCATGTGCCCCCTAGACGGAAGTGCAGACTCACATATATATACATGATTCTGCACAGGAGGACCACCCTGTAGCAGTATATCTGCTATGGGGCGGTCCTTAAAGTGGTTATAAAAGCAGGAGATTTTTTTTATCTTAATGCATTCTATGCCCCCCTAATAATTAGCGGATCCTCATTTCGATCCAGCAAAGCTGCACAAGAGACTTGGCTGTCCAAGACTTTCCCTCCTCACTGCCATTGTCTCCTGCTGCTGTCAATTAAAGTCAGTGAGCTAATGAGGAGAGAGAGAGGGTGGAGCCGGGCTGTGGCTCTGTGCCGAATACATACATGGAGCTACGGATTAGTTCGGGTGCCCCCATAGCAAGCTCCTTGCGGTGGGGGCACTCAACAAGAGGGAGGGACAAGGAGCACCGAAGAAGTTCCCCAAGAAGAGAAGGATGCAGGCTACTCTGTGTAAAACCACTGCACAAAGCAGGTAAGTATAACATGTTTGTTAGTTTTAAACAAAAAAAATTGAGACTTTAGTATTAATTGAACAAATCTGTCTGCTGGGGACGTATTTGTTTGATCGTGTACACACAATCAAACCAAAATCCCCGCCGGCAGACGGCGCGCTGACGTGGCGATGACGTTGACGCCGCCATGTCACCGCACCAGGAAGTAAAACACTTCCGCGCATGCTTCGAAACCATTCGATGCGTGTGCGAGAAGACATGTCTGCTGGTTAGCGTACTAATCAGCAGACATGTCGGCGGACGGGTTCCCAGCCGACAGATTTGAAAGCATGCTTTCAAATCTGTCAGCTAGCCAAATCCGTCGGCTCGCCCGTACACACGATCAAATCTGTCTGCTGGGACGGTTTTTTATTGTGGATTGTTGAATGAATAGGGAAGGGATACAATTTCTATTCGTTGTTGCTATCTGTGTCCCATTGAGGATATTTTCTTTTGTTTCTTGTACTTTAGGTACAACGAAAAGTGAGAACTCATTTGTCATTATAACAAGAGCACCATTGGAAGATGCCCCCTTTATAGGTGTTCTAGTGACAACTCCACATTTTGGCTTCCCCTTGCTTTCAGTCTCAGTGACAAAGGTCAACAGAACAAATAGAGTGTGAAGGTCTCAAACAGGGACACAGGTAGCATTGAAATACCTGACAAAGGCTCTAACCCCTTACTAAAGAAGTTCTTGTTTTAGATGTACATTAACTCAGAAGGTACAGTATACTTGTGACCCTACCCAAAGGAAGAAATATCAGGAAGACATATTCCTACACTTTACTTACATTCCACTTGACAATTCTTCAGTTAACGGTGATGGGGCTTTGTGAGGAAATGACAACTCCATTTTTATGCTCGTTGGAACAAATAGGCCCTGCAGCCAAAAGATATCTAGGTGCATTATATCCAACTGCATAAATCCCACCAGCCAATAAGTCATACTGTTCACTCCAGAACTGTAATGTAGAATTACGGTAACATAAAGAGTCTCATAAATATTATTCTGTCCAATGAAATATGATTGCAGCCCATAAAAGCATATTTCTTTTTTATAGACATTTTCAGTTATCTGTAACGAAAACATACTGTAGAAGTCTATATTAATGCATTTCAAAGACCATTTTGCTTTACTAAATGGAAAACAAAAGCTGCAAAGCTTTGTTTTATAATTTAAATCTAACTGCAGATTTTTGTATTCCTAACAATGTTTTAAGAACAATGGGCCAGATTCAGAAAGATTTGTGTAACTCTCTGCGGGCGTAGCGTATATCTCATATACACTACGCCGACGTAACTTAGAGCGGCAGGTACCGTATTCAGAAATAACTTGCGCCCTAGGTTGCGGCGGCATAGTGTAAATGGGCCGACGTAAGCGCGCGCAATTCAAAGTAGCCAGGCAGTGGGCGTGTTGTAGTAAAATGAGCCGTGACCCCATGCAAATGAGGGTCCGAACGAACGGCGCATGCGCCGTCCGTGGACGTATTTCCCAGTGCGCATGCTCCAAAATCACGTCGCAAATACTCAATGATCTCGACGTGAACGTAACTTACGCACAGCCTCATTCGCGTATGACTTACGCAAACGATGTAAACAACGTACAATTCGACGCTGTTCCGACATCCATACTTAACATGGGCTGTGCCTCATATAGCAGGGGTAACTTTACGCCGGTCGAACGCCTTATGTAAACGACGTATATCAATACGCCGGGCGCAACTACGTTTCTGAATCGGCGTATCTAGCTCACTTGCATATTTTTAATGGGAACGTCTAATGCGTTCAGCATAACTATGCGCCCATGATACGCCGGCATAGGCAAGTTACGCCGGACGACTGAAGCCATGTTTTTCGGCGTATCTTGCTTTCTAATTCGGGGTAAAGATGCGACGGCGCACATTTGTACATACGCCAGCGTAAAGGTTTTCTGAATCTGGCCCAGTGTTGTTGACGAGCATGGTCAGTACTCGAACTGAATGAGTCTTGCGGTCATCTGGCCGCTCAGTCAGTTAACAGTGGAGAATTCATTTCAAGTGAAAGTGGACTTCTGCCTTTAGAAGGTCTTAATAAATGCCATGATGGAAATATAATTTCACTTGTATGTTTGCCTTTTATTACACTTTGCCTATACCTATTTGCCAATTCTGCCTTCTCCATTGCATAGCCCTGCAATTGTCAGACTACAACATGTATATATAAAACATGTATAGTATCAGCTTCTGATAATTAAAAGTGTTTACAGTACATAAAGAAATTAGGCTAATAAGGGGCCTTTCGGCATTAGAACAGGTCCAGGATGGCCCAGGATAGTTTAACCACTTCAGCCCCCGGCCGTTTTGCTGGTCAAAGACCAGGCCACTTTTTGCGATCCGGCTCTGCGTCGCTTTATCTGACAATTGTCAGATAGTCATGTGACGTGGCTCCCAAACAAAATTGATGTTCTTTTTTTCCCACAAATAGAGCTTTCTTTTGGTGGTATTTGATCACCTCTGCCGCTTATTTTTTCCACTATAAACAAAAAAAGAGCGACAATTTTGAAAAAAATGCAATTTTATTTACTTTTTGCTATAATAAATATCCCCCAAAAATATCTAAAAAAACGTTTTTTTTTCCTCAGTTTAGTCCGATACGTATTCTTCTACATATTTTTGTTAAAAAAAGAATGCAATAAGTATTTATTGATTGGTTTGCGCAAAAGTCAGAGCGTCTACAAAATAGGGTATAGTTTTTTGGCATTTTTATCAATATTTGTTTTTTTTTACTAGTAATGGCGGCGATCAGTGATTTTTATCGTGACTGCGACATTATCGCGGACACATCGGACACTTTTGACACATTTTTATGACCATTGTCATTTTTACAGCGATCAGTGCTATACAAATGCATTGATTACTGTGAAAATTACACTGGCAGTGAAGGGGTTAGCCACTAGGTGGCGCTGTAGGGGTTAAGTGTGCCCTAGTGAGTGATTCTTACTCTAGGGGGGATGGGCTGTATGTGACCGATTACAGGAAGCTGTGATCACTGTCATTGTCACTAGGCAGATGCTTATTCACATAAGCAGCTCCCTGTTTTTCCTCACAGTGAGATGATCAATCGAGTCAGCGGGACCTGCGGTCGGGCTCACGGAGCTTGCGGCTGGCGCACCTCCACAATGCTGTGATCTTAAAGGGGACGTCTATATATGTCCTTCTGCCTATCCATGCCATGCTGTCACCGTATATAGTCGTGCACTGGTCGGCAAGCAGTTAAAGAAGTGCCCCTTTCGCAGTACTATGGTTAATGACATAATAAGGATGGAGAAGATATTAGCCTTAGAAAATGACATATTTGACAAATTCAAAATCCTCTAGTATGTATGGATGCATTTTGCTTTCTCAGATGTGTTGAAGACTTTTGTCTCAGACTATTCATCTCCCGCAACCTCTTAGCAATCTTGATTCCCTGCAGTTGAATAATTGACACTTCTCTGTTAAAAAAAAAATATATAAAGTGCCCGTCACTTCAAGTTCGATTGAACGCATACGCAAGTCGTGCCCACATATCTAAACGGCGTCCAATCCACACGTGTGAGGTATGACCGCAATCGTTAGAGCGAGAGCAATAATTCTAGCACTAGAGCTCCTCTGTAACTTAAAACTGGTAACCTACAGACATTTTTAAATGTCGCCTATGGAGATTTTTAAGTGCCAAAGTTTGTCGCCATTCCACGAGCGGCCGCAATTTTGAAGCATGACATGTTGGGTATCAATTTACTCATGTAACATTATATTTCACAGTATAGAAAAAAATTGGCCTAACTTTACTGTTTTCTTATTTTTTAATTCAAAAAAGGTGTTCAGTTTTGTGTTTTAGGACCATGGACAGCACTTTTTTGTTACCACAGCAATGTTGCAATCTCACACAGTTTCAGAGCACATAACCACATTGGATCGCAAGTCGGAAATATGTCTAATAAATGGATGAATACACTTAAATGTGCGTGGTGTGATTGTGAGTTTAATGTAATTTAGTAGTTTCATTCACTAAAAGATGCCACGACTAGTTAACACCCCTACCTTTGGAATCCCTCTGCATTCTGCGAACACATCTCTGTACACCATACTGTGGACAACATGCAATACTCACTGTCAAAGAAAGGGCGCAGGTATTTGTTGTATCCTTTCATTAGTTTCTGAATTGTTGGGGGAAGAATCTCTCCTTCCTTTCCATCACCTTTTACAGAAGAGCTGTACAAGATGCTGGCAGCGATGAGAAAAAAAAAAGGTGCACACATTATTTTATATACAAACATAAACAGACTTATTTAACTGCAGTCTCCCATGATAATCAACAAATCCATGTTCTATATACAGTACAAATGTCTGAACTGTTAGACCTCGTGCACATGATCAAATCTGTCTGCTGGAAACGGTCTGCTAGACCGTCCCAGCAGACAGATTCGATTGTGTGTACGGGCGAGCAGACGGATTTGGCCACCCGACAGATTGGAAAGCATGCTTACCAATCCGTCGGCTGGGAACCCGTCCGCCCGACATGTCTGCTGGTTAGTACGCTAACCAGCAGACATGTATTCCGCACACGCGCCGAATGGTTTCGACGCATGCGCGAAAGTGTTTTACTTCCTGGTGCGGTGACGTGGCGGCGTCAACGTCACCGCCACGTCACCGCCACGTCAGCGCGTCTGCTGGCTGGGATTTTGGTTTGCTCGTGTGTACACGCGAGCAAACCAAAATCCAAACAGACAGATCTGTTCAAATCGGTCGGTCCGACCGATTTGAACAGATAGACTGCCTCGTGTGTACGAGGCCTTAGAGTCTGTTTAGAAGAGCTTTCTCTTAGGTCAAATGGGTAGGTCAGATAATAGCAGAGGAGACCCAGTTTAACTTTTGCATCGGGACCCACAAGCTTCCAGCTACACCTCTGGGGTCCACCCTAGTTTTATTCTATGTTGAGTCCTGATGAAGGGGGAGTGTTGTTACCCCCGAATCGCATTAGCTCTTTTTTATAGCTTGAAAGAAAAAAAGGGAAAGAGGGCGCCAGGGGGTTAAACGACAGATAGCTTTAATTCGTTTTCAGAACACAGCATCCACTTACATATAAAAGATTGAAAGTCCAGTATGTAGATCCTGTGTACAAGTCTTTAATGTGGCGTCCTTCCGCGCTGGTTGTTGGCTGAGAGTGCTCACGAGCCTCACGATGTCCGTCTACTCAGATCGTCGGTAAACCGGCTAGCATGGAGGGACTGACTGAAAGCGAGGCCTGGAGCGCAGCTGAGTCGCGGTGACGTCACTGGGTTGCGACGACGTTTCGGAGCTTGTGCCTGTAAGCAAATAGGCGCGCTCCTTTCTCAAGCATCCTGCTTCATGCTTGAGAAAGGAGCGCGCCTATTTGCTTACAGGCGCAAGCTCTGAAACGTCGTCGCAACCCAGTGACGTCACCGCGAATCAGCTGCGCTCCAGGCCTCGCTTTCAGTCAGTCCCTCCATGCTAGCCGGTTTACCGACGATCTGAGTAGACGGACATCGTGAGGCTCGTGAGCACTCTCAGCCAAAAACCAGCGCGGAAGGACGCCACATTAAAGACTTGTACACAGGATCTACATACTGGACTTTCAATCTTTTATATGTAAGTGGATGCTGTGTTCTGAAAACGAATTAAAGCTATCTGTCGTTTAACCCCCTGGCGCCCTCTTTCCCTTTTTTTCTTTCTATATATCCTGGAGTCTGGGCTTTTGTCTCCCCCATTTGTGAAGGCCTGCCTCGGGACCAGGACCATCAGCTTTAAACAGAACCAGCATTCTCTTCTCCATGTCTCCACTTTTCATCTACAGGTCCTTTTTATCCTCACATATATAATGTTTTTAATATTTTTGTTTCTATGAAGGACTTCCTTAAAAAATAGCGGACTTTTTTAACTGCTATATACTGCTGATTGTTTTTGCGCCACTATCTGTATTTTTTGTGTCTTTTTTATAGCTTATTTGGCATTAAAATGATCTTAGACCTCGTACACATGTCCAAGAATTCCGTCAGGAAAAACCTGTCGTTTTCCCTGACCGAGATTCTTGGCAAGAACCATGGTTCTCTTGAAAGGAAAGAACGCGAAGTGGAACTGGTAACAGGAGATACTGAGAAAGACCTCGGAAAGTATTAAAGATGGTACATATTACATCAACTAACTGTGGGATGATAGAAATGATATCACGATGGTACATAACCCTGGACATAGCACACCATTATCAAAGGTAGACCTCCAAATTTTGTCGGAGGGACTGCACTGAAACCGGAACCATGTCACACCTTTGGTGGACGTGCCCGAAAATCAAAATATATTGGCTTAACGTTGTATTGTTAATCCAAGAGATTACAGGAATAGAGATACCAGTTAACCTGTGGGTGTGTCTGTTTCATGGGACAAATATGTCTATTAAGCAGTACATGAGCAACCTACTTCATTATATCTTAAATGCAGCAAAGTGTTTGATCCCTAAACAGTGGAAAGACACGAGAGTCCAACGGTGAGGAACTGTCTTCGCAAATTAAATGACATCTACTATATTGAACAGCTTAGGTTTATGGGGGAGGAAGGGGAAAGGGGAATCAAATCGAAATGGCAGGTTTGGGTAAAATATAAGTTATCACAGAATTATCTAGATAAGATGATCTAGAGCAGGTTGCGCAATAGGTAACAACTGAAAAGATAAGGGATGGAAGTTCGGAGAGATGGGGGGAAGGTTTGGGCGGAGGGTGGTTTTTGGGTAGGAGGGTTTGGGTATGGGTAGTTTTCCACCACTAGCATTTTGGTATCTTGTAGTCATATAGCCGGTACGGGCTCTTTATTTCTTTATTTACATTTTGTATTTATATTTATATTTAACAAAGCACAGAAGTATTTCCAACTATGATGTGAACCAAGACGGAGACAGCCTATGAACGCAAAATTGATTAAGTCTCCTGATAGAGTTTTCTGAGGTGGGAAAATAAAAAAGAAAAAGAAAGGAAAGAACGCACATGTGTCAAAGTCATTTTGAGCATGCAGGGGTTTCCACGGCGACAGGTAAGTATACACACGCTTGGGTTTCTCGTCGAGAAAAAAGAGAGCAGGTTCTCTTTTTTTGTCTCGTTGAGATTCTAGCCAGATTTTCTGACGGGAAACCTGAATGCCTCATACACACGAACGAGAATCTCGGCAAGAATCAATTTTCTTGCTGGTTTTTGCAGAGAAACCCGGTCGTTTGTACGAGGCCTCAGACTCTTTCTTCTGGTTTTGGTCTGGTGCTCCTTTCTGCATTTATATGACTTATGATAACCAGTTAGCCAGGAGCTATGCTGTATGAGTTATGTTATAACAGATTGAGATTCAATGTGAACTTAACAAGGTAATGACTTTGAAGCAAATTTACTACAGGAGCTGAGAATATTGACACAATAAAGTAACAATTCACTTTTAGGTCCCATGAACACTGGGCATTTGGTCCCGGTGATTGAGGCTCTGGCATTTAGGTGCATGTGGAAGGCACAGATGGACCGTCCAGCCCAAGAACTGGTAGTCTGTATTTCTCCAAAGCCCTGTACACACGATTGGTTTGACTGATGAAAACAGACCGATGGACCGTTTTCATCAGACAAACCGATCGTGTGTGGGCCCCATTGGTTTGTTTTCAATTGGTGAAAAAAATATAGAAAAAAACGATCGTCTGTGTCGGTCAAAAATCCACACATGCTCAGAATCAAGTCGACGCATGCTCGGAAGCATTGAACTTCATTTTTCTCAGCACGTCGTAGTGTTTTACGTCACCGCGTTTGGACATGGTTGGATTTTTGACTGATGGTGTTTAGGCAAGACTGATGAAAGTCAGCTTCATCGGATATCCGACAAAAACATCCATCAGACTAGATTCCATCAGATATCCGACTGTGTGTACAGGGCTTAAGAGAGGCTGACAGCTGCTACAGCTGAACAGGGCTGGATGGTGCACCTAGTGGTACTAAAACTTAGGGCCATATAAGACCAGGGATTGATGCCTGAAACGCATACTGTTTGCACTCTAGACATTCTTTGTAAGTAACACTAGGTGCACCGTCCATCCTAATCTAGACCTGTTCAGCCACAGCAGTCAGCCTCTTAAGCCCTGTACACACGATCGGTCCATCCGATGAGAATGGTCTGATGGACCGTTTTCATTGGTTAACCGATGAAGCTGACTGATGGTCAGTCGTGCCTACACACCATCAGTTAAAAAAAACCGATTGTGTCAGAATGTGGTGACGTAAAACACAACGACGTGCAGAAAAAAATGAAGTTCAATGCTTCCAAGCATGCGTCGACTTCATTCTGAGCATGCGTGGATTTTTAACTGATGGTCGTGCCTACAAACGATTGTTTTTTTGCTATCGGTTAGGTATCCATCGGTAAAATTTAAAACAAGTTTGCTTTTTTTTTTTTTAACCGATGGATAAATTACCGATGGCGCCCACACACGATCGGTTTGGACCGATGAAAACGGTCCATCAGACCATTCTCATCGGTTTAACCGATCGTGTGTATGCGGTCTAAGAGTTTTACAGGCTACCGACATTAAGGCCAGGGTACACTTGTGCCCTCCGTCTGCACCTAAACACCGGAGTCTTATGCACTATGGCTAAGCACTTAGTGTGCATGGGTCCTAATCAGTCAATCATGTGAAAAATCTGCTTATTATTAATTTATTTCATCTACACATGATTGAATAAGTGAAGGGAATCTTCACTCTTACTTTGTGTGAGCATTCTTAATTCCTTTAGTTATTTTGTCTGAGGCTGTCCCTAGAGGTAATCGTTTTAGTCAAACTTAGCAGAGTGCTTAAGGGCAGAAACAACCATGTAACACTCACAAGAGTCATTTATAAACAAATGTCTATTTGTGTCACCATTCACCCTACAGAGAACATGGAAGTTTGAGTGGTTTACTGTGACTTCATATTGTTAAAGTAGAACACCAACCAAGTTACTGATGCCCGTCTTCTAACCAGGATTGTTTCTTTACTTGCTAAACTCATATACTGTACATACAGGGGCGGACTGACAAGTCATGGGGCCCCCGGGCAATAGAATATTATGGGGCCCCTGGGCTTACTGATGACCATCACGCCAGGAGGCAGTGCAGAGGTGGGGCAGCTAAAATCTTGGGATTTTCACATCAAAAGCATGTCGGTTTCAGACATATCAGTGACAGATGTAAAAAAAACACAGATTTTTACATACTGTCCCTGGTTTTACTGAGCCTGGCAACCCTCATGGGGCCCCCTAGTGGCATGGAGCCCTCGGGCAGTGCCGAGTGCCTCAATGGTCAGTCCGCCCCTGTGTACATACCTTGTATATACATACAACACACAGCAGCTTCCTCTCCTACTAGCTGTGGTGGAGGGGTGGGCATTCTTCCAGGACTGAGCAGTGCCCACATAATATGTGAGTGCCATTTAGCCTTGGAGTACTGAGATCACAGTCTCTGAGATAAAACACCTACTAGTTGAAAGTATATGTATGACGGTATGACCGGCTATATCCCAACTTAGCATATAATAAAAAGCAAGATAACTGTATTGGTTTCCAGGAAGTGGGGATAGAGGGACCATGTTATGAACATGAATACAAAGTGCACAATAACTCCCTCACTGAAAAAAACAAAACAGTTTTCTTTAAGACATACTGACTATAAAATATAGCATTAAAAAAGGTTGTTTAAAGCTAAACTCCAGCCTTCCCTTCAGTCTTGCACAGTTGTACAGGCTCCTTTCCTGTTCTGATTTTGTTTACTTTGATTTCACTGCACACTGTGAGTGTATCAGAGCATATTTCAGAAGTCAGAGAGTCTGCTTTATTTCCTACTTTTGTGCCCCAACTATTTGTTGCTATTGCCATTGTATTAGACTGCTGATACTCTAGTATCTACTGACATTTTGTGGTATTGCAGAACAATTTTTTTTTATTATTATTTATGTGCTGGGAAAGATCTTTTCCCCCTCTGTTTCTACAGAGACTCTGTGTTTAGAAAGTTCTCATCATCTTACACTTCAGAAAATGGTAAAAAACATCCTGTGTGTACTTTACAAAGAATTTTTTTTTGCTGGATTAAAATTTTGTATCCTATTAAAGACAGGGATGTATTTAGGTTTTGTGCTGCCCTAGGCCTGACTAAACTCGTGCACCCCTAATTTAAATATGACCCACCCCTTCCTGTCAAGGTCACACCCCTTGCTGTTAAAGACCTGCCCTTCCCTTACCTTACACTTACTCTATCCAAAATTAAATAAAAAAGTGTTCCTAAAGTTCTACTTTAGGCCCAAAATTCTGATAATTTTATGAAGAGGACTAAAAAGATATAACCATGCCAATGGTACAGCAGAAAACATATAGCACTGTGAGGAAGGTTTGTGGTCCAGGGTGATAGGACAGTCAAAATTAGAAGCTCTGCCCCCCTACAGTTGTGGAATGCTTGCCTCTCTGCCCAGTCCGCCCCATAAGACTGGCGCTACACTAACAGTGCTACACTAATAGTGCAACCCGGCGGAGACTCTTTCCGTGCTGCCCCCCTGCAACCTGCTGCCCTAGGCTTGGGCCTTGTTGGCCTAGGCTAGGATACAGCTCTGATTAGAGAGTTAACATGTCTGTGAATTCTGCTGAATCAGCAAGTGGCCATACATCAAAAGCCTTTTAAACACTTTTCTCTTCTGTAAAGTTTACTGCGCCGCTAAAAGCACATTAGAATGAGCATGTGGCTGCATTACAGACTGAGATCTCTTTGCAGTAACACTGTTTCTAGCACCTAGGATCAGTTTATAGTCTGCCGCATTATCGTCATGTGTCTGTTTACACTCATTAGAAGCAAATCTACCTAGAGTTTGGAAAGCTTTGCACAAATTTGAGTTTTCTATGTACAAGAGGAGGGTGAATGGCAAATGTATGCTTGTGCCACATCCAGTATAGATGAGAAAAGAAAAAGGGGGTTCCCCTGGGTGGACTTTTAAGGCACTAATAGTATTGCAAAATATACAGGATGTTGAGAGTAAAAAAATGTTTTATTAACAATTGTACATATTTATCAAAAAAATGTAATATTGAATTAAAATATACAGTTCCAATGATTGTTACCATATAGGTAAATACATGAAGAACCTTCTTTACATCCATAAATATGTGCAATTGTGAATAAAACTTGTTTTACTCTCAATATCCTGTATATTTTGGAATACTATTAGTGCCTTAAAAGTCCACCCAGGGGAACCCCCTTTTTCTTTTCAGTTTTCTATGTACAGTATTGAATATAATAATTCCAGAAAAGGTCTGTGCTCTTCTTACCCCTTAAACCGTGTCTGTGCAGCAGCTGTATATACAGTATATTAAATTAAAATGATACAACACGTTATATTAATAAATAATAATAAACCAATTGATAAATAATAATAAATAGACATGTGCACACTGAAATATTTTGTTTCGGAATTTCGTTTTCGTCCAAAAAATACATTTATTTAGTTACTTCCGAAATTCGTTTTTATTTATTTTGTTTTGTTAAAGAATGCATTCGTCCGAAAACCAGAATAAATTAAGGTCGAATCTGTCAATTGAAGGCTTATGTTTTCTGTTGAATGTTCTAAGAAGTTTCAATGGAGCAGCTAAACTGTACGACGTCACAATTGTAAATTTCCGGTCGCATGTTCCGCCTACAGGCTATAGAAGAATTCTAATGTTGTATGACACTAGTAATAATTATATTTATAAATTATTATTACTAGTCAACCAACATTCAAATTCTTCTATAGTCTATGGGCCGAGCATTTGACCAGAAATGTACGATTGCGGTGGCGTACAGTTTAGCTGATTGTCAAATCTTCTTAGAACTTTCGACAGACACCATAAGCCTTCAATGACAGATTCGACGTTTGTATGTTTTTCGCTGCTTCGTCAAACCTTTGTCATTCACGTCGAATGGTCTACCCCAACACTGTCTCGATAATGTCAAATCTTTTCTCTCTATGTCGAATCTTTCCTCTCTAGAATAATCCTCTCTAGAATATTCTTGGACTAATAGAGTTAAGGTTAGGCACATTCAACCGCAGGTTCGATAGACACAGATTGCTATTGTCACTGTCATGTTGAATCTCCTATCTATATCTAACTGTTGTAGCAACGAAAACGAAAATAAAGCATTTTTTATGTAGAATCTTTCTGGTTTTGGATTGTGCACGTTCATTTTCATTTGTTAAAAACAAAAATACCAGAAATTTGGACGAAAATGCATTCGGACGAAAACAAATGCACATGTCTAATAATAAACCGATTGATAACTTATCAAAACATAAAGTGTAACACACATATAAAGAAGTGCAAAGTTCTAATATATATATATATATATATATATATATATATATACACACATACAGTATGTATATATATATGAATGAATGAATGAATGAAAACTTATATAGCGCGGCACATGCAAACTTATATAGCGCGGCACATGCGAACATGCATAAAAACATATAAAGTGTACAAGTAATCTTCAGTGCAAAGTTTATCCTAAAATCATATACAAATCAAATAATAAAAGTCCTCCATATAGTGAACTCTGCCAGCTAATAAATCCAGGAAATTTCAAAAAACTTTTTTCTTTTCTTTTTTTACGTACTCCATGACACCTCCTGAGAAACACTCCACACGTCCAAACCCTTCCCAGGGGGCTGTTCTTGAAAAAGTCAGACAATGATGAAAGTCGTTGGTTGGGGCTACTATTGTATATGGTAGTGCGCACACACACACACAGGACTGGTGTGCATGGTTTTCTATATCTCTAAATAGTGTATTCTTTAGTATAGGGCAAGCACTCAGCTATTGAGAGTTTTTCAATTATTACGTTTTCTTCCAATCCTGGTGAGTAGTCCCCTGAGAGGGGCTGGAGTGTTTGGCGTGTTTCTCCTTTGGGTAGAGGAGTCACAGAGTGAAATTTTAAGCAACAAAGAAAAAAAAACGTCTTGATTTTACCTGTATTCGTTCTGGCAAGATTGTATTACATCGAGAAATTTTCTTATTTTATTTGAACATCATTTTTGGATGGACTTTGCCCTGGAGAGATGAACTTTAAATGTATGCTTGCATTATTATAACTTAATTTTATATGTACCTTACACTAACACTTTATGTATTGATACGTTATCAATTGGTTTATTATTATTTAATATAGAGCTCTGTATCTTGTGTGTATTGAATTTGCACGTGGAACTACCAGAACTGTTCTTTCCAAAATGATCCTTGATGTTGGAGTTTGTGCTTTATTAGCCTTGCATAAACACATTGGATGCATGGTGTACCGAAACGTCCCACACTACCTTGAGTGCTTTCATCATATACCACTTCCCCCCAGTCTGAATATAGATATCAGATAATCCAACCACTATCAACAACAAACAAGACAATTTACTTGTTTGTTTGCTGAACATGAACTGTCTATTAGAACAAGAATAAAAGTCTTATATACAGTTAAAGAGGAGTTCCTCCCTCCAGCTCATATTACTCTAACAATACAACTGTAACCAGAAACATAAATTAACATAATGTAATTAATTAATCTCTTAAAGCAGCCGATGTGACTCCCTAACTACAATACATATTATCATAAATACCAACACAGAACTCCTTCATACAATTGCAGGGTTAATTAGCACAAACAACAATGGGTGAAAGACTCTTATGCCGCGTACACACGGTCGTTTTTTGCGATGAAAAAAAACGTCGTTTTTTAAAACGTCATTTAAATTGATTGTGTGTGGGCAAAACGTTGTTTTTTGTCTTAAAAAAAACGACCAAAAAAAAATTCCAACATGCTTGAATTTTTTGTGTCGTTTTTCAAAACGTCGTTTTTTGTTTCACAAAAAGTCACCGCGTGTAGCAAAAACGTCGTTTAAAACGATGTTTTTCAACCCGCGCATGCCCAGAAGCTAGTTATGAAGCGAGCTTCAATGGAAAAGAGTGGTGAACATAACCTCGCTTTTTGTGAAAAAAACGATGGTGTGTAGGCAACATCGTCTTTGAAAGTGACGTTTCAAAAACGTTGTTTTTTACTTCACAGAAAACGTTGTTTTTTTCTTTCGCAAAAAATGATCGTGTGTACGCGGCATTAGAAGCCATACTAGACTAATTTACATTATAGAAGACAACAGACAGACACGTGGCTGGGGTTGATGACATCAGCATCTTCTAACAGTATGTGTTTCAACAGTATGAATCAGTCACTATTTCTAATATGGCATATATATGGTTCCCAGAGTCTGTATGCCTTGGGGGGACATGGACCTGAATCCAAAGTCACACATTACCTCAAGGGTCCCCAGGCATACAGCTCACAAAGAGCACCGTTTCCCCAAATGCCAGGCCCCATAATCGGTAGGCAAGAGCCAAGCATTCAGTCCCCTCCAAAAGACTCTGTCCAGGGTGAGTCTGTCACACATGTCTACACACGAATATGTACCAGCAAGAATCTGTGTATTTCCTACAGTTAGAGAGTCATCAACCTTCTATTCCTCAAGATGGGGATTTACAAAAGGCCTCCCTTCAATGAACAAACTTGGCAGAAATGTCTGATAGTTTATCTAATCTGTGGAATAGGTCTATGAAATGAATAACTGATGCTGATGAAACATGTAATGATGCAGCACCACTAAGCAGTGCACTCTCGAAACTAATTTTATGAAACCTAAAAAATTCTCTTCTATTAAATATTAACATAGAGGAGTCTGTTTAAGAGCTAAATAACCTCAATTCGAGTCTTAACAAAGAAAAGTACATTACGTTTTAAGTGGCCATGTTACAGGTAGGGGACAGAATATATAAGTTGCACAAAACTACTGTACATCTCTCCACTCAACATCTACCAGACACATTAAGAGATCTTAAGGATCATCTCACTCAGTGTTCCACACTTAGCAAACATCTTATAAGGGTTCATAGAGGGACAAAAGCAGCAAAGGTGAAAGCTCACTTTATAGAGAAGGAATCAGAAATTAAAGCGGATCTCCACCCTAAAGTGAAGATCCGCTGATCCGAACACTCCCCCCCTCCGGTGTCACAATTGACACCTTTCAGGGGGGAGGGGGGTGCAGATAGACAGGTATCTGCACCCACTTCCGGCCCAGCATTCACGGGAAAAAGACGGGCATTGCATCACATCCCGTCGCCCCCCCCCGTTGTGTGATGGAAACACTCGGCTCCCAGCACACAGCTGGAGCCAATCGGCAGGCGCAGCGCGACTCGCGCATG
Organism: Rana kukunoris; assembly: GCA_029574335.1. Lineage (NCBI taxonomy): Eukaryota > Metazoa > Chordata > Amphibia > Anura > Ranidae > Rana > Rana kukunoris. The sequence goes on from CM056056.1 coordinate 58,958,713, forward strand.
CGCCGTAGGGAACCGGGCAGTGAAGCCGCAGCACTTCACTTCCTGGTTCCCTCACCGTGGATGGAGGGGGGAACAGCAGAGAGACGAGCGATCACTCATCCTCTGCTGCGGACGGCGCTGGACTCCAGGACAGGTAAGTGTCCTAATATTAAAAGTCAGCAGCTGCAGTATCTGTAGCTGCTGGCTTTTAATATACCTTTTTAGTGGGACATCCGCTTTAAGGCATAAGTCACGGAGGCACAAAAAATAATAAAAAAAAATAATAAAAAAAGTCACGGAGGCACATGCCCATGTACAAGCCACACAAGCCAAGCACAAGTAGCTGGAGCATGAGCACAGGCACAGGACCAGGCAATGCAAGCTAAAACAGAAGCAGAGTTGAAAGTTCTTCAGACAAAAAGAGAGGAAGTAGCGGCTATTGCTAAGCTAACAGTTTTAGAACAAGCTGCTAATGTGAGTGAATTTGATAGTGTTATGCTGCATACACACGTTTAGAATTTCCGACAACAAATTTTGGCTGGAAATTCCGACCGTGTGTAGGTCTCATCGGACATTTTCTGTCGGAATCTCCGACAACAAAAATTTGAGAGCTGGTTCTGACGCACAAAATTCCACGCATGCTCTAAATCAAGTACGAGACCGAAGCGTTCAGTCTGTTAAAACTAGCGTTCGTAATGGAGATAGCACATTCGTCACGCTGTATTTGACTGAAAAGCACAAGGCTGAAAAGCGCAAATCATCTCACCAAACTTCTACTAACACGACTGATATTGAACTCCCCTTCAATATTGCCGTACGTGTTCTTGGCGATCGGAATTTCCAACAACATTTATGCGACCATGTGTATGCAAGACAAGTTTGAGCGAACATACGCCAGAAAAAAAATCCATGGTTTTGTTAACGGAATGTCCGATTGTCTGTACATACGCACGATATCATAGAGCACATTATTCTGCCTAACTTTCATGTTTTTTTATATCTTGTATTAAACTGCATGAGGCTATAATTTTTTTTGTAGTATGCCTATATCTAGTAGTGATTTTGGGCCATCTCAACTTGTTTACTAATGTGATTTGGGTATCTTCCAGTGTCCTCCCCTCCTGTTTAGTGCAAGTTGGTTTAGTCCTTGCTAGACCGTCTTCACATCTTCCATGTTCCCTCAGTCTGTGGGTATTAATTCACAGAGACAGGGCCCAGAAAAGTAATTGTTTTTTTATACTTCAAAAGACTGGAAAAACATCCTCTGTACTGCAATAGCTGAACATCAACTTCTGTGTCTTATTGAAGAGTTGACCTGTCTGTGGAGGGTGCCAAGTCCGCAGGTGGCCATACTGCCTGGACAGACTGGGTCTAAGGATTTATAGCAATGCATACAGTGGAATTGGAAACAGAACAGGTAAGAAGAGCTATGCTTTAAGCAACAGCACCAGATTCTCAGTCAACTCTTATCTCAGACCTCGGACAACCCTAACATTCCGTCAGAGCATCAGCATTCTGTAAGTATTGTTACACACCTGTTTAGAACCCTAATGCTTTATTGGACTATCAATAAAAGGCATACTGTCAACATAGGTGTTAGCATTCAAGCCCTATCACTAGTACACCTTCCAGATAGCGATCTACTGCCTCACAGCAACATACATTCAGAGTAGATATGTGCATTCCCGTTCGTACGAATGTTATTTTCATACGAAAATATTCATTTTCGTACCCGCAGGATAATGTGTACATACGAAAAAATTAAAGCACCAAAATACGAAAACGACGAGATTACGAATGAGCCGCATAACGAACAACCGCAAATACGAACAAATGATCCGACGAAAAAAAACGACAAAACGAAAACGGCAAAAGAACAAAAATGACATCTATAACAAAAGATTTACATTCTGTATTTTGTTTGAATCCTTTTTCTGTTTGTTTTCAGTCCTATGTTCATTGTTCATATGACATCTATAACAAAAGATTTGCATGCTGTATTTTGTTTCAATCCTTTTTCTGTTTGTTTTCAGTCCTATGTTCATTGTTCATATGACATCTATAACAAAAGATTTGCATGCTGTTTTTTGTTTCAATCCTTTTTCTGTTTGTTTTCAGTCCTATGTTCATTGTTCATATGACATCTATAACAAAAGATTTGCATGCTGTATTTTGTTTCAATCCTTTTTCTGTTTGTTTTCAGTCGTATGTTCATTGTTCATATGACATCTATAACAAAAGATTTGCATTTTGTATTTTGTTTCAATACTTTTTCTGTTTGTTTTCAGTTCTATGTTCATTGTTCATATGACATCTATAACTAAAAGATTTGCATGCTGTATTTTGAATCCAAAATACGAACAGAAAAAAGAAATTTAAAATACAGAATGCAAATCTTTTGTTATAGATGTCATATGAACATACAACTGAAAATAGCAAAAGAAAAGGGTTTCAAGATACTGCAAATCATTGACAAAAATTCACGAAAATTATTGTCTAACAGAATAACGAACCATCCCGCATGTACGAAAATAAAACAGTAACGAAAATACGAAACGATCGGAATACGAAAAAATCACGTCATACGAAAAACGAATGGGGACAAACAGGAAGACGGGCGTCTTACGAAAAACGAACAAAAACGAAAAAACGGAACGATAAAACAATTTTTTTTTCTGTGCACATGTCTAATTCAGAGTATCATCCTGCCATAGCAATTGACTACAAACATTTCCCTGTTTTAGGTGCCTTCGCTACTCCACGCTTGCCTAAGCTACCCTGCTCTGACATGTCAGGCTTCGCAGAAAAAGGGTAAGCTGTGAACTCACGAGTATTGCGTTCACAAGGTTTGATGATGCTTGAGCACTAAAGAGTGTGGAATTCAACATTTTTAGGCCACCTTTAGTGGCTTGGGTATCTTGCCTGTTGAAGAATTCTATATGTTGACTATCCCCACAATTTTCTGGTAAGCTATCGGGTAAGCATACTACAATATTTCAGGAACTGAATGAATTTTTGCTTGAAATACATTGTGCTAAGGCCAATCCTCACATACCAAGGCTCAGCTATCTAGACACCAATCGTGGTGTGATAACAATTGTTTCCTAGCTGCCATACCAAACTCAGGATAAGTGGTCAACTATACAGTAGGTACAAAACAGACTTAAAGGATCACTAAAGGAACTTTTTTTAGCTAAATAGCTTCCTTTACCTTATTGCAGTCCTGGTTTCATGTCCTCATTGTTCGTTTTTTTTTTTTGCTTTGAAGTTGCTGTAATTCTTCTCTGATCTCCACACTTCCTGCTTGTCTGGCTCCTTATGAAAAATCTCATGGCAGCTTTTCACTGTGGTCCAAGCTGTTATTACTGTGTGTCTAAAACTTCCCAGAACCAATCAGATTCATTTTAAAAACAAAACACTGCCCTGTATTTGTTTGTTTTTGTTCTGTGTGTCTCTTTACATCACAGAAACATGAAACCAGTTTAAAATGAAACTAACCCGCAGGCACATTATATGATTGATTTTTATCTACTTTTAATCATTTTTAAAAGGAATAAGTTAACTATTATGTCTCTATACCCTGTAAACAGTCATTTCAGCAAATAACATTTTTTCCTTTAGTGACCCTTTAAGTATGTTTCTGCCATTTCTCTTTTTTCTGTAACTCCCTCAGGAACATTTCAAAAACTAAAATGATCCAAGCTTCATATACAGTGAGCCTAGCACTTTCCCAAGGACAAATTTGCTCAAAGTAAATTCAGAGAATCTACTTTTCCTGTACTCTATCTGTGAAAGAGACTCCAAGCCCTGACACTAGCCGTGAAAAGACAAATATGTTACCCAATCTTCACACAAAAACTGACAAAGTGACTAGAATCAGGAGACAGAAAATCCCCATTGCCAATGTTAAATTTTTAAGAAGCCACATCCTTTTAAGAAAAGTATCGAGTTCCAGAACAAACCTCTGCAAGTGACTGCTAAAACAAATCATGATTATATATCAGACAGGAGGCTCATATCTTGTGCATTATTCTTTCTTTTAATAATGCTCATAGCAGAAAAATACAGTAACCATTTAGTGTAACTAGAAAAATTTCTTAGAACTACAACTCCCAGCAGTCCTTGGGCTATAATAGCCCCTCCCAGACCCTAGTCTGTATATAAGGGACTGGCTGAGGTGTAAGTGTCCTCTTTCTTTCTGCTCATGGCAGGCACTACAAGACTCAGATAAGTAAACTTAAACATTTATGTCATTTTCCTGTACAGCTATCGGTGGAAGCAGAGGTAACACTCCTCTTTGCCTTCCCTATGTCGTCTTTTTTCCCATCTACTGAAAATTATTTAAAAAAAAAAAAACGTGTTATTTGTAGGTCCATTTGATTCCTCCTGCGTGGGGTACTACTACGGATTCTATACAAGAATCCGTCCCCTCAGGGGAAGTAAATAATATGTCTCAGGCAGTTCCCCCTCCGGTCTGCCAACCCCAGCATCCATCAGACCTTGATCGACCCCTGGGCCTCAGGGAGTTAGTAGAGAAGAGGCATAAGTCCCTAAGAAGGACCAAACCGGACTCATTCATAGACTCCTCTGACGAGGACTCCCTAGACATTTCTGTGGATAATGAGTCTGATGACTATGAATCTGACACTGACAAAAGGGATGCTGGGGATACGGCGTTCGACCCAAACGCCACCCCTGTTACGCAGGGTGAAGTGATCCTGGACGCACTGGGAGAACCATTCTTTCACCCGGACGCCATCTCCCATCCGAGATCAGGCGATTGGTCCCCACTCCCGCAGGTATCCCAATACATGGAACTGTGGGCCAGGAAATCCCTGGACAGGTCTGCCCGCAACAAACTACGGGCTGAGTGCCCCAGACCCTTCATCCCCAATAGGGTGATGGCCACACCAGAAATTGACCCTATCCTGGCCAAATATTTGGCAAAATCGGGTAAACTCCCCAAGAAAGGGATAGAACGATCTTTTAGATCTATCCAGAAACGGATTTTAGATCTAATGGGCCCTCTCACAAAAATCCTAAATCTGTCTGAACAGGCGGCCGCATCGGACCAGCCAGTTGACTTGGTTCAACTTCGCGGGTGGGCCCAGTGCGCTATATGCCTAGCAGGCACCGCCAACACCACCTGCTCGGTGGAGAGACGCCGCTCCATCCTAATGCGGCTAGACCCCCAGCTCTCCCATCTGGCCGAAACCGAACCTGGTCCGGCGGCACTGGGAATGCTGTTTGGGGACAAACTAATGAAGGACATTAACAGGTTCGTGGGCCTGTTTACAGGCCTTGATAAAGCCCAAAACTCCCTAAAACGGACAAGTACAAATAGAGTTTTTTCCAGGGCCGGCAGAGGTAGAGGCCGATCTGCCGGCCGCAGCTCCTCCTATAGGCCACAGGGCAGGTCTACCGCCCAATTCCAATATCAGCAGGCTCCTTCTCCGTACTCCGTCCCACTGGCACAACCTGCTCCCTTCTTCCCACCCAGAGGAAGACCCTGGCGCGGACGCGGCGGACGGGGTTTTCCCCGCTCCCGACCTCCTACAGGTGAGTGTACACTGCATACCGCATTCACACATACCAGTGGGGGGACGCCTGATGTATTTTATCCATGCCTGGTCTGCGATTACGGCAGATGCCTGGATTTTACAGACGGTCTCGGGGTTCCAAATAGAACTTCTCTCATCACCAGTGTTAGACATACTTCCTCCCCCTATCAGGTTTACGGAACACAACGTTACACTCATAGACCACGAGATAACGGAACTCAGGTCCAAGAATGCGATTGTAGAGACCGGAAGTCCTTCCCCAGGGTTCATAAGCAACCTTTTTCTAGTAAAGAAGAAAGGGGCGGATACCGTCCCGTGATAAACCTTCGGGAGCTAAACCAGCATGTCAACTACAGACACTTCAAAATGGAGGGTATTCACTTCCTCCGAGATCTCCTAATACCGGGAGACTGGTTGGTGAAAGTAGACCTGAAGGACGCTTACCTCACCGTCCCTATCCACCCAGATTCACAACACCTGCTCCGTTTCCTTTGGAAGGATCGGCTGTGGCAATTTACTTGCCTCCCATTCGGTCTGTCGTCCGCCCCATGGTGCTTCACCAAACTAGTGAAACCGGTGGTGGCATCCTTAAGGAGCAGAGGAGTGCGTCTGATCATTTATCTGGACGACCTTCTCATCATGGCCCACTCCGAAAACCTAGCTTTCCTTCACATGTCATGGACGGTCTCTCTATTACAATCCCTAGGGTTCTTAGTCAACCTAGACAAGTCGGTCCTAAACCCAACCCAAGAGATGGAGTTCTTGGGTTTCCTGATAGACACCAACCAAGCCGTTCTGCGCCTCCCAAAAACAAAGTTATCCCTGATACGCAAAGAAATCAGGGCGGTCCTGCGCAAAGGTTCCTTATCCTTAAGGGTTCTGGCCCGTCTGGTGGGGCTTCTGGTGGCCTCCATCCAAGCTATCTTCCCGGCCCCTCTTCACTACAGGGCCCTCCAGAGGCTCAAAATCATGCACTTAAGACAGGGCCTCAGATACGCGGACGAGGTCCCACTCTGTCCGGAGGCGGCGGAGGAGCTGCATTGGTGGCTTCGTCACGCCGTCGAATGGAATGGCAGGACCATCTTCAACTCCAGGCCGGACATCGTCATAGAGTCGGACGCGAGCCGCATCGGCTGGGGCGCTCGTTGCGGGGATACCTCCACAGGGGGGACGTGGTCCGCTTCCGAAATGAGTTTGCATATCAATGCATTAGAACTTCTGGCAGCATTTTTTGCCATCAAGAGTTTCATACCACAAGCCTCGAACAGTTGCGTATTATTCCGCATGGACAACGTAGCAGCGGTTCAGTATGTCAACCGCTTGGGAGGCACCAGATCCAGGACCCTAGCAATCCTGGCAAAGGAGTTCTGGCACTTCTGCCTGTCACACAACATCACCCCCATGGCAGAATACATCCCGGGGGTCTCCAACACGGTGGCCGACTGGTATTCACGCCACCTCTCCGACTCCAGCGACTGGCGTCTGGAGCGTTCGGTCTTCCTTCGATTGAGGCAGCTTTGGGGCCCGTTGCACACGGACCTCTTCGCTTCTCGTCTCAATCACCAGTTGCCTCGCTTCTTCAGCTGGAGACCAGATCCGGAGGCATCCGCAGTAGACGCCTTCCGCCACATCTGGCCGAGGGGAACACACTATGCGTTTCCCCCCTTCCAGATGATTTCCAGATTTCTCCTCCATACAGAGAACCAGCGAGCGACAGTTGTGTTGATCACACCCTGGTGGCCGACGCAACCGTGGTTCCCTCTCCTTCTGGGGATGGCCATGGATTACCCCAGGCTGATTCCCCAATTCCCACACCTGCTGACCAACCCGACCGGAGGTCTTCATCCTCTAATCATGGAGGGCAACCTCCGCCTCCTAGCATGGTTGATTTCGGGGTCCCGGATGCGGACAGCGACCTTTCAAGATCAGCTAGGGACCTCCTTACCCTGGCCTGGGCCCCTGGGACCAGATCGGCCTATAGATCTGCCTGGCAACTCTGGGTGCGTTGGTGTGATCAACGACAGGTTGATCCCATACACGCACCTGTAGCATTGGTGGTGAACTACCTGGCAGAGTCTTTTGACGCTGGTAAAGCCTATAGTTCCATCAATGTGTACCAATCAGCTATCTCAGCACACCATCACCCTGTGGACTCTCTACCAGTGGGACAACACCCACTAGTATGTAGACTTCTGCGAGGCATCAGATTCAAACGCCCCCCTAGACCTAGATACCAGACAACCTGGGACGTCTCCAGGTTGCTCGACATGTTTTCCTCATGGCAAGACAACGACGACCTGTCGTTAAAACTGTTGTCTTATAAATTGACCGTTTTGCTATGTTTAGTCTCGGTTAAACGCGTATCGGACGTGAGAGCGTTGGATATTTCTCGACGACAATTCTCACCTCAGGGGGTCAAATTCTCGGTGGTCCGTAGAACCAAGACGAGCATTCACACGGTCTTTTACCCGTTTTTTCCCGCACATCCCCGACTTTGCGTGGTACGTTGCCTACAAGCATACGAATCACGGACGGTCGATATCCGCTCCTCTGAACTTTCACAACTTCTCGTCTCCTATGTTAGACCTCATCTCCCAGTCTCTTCCGCCACGTTAGCGCGATGGGTACGCTCAACAATGGAGATGGCGGGCATAGACATCTCCCTGTTCGGTGCCCACTCTTCCAGGGGCGCTATGGCTACTAAGATAGTCTCTTCAGGAGGCTCCCTGTCGGACTTACTCCTGGTGGCTGACTGGTCTTCCGAGACCACCTTTCGCCAATTCTACTTCAGACCTGAGGAACACGTGTCCATGTCAGTTTTATGATGTTTTCCTCTGCATTATTGTATACTATTAACATACTGTTGCTAGCTTTGAACTTGCACAAGATATGAGCCTCCTGTCTGATATATAATTTGAGATTTTCCTAGCCTGTGACGGAAAATATTGATTATATGAAGACAGGAGGCGAGTATCTTCCCTCCCTTTCCCTCCCTGTTACGCCTTTTTTGTCTATTTCAGGCTATTGAACATCCTGGGTGCGCCCTTGTAGGCGGCTGACCGATCAGTTACGATGTTTGGATTATCTGCAGTCCCCGTTGGGACGAAGTTAGCCATGTTGGCCATGTTCCTGGTTGTTCCCTCCAGCATCGGAATTTCAGACCGGCCGGTGGGTTTCGGACAACAGAGAAGAGATATGGATAAAGTTAGTGGTCCAGACCAAGGCCATTCCGCGTGAAGAAAGAGGACACTTACACCTCAGCCAGTCCCTTATATACAGACTAGGGTCTGGGAGGGGCTATTATAGCCCAAGGACTGCTGGGAGTTGTAGTTCTAAGAAATTTTTCTAGTTACACTAAATGGTTACTGTATTTTTCTGCTATGAGCATTATTAAAAGAAAGAATAATGCACAAGATACTCGCCTCCTGTCTTCATATAATCAATATTTTCCGTCACAGGCTAGGAAAATCTCAAATTATATTTAAGTGTCGTGCATCTACAGAACATGTAAACTGTAAGGCAGTGATTAAATGTATAGGGCCAGATTCACAGAGAGTTGGGCGCACATTACGCCGCCGTAGCGCAAGCACTGTACGCTACGCCGACGCAGCACGTGAGGTGGGCGCATGAAACAGCACCATTAAGCGCATGCTCACAACCACGCCGGCACAAATTCCTAAGCTACGCCGGATCACCACGTACGCCGTGAACATAACGTACGCCCAATACGCCGGCCTGTGTTCTCTGGTGCAGACCTTTGCCTGTCTGTTGCCGGGTTTCGCCTCATCTATGGGGAATAACTTTACGCTGGACTACAATTTACGCACACCTCGCGTAGCATGCGTCGTGTGCACGTACGTTCGTGAATCGCCGTATTTCCCTCATTTGCATGTTTGAATGCCTAATCAATGGGAGCAGCAACATGCGTCCAGACAAAAAGTGCGCCCACGCTACGCCAGCATATGTAAGCTACGTCGGCGTAGCCTGGCAAGTTTTTAGGCGTATGTTGGTTTGTGGGTCTGGCACACAGATACGCCCAGGTGCACATTTGCGCTTACTGGCGCAAATTTGCACTTACATCGGCGTAAGTGCTTTGTAAATCTGGGCCATAGAGTGCAGCAGCACTACCTAGCTAGGTTCAAGTGCTTCATCATTTACCTACGGACAATCTAACAAAGCATTTAAGATTTATGTTGTCTTGGATGACCAAAGCAGAAATTCACTTGCAGCTTCAGACTTCTTTAACTTATTCAGCATGGAGGAATATGTTTTGTCCTATACACTGCATTTCTTGCTCTGTCTCAGTGCCATATTCTGTAAGATAATTTGTTCTTATGATTTCATGATTGAACCTTTGGAAAGAACTAAGCGGATTTTGCTTTCTAAACTGATTGCATGCAATTAAATACCTAATAATGGAGAAAACATCTCTACATCAGAAGATGCATTTTTCCAAGCTCAACTAAGCCATTTTCTAACTGTATCTCACCACTTGACAAAAATCCCCAAATTAGGCTTCTGCTGGGAAGAGACATCCTGAGAGTAGAACAGGTTTGCCAGCAGCACAATGATTGAAACGATGATCCTTTTCCTAATAGACTAGATTTGGTCAATATTAAAAAACCACACTTCATACAAACCTTAGATGGGGTGCACTCCAATAAAAATGTTCATACAAGGAAGTCAAAGGCTACAGAAGAGAACAGCTTTGTGATAACCCTGGTAAGATTACACTCCAGACTGTCACCGACAGCAACTAGTCTACATCTTTAATAGATGAAAAGGAACATGCTAATACTGAGATCCGTCACAACAATGCTTATGTTCACTAGTTTACTGACTGTGTAGCTAATAACTCTAAATCACTATCTACTCCAGTAAATGTTACAAAGTTGCTCAAAGGTGACCAATTGCAACCTCAAGATAGTTCTATTATCAATGAACCTGCATCTCCAGTTATAGAATCCCAGCATTAACTCTAAAGAATTTCATTCTACATTCCTGCAGCAGTCTTGACCTGCAATTAAGCTACATTCTTTCATTAAGACCCTAGCTCTCCTCTGGAACGTCACCATTGTCTTATAGCTTTATGAATACATGTTACCAGTGTCTACTCAACTGGACAAACATGGACCTATTCTGTTATCTTTGGATTACAATTTTCAACTTTTCAACTCAAGGCCTAATTCTTGGCATTAGTGGGGCAATGTGAACAAAGCTAGTCACTTTTTGATGCAAGAAATTATGTTTATTGACTCCCACTCTACACTCCTATGAGTGAGGATTAGAGCACAGAATACCCATAGATTCCAATATAAGGGCCAAAAGGTATTTACAGTCTTTATAGAGAGGTGACCTTTAAGCCAAGCTGGAATTTTGTGAAATCAGCTCATGACTGTAAGATACTAGTTTGTTCAACTATCGACTCCTTGGGAGAGGACATCACACTTCAGTTGAGGACTAAGCTTCACTCAGCTTCTCAGTTAACCTAGTCAGGTTGATGTTCCTCCATGGGGCTTTAATCCTCTTGAACAGCATATGGTACTCATGAACACTTCCCAGGATGTGTGTATGGTGACATAACTAAGACCTGGATGATTTCACTCCCTATATGCTCTGTGACTATCTGTTTTATAGTGGCCATGTGAATCTTAAAATAGAGGGAAGCACTGCCTGCTGGGTGTTTTTTCTAATGTACGGTCACTACAAGGAGTAGATCGTTGGGTGAATCCTCTAATCTGAACTATTACCAGGAATGGATTATCATAGCACTTTCTTTGGAAGATTTCAAGGACACTTAAGAACACTATAAGGGAGAGTTGATGAAACTGGAACACTCTGAATCTGGTGCAGCTGTGCATGGTAGCCAATCAGCTTCTAACTTCAGCTTGTTCAATTAAGATTTAACAATAAAACAAGGAGGCAGGTTTCTGTGCAGACCTCAAAATTGTGTTGCATACACACGGTCACACAAAGTTCTGACCGTCAAGAACGCGGTGATGTACAACACTATGACGAGCCGAGAAAACAGTGCCCTGATTACAAAAAGCACCAGCTGTGCCAGCAATCAGTGCCCATCAGTGCCAGCAATCAGTGCCCATTAGTAATGCCAGTCAGTGCTGGCTTTCAGTGCCGCCTATCAGTGCTGCCCATCAATGTCCATCAGTGCCGCCCATCAGTGCCTCCCATCAATGCCCATCAGTGCCCACCAGTGCTGCCTTTCAGTTCTCATCAGTGCCACCTGTAAGTGCCCACCACCTGTAAGTGCAATTTCAAACGCACGTTGTACTTGTAGTTTTCACTTGTAGTGAGTGCAAAGTGGATTTGCCTTTTGTAAATAACCCCCACTGTGTATTACAGCCAGCTACCTGCAACCAGTACCTGTGTATTGCCTGGGCACACCCAAATCACCCTGTGTGGTGAAGTTTCCCTTGTTTAAAAACCCCTGATATTTCACCAAAGCCCCCTAGCAGGGCTCCTTTTATATATATATATATATATATATATATATATAATTGTAAAAAATAGTAAAAAATAAAATAATAAAAACTACTGACACTGTCCACTGCTCTACTGACTCCATCAGTATACAGTAAATACACATGCACACACATTTGAGCTTTGAGGTGCATACCCCACCTTGCTACCAGCACCTGTGTGAATTTCTGAGCTCTCCAGCCTGCACCCAGTCTCTCTTCACTTGTATGGCCCCGTACACACGGCCGAGGTTCTCGCTGAAAATCAGCGAGAACCTCGCTGGAATGCACATTCCAGCGAGGACCTCGGCCGTGTGTACGGTCTCAGCGAGCTTCCCGTCGGGAAGCTCGTCGAGCCGAAATAGAGAGCACGCTCTCTATTTCCTCGACGGCCCGCCCGGAAGAATGGCTGGTTGCCATTCCCGACGGGCGGGTCGCCGAATTCGACGGCCGGGAGAGAACCTCGACGGGCGGAACGATGTGTTCTGCCCGTCGAGGTTCTGGGTCGTGTGTACGCGGCCTCAGTCTACACTTGTCCTCTGGAGAGGATCTCAGTGTTTCAAGAGACATATTAATATTATTTCACTACTTGTTATTAACACTGCAGTGCTGCAAGAAACCCAACCCTGTATAGCTGTACTTACACTCTGGTAGCTGCCCGCTTAGGTCCATGGGCCACCACCTGGGAGTAGTCAGCAGCATAACTCATCAGCCCTTTCAGGGTCCTGGCGGCTCTTCGGACCCTATGCTCTGTCTCCTCTGTGGCCTATGCTACTACCCAGCTTTGTTGCCACCTTTTCTTCAAGCCAAACTCAAACACTTTAGTGGCCTGGGACACCTTTGGGGGCCCCAAATAGAGTAGTAATGTGGTGCACATAGCGTGCCACAGCGAATGTTGGGTGTGGCCAGATAACTCTTCTCGACATCCTAACCCTGCCCTCCAGTGATGCCAAACATGCCACCAGACTGCCACTGCAGCTCTCGGATGGCAACAGATTTGTGTGTGACTATCTGAAGCCCCGTACACACGGCCGAGGTTCTCGGCAGAAACCAGCGAGAACCTCGCTGGGAGCCTAATTCTGCCGAGAACCTCGGCCGTGTGTATGGATTCGGCGAGCCCCGCCCGTCGGGAAACCCGTCGAGCAAATAGAGAGAAGGTTCTCTATTTGCTCGACGGCCCGTCGGGATGAATGGCTGGTCGCCTTTCCCGACGGGCTGGTCGCCGAATCTGACGGCCGGGCGAGAACCTCGATGGGCGGAATGATGTGTTCCGCCCATCGAGGTTCTCTGCAATGTGTACGGGGCCTTAGTTACTTGGGGAGCCACAGCCTGGTCTGAATTCAATAATGTGTCCAGGTTTCAGTCCGCCTGAAACCTGGACACATGATTCAAAACTTGAACTGTTCGGGTGAATCCTGTACAGGTGGCAGCCCTATCACCCAGCCCCAGTTGCTCCCCTTTATCATAGGTTATTATGCAACAGACATTTATGCACCACTTTTGAAAGATCTGGCACTCATAACATTTCCAAAACAATCTTCCATTTTCTTTAGGAGTGCACTGCTGCTAGCATAACAAAAATGTACCTGCACAAGATTGATACGAGTGTTTTGATCTCCAGAAAATCCATTCTTAGGACTGGATATAGAAGCAGAGGTGACAGTATTTCCTACAATGATAAATAAAAGGCATTATTATCTTAGCGTCAGCTCTCTTAGATCCTGACAGCAAGCCACAGTCTGAGTAACAGATTGCACAATGTTTGAAAACAAAAACAGAAAAATAATTCTTATACCTTGTTAAAATTCAGATCTGCCAAATGACTGATACGTCTAACCTTTCCACAGACAGTTTAAAGAGGTTGTGTCACTATGCAGCTGGCAAGAGTATAGACTTGGACAGGACAGGAACTTCTACAAAGGTGGTGCTTTATTAAAATGTACTGGCAGAGGCGTATCTAGTGAAAATGGCGCCTATGGCAAGCACTGAGACTGCACCCCTGGCGAAACATTTGAAACCCATCTTTTAGATAACCTTAACAAAAAAAAGACAGCTAAAACGAGTGATATTTATCATACCTTGGGTAGTGACATATCCTCTTTATGTAGAAATCTGGGGCTTATTAGACCCCTGATCCCTCCTCTGGCCTCCAATGCCAGGTAAATGCAGAACCAATACTGGAAGTGATGAAGTCTTCGTCACTTAAAGGGGTAATTCCCCCAAAAACCTTTTTTTACCATTGATTGAGGCTCGTTATGTCAAGGGGAATCGGGTGGTTTTTTATTAGAAACGAAGCAATACTTACCGTTTTACAGATGCATCGTCTCCGTCGCTTCCGGGTATGATCGTCTGGTCTGGGCGTGCCTATTTGATTGACAGGCTTCCGACGGTCGCATACATCGCGTCACGAGTAGCCGAAAGAAGCCGAGCGACGGTGCGGCTCTATACTGCGCCTGCGCACCGTCGTTCGGCTACTTTCGGAAAATCGTGACGCGATGTATGCGACCTCGGAAGCCTGTCAATCAAATAGGCACGCCTATAGTCGGAGCCCATACCCGGAAGCGTCGGAGACGATGCATCTGTAAAACGGTAAGTACGGCTTCATTTCTAAAAAAAAAAAACCTGATTCCCCTTGACATAACGAGACTGAATAAATGTTAAAAAAAAGGTTTTTGGGGGAACTACCCCTTTAAGGCCTCAGTTTTCACAGAGGAGAGGGAGAAACTGATGTTCCTCCTTCTTCTTTGTGAGCTGCCAATCTGACCAGATGGCATGGGAGAACAGGGGAGGGCTGTGGCTGAACGCAGCAAGGATAGCGCTGCCATTGTCCATTAGCAAAGGTGCTGAAAAGGAGATCCTGCCTATGCTCAGGAGGAGGGAAGAAGAGATCCTCAGACCCTGAGTGAGTAAGTGAGTGAAAAACTTGTAGAGCCCAACACTTGCGAACTGAATCGCCTCTGGGCGCTGTTTCCATTCCTTCGATAAGGAAACGCTTTACCTCAGAAGAGATGAGTTTTAATCATTCTCCTGAAGGCCAAGTGGTCCGACTCTAGTCGGATGGTGGTTGGTAGTGCATTCCACAGTCGAGGTCCTTGGACAGCAAATCTCCGATCTCCTTTGGATTTGTATCTTGCCTTGGGTATTTGCAGTAGGTTTTGATTTGTAGATCGCAGAGTGCGATTGGGGTTATGGGCTTTTATTTTTTCGCATAAGTGGTAAGTGGTAAGTGCCTTGCTACCCAGCCACTCAACAGCGCCCCCTTCATATGGCGCCCATGGCACTTGCCACGGCTGCCATACCCTAGATACGCCACTGTGTACTTGACATTTTGGTGCCTGGCAATCAGGTGTAGGTACAGTAACCTTTGAGAGGTGGAGATCTACCTACACAACCTGAGAGATCAACACTGATCCATGCCTTCCACTCGTAAAAGTACGTCCCCCACTACATTGAAACACCAGCTAGGCTCACAGTTAACCCTTCGATTGCCCCTGATCACTGTAATAATGTCACTGCTCCCCAAAAAAGTGTAAAAAGCCTCAATATCACAGTCCTGCTATGAGTCACTGATTTCCGCCATTAATAGTAAAAAAAAAATTCCATAAGTATATCATATATTTTGTAGACACTATAACTTGTGCGCAAACCAATCAATACATACTTATTGGGAATTTTGTTACCAAACATAAGTAACAGAATACATATTGGCCTAAATTGATGAAGAAATTAAATGTTTTACATTTTTTTTATTGGATATGTATAACAGCAGAAAGTAAAAAAAAAGGTTGCCAATAGTCATAGGTGTACACAGCCTATTGGCCTAGAGCAGTGTTTCTCAACTCCAGTCCTCAAGCCCCCCCAACAGGTCATGTTTTCAGGATTTCCCTCAGATGAAAAGGCTGTGGGAATTACTAAGGCAGTGAAACTGATCAAATCACCTGTGCAAAATAATGGAAATCCTGAAAACCTGACCTGTTGGGGGGCCTTGAGGACTGGAGTTGAGAAACACTGCATTAGGGTGTGCACCACAAAGCTCAGACACACATGTATGTGTGTAAATCTATATAGGTTAGTAGAGTAGTGTAAGCATCAGTAGGGCGGAAATTGGTGTTAGTGATTTATTTTTATTTTATTTTTTATTATTCTATATAAAAAAATGTTGTACCATTGTTTTCGGAGCTTTGGTGAAATATCAGGGGTCCAAAGAGACCCCTGATGTCTCACTTTAGAGACAAAGGGGACTGAGGACAGAGATTCCCTGGTGCTTTTCTCTGCAGCCAAGCAGCAGAGGGAATCTGCGAAACACAGGGTGATTAGGAAGTGATCCTTGATCCTGCCAGAAAACTTGTAAGCTGGTAACGTATTGTATTTTCTGCCTGTGTTGACTGTTATCAATTACACTGTTCCCAGTGTTTTGTTATGTCAATTCCAAAAGTGCAAAAAAAAAAAATTCTTCTATATCATGTCAGAAATCTAGTATTGTCCCAGTACTGTCCTGTGCTCTGTGCACACTGTAATGTTATGAAAGAGACAAAGCCTATACAGATCCCCCATGTTATAGGGAAGAGGAGGAGAGGTTATAGTCCTAACATACCTGGTTATCCTGCCCTAGGGTGAGAATATAGCGTACAGGTTCATACAGCGCAAACTTCATTCAACTCCAGTGTAAGGTATGAAATACAGGCTTCAGCTTAAATCCCTGCCCATCCCCAAACATCGGTCAAGCCACCAGGGATGGACTGACAACTCATGGGGCCCCTGGGAAATAGAAGATTATGGGGCCCCTGGGCTTACAGAAGGCCACCATGCCAGGAGGCAGTGCAGAGCATCTTTTTACATCAAAAGCATGTCGGTTTTGGACATATCAGGGACAGATGTAAAAAAAACATATATTTTTACATACTTTCCCTGGTTTTACTGAGCCTGGCATCCCTGATGGGGCCTCCTAGTGGCATGGGGCCCTCGGGCAGTGCCCGAGTGACTCAATGGTCAGTCGCCCCTGCAAGCCACCTATGTTGGCTTAATGTAGTTCTAAAGACTCAAAGTTTTTTTACCTTCATGCATGAAAGTAAAAAACCTTCTCTGTGCAACAGCCCCCTCAGCCCCCCTAATCCTTACCTGAGCCCCATCTTGATCCAGAAATGTGCGTGTGTGCCTCGGCACTCCGGGGACTCTACCTCCTCATTAGTTGAGACAGCAGAGGGAGCCTGATGTTATGGGGGTCACTTTGGAGAGAGACCCTGATGAAAGGTGGGTTATGAGGACCCTGATATAAGTAAGGTGACTGTGGGGACACTTATGTAAGGGGAATCTGGGGACCAGGGCCGATCCACCCTATAGGCTCACTATGCAAGCTGTGAGAAAACCCCTTATCACTATGCAAGGTGCTTAGGGCCCCGCAAAGCTGCGGAGGGCCCCCCAAATTACTAGAGACCCTGCCTGGTGAGAAGTCATTTTCGGCCCCTCACCCTGCTTCTCAACTCGCTGGCTGCATGGGAGAAGAGGTAAGAAGTCAGCACTCCCTGCTTCTCACTTTAATGTAAGATGTAATTTCCGACAGCTGAACACCCCCTCCCCCTCTTCACAACTTTAATGTGGCATGTCATTTTGCTTAGGGGCCCAGGGAGGTCAGGATCGGCACTGCTGGGGACCCAGATGTAATGAGGGGCTTTGGGGACCCTGATGTAAGGGAGTGACTCTTGGGACCCTGATGTAAGGGAGGGCTCTGGAGACCCTGATGTAAGGGAGTGACTCTGGGGACCCTGATGTAAAGGAGATGTATGGGGTGACTGTGTGAAACCTGATGTAAGGGGGAGTGGGCTCTGATGTAGAGGGGGACTCTGATTTAAGGGGTACTCATATGGGGATTTATGGAGTAAGGGAGGGACTCTGATGTGAACAAGGGGGTTGCCCCAGACCAATGAACTCTATGGGGTCAATTCACAAAAAGAAACGTTATTGGTTTTCTTCAGTTGTTAAATTAGCACTCCTTATTTAACGCTAGCAAACATGGTATTCACGAAAGCTATAATTGTTATTCAACATAGTTGTTATGGTTTTCAACTGACTCTTTAGCCAATCGTTATGCTAACTACTCAAGAGTTATTTTAACGTCCCAAATCGTAATAATAACGTCTAAGTTCGTTAAATAATGCTGGAGAGATGCATTCTGGGAGCAGAAGGGGAGGAGAACAGCTGCATGTGGAAAAGAGCAGATACAGAGAGGGAGAGAGAGAGAGAGAGAGAGAGACACACAAGCAATACACATGTGAAGATTGAGCATGTGATGTGCAAAACTTCTAGTGTGTGCTTTTCTAAAGCCATGTGTATTTCCTCATACAGAGAATAAATCATGGGAGATGATATTCGGAATTTAGCCATCACCTGGGTTTCAGAAAAGTCATCCAAAATAGTACGTGAACGGAATACACGTTTATAAATCTGAACAACATTCTAACGTGTTCTTCTTCGCCTCTGGATAATTTTAAGTTCAAATAGAGCACGGTTCCATCTTGCCCAACACTACTAAAAACTTCACTACACTACAAAAATCGCCAAAAGCTTCCTCTAACAACAAAATATTGCCTGGGAAATGTCATAACGACACCCTGAGGGAGGTGTTAAATTAACGATCGATAACTGTCAAAAAAATCTTTGTGAATTGCACTTCTGTACATATTTAACGATTTGACTCTTTAAAATAACGATTTGACTCTTTACAATAACGATTTGACTCTTTACAATAACGATCGAATCTTTAAATAAGGATCCACACCTTAAAATATCGGTTCTGTGTAGTGAAACGTTATTTGATGATTTTTCAAAGCGTTAAATCGTTTAGTGAATTGAACTAGCTTCAATAACGTGCAAAATCGTTAAAATAACACCCGCAATCTGAAAATAAAGCTTTGTGAATTGACCCCTATATGTTGTTTTGTATGTTACTTACTCCTGACCCCTGCACTATACATTGTGGGCCAGATTCAGCAAGACTTGCGCTGGAGTATTTCGATATGCGCCGCGTAACTGTAAAGATGCGCCGTCGTATCTATGTGGCCGTACCCACCAAACTAGATGCGACAGAAAACGGGCCATTTCCGATCGGCTTAACTTTCCGACGCCATAGTCTCGTCAGCGCATAATTTCGCTTGGCGCATCAGTCGCGCCTATTGATTTCCCCTGCAAATATGCAAATGAGGGACATTTCCCGAATCGCGAATGGATTAGCACCATACGCTGGCTACATGCGCCGCGCGTATCTCGTCCGTCCGGCGCAAAGTAATTTCTACAAATAGCTGCTTTATCTTTACTCCAGACAGCCACAGGTCAGCAGGAGAGCAGCTACAGCAGCGTTACCGATGATAAGAGCTAGCTGATCACCCCCACTTGCAGGACAACACCTCTGTCCCTGCTTGTCTGTCAACTTTTACAGCCATGGAGGAAGACATCATAGGTCTCCATAGCCGAGATGACGGCTGACAGCTCCTGGCCTTTAGAGTTCAGCTTTCTCCTGTGTGTTTGCGGGGAACGGGAGCAGCCATCTCAGAACAAAAGTAACTTCACTGCGGGGAGGGGGAACAGGATATACTTTAGTGCTGGAATGGCGCATCTACGGGCGCATTTAAACGTCCAACGGAACACATTGCGCTGTCGTTTCCAAGGAAGTGGTGCCGACGGAAGTTGTGAGCATGCACACTGGGATGCATTGACTGTCGACGCATGCGCAGTACGTTCGCCGCAGGATCGCGCCTAGTTTTAATAATACACGCCCCGTACCCGCCCAATTTGAATAACGCCGGCTCATTTTCGATACGCTGCCGCAACTTTAGGAGCAAGTGCTTCATGAATAACAGCACTTGCTCCTAAAATTTCACCAGAGTAACGTAAATGAGAAACGTTACTCCAGATTAAAGATGCTCCCATCTACCTGAATCTGGCCCTATGTGGTACATTACATTGTTCTGACCAAAGTGTTCATTGTCCCAACACTTGCTGATTTTAATGAGCTCTACTTTAAGATAGGCTCAGGAAAAACAAAGTGATCACTTTCTGTGTGTAGAAAAGCACATGTAATGGGAACGTTCATTTTTTTTACAAATGATTCTTTGTTCTGAGGTTTATGTGTATGTGCGAGATTGTCACCTGTGACATAGTAAGTAGGAATATTTTGTGGGTACAAGGACTGTGGTATATGTGTACAGTGCATACAGGGATTAGGCACATATTTTTTTTAATCACTCCACTTTAAGCCCCGCCCCATTGCCCAGGAGCCCAGAAGAAGGGATGTCCCTTTGGGTGAAGCTGGTCAGAGGTCTGTAAAGGAGATGGGGAAATACTTCTGTCTGGAATGAATAATTAAAATGGGGGACAGAGTGATCTGGGGTGGGGGGGCAGATAACAAATATTTGTAATGGGAAGAGTGATTTGGTGTATTGGGGGAAGGATTTGTGCTAGAAGGGAAGGGTTGGGGGAAAGGTGGAGGGGTAGGGGTTTCTAGAAGGGGGAGATGATTTGTGTTGGGTGTGGAATATGTGCTGTGAGCGGAATTGGGGGAAGAAGGGCATTTGTATTAGAAGTAAAAAAAAATATATGACAAATGTGATTTTGTTTACCATGCCTTTTAAGCCCCTCCCACGGTTAACATATTGTCCACACACACACAGCGCACATCAGGTCAATCATCCTGAAGTGTCCCTCATTCTTAAAGCGAAACATCAACACAAAAGGGAAAGTTCTGCTTTTCTGCACCCCCCTCCTCTACAACTTTTGGCACATTATTTATGTATTTATTTATTATTTTGGGGGGGGGGGCAGGTACCTAGTTTTGATACAGTACCTGTCACCGAGAATGTGTTTCCAGCACGACAGCATCGCGCTGATTCTCGGCGACAGGGTGCCAACATCTCGCACTCGCTGGAATAGACAAAGCACATTCCAGCGAGCGTGTCATAGAAGCGACGAGGATCCGACTTTGATTCCCGCCAAATCTACACGCGGCGTTTGGTATATATCATGAGGGGGAACTCCACGCCAAAGTTTTAAATAAAAATCCGCCATTGGTTCCCCCCCAGGGGACATACCAGGCCCTTAGGTCTGCTATGGATTGTAAGAGAGGACCCCCCATGCCAAAAAAATCCATACCAGAGCCGTATTCCAAAGCACGCTGCCCGGCCAGTCAGGAAAGGAGTGGGGGCGAGCGAGCGCCCCCCCTCCTGAGCTGTACCAGGCAGCATGCCCCCAACATGGGGGGGTCAGGTGCTCTGGGGCAGGGGGAACACTGCGGCCCCCCACCCCAGAGCACCCTGTCCCCATGTTGATAAGGACAGGGCCTCTTCCCGACAACCCTGGCCGTTGGCTGTCAGGGTCTGCGGGCGGGGGGGTTATCGGAATCTGGGAGCCCCCAGATACTGGCCCCCCACCCTAGGTGAATGAATATGGGGTACATCGTACCCCTACCCATTCACCTGGAGGCAAAGTGTAAAAATAAATAAACAACACAGGGTTTTTAAAGTATTTTATTAGACAGCTCTTTTACCAGGGGGGGGCCTTCTTTTTCCACTCTTTGGGGGTCTTCTCCGCTCTCCGGGGGTCTTCTTCCACTCTCCGGGGGTCTTATCCCGCTCTCTGAGGTCTTCTCCCGCTCTCCGGGGGTCTTCTTCTGCTCTCCGGGGGTCTTCTCCCCTCTCCGGGGGTCTTCTTCCGCTCTCCAGGGGTCTTCTCCTGCTCTCCGCTGTTGACACGGTGCTCTCCTGTGCCTTGTTCTTCAGGACTGGCCGTCGCTATCTTCGTGTTAGCTCAATTACTAGCGGCGGCCAGTCTGTTCTTCTTAGACGTCTCATGTATTCTTCTCCTCTCCAGATGTTTACTCGACGCTTCTTCCCGCTGTTATGCCGGGTGCGGCTCCCATTGGTTTATATAGGCCTCTCTTATGACGTCACAGTCCCATCATGCTCCGGTACCTACCCACGTGATACCTACTGACTTTTAATTATCTACAGTACAGTATGCTATAACTATACAGGGCAACAATAGTGTGCTTGTTTTGTAAAGCTGAACTCACACTTTAAATAAAAGTAAAGAAGTAAGAATTAAAAAACAGAATCCACTTCTTTTAAAACAGAATCTAATATGTAAATCTAAAGCAGGCAAATGGTCTAATAATAGAAAAATACTTTATTATGAAGTCTTTTATCAGTCTTTTAACATTTTTGCCTATGTCAACATTAAATATATGCATATTTATAGTCAATATTTTGTATATTTATAGAAGTAAATTCAGCTATTCATGCATTAATAGTGTTTGAATATGGTAAATTTACACAGTAAAATAATTTTTCTGCATACATTGTATTAAAAAAATGGCATTGTGCCTTCCATTGTAAGTAATTGTTAAATCACATTCCCAAGTAAAATGTATTGCGCCCTGGGCCCTTCACTACGGCTCGGTGAGCTGGCACTAACCCAACATACAGTATCACTTAGATGTAAATAAACAAAACTATTCAAATTTACTTAATTTCACACCTGACTGACCTTGGATGCTGATTCACAATAGCTCCAAAGAGGAGAAAAGAGAGAATCCATCTAAGAGGGAGGCCAGTGTTGTGTATGCTCTCCCTATATTTCCCTGAGAGCAATTCGAGTACAAGACATAAGCCAGTTCTGCCCAAAACCGATATTTTACCCTTCTGTAGCTACTGGCTAATTGAAGTAATCCTGAGAATAAATATGGGTGATGTATTCGCTAACAGTTCTAGTTAGTGCTTGTTCTGTGGCTGGCATGTCTATCACGTGGCTTCACTACTTAGAGAGCCACTGATTCAGAATAAGAATGTGCCATTTCACTTAAAATGAAACAAGGGTGTCCTTCTGCACATTGGATACTGTTATGTAATGGAGGGTCCTGCCAAACACTGGTCATTGCATGTGGGGGCAGGTGGTACTACCATATACTAGGCACTAAGGGGTATTGCCACACACTAGGCCATGGGTCTTCAAACTACGGCCCTCCAATTGTTCAGAAACTACAATTCCCATCATGCCTAGTCATGTCTGTGAATGTCAGTGTGTTACAATGGCTCATGGGATGTGTAGTTCTACAACAGCTGGAGGGCCGTAGCTTGAGCATCCCTGCACTAGGCACTGAGGAGGTCCTGCTGCACACTATGCATTTGGGGGAGGGGGTACCTGCATTACATTACACACATTGCACTGGTAGGGTTCCCAACGCATTATGAACTCTGGGGGATCCTGATATGATCTAGGAACTGGGGTCATGCTGCACACTGGGAGGGGGTTCCTGCACAATGAACACTGGTGGGTACTGGTGCACATTAGACATGGTGTGTCCTTCTCCACTCTTTGCACTGAGGGGGTCTTGGTGCATACTTTGGAGGGGGATGGCTTGCTGTAAAATAGACACTGGAAGGTCTTGCTGCACATTAGGCACCGGGGAAAGGGAGTCCTTCTACAGAATGAATGCACTGATGGGGTCCTGCTTTACACTGGTTACTGTAAAGTTGTATGTGTAGTTGTGCAGAAGCACAATGGCTTATTTCTATCAAATTGAGTAATTAGGGGGCCTTGATTATTATTTTTTTATTATTGTGCAGATTTTCAGTTGCAGCTAATATTACAGATTTTTTTATTAACATAAAAAAATGTGATGTAATGCAAGCTATCTGTAGGCAGGCTATTTAGGCGCCACCTTCTTTGTACTGTATCTGCCCCAAAGCTCACTGGCCTCCATGTCTGCACACACATGCAAGGATAGCTTGTTTGACACCCATTTCCACTCCACCGCCGATCTATATCCATATTAATGCCTGGAACATGTGCTCTCATGCATTGTTTTGCATTATACACGTGGTTACCAGCTGAGGCCAGTGTTGCTCATCTTACTTTAAAAAAGTAATTAGTTACAGTTACAAATTACTTCTCCGAAAAAGTAATTGCGTTAGTGACTCAGTTACTACATTGAAAAAGTAATTAGTTACTCAGCAAAGTAACTGAATTTTTTTTTTAATTATCTACAATGCTTTGTTGAGAAGCAGATGACGACGCTTGCCAGGGAGCAGTGAGTTAATACTCCAAGACAAAAGAATGCCAGATCCTTGACAGAAGAAAACCGGAAACAAATGGTGATCTTGTGTATATCCCAGCCTAGGTGCATCCATCCCACCATGTATGTGCAGCTAATAGGACTTAAAACCCTTATCCATCTGCTACATATTACATCCAAATTATAAGCTGGATTAAAATGTATGTTTATAATATACATTCCCTTGACGTTTACAGAGTCTGTAATTTAAAATCTTATATTAGGCTTTATTAGAATGTTTTATAGTTTATTGTTTATTATTTTATTTATCTTATATAAGCTTTATTAGATGCAAGGGATCTGGAATGGGGATGTCAGATTTTTCTTTGTTGTCTGATGAAGAGATGAAATCACTGACCAAAAATAACTTGCTTATCATTGGTCCTTCTCTATAGGTGTCCTGCACTTACCATGTTGACCACTAGATGTCGCTGTGTACACTGTGTTGTATAGGGAAAGTTTGTTCTGTGGAACATTTTGTTGCGACCATGTGTTCCCCGGATCATTGATCAGGTTGCGCACACAGTGTGTGTGATCGATGTGAGTTGTTCCCCGGTGATAGGTCAGTGTGAGGCGGTTGGGGCTCATTGTATCCAGGGCTCCTTGCGAATGGGAGTTTTCAGACCGCTGTGACTGGCCATCACAGCGGTCACATGATTCTAAAGC
This sequence comes from Rana kukunoris, assembly GCA_029574335.1. NCBI lineage: Eukaryota > Metazoa > Chordata > Amphibia > Anura > Ranidae > Rana > Rana kukunoris. The sequence continues at coordinate 58,983,495 of CM056056.1, forward strand.
GGAGTTCCACCCATATTTATGTTCACAGCGCCGGCAGAAGCAATTACTCTGCTGCCATCTAGTGGCGGTAGATGTAATTGCGGTAATGCCGCCCAAGTAATGGTAACTGCGTTACCATGAGGGGAAGAGTAATCAGGTAGATTACTCGTTACCCTCAAAAGGGGCTGCGTTAGGTAACTGCGTTACTTACAACACTGGCTGAGGCTCTGTAGGTCCAACCAAATACATGGGGTCTCTTATCATCAGGAGATTGACCCCCATCCCTTAAGTACCACCAGCTTCCAGGCCAATCAGGCTTGCGTTAGTGACATAAAGACACAATTTACCCCAGGTATTGGAAACTAGCCACAATTAAGCCTACATAACTGTAACAAGTAACCATGTAGCCATTCCATAAGCATCAATTGCTGCAGCTCTCAGTGACTAATCTCAGTAATGTGCTAATAGCCATGGCTGGGCAGTGCATTTAATGGAGTTCAAATCTTGGTTAAATAATTCTGCATAACAGATCCTATAAATATAATCAGATTTTTTTTTCTTATATTTATCTGTCTACCACGGTGTAAAAACTAATGAAGCCATCGTGAAATGAGCCCATTAATAGATTCTATATTTTTATGTAGCAGTAGAACATTAATACAGTAACATGATTTCCGTACCATTTAGCATTCGATTTACTTATATGCAGCATATGTGACAGCATGCGACAATGTGCTTCCATTACTGCCTACAAAAAAGCACTTAGGAAGGGGGATTAACATGCTAACCGTGCAGGGCACATCTGGATGGCATGCAGCCAGTCATAGAAGCAGCTGCTTCCTGCAGAATCTCTTCTAATAAAGCCTTATTTTATTGTGTATCATTGTTTATCTCATGTAGTAAATTAAAATAATGTTTTTTAATTAGAGATGGAAGCTTGACAATTAAACCTAAAGGGGTTTTTCCGCCTTTGGATTTCTCTAATCCATTGGCTTTTACACACCTTATTCAGAAATATGTAGGGTTTTCTTTTTTAATATAGCCTTTTTTTTTTCAATACCATTGTTTATTTCATGTAGTAAATTAAAATAATGGATTTTATTAGGAGATGGAAGCTGGAAAATGAAACCTAAAGGGTTTTTCTGCCTTTGGATTTCTCTAATCCGTTGGCTTTCATACACCTTATTCTAAATGTTGCTTTTCCTATTGTTAGGTTCTTTAATGTTTTTGATCAAATTTGTTGGTTTCTTTTGGTCTGTGCTACAGTTAAACCCTGTACACACGATCGGATATCTGATGGAATCTAATCCGATGGATTTTTTCATCGGATATCCGATCAAGCTGACTTTCATGAGTCTTGCCTACACACCATCAGTTAAAAATCTGATTGTGTCCAAACGCAGTGATGTAAAACACTACGACGTGCTTAGAAAAATGAAGTTCAATGCTTCTGAGCATGCGTCGACTTGATTCTGACCATGCATTTTTAACCGATGGACTTCCACACAGATGATCGTTTTTTTCTATCGTTTTTTATCTATAGGAAAAATTTAAAACAGTTTCTATTTTTTTTTCACCGATGGAAAAAAAAAAACAATGGGTCCATCGGTCTGTTTTCATCGGACAAACCGATCATGTGTACAGGGCTTAAGGTTTGGATTTGGTCTTTGCACTAGGCTTACTCCAGAGAGTGCTTTGTGACATATCCCATGGCATTAAAGTAAGTACATATGCCTCAGTAAACCTGTCCCAAATTGGACAATTCAAACTGAGTATATGATTAAAAAAATGCACTGGAAAAGGTTTCCTTCAGTGAAAACCTCATGTCAGAATAATCAGTAAGGCCTTGTACAGACGATTAAATGTGTCTGTTCAAATCGGTCGGACCGACCGATTTGAACAGATCTGTCTGCTGGGATTTTGGTTTGCTCGCGTGTACACACGAGCAAACCAAAATCCCCGCCAGCAGACAGCGCGCTGACGTGTCGGTGACGTGGCGGTGACATTGACGCCGCCACGTCACCGCACCAGGAAGTAAACCATTTGGCGCGTGTGCGAGAAGACATGTCTGCTGGTTAGCGTACTAACCAGCAGACATGTCGGGCGGACGGGTTCCCAGCCGACAGATTTCAAAGCATGCTTTGAAATCTGTCGGGTGGCCAAATCTGTCTGTTTGCCCGTACACACGATCGAATCTGTCTGCTGAAACGGTCTAGCAGACCGTTTCCAGCAGACAGATTTGATCGTGTGTACGAGGCCTGAGATCCTGAAAGCAGTGGAAGTTATTCTAAACTTTTCCTCTAAAAGTTCAGCTTGGTCTTTCGCTTTTTTGCTTTGTGAGGCCTCATGATTGGTTAATGAGGTAATCTATCTAAATTAAGGTCTAAGGCCGTGTACACACGATCAAATCTATCTGCTGGAAACGGTCTGACAGACCGTTTCAGCAGACAGATTCGATCGTGTGTACGGGCGGACAGACAGATTTTGCCAGCAGACAGATTTTAAAGCATAAGATTGTTAAAGACATATCTGCCCACACATGCGTCGAATGGATTCGACGCATGCGCGGAAGTGTTTTACTTCCTGGTGTGGTGATGTGGCGGCGTCAACGTCATCGCCACGTCACCGCGCTGTCTGCAGGCGGGGATTTTGGTTTGATCGTGTGTACAGCGATCAAACCAAAACAGCCCAGCAGACAAATCTGATCAAATCAGTCTGTCAGACCGATTTGAACAGATTTATTTGGTTGTGTGTACGCGGCCTCAAAGGTAGACTTAACCTTTCTGTAATGTTTGGACAAGCCATACACATAGCTGGAGGTTACCTTAGCATACAAGATATAATTGTGTCCAAACCAAACAGCATGATACAGGTAAAAAAAAATAATTAAACTTTGATCACATTAAAATACCTCGTAGGCCCCATACACACGAGCGGACAGATTTGTTCAAATCTGTCCGTCCGACAGATTTGAACAAATCTGTCTGCTGGGATTTTGGTTTGCTCGCGTGTACACACGAGCAAACCAAAATCCCCGCCAGCAGAGAGCGCGCTGACGTGTCGGTGACGTGGCGGTGACGTTGACGCCGCCACGTCACCGCACCAGGAAGTAAAACACTTCCGCGCATGCGCCAAATCCATTCGGCGGCGGTGCGGCGGCGGAGCGGGACGACATGTCTGCTGGTAAGTGTACTAACCAGCAGACATGTCGGGCGGACAGATTCCCACCGGATAGATTTCAAAGCATGCTTTGAAATCTGTCGGGTGGACAAATCTGTCCGCTAGCCCATACACACGATCGGAGATGTCTGCTGAAACGGTCCATCGGACCGTTTTCAGCGGACAAATTCGATCGTGTGTACGAGGCCTTAAAGGCATAAACACAAATATAAAGCAAGGTGCATAGTATATATTATTATACAGGATTTATATAGCGCCAATAGGTTATGCAGTGCTTCACAATGTAAAATGGAGACAATACAGTTATAATACAATAAAATACAAAGGGTTAAGAGGGCCCTGCTCAGAAGAGATTACAATCTAATAGGGTGGGGCAAGTGGTACAAAAGGTTGTAACTGTGGGAAATGAGCTGATGGAAGTGATAGGATATTTTTGGAGGTGTGATAGGCTTCGCCGAAGGGATGAGTTTTCAGGGATCGCCTGAAGGCAGCCAGAGTAGGAGATAGCCGGACAGATTAAGGGAGAGAGTTCCAGAGGAAGAGAGAGGTTCTGGAGAAGTCCTAGAGACAAGCATGGGAGGAGGAGACAAGTGAGCTTGAGAGCAGAAAGTCTAGAGAGTAGCGCAGAGGAGTGATATTTGGAAATAAGATTGATAATGTATCTTGGGGCAGGGGGCAGGGTTGTTAATGGATTTGTATGTTGTAGTTAGTATTTTGAATTTAATTTGCTAGGCGATGGGAAGCCAGTGTAGTGATTGGCGGAGAGGGATGGTGAACACTGAGTGATTGGTAAGGTCTGGCAGCAGCATTAATGATAGACTGAAAAAGGGGATAGCCTAAGGAGAGGTAGGCCTATGAGGACAGAGATGAAATAGTCAAGACGAGAGATAACAAGGGAGTGAATGAGTAGCTTGGTGGTTTAATTCGTTAAAAAGAGAGAACGCGGTTCCCCAGATGAAGGCACGTGTGCATGCCGTAACGCATAGGGAGTGACATACACTGGTAGTGATGTGAGGAGGCGATACACGCCAGCTGTTTTTATCTTATGTTTGACTTTTAATATTTGATGTAAGGGCATTACTTTTAACCACTTCCCGACGGCCGTACGAATATATGCGGCTGTCGGGCGGTCCTGAATCTCTGACAGGACGCAAATAGGCGTCCTGTGCTCTTAATGGCCACTAGAGGGCGCGCGAGCGCCGCCGGCGGCGCGCGTGTGCCCGCTGCATTCCTGAGATACCGATGCGCGTGCCTGGTGGCCGCGATGTCCGCCAGGCACTCGCAATCGGCGGTTACAGGGACAAGACATGTATCTCTGTGTGTAAACACAGAGATCCATGTCCTGTCAGGGAGAGAGGAGACCGATCTGTGTCTCTTGTACATAGGGACACAGCATCGGTCACCTCCCCCAGTCAGTCCCCCCCCCCCCACACAGTTAGAACACACCCAGGATACATATTTAACCCCTTCCTCACCCCCTAGTGTTAACCCCTTCCCTGCCAGTCACATTTATACAGTAATTGGCGCATTTTTATAGCACTGATCGCAGTATAAATGTGAATGGCACCAAAAATGTGTCAAAAGTGTCCGATGTGTCCACCATAATGTCGCAGTCCCAATAAAAATCGCAGATCGCCGCCATTACTCGTAAAAAAAATAATTATAAAAATTAATAATAATTCTGTCCCCTATTTTGTATGCGCTATAACTTTTGCGCAAACCAGTCGCTTATTGCGATTTTTTTTTTTTTTTACCAAAAATATGTAGAAAAATACGTATCGGCCTAAACTGAAAAAAAAATGTTTTTTTTTTTTTTGTTTTTTTTTAATGGGCTATTTATTATAGTAACAAGTAAAAATTTAATAATAAGAATAAATAAGAATATGTATCAGCCTAAACTGTGGAAAAAAAAAGTTTTTTTATATATTTTTGGGGGATATTTATTATAGCAAAAAGTAAAAAATATTGAATTTTTTTCAAAATTGTCGCTCTTTTTTTGTTTATAGCGCAAAAAATAAAAACTGCAGAGATGATCAAATACCACCAAAAGAAAGCTCTATTTGTGGGGGAAAAAGGACGCCAATTTTGTTTGGGAGCCACGTCGCACGACCGCGCAATTGTCATTTAAAATGAAGCAGTGCCAGAAGCTGAAATTTCACCTGGTCAGGAAGGGGTATAAGTGCCCAGTAAGGAAGTGGTTAACCACTTAAGACCCGGACCAAAATACAGGTAAAGGACCTTGCCCCTTTTTGCGATTCGGCATTGCGTCATTTTAACTGACAATTGCGCGGTCGTGCGACGTGGCTCCCAAACAAAATTGGCGTCCTTTTTTCCCCACAAATAGAGCTTTCTTTTGGTGGTATTTGATCACCTCTGCGGTTTTTATTTTTTGCGCTATAAACAAAAATAGAGCGACAATTTTTAAAAAAATTCAATATTTTTTACTTTTTGCTATAATAAATATCCCCCAAAAATATATAAAAAAACTTTTTTTTTCCACAGTTTAGGCTGATACATATTCTTCTACATATTTTTGGTAAAATAAGCGTTTATCGGTTGGTTTTCGCAAAATTTATAGCGTTTACAAAATAAGAGATAGTTTTATTGTTTTTTTTTTTTTACTACTAATAGCAGCGATCAGCGATTTTTTTCATGACTGCGATATTATGGCGGACACTTCGGACAATTTTGACACATTTTTGGGACAATTGTCATTTTTCACAGCAAAAAATTCATTTAAATTGCATTGTTTACTGTGGAAATGACAGTTGCAGTTTGGGAGTTAACCACAGGGGGCGCTGTGACTTTGAGTGTTCCCTGTGTGTGTGTTTACAACTGTAGGGGGGTGTGGCTGTAGGTGTGAAGTCATCGATCGCGTCCCCCTATAACAGGGATGACGCGATCGATGCTGCGGCCACAGAGATGTCACGGATTTTGTCACTGGACTTTATTATTGTGCACTGTTGAGTTCACTATATCACTTTAGATTGTTTTTGCTACACTTATTAGATTTAAACACCATTTATTATTTATTATTTATTTTGTTCCTAGTTCACCATAGTATTGCTATTTGTGTTTGTTAAGATTTTGTGTTTTGCGCAGGATCATATTTTATCATTATATACACTGGTGCACTGTAATCACTATTAGGTTTTGCTTCAATACTTGTTCTTAGCACTGGCGTAGCGGGGGGGGGGGGCAGGGGGGGCTGTCGCACCGTGCGAAAAATGGGGGGGGGCGAATCCATCCACCGGCTCCGCGGAGCGCTCCGGAGCCTCGGCCTAGGAAAGTCCCCAGCTTCGGCCTAGCTCCGGAGCGGCGGCCATTATGGTACACCCGGCGGCGGCCCTCCTCTCTGTTCACACCCACAGAGGAGGAGGAGCCCGCGCTTGAGGGAAACCACACACGCCGCTGTCTGAGGTCTGCACTACTGGGGGTTACTGTCTGAGGTCTGCACTACTGGGGGTTATTGTCTGAGGTCTGCACTACTGGGGGTTATTGTCTGAGGTCTGCACTACTGGGGGTTAATGTCTGAGGTCTGCACTACTGGGGGTTAATGTCTGAGGTCTGCACTATTGGGGGTTAATGTCTGAGGTCTGCACTATTGGGGGTTACTGTCTGAGGTCTGCACTATTGGGGGTTACTGTCTGAGGTCTGCACTACTGGGGGTTACTGTCTGAGGTCTGCACTATTATGGGGGTTACTGTCTGAGGTCTGCACTATTATGGGGGTTACTGTCTGAGGTCTGCACTATTTTGGGGGTTACTGTCTGAGGTCTGCACTATTATGGGGGTTACTGTCTGAGGTCTGCACTATTATGGGGGTTACTGTCTGAGGTCTGCACTATTATGGGGGTTACTGTCTGAGGTCTGCACTATTATGGGGGTTACTGTCTGAGGTCTGCACTATTATGGGGGTTACTGTCTGAGGTCTGCACTATTATGGGGGTTACTGTCTGAGGTCTGCACTATTATGGAGGTTACTGTCTGAGGTCTGCACTACTGGGGGTTACTGTCTGAGGTCTGCACTATTATGGGGGTTACTGTCTGAGGTCTGCACTATTATGGGGGTTACTGTCTGAGGTCTGCACTATTATGGGGGTTACTGTCTGAGGTCTGCACTATTATGGGGGTTACTGTCTGAGGTCTGCACTATTATGGGGGTTACTGTCTGAGGTCTGCACTATGCTGGGGTATACTGTCTGAGGTCTGCACTATTATGGGGGTTACTGTCTGAGGTCTGCACTATTGTGGGAGTTACTGTCTGAGGTCTGCACTATTGTGGGGGTTACTGTCTGAGGTCTGCACTACTGAGGGTTACTGTCTGAGGTCTGCACTATGGTGGGGGTTACTGTCTGAGGTCTGTTAAATAGGGGGTCTGTGATTGTGGGGGGTCTATCTGTGATTGGGGGGATCCATCTGTGATGAGAGGTCTGTTATTTAGGGGGTCAGTCTGTGATGGGGGATCTGTGATTGTGGGGGGGGTCAGTCTGTGATGGGGGATCTGTGATTGTGGGGGGGGGGTTCAGTCTATGATGGGGGATCTGTGGTTGTGGGGGGGGGGTCAGTCTGTTAATCCCTTACAGTAAGGAGTTAAATGATTAATCCTGCAATAATTTACACCATACATGCTGAAAGCCCTGAGAGGGATACATTACAGATCCTTATAACCAGAGTGGATGATTATACAAGGGGGGGGGGGGGGGCGAAAAAAAATTCTGCTCCGGGCGCCCATAACTCTGGTTACGCCACTGGTTCTTAGTTATTGATTTATTACTCACACAGTGCGAGGGCTTTTTTCACATTTTAGTATGGAGTAGTGGCCATTGGTTTTAGCAGTTAGCAAATCGTTAGTGAGTTTTAGTAAAGCAGTTTCTGTGGAGTTCTGCGAGTGAAGTGGGAGCTAAGACAGTTGAATGGGAGCAATGAGACGGGTCTTAAGTAAGTAATCTGAGGGTTACTACAATTAGGAGGTAATCTGAGCATTACTAAACATAGTAGGTATTCTGATCATTACTACACATAGGGGGGGGGGGGATTCTGAGTGTTACTAAACATAGGAGGCATCCTGAGCATTACCACACATAGGGGGGATTCTGAGGAGGGTCAGATTTAGTCTGTCTGGTGTGGGGGTGAAGTAAAAAATGTCAGCAGGGCAGAGGATAGGATCAGCAGTTTGTCAGGCAGGGTACAGTGGCTATTGGTTTTTAGGGCAGTGTACAGGGTTCAGCAGGGCAGAGGACAGGAGGGAGCAGACCAGTGTACATGGAGTCAGCGTTGCAAAGGATGGAAGGCCAGCAGGGGACAAGCTGAGGACAGGGGTAAGCAGGGTGGAGGACAGGGGTCAAGACTGGAGAGGCAGATGACAGGAGTCACTGCTGAAAAAGGAAAGGATAGGGATAGCCATTGGCAGGACAGAAAACAAGGGCCACAGCTGGAGAGGGAGATGATAGGAATAACCGCAGGAGAGTCCCTGTTTTCTCCCTCTCCAGCAGTGATTCCTGTCTCCTGACTCTTCAGAGGTTTGTCCTGTCCTCTAGGACAGGGAAAACCTCTGAAGAGTCAGGAGACAGGAATCACAGCTGGAGAGGGAGAAAACAGGGATCACGGCTGGAAAGGCAGAGGACAGGGATCACGCCTGGAGAGGCAGAGGACAGGATTAGGAATCAATGCTGGAGGGGTAGAGGACTGGGATCATGGCTGGATAGGCAGAGGACAAGAATAACTGCTGCCTGTAGAGGCAATGCACAGGGATCATTGGTGGAGAGTTAGAGGGCAGAAATCACGGCTTGCGAGCCAGAGGACAGGGATCACTGCTGGAGAGGCAGAGGACAGGGATAACTGTTGGAGAGTCTACATTTAATTTTGTTAATTGTTAAAAAATATTAACTATTAACACTTCTATTTCTGAAAGCAGTCTTAATTTACAGCATTTTCACACCTACCTAAAACATTTGCCCAGTAGTGTACATCTGAACGTGTCTGTATGCATGAGTCCTAAAAGTGCATCTCTCATTGGTAATAAATGTCAATTTCCTGGTGCAGAGAATTCAGAATTTTCTCTGACTTTTGTTATGTTTGAGACTTATGAAGTCACACACAGCCAGGCAAGTAGTGTTTTTAAAAGAAGGCCAGCATAGCTAGTGTACTTAAAGCACGCACACGTCAGCGCCAACTACAACAACTTTCTTCTGCTTAAAGCGGATGGTTCAGCTAAAAAAAAATATTAAAAGCCAGCAGCAACAAATACTGCAGCTGCTGACTTTTAATATTAGGACACTTACCTGTCCTGGAGTCCAGCGCCGTCCGCAGCAGAGGATGAGCGATCGCTCGTCACCCTGCTGCTCCCCCCTCCATCCACGGTGAGGGAACCAGGAAGTGAAGCGCTGCGGCGTCACTGCCCGGTTCCCTACGGCGCATGCGCGAGTCGCGCTGCGCCCGCGAATTGGCTCCAGCTGTGTGCTGGGAGCCGAGTGTTCCCAGCACACAACGGACGGGAGACGGGATGTGATGTAATGCCCGTCTTTTGCCCGTGAATGCTGGGCCGGAAGTGGGTGCAGATACATGTCTATCTGCACCCCCCTCCCCCCTGAAAGGTGTCAATTGTGACACCGGAGGGGGGGAGTGTTCGGATCAGCGGATCTTCACTTTAGGGTGGAGATCCGCTTTAACTTAAACAAGGCTTTCACTATAGCCAGTCTAATTAAATGTATGCACATGATAAATAAAAAAAAATATATGGTCTGCATTATAAATGTATACATATGTTGATAGATCATGTGACCTCCATTAAAAAGCCACCAACCTATTTGCACAGAATTGTGTAACAGTGATCACGGAAGAAAATTTGTTTCAGGACCTTATCAAGCCTTAAAAGATCACTAAAGGAAATTTTTTTTTTAGCTAAATAGCTTCCTTTACCTTACTGCAGTACTGGTTTCATGTCCTCATTGTTCGTTTTTTTTTTTTTTTTTGCTTTGAAGTTGCTGTAAGGCCGCGTACACACGTACGAGAACCTCGTCAGGCTAAACCCATCGTTCCGCCCAACGAGGTTCCCGATGAGCGGTCAGAAAAGCTCATCGAGCCAAAGTCCTCATTGAACAACGAGGAAAAAGAGAGGGTGCTCTCTTTTTTGGCTCGATGAGCTTCCCGACGGGACGCTCGTCGGAAGTGTACACACGACCGAGAACCTCGGCAGAATATGTCTCCCAGCGAGCTTCTCGCTGGATTCTCCCGAGAAGCTCGGTCGTGTGTTAGGGGCTTATTTCTCTGATCTCCACACTTCCTGCTTGTCTGTTTCCTTATAACCACAGTGCTGGGAGCTTTCTCACTGTGGCCTAAGCTGTCATTACTGTGTGTCTAAAACTTCCCAGAACCATTCAGATTCATTAAAAACAAAACACTGCCCTGGATTTGTTTGTTTTTGTTTTGTGTCTCTCTCTTCTTCACAGAAACATGAAGCCAGTTTAAAAGTGAAACTAACCTGCATGCACATTATATGATTGATTTTTGTCTATTTTTAATCATTTTTAAAAATAATCGGTTAACTTTTATGTCTCTATACCCTGTAAACAGTCATTTCAGCAAAAACATTTTTTTCCTTTAGTGACCCTTTAACCACTTAAGGACCCCCGCACGCACATATACGGCCACAGAATGGCTCGTACAGGCACAAGGGCGTAAATTTACGTCCCCGCCTTCGTGCGGTTCGGGGGTCCCATCGGGACCCCCTCCGCGGCGTGCGGGGGTCCCCCTGGCTCCGGGAGCGATCCGAATCCGAAGAGCAGTGCTGAATCGCAAAAACACCTTGGGTCATTTACCAGCGTATTGGTCCGGGTCTTAAGTGGTTAAGCTATAGAAAATAAAGGTAACATAGCAGAAACTTGCATTTCTCTACACCTGACTTATTGTCCAGGTTACTCAGAACTGTCATCTTTAAACATACAGATCCAGTCTAACTTGGAACAACAGGCTGCACAACAAGCTACAAAAAAAAAAAAAAAATAATCTAATTTTCTCTCCAGCTATAATATTCTTTCTGATTTTTTTTTATTTTTTTTAGCAGATCTGTTACATGCTGTAACTTAAATTGTTTTTCCAATAAATATTGAAAAGTGGTCAAAGAACAGCATGGTGATTACACATTTACTGTACCACAAGATGATCACAAGTGAAAAGTATTCTGTATCTATAATTATTTGCTTCTACATTTGTTGAATGTCTGGGAAAAAAAATAATATTCAACCACCAAAAAAATCATCAGGAACAAATGTTTTATATTTAATTGTATAAAGGTCATTTTTTTTTTTTACACTATGTACACATTTATATATCCCTAATATACAGTAATTATTCTACATGCTGTCTAATCTGAATAACTTTACTTACGAAACGATATATAAGGATCTATCTATCTATCTATCTATCTATCTATATATACATATATATATATATATATATATATATATATATATATATATATATATATATATAGAGAGAGAGAGATAGATAGATAGATAGATAGATAGATAGATAGATAGATATATATATATATATATATATATATATATATATATATATATATATTAATTACAGTTAACTATATATATTTTTATATGTTTTATATATATATATATATATATATATTATTATTAAATGTAATTATTTTTATATTAATATATATATATATATATATATATATATATATATATATATATATATATATATATATATATATATTTAACTACATTAAATATATTTAATATATTTATATATTTTATATTTAACTACAGATACATGCATGTTCATCATTTTTAGAGGTACATAAAAAAAAATATATGGAGGTGTGTTTTTCTTGTATTTTAGCAACTTTCTAAAGAATTCATTCAATACCCAGCAATGTAATTTTTACTTGCAAAAATGCAATGAAGGTATGATTTCTGAAAACTGGAGTAAAGAAGTGTGATGCAGCTACCCATAGCAACTAAATTGACTTAATTTTTGCCACAATATTAAACCAAAGAATAATAAAGGGTTTCCTTTTTTTCCCTTGATCCAGTTTTTCTCCTTTTGTCCTTCGATCCAGTGTTCCTAAACTTGCCCTCAAGGTTTACTATCAAATTCTTTTTGATTTTAATTTTGTTTTAATTGAGAACAACCGTTTAATTGCATTTTTTATTTTCTTAAACATGACATTAGACAAATGTATTTCCCTCAGTCCCATAGTTCATTACCCTGACAAACCATCTGCCATCTCCTTGCTCAGATAAGCATGTACAGTATAGACTTATCAGTGGCAATAAAAGTCTGTTAGAAAATAAATCAGACTTCTGAATTCGTCCAGATTCTGCCTGCTATCCTAAACTGACCTAAATCCTCTGCGGAAAAGGCATTTTTTTTCCCCCAGAATATTACACATGCAGGTTTAAATATTAGTGTATCAAATATTAACGTTAAAAAAAAAAAGAACTGACAATGAACATATAGGCATATAATTACCTAGAAGAAGTTGATTTTGAAGATATCTTCTACATGGCAGATGTAGTGAGATGAGGATGCTTGAGAAGCTTATCTTGTAAGAAGTTGTAACATAGAGATCCAGATTCTGGCAGTCTGCTGAGGTTAGTGCAGATCAGTGCATGTTGTTAGTGTGTTGGATGTGTAGAAGAGCCAGGCTCTGGAGGGTTTACAGCTGGAGGAGATAAGGGGGATGGCTTATGTCAGAAGAGATAGTCTGTACTATAATAGGAGCAATGGAAGTCTACAGGACACACTGGAGGGGTGGTGCTCTATAACTATGATGGGATAAGGACCCAGTAGGTAGCTTTTCGCTCCAGGCTTGTGCTTGTGCTCTTGAGAATGATAACTGTACTTTCAGAGCGTTATAATAAAAATTGGGACAAGTTTTCCTTTTATTCAATATTTTCTAAAGCTGCAAAGACATCTTGCAGAATAAATCTCATACCAGCCTAGCTACTTTGTGACCACTGGTTGCACTACTGTATAGCTGTAACAGTTCTCTTTTATAAGGCTCGGTTCACATACTGTATATGCAAATCAGATGCGTTACGTGAACCGCATCTGATTCACATAACGTGAATCGTACCAGCTTACATCTCTGTGGCGGCTGCGGTCCGTTTATGAAAAGGGTCCTGTGCGGTTTAGATGCAAATATCAAAAAAAAATTGCACCTGAATCGCACCAGAACCTGTGAACAAAACCGCACCAGACTCCGGACTGCAAACCACAACCGGAAATGTGTGATCCTAGCCTAAAAGTAGTAATAAACTCTTAGGCCACGTACACACGATCAGACCGGTCTGATGAAACTTGTCCGACCGACCATTTTCATCAGACAACTCTGAACTTGTCTGATGGTCTGATGTGCGTACACACCATCGGACCAAAATCCGATCAAACCAGAACGCGGTGACGTAGAACACAACGACGTGATGAAAAAACGAAGTTCAATGCTTCCAAGCATGCGTCGACTTGATTCTGAACATGCGCGGGTTTTGGTCCGATGCTTTTTTGTACTAACCATCGAACCTGTCCGACGGACAGGTGTCCATCAGACAGGTTTTAAAGCATGTTTTAAAACTTTGGTCAGATGGACAACGGTCTGATGGGCCGTACACACCATCGAACTGGTCCGATGAAACTGGTCTGCAGACCAGTTTTATCGGACCTGTCTGATCGTGTGTACGCGGCCTCAGAGTTTTTTAGTTTAACACACTGAGCACAATGAACAAAAAAAAAAAAATCCCCAGTAAACTATTTGTTAAAGTCCTTACCCCTGCACTTGCAGTTTACAACTTTCAACTCTGCTGGCTCCTGTTTTCTCAGGGTTGTTTAAAAAAATATGTGAATACCGTGCTACCCATGTGCATGAAACCGCCGCTAGCACAACCTATGACAAACAGCCTAGACAAAATAGTATTTCAAAAAGTGCAGCACTAAAAATGAACAGGTCCTAAACAAGGACAATGAAAGAAAAAGTATAATGCCGCGTACACACAACCGTTTTTCATGTCATGGAAAAAAAACTATGGGCCAGATTCACAGAGCGATTACGCCGGTGTTACAGGAGATGCGCGGCGTAAGTCTAAATTTGTGCATGCGTTTCGATGCGCCGCATCCCTAAAACGAGATACACAAGAAATCTACTTTTTTTTGACCGGCGTAATTTCGATAGACCGGCGTATCCATCCGCGCAAAACTGCGCTAGACACACCATTGATTTGCTATTCAAATATGCAAATGAGGGAGTTACGGGATCCACAAAAGAACGTTGGTGCAGCGCAGGCTACGCGCTGTGCGCAACAGCTGCACGTCCTGTCTAAAATTAGACCATATAAAAGGTGGTATAAAATTAGACAATCTGTCTACATGTCAGCGAAAGCAACACTGTTAGTGAGGAGCTGAGCAGTCACACTTGCTGCACAACAAACTTTATGCCAAGATGCCAGGGGCATCCTTGCTCATAGCTATACTAATGACTTTAGAGGAGCAAAGAAGGAGGAGGGCACGGAGGAGGGCACGGGAGAGGATATACCGCACACGCATAGACCTCTTTGGCATGAGTGATTCTGAGGTGTATCGCATCTTCAGATTCACCCCTCATGCCATCCTGGAATTAACCATAACCCTGCAGGATGACATCACCAGCCGAACACACCACTCACATGCAGTGCAGCCACTGGTCAAGGTCCTGGCAACACTCCATTTCCTTGCCAGTGGCTCTTTTCAAAGAACAAGTGGAGTGGTGGCTGGGATGTCACAATCCTCCATGAGCAGATGTGTGCACCAGGTTATCCCTGCAATCCTCAGACGCATGGCCAACCAAACCATCAAACCCACCACTGAGGACCTGCGGCTGAAGGCAATGACAGATTTCTACAGAATTGCCAGATTCCCACGCACCGTGGGGGCCATTGATTGCACACATGTGGCACTCCAGCCCCCCCATGAGACAGAGCACATATACCGCAATCGGAAGCATTGGCATTCCATCAACGTACAGGTGATAGTCGATGCCCAAGGCCTCATATGGCACGTCCGTGCCAAACACCCCGGATCCAGCCATGACAGCTACATCTACAATCAGAGCCCCATCCCAATGGAATTCGAACAGAACGTGTATGGGAACCTGGCTGGTTGGTGAGTGACATGGGTGGCAGGCATGACTGTCCCCCCCCCCACACATCACAAGGGGCACATGCATGACTAACATCCTCCTGTATTTTCCCTTACAGGTGACTCTGCATATGCACTGGGACCCCATCTCATGACTCCTATCCGGAACCCCCAAACCCCAGGAGAGGAAAGATACAATGAAGCCCACGCCCAAACACGTGCAGTGGTGGAGCGCACCTTTGGCCTCCTGAAGTCACGTTTCCGATGCCTGGATAAGTCTGGGGGTACCCTGTTGTATTTCCCCAACTTCGTGTGCCAGATCATCGGTGCATGTTGCATGCTGCACAACTTCGCAGTGAGAAAGGGCCTGCAGATTGACATACGTGATGACCTGACCCCTGAACCAGACAATCCCCCCCTAACCGAGGCTACCCCGTCTTCTAAAGTGAATAGGAGCCAGGAGACAGCTCACATTAGGCATCTTTGCACGTTAAACACACACATTAATCATCACACAATGAGTATGCATGCATGCACACCACTGTGGTCCCTAGCACAGACACATCACATCCTTATCAAATTGGATTAGCACAAGCCCACCATGCAGGACTTGTGAGCAGCAACGCCACGCCACGGCTCCAATTATGTCACTGTACATTCATACACCATTCACACGGACCTGGGGATCACTTCTCCCTGGTCCTGGGGAACCCTTCTCCACCACAAATGAGGATGACACCCCTTTTCCGGCAGGAATGTCACCCCCGCATTCCGAAATCATTCACAACACAAAAAAAAAAAATTCCCAGCAAAAAAAAAAAAAAAACCTGAAAAAAAGTCCAGAAAAAAAAAAGGGGGGGAAACCAAATTAATGCCGCTGACGTTACCCACGCCTGGGGCGACCACGGCCATGGCCCCGGCTCCTCAGGGAAGACTCATGGGGAGGGGGGGTAATCCGGGGAAGGAGGAGCAGCCCCTGGTCTCTGCCCACCTGGTGGCCTGCCCTCCAAGGCCACTGCAATTCTGGTCAGGCCAGCACTTAATGTTGCCGTATTGGCCTGGATAGCCTGAGTGAGGGCCCTCACATCCTGCCCAACGTCTGCTGTAGTACTCTGCAGTACGTTTAGGCAGTTTGTAAGAGCCAGGGAGTGGCAGTCCAGGTCCCCAAGCGTATCCTTTATGGAGGACAGGCTCTCCTCCATCCACCCCAAAGTCTGGCTGACCTGTCCCAGATGGCGGGTCTGAAGGGCCTGGTCCCTTCTGAGATTTGCGGGCAGAACCTCGGCCACCCCCCTGGTCTTCTGGGCCAACTTCCTGCCTCCAGCTGATGCTTGTGGCCGGGGAGAAGGGGAGGCCCTTGGGAGGGGAGCCCTGTTGGGGGAGGAGTGGGAGGGGCTAGCCCTTATGGAGGGCTGGCTGCTGCCAGCCAGAGAGGAAGACTCCTCCAAAAATAACAATCCACTGGCTGACATGACATCCTCCTCCTCCTCAAACTCCTCCTTCTCCAACTTCTCCTCCACCGAGGACTCTGGCCTTGTCGGGGGGTCCTCATCAGGCTTTTGTCCCGGGGATGGTGCGGTCAGGCCAGATGGCCCAGCACCCTCCTGCACATCTGTGGATGACACAAAACATTCACAGGTTGGAGGATTCATACACTTGCCACATATTCCTTTCCCCCCTCCCTCCCCCACACATGCTACACACCAGATAGAAAAAAAAACCTTACCTGGCATCACGGCTTCATGATTGGAGTCATAGCCAGGCAGGCCCTCCACTTGTTGTCTATTAAAGGTGTGGGCCACCGCACGCTCCTCCGCTGTCAGCCTAACAGGGCATGATGGGCCCCCTCTTGTGCCCCTGGCATGGGCTGCCATTTTGGCCAGCTTCTTTCTGACCAGACGCCGGAGATCATTGATTTTCTTGATCCCCTCGCGTGTCTGGGTCTTCCCCCCCCCCCCCAATGCATTTACCTGGTCAGTAATGTTCTGCAAAATCTCCTTCTTCCTGGCCGGGGTGGTGTTGGCACTCTTCGGGCCGTGAAGGAAATGCCCTTATTGGGTAATGGCCCAGGCAATAATTTGTTTCTCCCCCAAAGAAAAATTGCTCTTCCGCTTCCTCTCAGTCATACTCATACAACAACTCTCTCCCAAACAATCACCAAAAATCACTCACAAAAACAAGCAGGAAAAATCAAGCAACAAAACAAACAAACCAACATCTATCAACCAAAAAGTCTCACAACTAGTCACCAAAAAACACTATCAAATATATTCTACCAAACACTAGATCAAGCAGTCAACAAATATCACAAAGACAAGTCACAACGCAACAAACAACAGAACAAAAGCACCTTGCTGTATAGGAAGGGATACAAAGGGATGTACTTTTGCAAAGGAAGTGCGTTTGTGTCTGTCTATTTATGCTGTCTGCGTAGTTCACAAAGTTGCCCGGGTCCACTTCCAATTTTACTGATTGCGCCATTCCCGAGTTGTGAGCATGCGCACAGAGGTGCTGACCATGGTCTGCTTAATGTGCGCATGCGCGATCCGGCCGGCCCTTCATTTGCATGGGGTCACGGCTCATTTCAATGTAACACGCCCACGTCCTTCCCAATTTGAATTACTCCGCCTTACGCCTCGGAATTAACGTTACACCGGCGCTAATTTCTGCGCAAATACTGCGAGGATACTGTGATTGCGCCTCTACATTGCGCCGGTCTAACGTAAAGGAGGTGCGCTACGCTGGTAAAAAAATGCGCCAATGTACGTGAATCTGGCCCTATGTATTTCTCGACGTGATTCTTGTCAAGCCTGCCTTGCATACACACGATCGTGAAAAAAAAAAATGCTCGAGCAACGCGCGGTGACGTACAACACATACGACAGCACTATAAAGGGGAAGTTTCATTCAAATGCAACCACCCGTTGGGCTAATTATGGAAATTTCCCTTCTCATAACTTGCATGTTTTTTTCCCCGACCGTTTTTTACAATGAGAAAGACGCCGACGTGAAAAACGCAGAGAAATGGCGATTTTTCACGTCAAGAAAAATGCTCTGGAGCCTACACACGATCGCTTTTAATGACTAATTAAAAGAAATTGCATTTTTCTCATCATGAAAAACGGTCATGTGTACGTGGCATAAAACTTGTTTAGGGTCTTAAACACATAAAAAATTATATAAGTGAGTAATGATATTCGCTCTCTAAGTAAATGTACATATGAATTGAATGCAAAAAATGTATAAAAACTATGATGATTAAACTTTGCTCACGTCCATTTGTGATGACTGTAATAGCATAATAAGCATGTAATAGAAGAAATAATAGAAGTAATAATCTAAATGAGTGAAAGTTGATCTTCAGTTAACACAAACGTGATGATAGAAGAAAAGCCGCCACCACTGATAGGAATGAGGCTTACTGGACTGAATGGACTCAGCAAGGCATACGCCAAATGAGTCTATAGGGCTGTATGGTGATACTACACCAAAAACACGAAGACCTCAGCACTGGAACTGGCGAACAAGAGGGTAAGATAGTCACACTTTCATCTCAGCAATAAGTAGCATAACTACAATATTAACGATGGGTTCCGTGGCAGAGATATTCAGGTTCACCAAAAATAAGGAAAAGGTGTAATAGTGTAAATCTGTTTAACAGGAATAACATTTATTTGAAAACATTTAAAATGTACAGTCACATTTGAGAGGATAACACAAGCACTTGTATATGAGTAGATTCCATGCAGTAGTAGCTGTAGATACGACCCGACGCGTGTTTCATCCAAGAAGACATCGTCTGGGGTGTAATGTCACCACTTTTAGACTCATTTGGCGTATGCCAATCTGGTAAGCCTCATTCCTATCAGTGGTGGCGGCTTTTCTTCTATCATCATGTTTGTGTTCACTGAAGATCAACTTTCACTTGTTTGGATTCTCGGTGTTGTTTCCCTGAACTTCAAATCTTCACAGTAAATAATGGACAGTGCAGTCTTCAGCCAGTCTGTTTGTAGGCAGGTGCAGTCTGCATTATCCACTGTAGGTGGTGCTCAACCGAAGCGGCAATGCAAAACCGGAAGGAAGTCGTGGGGAACTTGGTTCTGCTATGATTTCCTGAGGTCACAGCTGTACGAATGGACACTCAGCATAGTTACATAGTTACCGTATATACTCGAGTATAAGCCAAGTTTTTCAGCCCTTTTTTTTTAGGCTGGAAATGCCCCCCTTCGGCTTATACTTGGGTCATGTTGGAATGTGCTTGTCTCCGGTGTGTTCAGACAGTCAGTCTTCTAGAGCAGGGGTCTCTGTATCGCAGCGCACAGCTAGCATCAGTCCCGCTGTGTATTTCTCCCACTCGCCGTGTCTTTCACTTCTGACAAAGCCGCTGCCTTAACTCCCACCCATGCCATGACGCTGTGCACTAGGATTGGCTGCTGGGACAGCCCACCTGCTGCAGGAAGATCTTTAATACAAACATGCGGGCGGGTAGTCGGGAGGGTCCACGCCAATGATCACTGGCTGCTAGGACATGGCAGTCCCAGCAGCCAATTCTAGTGCACAGCATTGTGGCATGGGTGGGAGTTAAGGCAGCGGCTTTGTCAGAAGTGAAAGACACGGCGAGTGGGAGAAATACACAGTGGGACACAGCGGGACTGATGCTAGCTGCGCGCCGCAATATGGAGATCCCTGCTCTAGCGGAGTCAGGAGATAAAACAGAGCGCATAAGTGAGCTCTAACAAGGCAAGGAATACAGCACAGTACATGTACAGTAATGTGGACACTCTGATTGGACATTGATGGGACACTCTGGACACTGATGGGGACACTCTGATTGGACCTCCATGGGGACACTCTGATTGGGCATTGATGGGGACACTCTGATTGGACACTGATGGGGACACTCTGATTGGACACTGATGGGGACACTCTGATTGGACACTGATGGGGACACTCTGATAAAACACTGATGGGGACACACTGATAAAACACTGATGGGGACACACTGATGGGGACACACTGATAAAACACTGATATGGACACTCTGATTGGATATTGATGGGACTCTCTAATTGGACACTGATGGGGACACTCTGATTGGACATTGATGGGGACACTCTGATTGGGCATTGATGGGGACACTCTGATTGGACACTGATGGGGACACTCTGATTGGACACCAATGGGGACACGCTGATAAAACACTGATGGGGACACACCGATAAAATTATGATTGGGTCACACTGATAAAACACTGATGGGGACACTCTTATTTTATTTTTGAAATTTACCGTATCAGTAGCTGTACATTTCCCACCCTAGGCTTATACTCGTGTCAATACATTTTCCCATTTTTTGTGTGGTAAAATTACATGCCTTGGCTTATATTCGGGTCGGCTTATACTCGAGTATATACGGTAATCTAGTTGAAAAAAAGACACCAATCCATTCAGTTCAACCAATAACTGGGAAAACAAATTAACAATCCTATATACACAATCCTATACCCACAGGTGATCCAGAGGAAGGCAAAAGATCCAGCAAAGCATGATCCAATTTGCTCCAGCAGGGGAATAAATGTCTTCCTGGGCCCCCAAGAGGCAATCAGATATTGCCTGGATCAACTTTACCTATAAATGTCAGTACCCAGATATATTATGTACATTTAGGAAAGAATGCAGGCATTTTTTTTAAAGCAAGCTACGGAGTTGGCTAGAGCCTGCTTTTGAGGGAGCCTATTCCACATTTTCACAGCTCTTACTATGAAGAAACCTTTCCTTATTTGAAGATGAAATCTCCTTTCCTCTGGACATAGAGAGTGCCCCCTTATCCTCTGTGACGACCTTCAAGTGAATAACTCAACAACAAGTTCACTATATGGACCAATTATGTATTTATACATGTTGATATATGGATGTTACCTAGGGCGGTCTGTATAAATATAAGCAGTTTGAACTTCCCCTTTAAAGGAGTTGTAAAGGCAGAATTTTTTTTATCTTAATGCATTCTATACATTAGGATAAAAAGCCTTCTGTGTGCAGCAGCCCCCCTTGGCCCCCCTAATAGAGGGGGCAGGGCCAGGTCAGGACTCCGTATCTGAATGGACACAGGGAGCTGTGACTCAGCTCAGGTGCCCCATAGAAAGCTGCTTGCTGTGGGGGCACTGAACAGGAGGGAGGGGCCAGGTTCACAGAAGAGGGACCCGAGAAGAGGAGGATCTGGGCTGCTCTGTGCAAATCCACTACAACAGAGCAGATAAGTTTAACATGTTTTTTTTTTTTTTTTTTTTTTTTTATAATAGGGTACAAAATAGACTTTATAATCACTTTAAGATTATCCTAGTTTGTGTATTTTCTGGTTCCAGAAGGCCAGGATAGAGATGTAATTTTCTTGTAGCTGAACTACCAATGATTTATTCCTCTTACATTATGATGAATTGGGTGCACCATCATCAGCCAGCTTTCTAGGGACATAAATGATAGTCCCAGTAGGGATAGATTGATTCAGAATTATAAGAAATTAGCATGTGACACTATGACTGCTGGGCTCCCATGCAGTCCATTGGCAATAGTATTTAAAAGACCCACACCAAAGAACAAGGTGGACCTCTCCTTGCTCCTCCTCAACTGGGATCTCCAACCCCACTATACCTTCAGTCCTCTCAGAAACCTGCACGGAATGAAGGTGTAGAATTAGGTGTCCCAAGCACTTGCGGGCAATCTGCTAGCGGTACATCTAAATTAGTTTGTAGCAGGCAAATTTCCCTACACCAGTTGCTAAACCGTCAAAAGAAATTTGGTCCCAGCCATCCACATGCCCAGCGGCTTAATGCTAGCTTGGCTAAATTGCTAGCACTCCAACTGCTGCCTTTTCATCTTGTAGACTCTGCCCCTTGTGGTACCTCAGTGAAAGGTTCCCAAACGCCATTTTTTTTCTCGGAAAGCCATACCGGCTCTCTACCAGCATGTGGAAGGCAATGTCTTGGCCTCGTTGGACAGGGCGGTCAGCGGTAAGGTGCATATTACCGCTGACTCATGGTCCAGCAGGCACGGACAGGGACGTTACTTTTCTTTCACGGCGCACTGGGTAACTCTGCTGGCAGCTGGGAAGGATGCAGGACAGGGTGCAGTATTGTTGGAGCTTGTTCCGTCACCACACTTCCAAAATGCTGGTAGTGGTGATTCTGACACACCTCTCTCCTTCACTCCCTCCTCTTCTGCAGGCTTTCAAGGGGCTATGCAAGCACTCTGGCAAAAAGATGCCATGCGGTGCTTGAGTTGGTCTGCTTAGGGGACAGGAGCCACACTGGGGCAGAGATTCTGTCAGCTCTGCAGGGGCAGGCTCAGAGGTGGTTGATGCCACACCAGCTTCAGCCAGGAATGGTTATTTGTGACAATGGCACCAACCTCCTCTCCACCCTCCAACAGGGACACTTGACCCATGTGCCCTGTTTGGCTCACATCCTTAATTTGGTGAGGCAGCAGTTCTTGTGCAGGTACCCAGGCTTACAGGACCTCCTGAGGCAGCCCAGGTAAGTCTGTGGGCATTTCTGGCAGTCATATATTGCCAGTGCTTGGCTGGCTAACCTCCAAAAGGAATGCAACCTGCCAAGAACCGCCTCATCCCTGACATGCCCACAAGGTGGAAGTCAACGTTGGCAATGCGCAGCACTGCACATGAAGCAGAGGGCCATCATTGAGTACCTGTGCGAGTATGGCACCAGGACAGGGTCAGGGGAGCTTGGATTTTTTTTGCCACGCCACGTGGCTCATGCTCAAGGATGTATGCACTGTCCTTTCACCATTTGAGGAGGCCGCGAGGATGGTGAGCAGTAACAGTGCATGCATCAGTGATACTGTCCCTCTTGTCTACCTGTTGGAACACATGCTGCGTGGAATAATGGACAGGGCACTTGAGGCAGAGCAGAGGGAGGAAGAGGAGGACTTCCTTACCTCTCAAGGCCCCCTTTATCCAGACAGTATTTCTGCGGGCCCACCAATCTCACAGAAAGAGGAGGAGGAGGATTGTGTCAGCATGGAGGTGGGGGTGAGGGGGTCTTGTTTGGACCACCTGTATACTGCTGTTCAGAGTATATACAGTAGAAGCTGGGGGCCTCCCGCCTTTTCCTTTTTTTTTTTTAGTACGGGGTTCCCCTTAATATACATACAAGACCCAAAGGGCCTGGTAATAGGCTGGGGGGAAGGGGGGTACCCATGCCGTTTTTCTCAATCATTTTCATCCATATTGCCAGGACCTGACATTACAGCCACAAGCAGTTTTAAATGACTTATATTATTTTAGAAATTTAATTTTGTGCAGGGACTGTTCTAAACAAGGGAAACACACGCCACTTCACAGGCATACTATAGACACCCCCCAGGTACGATATTTAAAGGAATATTTCACTTTTATTTTTTCACTTTAAGCATCATTAAAATCAATGCTCCCGACTTTGTTTTGCATTGATACCCGGGTCCCCAAACCCCTTTTTAGAACAACAACTTGCATATTAGCCTTTAAAATTTGCACTTTTGATTTCTCACGTTCGAGTCCCATATACTTTAACGGGGTTTGAATGTTCGCAAAAACTTCCGGTTTGTTTGCATGTTTCAGACGCGAACCGAAGGTGGGGTGTTCAGCTTATCCCTAATTAAAAACTTTCCAGACCTCAGAACAGCGGCGTGCGTCCCTCAGACTCCTTCCTCCTCCGTAGATGTAAACAGAGAGGAGGGAAGGCAGCTTCAGTCCGGTCCTCTGTGCGCTGTATTGGGGTAAGGACTGTGTGGGGTGCAGTGTCAGCGAGCGGTGCCGCTGCCCACAGGTGTCACCCCTCTGGTGGGTGTCACCCAGTGCAGCCTGCCCCCCAAAACAGACACATAAAAATCATTGCAAGCTTTTTACTTCTTTGAATTGTGACCCTGGAAAATCCGCTACTTGTTTCAGTTGTTTTTTTTTTTATGTTGTTATTTTATTTTTCATACATTTTTAAAACAATTTTAGTTTACTTAAATATTTATTTTACAATTTGGGGGGAGGGGCTTTGGAGATTCTTCAAAACAAGGTGGTTACTGAATTTCCTGCTTGCTTCCAGCAACAGAATGAAAGGATACTTCCCAAATGCTAAAGTTTAGTTCTGTTTTTCCCCTTTTTTATTGTATGGCAAATAGCCAAATTCTATGTATGTAGTTTTCTTTCTTGTCTTCTGTATTTTTTTCTAGGCACTGCCCTCCTAGGGATATTACTTTTTTTTTTAATTGGCCTTCTAAGCAACAAATTCACAACTCCTAAAGAGGCTGTCCTATTAGATTTCCAAGTGCCAAAAGCTGGTTCACACTCGCTGCCGCTGTGGCTCACAACAGGGTGTGCGGTGCGTCCCTGTTTTCCAATTTAGCTGTGAATTTGGTCTGAATTTTTGCCTGAATTCGGACCTGAAACGGAGTCAAATACCCTTTTTCATTGTGGACCACGGTCGCCCCAGGAGCTGTGTGAACCGGTTCCATTCAGAGCTGGTTACAGTCTCCTTTTATGCGAATTGAATGTGTGCAAACCCAGCCTAAATGCTTAAGCCTAGTACAAATCATACAAAAAATACCGCTTTCAATGGGATCATACGATAATCTAATTGTTAGTACACAGCTTTTGTCTGAAATTATGCAAGAGGACAAACATGAAATCGTTTCTCGTACAAAACCAGATCATGAATTTTCTTTCAATCAGTACAGTTTCCATCCGAAAATACAATACATTACATCACTTCCAAATTTTTATTCTGTCATAAGAGAATTTTCGTACTTTAGTAACCTATACGTTTTCAATATACAGTAGTTACATAGGCAGTAAGGTTGAATAAAGACACCAGTCCATCCAGTTCAGCCTGTTGTGTGTGTGTGTGTGTGTGTGTGTGTGTGTGTGTGTGTGTATGTGTTCATGTCAATAGTAAATTGCATATCCCTGTATGTTGTGAT
The DNA here is from genome assembly GCA_029574335.1 of Rana kukunoris. Taxonomy (NCBI): domain Eukaryota; kingdom Metazoa; phylum Chordata; class Amphibia; order Anura; family Ranidae; genus Rana; species Rana kukunoris. Next base: position 59,008,750 of record CM056056.1, read on the forward strand.
AATTAAGATGCCCATCTAATATTTTTTTGACGCTCCCTGCTGATACCACTGCTTGTGATACCACTGCTTGTGGAATGAAATTCCACATCCTTACCACTCTGACAGTAAAGAACCCTCTACACAGTTTAAGGTTAAACCACGTTTCTTCCAATTTCAATGAATGGCTGCATGTATTTTTAAACTCCATTTCACTGAAAAGACTTTTCCCTATGCTAGGGTCATCAGTAAGGTATTTGTGTATCACTATCACATCTCCTCTCAAGTGTCTCCTCTCAGAAAGAATAAGTTCAATACTTGTAGTCTTTAGTCATAACTGAGGTCCTCTAGTCCCTTTATTAGCTTTGTTGCCCTTCTCTGGACTCTCTCCAGTTCCAGCACATCCTTCCTGAGGACTGGTGCCCAGAACTGGGCGGCAAACTCACAATGTGGCCAAACCACAGTCTTGTAGAGTGGGAGAATTATTGTATTGTATCTGCTATAGATAGGGACTTGTGAGTATGTAAGTGTGTTTTTGGTTGCCGAGCAGACCAGTCAGTTGACAAACTGTAGGTGGTGGCAGTATACCCTAAATTGTGTGTGTGTGTGAGGACAGTGGAAAATGTGACTGTGATAACCCAGATAGCAAGGATAACTTGCCACACATTTGTGTCAGTATTGAATTATAAGTCTGTTAACTTGCTGCACATCTTTCCTGGCAAGTTGTACATTTGCAAGTACTAGTTGACACTTTTCCAATTTGTAGAAAATTTGTGTGGTAAGTCTCTAACAAGAGCAAAGTTGCAGCGGTGAGTCTACATCAAGAGCTCTGCAAGTCTATAGCAAGAGCCTTGCAAGTCTATAGCCAGGGTTATGCAAGTCTCAGTTTTTGGCAAGAAATGAGAAACGAGCAGCGTAAATCTATAATCCCACAATCTGGTGAAAGTGAACCCACTGCTATTAACCTAATCCCTTACTGTACATGTGTGAATTACATTCAATCCATCAATCATTTAAAAAAAGATAAACCCTCTTGCATAAAATAATTAATCTATCGTACAAAATTATTTGTTTCTATGAAACAACCCAGATAACAAGTCATTGTGCCGCAAGTTTGAAAATGACTTGCTAAGCAATTGCTAGACTTGCCAGGTGTATATGTAACAATAATAATAAAAAATGGTGTGCTAATTCAAGAAGCTATGCAGCAAAAATAGACAAGATTTGCAGGAACGAGCATCCCTAATTAAAAAGAAAAAATATATAAAAAAGGCAATAATATGCAATAATGTTGTGAAACAATTATAAAGTGCACTCATTCAAGAAGCTATGCAGCAAAAAAAAACAAATATGCATGAATGACTATACCTCATTTAAAAATAAAAAATGCATTAATATGCTATAATATGCGATGATAAGTATAACAGTGATGACGTGTGCTAATTCAAGACGCTAAGCAGTAAAAATAGCTAAATATGCACAAATGTCTATCCCTAGTTAAAAAAAAATAACACAAAACAAAATTGCAGTAATATGCAATGGTATGTGAAACAGTGATAAAGTGCACTAATTTAGGAAGCTAAACAGCAAAAATAGAGAAATATGCATAACTGACTAACTGACTATCCCTAATTTAAAAAAAAAACAATATGCGATAACATGTGAAACCGTGATAAAAATGCTTGAATCAAAAGCAGATATTTTATCATTTTTTTAATGTAAAATCAGATGAACATCTGCTTTTGATTTGAGCACTTTTATCACTTATTATCGCATATTATTGTATTTTTGTTTTTTTAAATTAGGGATAGTCAAATATTTGTCTATTTTTGCTGTTTAGCTTCTTAAATTAGTGCACTTTAATACAGTTTCACATATTACTGCAATTTTTGTGTTGTGTTTTTTTTCTTAAATTAGGGATAGTCATTCATGCATATTTGTTTATTTTTGCTGCATAGCTGCATAGCTACTTAAATTAGCACACAATTTTGTTGTATTATTATTACATATACACAAATACACAGGGCATCCCATGATGGTAATCGTTGTGCTTTCAGATCGAGGGGCAACAGATGCATAAATACAGATATTGCACAAAATAGCCAGCCAGGAATAAAGCTACAGAAGATGTCAACAGAATGTAAGGGGGAAATGGTAGACATTGCACCAAATCTAGCTATTTATAGATCAAGCCCAATACAGAAACCATTCATACTAGCCTTTTTATAGCTACTTTCCAAATAGTGGTCCCTCAATTTTTTGTTCCCCCTCATTTGCTTTCTGTCAAACCATATAATATAAGATCTTGCCATAGGTCAATTTTCCAACTCAAACAGCCTTCAGGAGAAGTCACGTGCTTTGTGACGTAACGCCGTAGAGACTTTGTAATATAAGTCACCATCACCACCGGAGACCTACAGTTAGACGTAAGACGGCAGTCACGTGCTTCGTGACGTAACACCGTAGAGACCTAGGAATACGAGTCACCGTCACCACCGAAGACCTACAGTTAGACGTAAGATGGCGTTCCACACGCCGAGTTCTGACTTGTCTTATGCGCTTGTTTTTATGACTTGTATAAGAGTCCACTTGCTATTTTAATAAATATTTCCTTTATTGTATGTACTTTACCATTGGGGAATTCCTTTTCTTCTCTCCCCCTGATGGCGAGCATTTAACACAGCCCTTCCTGCCTACCACTGGGTACATTGACCTACAGCAAGAGATCATTTGAGAACACTGGAGTGGGGAATGTTATGAGGCTGAGTCCAGGAGACATTTCTATGTCAGCTACATGCACCTTCCTTACCTGATTGAGGTGAGAGTTTTGGGAGACCATTAGTGGATACTTATGCAACGTTTCTGGCATTCACCTATTATTACCAGTTGAAGATTTCTGGACATTTTTTCTTTATAGGACTTTCTCATACTCATGATATTGTTCTCCTACAGACCCCTTCTGAGACCATATTGGCCACAGTCACTATGTGATTTTTTTCTTATTTCACTTTATTCATATATGCACTTTATTTGTACACTTTCCAATATTACTGTGTTACATTTCAGTCACTTTATTCACGCTTATATACACAGGGTGGACAATTTGGCATCACCACTTGTGTTTATTTTTGCCTGAGTGTTAGCGCTTATCACATTTTCCCCAAAATTTCCTCATTGTGCACTTAGTGAACACTATTAGATATATCTGCTTTCACGCTATTTTTGGTTTACTCCTTGCCCTCTAACACTTCATTACTCACAGTAGCACATCAGTTTTTTCCACTTTACACCCTCCTGGCAGTTGAGAGCCACCCTGTGGACGTCTTTCGTCTACAGCGCGGGTCTCAAGTGGTTAAAACACTTTATTTATTTCTTGAGGCGGGGGTCAGAAGCCTTGGCGGAGAAATACTGGTCAGGTGACAGGTTCTCCTTAATGAGTAATGAGACATGCTGGCTTTATCATTGCATTGTGGTTCACATTGGCACCCTGTAGAAGTGATTGAGTGGCTTTAAAGCCACCCAGATTGCTTCTACAAGTACCACGGCTGTTATTAAATTATAAAACAACAGGGCAGCTGTTGTCAGAATGTTTTAACCATTTCAATGTCACAATGTGACATCATTGCCATAGAAAACGTTTAAAATAAAAACTCCAACCAAAATAGTAAATTAAAGGAGTTGTAAAGGTTTGTTTTTTATTTTCTAAATGGGTTACTTTAAGCTCGTGCAGTGTTGGTTAACTTACCTTTTCTTTCCATTTCCCTTCTAAATGTTTTTTTTGTTTGTTTTCTTTGTCTGAATTTCTCACTTCCTGTTCCTCCTCAGTAAGCTGTTCTGGCTGACTATCCCCCATCCAGAACAGCTTGGATGATGGGGGAAAGCTTACTGAGTGAGAAAGAAAAAAAAAATTTAGAAGGGAAATTGAAGGAAAAAGCAAGTGACCCAACAATGCACTAGTTAAAAAACGAACCTTTACAACCCCTTTAGGCTATAAAGTACATGCAAGGGTCACAGCACACCTCGGTTGCTTCAGTTGTCATTCGTTTACTCCAGTTCCCTTTGTTAGAAATACTGATTCATTCATTTTTAGAGAACACCACTGCTTAATTGATGCAAAGATGAACGCATGCATCAATCCAACATCGGTAATTAAACAGCAATTACACCACACATGTGATGTATCACCACGAACGTCAGATCGAGAGCAATAATTCTAGCACCAGACCTCATGTGAAAATATGTAAGGGCTTTTAAAGCATTGTGTATGGATAATATAATGTACGTAGTTTGTTGTCATTCCACGAGCATGCTCAATTTTAAAGTGTAACATGTTTGGTATTTAATAACTTAGTGTAACATCATGTATTTTACCAAACAATTGGGTTCTATTTTGTGCATTAAAATGTATTTAAGTGTTTTTTCCCCCTAGAAAAACTGTATTTGAAAATTTGCTGTGCAAATACTGTGTGACATAACACATTGCAAAACCCACAATTGTATTTGCTAGGGCCTGGGCTTTAAATATATCATGTTTGGGGGGTTTAAATATTTTTTTAGCAAACACTGATGTTTACATGTAAATAAAATGTGTCATAAAAAGGCCTGGTCTTCAAGTGTTTTAATAGCCCTTGCTGAGGTGATGGATATACATCTAATGGCCAATCAATAGGCAGGCACATTGGATTGTCTTGTGAAATCAAGTCTACAATCAGCCCATTGTGCTTGGTCTTCTCCTCTTTTTTTGTGCCCCTGCATTTTCCCTGGGTGGGTCTTTAGAGTGGCCATATTACACTACATATTACAAACATGAAGAATTAGCCTGTACTGTGCTCCTGAAAAATCTGAAACATTTCTGAGAAACATGTTGATAGAGATCTCCACTCCTCCCCTGCTACATTAGCATTTCTAAAAACACAGTGATGGATTGAAGAGTATGACCACTAAAGTCAGCTTACTAATACCAAAACAGCTAATGAGTCCTGAAGGGGAATATGTACAAGTACAAGAGCTTATTACCTCGCCTCTGATGACGTCAATTGTGACAAAACACGTAAGGCAGGACCTGGGACGTATGATGTCAGCACACTGGACGCTGCAGCAATCTTTTTGGTTTGAAACCAGCGCTGTTACTTTATGATACATGAGAGTTGACTACTTTAATAAATATTTAATTTTTAAGTGAACTTATTATGCTATGGAGGCTTTTTTTAGTTCTATGAGGATATATCCATATGGCCTGTATCTGTGCTGGCTATTAGGTGATTATTTAAACCTTGGAAAACTGGTCCCGTTCGAGTGATCGGGAGATTTGTATTACCTTGAGCTTTGGTGACCACTCTGAAATTTGAAGGTTCTTGATATCCAGTAAGAGGGTTGGGTGGTGCCGATGGCTGTCTTCCATCACAATTGAAGCTGCTGTTGGGTTCTTCTATTTCATCTTTACATGGATCAAGTAGTCTGAATATTGACGAACTGAAATGTGTATGGACTTATTATAATATTTTTAGTGCTGCATGTGCAGATTTTTAATTTTATTTAGGTTCCTGATCAAATGGACTTTGTTTGCTGGCTGATACTATTGATTGTGTAATTTTTGTAACTTTATATACAAGTACGGAGGCTTAATAGGGCAATTTTTTTTTATTGTGGATTAAAAAAAAAAAACATTTGTATGTAATATTACCAAAAACCATGTTTATTCTTTATGCTCTGATGTACCTTAAAAATCTGCTATGATGTTATGGTGTTTTGGTACTACCGGTTTGATAGTTTGGATGTAAAACCTCTCCAAAGAACAGCCCACCCCCTGGGTTGCCAGGTTGTTTTTTCAAGATTCTTGAAAAACTTCCATAGTACATTTTTTACACCAATAGCTAGAGAATTAAGTGGTAGGATCATGACTTCAACATCTTGCATTAGTCTGTAGCCAACTTTAAAGGGGTTGTAAAGGAATTTTTTTCCCTAAATAGCTTCCTTTAGCTTAGTGCAGTCCACCTTCACTTACCTCATCCTTTGATTTTGCTTTTAAATGTCCTTATTTCTTCTGAGAAATGCTCACTTTCTGTTCTTCTCTCTGTAACTACACACTGTAATGCAAGGCTTTCTTCCTGGTGTGGAGAAAGCCTCTTGAGGGGGGAGGAGGCGAGCAGGCAAGTCAGGACACTCTCTACTTTGCAGATAGAGAAAGAAGCTGTGTGTTAGTGGACGTCCTGACCCTCCTACTTGTCCCCTCGCCCCTCAGGAGGCTTTCTTCACACCAGGAACAAAGTCTTGCATTACAGTGTGTAGTTACAGACAGAGGAACAGGAAGAGAGGATTTCTCAGAAGAAATAAGGACATTTAAAAGCAAAATGGAAGGATGAGATAAGTGAAGGAGGACTGCACTAAGGTAAAGGAAGCTATTTAGGGGGGGAAAGAATGTTTTCCTTTACAACCCCTTTAATGGAAACAGTGGAAACATACTGGGAACTACAAGTGCAGAATCTTGGCAGTGAAGCCTCAAAGTGAAGACAAACTCATTTGTGGACATTAATGTGTCATATTCTGCCGAAGGCTCCGTTTTTAGTTTTGGCTCGATTGAGCCCGTAGTGTTATGTTCTCTGTGTTAAAGTCATACGTTTATTTCTTTAATAATGTAGCTAAAGAAAATTTTGAACATCTTACATTTGGAGACATACTCAGAATAGTGTTACTTTACTCATGGCTAATTAATAACTGACATTATAGCAATATATTTAAAATATTTAAATGCAATTAGTGAACAACAAAGAATAACGATATGCAATTATTTCCCTGCTGTGGTTAACGAATGATTCTGCAACAGTGCCACTAATCTCTGCTCACACATTAGTATAATTCATACCCACAAGTTCATCTGAGGTCTAAGCGTGTTATACGGGTGCATTACAGGATAGTTCTCATATAATGTCTCCAATTTACACATCTATCAATTTTACAAAACTCGACTGAAGTCATAATTGAAAAGTATTGGCTCTAATTATGAAAGTACAAGAGTAATAAATGAGCTGACTTCTACTTTTTTTTCCAAATAAAAAGACTGATGAGTTTATTAACCAGTCAAGCATGAGCTTCATATTAATCATGAATTTTATGTATGGTGACGGCATTATCTTTATCGCCCAGACACACACACACACAGAGTATGATGACTCAATGTGACTGATTTTATTCCTTTATATGAAAGAATAAAGCCAAAATACAGATGCAAGGAAACCAAATGGACAAGTACAAATCTTGGTACTGTGGCAAATTACTGCTGCAAAGGATTCCGAGTAGCTTTCAAACCATGTTGGTCCCTTGTTGTTGTAGAATCGGGGATTTAACTAAACACGAAAGAAAACTGTTTGATCCTTGTATTTGGTGGGCTAAGAGATACAATTGAAAAGCAAGTTAATTAATACAAGGAATAATTAATATTGAATTCTAAGTGATTGTAAACGGTTTTACAAATTCAGTGTCTGAGATTAAATATTATGTTTCTTATAGATACAGTGCCTTGCGAAAGTATTCGGCCCCCTTGAACTTTGCGACATTTTGCCACATTTCAGGCTTCAAACATAAAGAAATAAAACTGTAATTTGTTGTGAAGAATCAACAACAAGTGGGACACAATCATGAAGTAGAACAAAATGTATTGCATATTTCAAACTTTTTTTAACAAATAAAAAACTGAAAAATTGTGCGTGCAAAATCATTCAGCCCCTTTACTTTCAGTGCAGCAAACTCCCTCCAGAAGTTCAGTGAGGATCTCTGAATGATCCAATGTTGACCTAAATGACTAATGATGATAAATAGAATGCAAATATGTGGAATAAATATTGCGCTGGTCTCAATGATATGTACATAAAAATAATTGAATAAAGATAAAAATATTGAATCACAACTGATTCAATTGTGCAATAACGTGCTGCTGCAACAAAATTTATGTCAGATACACACATTAGTAACATAGAATATAAAAATTAAATTGCGCTGCATGATAATAAAAATAATCAAGTGATGGATTAATAAACACAAAAAATGTTCACAAAATGCACTGTGCAAGTGAGACACCGTGACTTGAGTACACATGATTGACAATAAAGTCCATATGTTCAATTCAGTGAAGAACTCCAAAGGTAATCTAAAAAGCAGTGCCAAACAGATCCATAAGAAACCATGCCAGAGAGCAGGATTGATGAAACCTCTACCTGTAATATCACATCTGTTTACCAGCTTAAATGGATCTCTGTAAAAAACAAACAAAAGGACAGGCGCCAATAAATAAAACTGCTGAACTTTAATGATAGAATAACACAAAAGCACTCACATGATAATTGAAGTTCACAGGCATAAAGTGAGGTGAGGGTCTTCATGGATCGTCAAACCAGCCGAGGATAGATAGCGTCCCAGGGAAATCATCCAGCTAATGTCTGCTGTGCAGGGAAAGTAAAACCAGCAGCGCTGAATCCGGAAGCGTGCCGGTGTTTGTGTACGAGTGAATCAGCAAGAGGAGCTGGAACGCACTCTGGAACGCACGCTGGGAAGCTTTGGTTGCGGCTTGGCAAGGGGGGATGACGTCATCACGCAGTACCTCAAGGATGCGACGCGTTTCCGTGCATGTGCCGTGTGTTGAATGTCTGTCACACGGCGCGCACCTTTTTCAAGCTTGAAAAAGGTGTGAGTGCTTTTGTGTTATTCTATCATTAAAGTTCAGCAGTTTTATTTATTGGCGCCTGTCCTTTTGTTTGTTTTTTACATGTCTTTGGAGCATTGCTTCGGCTCCCCACACAAGGCTGCCTTTCATCCAAAAAACTGTGACTCACCACCAAGCTTGTTATAGCTTATAGGACTTTGCACTGAGGACAGTCTAAATTACAGTAGGTTCTTGTTTGCGCCAGCATTGTGTTTATTTGTAAATGGATCTCTGTGACTGTGATCATAAACGCCTGTGGCTAGCAGCCCTGCATATGGTTTCCTGGAGCCTCCTGTGTAATGTCCCTCTATGTGATTCTCCCGAGTTCTCTCAGCCGGAGCTCACATTCAAAATGACCCAATGGATTGCCGATAGTGCCAAAAAGTGTGATACTGTCACTAAAATCATTTATTATATAATAAAAGGGTTACATTGCACTCACATATAGAGAATAAAAAATTGCGTGTGTAGCAGCAAAGGTATACAATGGTGACGTCAGCACGCCGCTCCTCCCTACGCCGTTTCGTCACAAATCTGACTTTTTTTATATAATAAATGATTTTAGTGACAGTATCACACTATTGGCACTTTTTTTCTCCGTGACAGCTTTTGGCTTCGCAGTCGGGCACTTACTGTGAATGCGCGAGTCACACTGTGCTTTAGGAGTGGGCAGGGCGATCTCCTGGGACCTGTCACATGTCCCGTGTCCCAGAAGATCGCCTAGAGGAAGGGGCCACCTAAGGCAAGAGGAGGAGTTGCCTAGGTGGCCTGTAGGTGGAAGTAGGAAGTGGGACAGGAAGTCCCACTCCTACTGAAGCCCCCACTTCCCCCCCAAAAGAATTCATGCCAAATGTGGCATGTAAGGGGGTAAGGAGTGCTTGAAGCGGAAGTTCCACTTTTGGGTGGAACTACACTTTAAAGTCTCATACTTGTGTGCTGTGGGTTTGTTGTGGAAATTCTTTGCTAATGCAGTTTACTACTGATTTGTGAACCTTTGCTATCTTCCTTGACCGAAGATAAGCAACACATTAATCTACCAGTTTTGATATCCGTGTCAGATCAGGCTGATGTATGACCAGCACATATCTGACAGCCGACTTTGTCTTAGCAAGTAGCAACCAGGGATGCTGTGTAGCCAACTATGTCCTAGCCACCAGTAACAGGTGTGTGGGGAAATATAGGGTGGCACATGCAATATGGTCTACACACTTTAGTCCCAGTCTGAGCACTTGGTTTTATTTTTACCTCCAGTTTCCTTATCTAGGAACTGGAGGCAATTCTTTTTGTTTTGTTTTTGTATTTTTTATTGCAGCAATAGTGACCTTTTGTGAATATCACCCAAATTAAGAAATGTTTGTATTTATCGCACATGTATGTACTTTTAAAAAAACGGTTGCAAAGCTTTAATGAAATAGCTGCAGTAATTTTTAAAGGCAGAAAGAAAAAAAACGTATATGGACAGCCGCACTCCAATAAATGTGAAATAACGTGCCCTTTATTTGGGTAAAAAGGGAATGCACTACAAAAAACAGCATACAGTGGGAAATAAACCCTGACGGGTTTCGCATTAGCTATGACTAAGCATTGAGGATCAATGTGAAATGCGTCAGCTGTTTATTTCCCACTGTATGCTGTTTTTTGTAGTGCATTCCTTTTTTACCCAAATAAAGGGCAAGTTTTTTTCACATTTATTGGAGTGCGGCTGTCCATATACGTTTTTTCTTTCTGCCTGCCTAGTGCATTGCCAGCACCTGTTTGGTTTCTGAGTGGACATTGATTACCTGGAGCTTACCTAGAGCGGCGGTCTTTCCTACCAGTAATTTTTAAAGATATCATACCACCAGAAAAATGTTTTAAACAATTTGAACTGCCTGTCTTAGACTGTGTTTGCCCCCCCCCCTCCACTGGGGACAGGGGGTTTCAATTAAACAGCTGCCTCCTATGTGGTGCACACAACAGATGTTTACAACTGTTACACACACTTAGTTTAAGCTAATGACATATATTTAATAGCCGCAAAACAATCCATTAAAAAAAAACACAGAAAACTCCCATGTTAGACCCCTTACAAGTTAATTCAGATGGAATTCCTCGGGCAAAAGTCCGACGGGGCATACACACGGTCGGAATTTTCGATGGAAAAAGTCAGTCTGACTTTTTCCATTGGAAATTTTGATCTTCATTGGGGCTTTACTGAGTAATTTTAGAGGAACAGGATATCATCTAGATATTGTATTTTCAATAATATAATGGTAAGACTTTTTTTAGAATAAAGCACAACCCTGGAGGTGGGGGGGGGGGATTTTTCCCTCCCAGCATACACGACCACACATATCTTTTAATAATTTTCGGAATACGTGCCTTGATTATGTGGATTTTACTGCAATCATATCACAAGCATTGTCTGTATGGGCTATAGGTGGGCTTCCATGCAGCTATCACATCAAAACCTTGTGATTGTGAGCTCTCATCTATACAGCCTTTTTTATGACACTAAGGACCAGGAACTGTGTCCATGACTTTTCCCAAGAAGGGGCTGGATGATGTCATTCAGACAGGAAGTGATGCAGTAATCACAGCTTTGGGAGGGTGCTAAGAGCAACACTGTAGCATGGAGAAGGTGTGTAGTGCATTTACAAGTGCAAAAAAACAAACAAGTCTGGAGTTGGGCCTACATAGACCACATTCCCATATGTAAAGCCCATTGTTAAAAGGGCTTGAAAAGGTTCGTCTTTTATTTTCTAAATAGGTTCCTTTAAGCTATAATGCATTGTTGGTTCACTTTTCCTCCGATTTCCCTTCTAAATGTTTTTTCTTCTTTGTTTGAATTTCTAACTTCCTGTTTCTCCTCGATAAGCTTTCCACCATTAGTATGTCATCAGCTTCTCTGCACACTACAAAGGAAGATTGCATTTTTAAAGAATAGATTTAGGATGACAATGTAGGCCCCCTTAAATGTTGACTGACATTCTCAGGGGGTCAGTAATGGTGGCCCCTGTACCCAATGATAGGTTAACTTCAAAGTATAGTTTTAACATAGTTACATGGTTAGATAAAAAAAAAAAGGCTCAAGTTGTAGCTGGCCAGCTAGAACCTGTCCTAGGTAGCTAATATAACCTACATGTATATACAGCCAAGCCTGCTGGGAACCTAGTGTGGTGGACATGTTTATATGTGAGAGACAAAAGCAAAGTTATTCACAGTTGAATTCATGCCAGAAAGCATAGAGTTAAGCTTTTGTGACTCATCAGAAGCCTTGGCCCATTCACAGCTAATCTCACATTGAGCAAAGTCTTGACTTATCACAGCCTCCTTTGCATCTTTTTCTGTCTGGGAGGTTCCTAATACTCCCTGTGCTTCTAGATTGTTCCACCACAGAGACAGAGAGCCACATGGAGACAGAGAGCAGAGCAGAACAGGCACAAGGCTAATGTTGTGTTTTATGGAAGCCAGGGTATGTGACACGGTTATATATATGTTCTTATTGTAAATAGTGTGGTTAGAACTGTATTCTGATCTAGTTGTGTGTTCACTTGTAGTTCCACCATACCTTCACACCATACAAACAAACTCATACCTTCAAACCAAACCGAACCATACCATATCATACCTTTAAACCAAACCAAACTAAGCTAACCCTGCAAAAGTAACCCTGCAAACCAAGTTGCAAACCACAGTTATACCTTTCAGATAAATCAGAGACTGCTTTGATAACTTGCAGAGAGAGAGAGAGAGTAAATACTGAAGAAAGAAATATATCCACCATCTTATGTTAAATTACAAGATTGAATATTTGAACCACCATTTTCTGTTATACTTTATTCATCACATGTTTTTGTACATGGACTGTCTGCTGCAAAGCAGCAGCACAATATATGAAGAAAAGTGAAGTTAATAAAGAAGTTATTTTAAGCATTTGGTGTGCTCTTTAAACCTGCTGCTTCCATAGAACGGCAATAGAGGAATTTCAGAGTAATATACAGTCTTGTTGGACTGAAAAGTCAGAGATATCACAATTCTTCTAATGCCACAGTGCATGAGGCACTTCATAGTGCTGCGCCTGCCACACAAGTCTATCTAGTTCAACCAATATAATATAACAAAGAGTGGTGGAAAGTCATTTATAACAGCTTACTGAACAACTCACTGAGGAGGAACAGGAAGTGAGAAATTCAGACAAAGAAAACAAAGAAAAAAACATTTAGAAGGGAAATCGAAGGAAAAGGTAAGTGAACCAACAATTTAACTTTAATTCCTTGGTGTTGGGGATGCATTTTAAACCTTAAAATAGGCACACAAGGCAATAGTCAGTATAGTTTTATGGTTGGACTACAATGGTGTTCTAGATAATTAAAGAATACCTGTCTGACCTTAGTGATTGTATATTCTCCAGTCTCACAGATATTGCAACTTTTCAAACAAATGACAATCTTTTCCAATAGTTAAAAAACAAACAATAAAAATCCCTAAAATCCTTGTGAAAGTAACACTTGTGCTGCATCACAGTTAAGCCATGACTAACACACTGATGAGCTGACGTCCGAGACATCCCTGCAGAGCCCTCCATCTGCTCAAGCTGTTAGAACACGTTACTGTCATAAGGTAGAATCCTTTCATTAAACTTTCTGGCTTGCTGACTTATGCCGTAGGTTAAATCTGTACAAATTATAGGATGCTTCCTTAGTCAGGCCAAGTTGACACCCTTTTAGCAAATTGTACTTTGGCGATATTCATTCTTTAGTTATTATTAAAGTTTTAATTAGACCATAGTTTTACGCAAACAAAAATAAGGCTGTTTAAAAAAATAAATCTGAAATTGCTAAATACAGTATTACTAATTAACACTTTTGCCTGCTTTTCATGCAAAGGGTAAGCCGCTAATATGCAGTCTGGCGCTAGACTTCCTGACAGGTGAGAAGACAACAGAGAGGTGCCAGGATCATTTGATACCAGAGAGGTACATTTGTAACAGATGTAAGAGGAAAATGGGGGGAACTTCTTTATATTTTCTAAACGGAATAATTCCTAAATGGGTTGTAAAGGTAAAAAATGTTTTGCCCTAAATAGCTTCCTTTACCTTAGTGTAGTCCTCCTTCACTTACCTCATCCTTCCATTTTACTTTTAAATGTCCTTATTTCTTCTGAGAAATCCTCACTTCCTGTTCTTCTGTCTGTAACTTCACACAGTAATGTGAGGCTTTCTCCCTGGTGTGGAGTGTTGTGCTCGCCCCCTCCCTTGGACAACATGAGAGTCAGGATGCCCACTAACACACAGCTCCTTTCTCTATCTGCAACGTAGAGAGCGTCCTGACTTTCCTGTAGTCCAAGGGAGGGGGCGAGCACAACACTCCACACCAGGGAGAAAGCCTTGCATTACTGTGTGTAGTTACAGACAGAAGAACAGAAAGTGAGGATTTCTCAGAAGAAATAAGGACATTTAAATGCAAAATGGAAGGATGAGGTAAGTGATGGAGGAAAGCATTAAGGTAAAGGAAGCTATTTAGGAAATACCCATCAATGCAGCCTAATCAGTGCCCATCAATGCAGCATGATCAGTGCCCGTCAGCTCAGCTTCACTCATGCCCATCAGTGCAGCCTCACCAAAGCCTATCAATGCAGCCTCACCAATGCTCATCAATGCAGCCTCACCAATGCTCATCAATGCAGCCTCACCAATGCTCATTAATGCAGCCTCACCAATGCTCATTAATGCAGCCTCACCAATGCTCATTAATGCAGCCTCACCAATGCTCATCAATGCAGCCTTACCAGTGCCCATCAATGTAGACTGATCAGTAACCATCAATTCAGCCTCACCAATGCCCATCAATGCAGCCTCACCAGTACCCATCGATGTAACCCCACCAATGCCCATTAATGCAGCCTCACCAATGCCCATCAATGCAGCCTGATCAGTGCCCATCAGTGCAGCCTTACCTGTGCCCATCAATGCAGCCTGATCAGTGGCCATCAGCTCAGCCTCACCAGTGCCCATCAGCTCAGCCTCACCAGTACCCATCATTGCAGCCTCATCAGTGCTCATCAATGCAGCCTCACCTTCGCTAATCAATTCAGCCTCACCAGTGCCCATGGGCTCAGCCTTACCTGTGCCCATCAGCGCAGCCTCACCAGTGTCCATCAGCGCAGCCTCGCCAATGCCCATCAATGCAGCCTGATCAGAGCCCATCAGTGCTGCCTCACCAGTGCTCATCAGCACTGCCATGGGGAGAGGAGATCCGCTTCCTGCCCATGTACACAGAGTAGGGATCTCCGATGCAGTGTCCACTAAGTCGAGCCTCCTGGACCGTTGGCTCCTATGATGGACGTCACACGTTTCAGCAATGGAGCAGTGTGAAGTCCATAGGATCCAGTCCACTGGAGGCGGGACTTCGTATGATCACTGGGTTGCGCCGGTTAGTCTGGCTCTGTATAGCCCTGAGTTCCCAGCCAACCTCACACCTTGGGACGTTGGGCTTATAATTTAAAATTACCAATATCAGACCTAGAGCTTTTTGGGGGCCCACTCGGGGCTATAGCCCCGGTCAGCCAACCCCCCTCCCCCTATGCCACTGCTGCTCTCTAACTATCAGAAGTGGCTTTTAGCTTTTAGTGCCTCATACCTATGCTGGTTTTTGAGCCCTGAGCTAAAAAAAAAAATCCCAGACCAGAAGGATAGGGTTATATAGATTACCAGGAGCTGCATATAAACTCTGTCACAATAAACAGGTTCACCTACTAACATACAACAAAGTTACCACTACATACACACTAGGGGAGATTTTACTAAAACTAGTGCACACAAAATTCGGTGCAGCTGTGCATAGTAACCAATCAGCTTATAAAATCAGCTTGTTCATTTCAGCATTGACTATAAAACCTGAAAAATGGTTGGTTACTCTGCAGAGCTGCACCAGATTCTGTGTGCACCAGTTTTGGTAAATCTCCCCTACTGTTTCACAGACTTATCTGGCATGGTGCAGGTAAGATAACAACAAGGAGACACATATAATTATGTCACCAGTAGATATATATATATATATATATATATATATATATATATATATATATATATATATATAGTGAACAATAGTAAACAAGTAAACATAGGAGTACTTGCCTATTAATTCCTTCTGGTCTGGTTTAGCAGCAGCTTTTCAATAAGGCCCCTTTCACATCCTATGGGATCGCGTCCGTTAGCAGATGATGCATCCGCTAACGTCCGCAAGATCCGCATCCGTTTTTTATCGGACAGAAGAAAACCCTATTTTTCTTCCGTCCGGCGGATTGGATCAGATGCAAGCGGACAGACGGTCCGTTTTCATCCGATTCCCCATAGGGGATAGCGGAGGAGAGACAGAGCGGTCCCTGCACAGTGTGCGGGGACCGCCCTGTCCGCCGACAGCTCAGCGGGACCCCCCGCTGAGCCGACGGACACACACGGAGCGGACCGAAAAACGGACTGCTCCGTGTGAAAGAGGCTCACAACGGACATTCAACCTCTCAGAGACAGGAAGTGCTGATACATAATTATACGTAACTCTGTAAAATTAGCAGCATAGCCATTTACAGACCTTAGAGTGTAGCAGATCCCTACATCAGTCATGACAGACTACAAGCATTTCTTAATAAGTTCAAAATGAATCTTGTTACCATTACAGGAGGCTAGTTTCCATATCATTAACCTTTTGTTCAGACAGTGTTCAAATCCAATAATGAGATCTGCCAGGGCAGTAGAGGGTTAATTGTGGCAAACATAGTTGCCAAACCCCATCATAAACAAGTATAGTATTTTTCAGTGCTGAAATTTTCGTAACAGAGCATCTAAAATCTAAAGCAACAATTATATTTTTCAATACACAATACACAACACTAAGGCCTCGTACACACGATTAAATGTGTCTGTTCAAATCGGTCGGACCGACCGATTTGAACAGATCTGTCTGCTGGGATTTTGGTTTGCTCGCGTGTACACACGAGCAAACCAAAATCCCCGCCAGCAGACAGCGTGCTGACGTGTCGGTGACGTGGCGGTGACGTTGACGGCGCCACGTCACCGCACCAGGAAGTAAAACACTTCCGCGCATGCGTCAAAATCATTTGGCGCGTGTGCGAGAAGACATGTCTGCTGGTTAGCATACTAACCAGCAGACATGTCGGGCGGACGGGTTCCCAGCCGACAGATTTCAAAGCATGCTTTGAAATCTGTCGGGTGGCCAAATCCGTCTGTTTGCCCGTACACACGATCGAATCTGTCTGCTGAAACGGTCTAGCAGACAGATTTGATCGTGTGTACGAGGCCTAACACTTAGTGACAACACTTAGTAAAATCCAAGTAGGGATGACCTAATTCTGCTGTAAAGGTGGAAATACACTTTAAGGTTTAGTTTGGACAGCAAATAAGCCATTCCCTGGGTATCTTGCACGAGCGCCAGGTGCCACCTGAGTGATTTATGAGCTCCAATGCCATCTGAAAAGGAAAGGAATAAGTGCTAACAAGATGACAGCATCTTCACATGTCTCAGCCCACTGTTGAATAATAGACATTTGAGGCGAAAGCTAAGTAAAGTTTGAGTTCCGCAGTAGCTCCCATGTGTGAGCCTTAGGTTATTCCTGTGGCAAGGGAAGGAGTCATATAGATGAGAGAGAAAAGGGTCACACTTACCAAATCTGACTGTAAAATAAAATTCCCTTTAGTTCTACCAACAACTTTGTGGTAAGAGGGCTGGTCTGATACAAAATGGTTTAGGAGGGTCCTCAAATCACACAACTTTAGTAAATCTAAAGTTAAAGAGTTACTAGACCCACAATAGTAAAATTAGTCTGTGGAACCTAAGGGGTTAATCCTCTGCATTGTGTAAAAAGGCTGTTTTAACCTTTCTATTCTGATCCTCCTCTTCTTCCACTGTCTCCAATGCATCTCATCATAAGACTGAGCCTTTGGAGTCACTCTGCATATGCTCAGTTTGTTGTGTATTTCTGGAGAGATTTTTTTCTTTGGGAGGGTGCATTTGTGATCAGCACAGAGCCAATCAGCACTGTCCAGACAAAGGGTCAGGGGTCCTGCAGCCTTAAAGGACAGTCAGAGTAAAATGAAAACTCCTCATACAAGCTTTAACCAGACACTGATAGAAGTCACAAAACTTCTATATACTGCTGACGAGGAAAGGTATTTATCTGTTTATACTGTATTTACTAAAGTAATTACATTTCCATGTTGTGTGTACTGTGGGAGACCAGATATTGTGAATGCAGGATCCTGGGTTTAGTAACACTTTGAGTGCCTAGGGGTTACCTGATATTTACAGAGCCAGGGGACAAGCTGCACATGCTCAGTGTATTACTAGAGAGTTTATTTTTTTTTCTTTGGAGGGTGCATGTGATTAGCACAGGGCTAATTAGCACTGTGCAGAAAAAGGGTCAGGGGTCCTGCATTCTCATTGGACAATCGTGGGACAATAAAAACCCCTCCTACAAGCTTTAACCAGACACTGATAGAAGTCACAAGACTGCTATATACTGGTGATAAGGAAAGGTATTTAGCTGTTTATTTTTACTAAAACATGTGCATTTCCATGTTCTGTGTACTGTGGGAGAACAGATATAGTGAATGCAGGGTCCTGGGTTTAGTAACACTTTAATTGTACAAACATTGTACAGTATGATTGTAACATGCATGGAGATCTAAGAAGTGTAGGCATTTGACTAGCTGCAACCAAGAATTAGTTAATTACACATGCAACAATTAAAGTGGTATTAAACCCAAAACCAACAATGTATTTAATTGAAGCTTTCCAATTCTTATATATGGTGGCTGCATTTGTTCTATTTTTTTTTTAGGCTTTTTCCTTTATTTTCATATGGTGATCCTTCCAGTATATCTGATTTTTTTTATTTTTTTATGTCAATATGTAGAGTATAAGATTTCCTATCATCTGTGCCCAGTCTTGCCACACAGAGTTAATCCAGCTCTGATCAATCCTCTTTTATTGTTCAGTGAAAATTAACAGACTTCCAGATAAAAACCTGTCTAAATAAAAAGTCTGTTTCTCTCTCCTTGCTTTGAGTGACAGGTTATTGAGTGACAGGTTATTTACATATCTAGCTTGGACATGTTTATCTTATGTTAATCATAATACGAGGTGATCCACAGTATAAAAAGTGAGAAATCCACCCCTCCCCCCACATAACACATCCTGGTAATATACAATGAACTATGGATCACCTCATATTATGATAAACATAACATAACATATGATAAATATGTCCAAGCTAGATTGTAAATTGTACATTGTGACATAAAAAAAAAATGTTGGGTTTACATCCACTTTAAAGTAACTGTAGCTGTCCAGATAAAGTATCAGTTAGAGAGCTGTGACAAACCATTTAACACTCACAAGGGGGCTTACAATGGTCAGCTTTTATTAACCACTAGCCGACCAGCCGCCGTGGTTCTACGGCGGCAGGTCGGCTCTCCTGGGCGAGAGCCCGTAGCTCTACGTCGGGACATTCGCGGCCACTAGGGGGCGCGTGCGCGCCGCCGGCGGCCCACGCGCACGCCCCCCGGTCGCCCCCGAGTCCCGCGCGTGCGCCCGGCGGGCGTGATCGCCGCCGGGCACGCGCGCTCGTTCGTTACAGAGCGGGGAACGGGAGGTATGTGTGTAAACACATACCTCTCGTTCCTGTCAGCGGGGGAAACGCTGATTTTCTGTTCATACAATGTATGAACAGAAGATCAGTGATTCCCCCTAGTGAGTCCACCCCCCCATACAGTTAGAACACAAATAGGAACACACTTAACCCCTTCCCTGCCCCCTAGTGTTAACCCCTTCACTGCCAATGGCATTTTTATAGTAATCCAATGCATTTTTATAGCATTGATCGCTATAAAAATGCCAATGGTCCCAAAAACGTGTCAAAAGTGTCCGATGTGTCCGCCATAATATCGCAGTACTGAAAAAAAACGCTGATCGCCGCCATTACTAGTAAAAAAAAAATATTAATAAAAATGCCATAAAACTACCCCCTTTTTTGTAAACGCTATAAATTTTGCGCAAACCAATCAATAAACGCTAATTGCGTTTTTTTTTTTACGAAAAATATGTAGAAGAATACGTATCGGCCTAAACTGAGGAAAAAAAAAGTTTTTTTATATCTTTTTTTGGGATATTTATTATAGCAAAATGTAAAAAATATTGAATATTTTTCAAAATAGTCGCTCTATTTTTGTTTATAGCGCAAAAAATAAAAACCGCAGAGATGATCAAATACCACCAAAAGAAAGCTCTATTTGTGGGAAAAAAAGGACGCCAATTTTGTTTGGGAGCCACGTCGCACGACCGCGCAATTGTCAGTTAAAGCAACGCAGTGCCGAATCACAAAAAGTGCTTTGGTCTTTGGACAGCAATATGGTCCGGGGCTAAAGTGGTTAATGTATGGAAAACTTTTATCCCAGAAGGAAAATATGTTTACTGCAACTGCTTCTAAAGCATTAGATTGAGTTGAGCTTCAATTTGTTAGTCCAAGTGTATCTAAATTTATTAGTCTATGACTTCCCTCCCCCAGACTGGCAATGCTCCTGTCCAAAGGTGCCTGCTTTACTACTTCATCCAGAATGCAGATACCCCAAGACAGGAACTGTGTTACTCGCTGGCTCACCACTGTCACCAGGTGAAATAAGAGGGAAAAAAATGTAGAAACACACCACTAAGAGCCCATTCACACAGGGACGACTTTGGATCCGACTTCAAGTTGCCTCAAGTCGCGCTGCATGAGAAAATCAATGTAAGTGAATAGACCAATCTTAATGCACACTACTGCAGTCACTCCGACTTCAGAAAAGGTTCCTGTACTACTTCAATCCGATTTCTAGGCGACTTGTAGGCAACTTGTACCCATTGATTTCAATGGAAGTTGCCTTTAGAAGTCTGATCACTGTCTTAACAGAAGCAACAATACAGGAAGAGAACATACATTTCTCAGGCAAACCCCTCCCTCCCCCTCCCTCCAACAGAGCTGATTGTTGTTTGATTGGCCACTGGAAAGTCTCCTGTCCTGGAGGCAACTTGAAGTTGCCTTCTAAGTTGCCTCAGGTTACGCTGTGTTTAATGCTCAAGTCGTGTCCAAGTTGCCTCCCAAAGTCGTGCTGAAAGTCGTGTTGCCCCTGTGTGAATGGAGTCTTAAGCGGCAATATATTACATTGTTGTTTTTGGGTTTTAATACAACTTTAGGCGGGATCTCTCTAGAAGCTGGAGATCCCTGTAGTAGATATGGCTACTCCAGTGATTCCCACTAGCTTCTGGGACACATGCCGAGCAGATGACCTCCTGTGTTCAGAATCTAGAAGGGCAGACTCTTGACACAGGACCCAAAAGATAGTAGAGATCACTGGAGTAGCAGTGTTTATGACAGTGATTTCCAGCTTCTAGAAGGATTCTACAGGTATAGTATATGCATAGTTACATAGTTGGTCCAAGCTTGACCATCATAACTATGTAAAAAATGCCATACCTGGAATTCTTCTTTAATTACAGAAATTATAATACAAAGAGACCATAAACTCTGTCCTCTTTAACCGCTTACCGACTGCTGCATGATGATATGCGTCGACAGAATGGCACGGGCAGGCAAATGGGCATCTGCTGCGTACCTCGGGAGTGTACTCGTGGATCCCGCGAACTCGGGACCTAATATAAAGATGCTTCTGTGGCATCTGAAAGCAGCATCCATCTGTGGATAGAAACGTTATCTTCTGTGAGTTGTAAGAGTCATCAAGAAGTGTAACTGTACCAAGACGTACTAGCAGGGCTTTTTTCAGCAGCATGGTGGAACAGAGCTCCGCCACCTGCGGCTCCCCTCTCACTACTGTCACTTGTAAACACAGAACGTGCAGTGTGGAATGGGGCATTACATGGTAAACTGCACTGTGATCCCCATGTGTGCCTAGGTGCACAGAAGCCAACCAATGATCTTTCTGCAAGTGTCAGGTGGGAGACTGATTTGATGAGGTCGGCCTCTCTTATATCTCCTGTCCTGGCTCCGCTGAAGGTGAGACAGAGGAAGCCGAAGGACAAGAGGGACACAAGTGCCTGGAGCAGGAGGTCCCGGGAGAACAGCTTGGTAGGGTTCAGAGGACTGAAGCAGACTATGATGAGCTGTGCAGAACCAGGTAACAGCCAGGCAGGTAACCAAGGATTAACAGCAACCAGGAACATGGACAGGAGCAAGGTCTCAGGGATAGCCAGGTTTGTCAGCAAGCGGGCAGTGAGGTACAAAATCATAGACAGAGCCAGAGTCAGGGACGGAGCCGGGTCAGGGATGGGCATCAGTACAGGAACAGAACACAGAGCCAAGGTCAAGAGCAAGCCGGGTCAGAATACTGGGAAGACACACAGGATCAGATCAGGATTCAGGAACACAGCTGAAGATCAGTCAGCAGAGCACAAGA
Organism: Rana kukunoris; assembly: GCA_029574335.1. Taxonomy (NCBI): domain Eukaryota; kingdom Metazoa; phylum Chordata; class Amphibia; order Anura; family Ranidae; genus Rana; species Rana kukunoris. The sequence continues at coordinate 59,030,865 of CM056056.1, forward strand.
GCCCAGACTCCCTTTAAATAGGCTGTCAGGTGCCAAACGTGATTAGGCTCGTACGTGCGCGCATGCGTGCCATTCTATTGCAAAGGTTATGCGCTTGCGCACGTCTGTGTGCAAAACGTCTCACAGGGGTTCCCTGACATTGCCCCCCCCCCTTAGGGGCAGCCTCCGGATGCCCACAAGAGACCGTTTTTCAGGATGAAGCTGGAGGTATGCCTGTATTAACCGGGGAGCATGAACATTGGAGGCTGGTTCCCAGGAGTTATCCTCAGGGCCATAACCTTTCCATTTAATGAGGAACTGAGTCCGACCTCCCCTCTTCCTACAGTCTAGAACAGTCTCAACCTCGTATTCTTCACTTCCTTTAATCAGAAGTGGGGCAGGGGCTTCGGTGCCACGATTTGGGAAGGGGTTAGAGACCGTAGGTTTGAGCAGCGAAATGTGGAACACAGGATGAATCTTTAAACTGTTTGGCAAGGATAATTCAAAAGCCACAGAATTGATCCTTTTTTTATTGAAAAAGGACCCAAAAATTTGGGGCCAAGTTTCTTTGAAGGGCATCTCAGCTTTAGGTTAGCTGTGGACAGAAAAACCCTGTCTCCTGGCTTCAAGTTCAGGTTCCCTCTTCTCTTCCTATCAAAAAACTTCTTGTTAGCCGCCTGTGATTTTAGGATCGTCTCTCGCAAGAGTTGATTATTGGTGGTAAAAAAGTCCAGTCTCTCTTGCACAGCTGGTACAGAAGATTCCGTGGGTACATCAGGTAGAAAGGAAGGGTGATACCCATAATTAACATAGAAGGGTGACTGTTTGATAGCAGAATGAACAGAATTATTATACGCAAATTCTGCCAAGGGGAGTAGGGACACCCAATCATCCTGAGAGAAGGATAAGAAGCATCTCAAGTATTGCTCCAGGGACTGATTAGTCCTTTCTGTCTGACCATTGGTCTGCGGGTGATAAGCAGATGAAAGAAATAGTTCAATCCCTAAGGCTTTACATAGGGCCCTCCAAAATTTGGAGGTGAACTGTACCCCACGATCTGAGGTTATGCTTGCTGGAATGCCATGCAGTCTCACAATCTCCTTAATAAATACAGAAGCGGTTTCAGAGGCAGTTCCTTTCAGAGGTACAAAATGGGCCATCTTTGAAAAACGATCCACTATAACAAAGATGGTGGTGAATCCTTCAGATGGGGGGAGTTACACAATAAAATCCAAGGAAACTATGTTCCAAGGTTTATCAGGTACAGGAAGAGATTCTAACAACCCCCAGGTCTTGGCACGATCAGATTTGTTTCTGAGACATACGGAGCAGGACCTTACATAATCTCTACAATCTTTTAATAAATCAGGCCACCAAAAGGAACAGGACACTAGGTCAGAGGTCTTGTGAATTCCAAAGTGTCCGGCAAGTGGATAGTCATGGCATTTCTTGAGGATGTGAACTCTAAACTGCTCAGGAATAAAAATTTGCTCCTTATGGAAGAAGAGCACATCCTTTGGTCGAAGATGCAGATCCAGAGGAGGAGGGTGATTAGCAACTGCCTCCTTAATTTGGGACATCACATCTGCCTGCAGGAGTAGAAAGTTTTTGGCAGGTAAAATAGTGTCAGGTTCAGGAGGTGGGGCCGACTCAGTGAACATGCGCGAGAGCGAATCAGGTTTACCGTTCTTGGATCCGGGGCGGAAAGTAAGATGAAAAGTGAACCGTGAAAAGAATAGTGCCCATCTGGCCTGTCAGGGTCTTAGGCGTTTGGCAGTTCTTAAATATTCCAAGTTTTTATGATCTGTAAAAATAAAGATAGGATGCGCAGCCCCTTCCAACAGATAGCGCCATTCCTCTAGGGCGGCTTTGATGGCTAATTGTTCACGATCCCCCACGTCATAATTCTTTTCAGAAGAGTTCAGTTTCCTAGAGAAGAAGGCAATCGGATGGAGTAAAGCTTTAGCCCCCTGTCTTTGGGATAGTATAGCCCCAACTGCCGTTTCAGAGGTGTCTACCTCGAGCACGTAGGGCAAAGCAGGGTCAGGGTGTCTCAGAATGGGGGCAGAAGTGAACAAGGTCTTTAACTTTTCAAAGGCATCCTGTGCCTCGGAAGTCCATTTGAAAGAAGTATGTTGTTTAGTCAACTGGGTGACAGGAGCAATGATACCGGAAACGTTTTTAATACATTTTCTATAAAAATTGGCAAAGCCTACAAAACGTTGAATGGCTTTCTTGTCTTCAGGAGCAGGCCAATCAAGCACAGCAGCAACCTTTTGCGGATCCATAGAGATGCCTTCTGCAGAAATAACAAGGCCCAAGAATTGGATACAAGGTCTGTCAAAGTCGCATTTTTCGGCTTTAGTGTAAAGATGGTGTTGTCGCAGTCTTTCAAGTACTTTCTTTACATGACACCTGTGAAGATCAAGAGAACTGGAGAATATAAGAATATCGTCCAGGTAGACGATAATGAACAAATCTAAGTAGTCCCGGAAGATGTCATTCACCAGATGTTGGAATGTGGCAGGGCCATTGCAGAGGCCAAATGGCATGACAAGGTATTCATAGGGCCAGATTCAGGTAGATGGGAGCATCTTTGCTCTGGAGTAACGCTTCTCATTTACGTTACGCTGCCGAAATTTTAGGAGCAAGTGCTGTTATTCATGAAGCACTTGCTCCTAAAGTTGCGGCAGCGCATCGCAAATGAGCCGGCGGAATTCAAATTGGGCGGGTACGGGGCGTGTATTATTTAAACTAAGCGCGATCCCGCGGCGAACGTACTGCGCATGCGTCGAGTGTCAATGCATCCCAGTGCGCATGCTCCAAATTCTGTCAGTGAACGTCAATGACGTCACATCCCCATTCATGAAAGTTTTCCGCAAGTGACGCGATTATTTTTTTTCCGACGCGATGACGACGCCTATACTTAACATAGGATACTCCACTAGGGGGCTGCTTTATCTTTACGCCGCGTATCGCTTACGGAAACGTCGGAAAGTCACTGCGTCGCGCCCGAATACGATCGTGAATTGCCGATTCCCGCTGATTAACATATTTTTTCAGTGTAAATCAGCGGGAACGCCCCCGGCGCCATTTTTAAATTAAAGTTGCGATGCGATGGCGAAATTCAATTGCGCCGATCGCATCGGAACACCAACCCGGCGTTTCTTGTTTTCTGGTTACAGAAAACAGAAACGCCGGCTTAAAGTGACAGTTAGGCTGGAGTATCACAGATACTCCAGCCTAACTCTACCTGAATCTGGCCCATAGTGTCCAAAGCGTGTTCGAAATGCAGTTTTCCATTCGTCCCCGTTACGAATTCTGACTAAGTTGTATGCACCCCTCAGATCTAGTTTAGAAAACACTTGTGCCCCTCGCAATCTTTGGAAAAGTTCTGGAATCAGGGGAAGTGGGTACCGATTCTTAACCGTTATCTTGTTAAGATCTCGACAATCCACACAGGGTCTGAGGGTGTGATCCTTCTTTTCGACAAAGAAGATGCCTGCCCCTGCAGGAGATGTGAAATGTCGGATGAAGCCCTTCTCCAAATTTTCGTCAATGTAGTGATGGAGGGCTTCTAATTCTGGATCAGAAAGAGGATAGATGCGGCCAAACGGAATCTCAGCTCCGGGCAACAGTTCTATGGGGCAGTCATAGGCCCGGTGAGGAGGTAGAGAGTCTGCATTCTTCTTGTTAAAGACATCGAGAAATTTGTGATAGACTGCAGGAACAAGTTTTGAGGTTTCTGGATCAGACTGGATGGCCAGGAGGGGTGTAGTGGTGCGTACTTCGTGTGAAATACAGTGTGCCAGGCAGTACGGTGAAGAGAACAGAACCTCCCCTGTGAGCCAATTAATGCTGGGATTATGTGCCTTCAGCCAGGGCATGCCCAAGATGATGGGGAACAAGGGTGATGAGATGACATCTAGACGTAGGAACTCTTGATGACTGGTAGAAGACAGGCAGAGGATGGGGACCGTTTCCTGTGTTACTGGGCCAGACTTGATACCAGAGCCATCAGCAAGGTGTACCACGAACCCTTGCTTCTTGGTACAAAGAGGGAGATTGTGCCGAGCTGCGAAACTAGAGTCCACAAAGCAGCTGCAGGCACCAGAGTCTATGATTGCAGAAACAGAAATGACAGCAAGCTGTAGATGGAAAGGAAGGGTTAAGTGAACCCGGTCAGGTCCGGGTGGATGCATCGTGTGGATCCAATTGATAGGGGACTTGTGTGGCCGTACAGGACAGCTGTGCAGATAGTGACCGGCGTCACCACAGTAGAGGCAAAGGTCAGAGTGCTGGCGACGAAGGCGTTCGGCTGCGGACAGAGGGGACCTCAAAAAACTTTTCCGAGAAGGAGCTTGGGGTGAGTTAGTTGTGTCACTGGAGAGACAGGTAATGGCATTCTTGGATCTGCGATGAGGAAAGTCTCTGTGGGTTTTCTCAGACTGGCGTTCCCGTAACCGTCGGTCAATCAAAATGACAAGGTTAATCAGGTCCTCCAAAACGGTGGATACTTCCACTCTGGCAAGTTCATCGTTAATAGCATCAGATAAACCAAGAGAAAACTGGTGATGAAGGGCTGATTGGTTCCACTCAGTATCAGTACTCCAGAGGCGAAAGTCTGTTACATAATCCTCCACAGGTCTCTGACCCTGTTGTAGTTCTTGTTCGGCAGTCTGCCTACAAAAGGGGTCAGCGTACAGCTGAGACATGGCAGAGAAAAAAGAGTCCATAGAGGCTAGGGCTGGATCAAGCTGCTCACGAAGCTGAAAGGCCCAGGATTGGGGCTCATCCAGAAGGAGGGAGATAACAAATCCCACCCTGACATCTTGCGTGGAGAAAGTTCTTGGGAGGAGATAAAAATAAAGTTTGCATGAATTACGAAAATTACGAAATTTCCTGCGATCTCCAGAAAAGCGTTCGGTGATAGGCACTCGGGGTTCAGGGATAGGGTAGGTTCCACTGGATATGTAGGCCTCCGTCTGAGTAGCAACATCTGTAGCAGCAGAAGAACCTAAAAGTGACAAAGTCTCTGCGTTGGTTGGTAGCCATTTTCCATGCGACTTAGATCTGCTTGCAACTTTTGCACGATGTGCGTTAGTGCAGAGATTGATTGCAAAAAGTCCTTGGGCGGAGAGGCCTCCCTTTCAGACTCCATTATTGTCTGACTGATACTGTCAGGGATCAGGTGGGAGACTGATTTGATGAGGTCGGCCTCTCTTATATCTCCTGTCCTGGCTCCGCTGAGAGTGAGACAGAGGAAGCCGAAGGACAAGAGGGACACGAGTGCCTGGAGCAGGAGGTCCCGGGAGAACAGCTTGGTAGGGTTCAGAGGACTGAAGCAGACTATGATGAGCTGTGCAGAACCAGGTAACAGCCAGGCAGGTAACCAAGGATTAACAGCAACCAGGAACATGGACAGGAGCAAGGTCTCAGGGATAGCCAGGTTTGTCAGCAAGCGGGCAGTGAGGTACAAAATCATAGACAGAGCCAGAGTCAGGGACGGAGCCGGGTCAGGGATGGGCATCAGTACAAGAACAGAACACAGAGCCAAGGTCAAGAGCAAGCCGAGTCAGAATACTGGGAAGACACACAGGATCAGATCATGATTCAGGAACACAGCTGAAGATCAGTCAGCAAAGCACAAGAGCCCAGACTCCCTTTAAATAGGCTGTCAGGTGCCAAACGTGATTAGGCTCGTACGTGCACGCATGCGTGCCATTCTATTGCAAAGGTTATGCGCTTGCACACGTCTGTGTGCAAAACGTCTCACAGGGGTTCCCTGACAGCAAGTGAGAGGGAGAAGAGTTGACACCTACACTGCTTGGAGGTACTAGAGTTGAGCCGGGTAGATGTATGTAGCGCCCCCTCAGAACTCTGCACTCGGTACGTAGCACTACCCTGAACTCTGCACTATGGACATAGTGCACCTCTGAACTCTGCACTATGTATGTAGTGCACCCCTGAACACTGCACATAACACACTCCTGGTATTTATTGCCCCTTTAATATGCTCCCATAGTTAGCGCAATTTGGCCATACCCATCGTTCAATGTGGTTCGTCGGGGGGTATGGTTGAGTTCCTGCACCCATTCTCTGAGTAAAAGAGTTTAGTCGCGTTTGACGTCTGAAAAGTGGAAATCTTCTGCGTCTGAACCCATTTTTTTGCTTTCAAGGAAACGCTGTTTAAACGCTACTGCCTAAAAACATCAATAAACAAGACTGTGTAAATGGTCACATAGGATAACATTGAATGAGTTCAGGGGCACTTGAAAAAGGCGTCCAACTGCCTCTGAACGTACGTTTAGCAGTGTCCCGTGTACATGGGGCCTTAGACTTTTTTTCAACCCAGTTTAAAAGACATTCCTATGCTTAGACGCAGAGCCTTTCAAGATCCAAACTGCTCCACAGGGACCCCCTTTTGGGATCTTTCTTGAAGTCTTTCCAACTGAGCCTAGCCCTTTTGATTTTTCCCCTGGTGTCCTGTAGCCTGGTTTGAGGGCTCCCACATCCTCCACGGTGGGTCGTCCTCCCTTGGGCCTCCATTGGTTTTGTTTTTAGGTTATATGATAATCATCTTTTAATCTTCATGTATATACATAGTTACATATAGTTACATAGTTAGTCAGGTTGAAAAAAGACACAAGTCCATCCAGTTCAACCATAAAAATAAATAAAAATAAAACAAAGTAAAACACAGTACATCCTCCCATACACCCAACTCCATACCCACAGTTGATCCAGAGGAAGGCAAAAAACCCCAGCAGAGCGATGATCCAATTTGCTACCGGAGGGGAAAAAATTCCTTCCTGATCCCCCGAAAGGCAATCGGATTTACCCCGGATCAACTTTACCTACAAAACTTAGTACTCAGTTATATTATGTGCATTTAGGAAAGAATCCAGGCCTCTCTTAAAGCAATCTACTGAGCTGGCCAGAACCACCTCTGGAGGGAGTCTGTTCCACATTTTCACAGCTCTTACTGTGAAGAAACCTTTCCGTATTTGGAGGTGAAATCTCTTTTCCTCCAGACGTAAAGAGTGCCCCCTTGTCCTCAGTGTTGACCTTAAAGTGAATAACTCAACACCAAGTTCACTATATGGACCTCTTATGTATTTGTACATGTTGATCATATCCCCCCTTATTCTCCTCTTCTCAAGAGTGAATAAATTCAGTTCCTCTAATCTTTCCTCATAGCTGAGCTCCTCCATGCCTCTTATCAGTTTGGTTGCCCTTCTCTGCACTTTCTCCAGTTCTCCGATATCCTTTTTGAGAACTGGTGCCCAAAACTGGACTGCATATTCCAGATGAGGTCTTACTAATGATTTGTACAGGGGCAAAATGATATCTCTATCTCTGGAGTCCATACCTCTCTTAATACAAGAAAGGACTTTGCTCGCTTTGGAAACCGCAGCTTGGCATTGCATGCCATTATTGAGCTTATGATCAACTAAAACACCCAGATCCTTCTCCACTACAGATCCCCCCAGTTGTACTCCCCCTAGCATGTATGATGCATGAATATTCTTAGCCCCCAAGTGCATAACTTTACATTTATCAACATTAAACCTCATCTGCCACTTAGTCGCCCAATTAGACAGAGCATTGAGGTCGGCTTGTAAATTGAAGACATCCTGCAAGGACATTATTCCACTACATAGCTTGGTGTCATCTGCAAAGACAGAAATGTTACTTTTGATCTCAGACCCAATATCATTTATAAATATATTGAAAAGTAAGGGACCCAACACTGAACCTTGGGGTACACCGCTGATAACCTTGGACCATTCAGAGTAAGAATCATCAACCACAACTCTCTGAATTCTGTCTTTCAGCCAGTTTTCTATCCATTTACAAACTGATATATCTAATCCTGTAGACCTTACCTTACACATGAGCCGTGTGTGGGGAACTGTATCGAACGCTTTTGCAAAATCCAAGTATACCACGTCCACTGCTACGCCTCTGTCCAGGGTTTTACTTACCTCTTCATAAAAAGAAATCAGGTTTGTCTGACAACTTCTGTCTTTCATGAATCCATGCTGTCTGCTGCTTAAATAGTTTGTTTCCAGCAAGAACTCATCCACGTGGTCTTTTATTAAACGTTCCAGTATCTTCCCAACTATAGAAGTTAAACTAACAGGTCTATAGTTACTAGGTAAAGACTTTGTTCCCTTTTTAAATATGGGCACCACATTGGCTTTATGCCAATCCAGTGATACTATTCCTGTCATTAATGAGTCCCTAAATATTAGATACAGTGGCTTTGAAATTTCAGAGCTCAATTCTTTTAGGATCCGTGGGTGGATGCCATCTGGTCCAGGTGCTTTATCCACCTTTATTCTGTCTAAATATTTCTGGACCATATCACTTTTGAGCCATTGTGGATTTGGGGCTGTGTCACTCCCACCCCCTATATCGACATGAGCTCCCCCATTCTCCATTGTATACACAGAGCTGAAGAAAGCATTTAATAAATTTGCCTTCTCTATGTCCTCAGTCACCCACTCTAGATTATTTTGTAAAGGGCCTACATGCTCAGACTTGACCTTTTTACTATTAATATATTTAAAGAATTTTTTGGGGTTTGTCCTACTATCTTTTGCAATCTGTCGTTCATTTTGAATTTTTGCATCCTTGATTTCCTTTTTACATATTCTATTATATTCTTTGTAACATTTAAACGACACTAGTGTTCCTTCATTTTTATATTTTTTAAAAGCTATTTCTTATTGTTTATAGCTTTTTTAACTTTGACCGTGAGCCACATAGGTTTTAACTTTAGCCTTTTAAACTTATTGCCCATGGGAATATACTTTGCAGTGAGGTTCCAAAGAGTCTTTTTGAAGAATTCCCATTTCTGTTCTGTGTTCATCGGTGCCAATATTCCCTCCCAGTCCAAGCCCTGGAGAGCAGTCCTCATGCTTTGAAAATTTGCTCTCTTGAAATTAAGTGTTTTTATCTTTCCTGTATGTATTTCTTGCTTATAGTTTACATTAAACGAAATCATGTTATGATCACTGCTACCCAGGTGTTCCTTTATCTGAACATTAGTAATGAGCTCTGCATGGTTTGAGATTACCAGGTCCAACAGAGCATCATTCCTAGTTTGGGCCTCAATAAACTGGACCATAAAATTGTCCTGCAATAGGTTTTTAAATTTTTGTCCTTTAACTGACCCAGAAATTCCATTATTCCAGTCAATTCTGGGTAGTTAAAATCCCCCATTATTATCACCGTCCCTGCCCTTGCAGCCCTTTCCATCTGTGCAAGGAGCCGAGTCTCCACCTCCTCATTAACATTGGGTGGTCTATAACAAACTCCAATGATTAGCTTTGAACTACGCACATCTGTATGCAGTTCCACCCATAATGCTTCAACTTCATCACACTCTCCATCAACCAGGTCCTCTTTCACGCTTGCTTTGAGGTCACTGCTCACATAGAGACAGACCCCTCCACCTTTCCTTTTTACCCTGTCTTTCCGAAAGAGAGCATAGCCAGGTATATTAATAGCCCAGTCATGTGAGGATTGAAGCCAAGTTTCAGCAATACCGATTACATCATAGCTCTCCTCATGCACCAGAGCTTCCAACTCACCTGTTTTGCTTGGAAGGCTTCTGGCATTGGTGAACAAACACTTAAATGTATTGTTACATTTTTCGCTGGCGTTTTTCATATGATTCATATAATTTTTAGTAGTGCAAATGGCACTATAATTTCCAATGGCTGTTTGCAACATGGGAACTTTCTTGTCACCTGCCATAACCCCACCTCCATCTATCCCCATTCCACTCTCCATTAATGTCTGACCCCTAACTGACCTGTGTGCCCGATGTAATTCACGTTCACCCTCCCCCTCAAGTCTAGTTTAAATACTCCTCCAGCATTCCCCTAAACCTCTCCCCCAGCACAGCAGACCCCCTTCCATTCAAGTGCAAACCATCTTTAGCATATAGGTTGCACCCCAATGAAAAGTCATCCCAGTGCTCTAGAAACCCAAATCCCTCCTTCCTACACCAGGTCTTTAGCCATGCATTCAGCTCTCTAATCTCCCCCTGCCTTTCCTGTGTTGCGCATGGCACAGGCAATATTTCAGAGAATATCACCTTGGAGGTCCTTCCCTTCATCTTGCAGCCTAGTTCTTTAAATTGATTCTTAAGGAGCCTCCACCTTCCATGTATACTGTCATTGGTTCCAACATGGACCAAGACAGCTGGGTCATGCCCAGCCCCTCCCAGTAATTTATCCACCCGGTCCACCACATGCCGAACCCTGGCACCAGGGAGACAGCAAACCATTCGGTTGAGGCGATCCTGGCGACAAATTATTCTATCAGTCCTTCTGATTATAGAATCCCCTATTACCACCAACTGTCTGGGCCTACCTGCACTCCCCTCACCACTTCTACTAGATGGGTTGCTCTCCCGGCTGTTAGGGGTAGCAGTAACATCTAGGGCTGCCACCTCTGTGTTAGCCACCTCCACATCTTCACCCAACTTGGCAAATTTGTTTTGATGCACAAACACAGGATTGGCCTTCCTTGTCTGCAAGCCCCTTCCACTCCCTCTAACTACATTAACCCATCTTCCTATCTGATAATCCTGACATGTATATGTGCAATAAATCTTCTGAGAAAGCGGCGAAACATGTGGAGCATTCAATGTACAGATAATGTAAATGATTTGGCTGTCACACTTTGATGTGACTACAGAACCAAGGAACGTTTGTTGATTAGCATTGAATTTTTAATACTCAATTGTCAAATGTGTATACATGTGTATTTTTAAAAATTAATAATTATTTTATCTACAACTGTTTACAAAAGTTGGTATATGGTACCATTAAACGACGAAGGTGCCATAAAACAAATCTTATTGATCTGGCACCCCCTTTTCAGAAGGCAGTATTGGCAGATCTGAAGACCTGAATGATGTGAATGTGTAGATTTGAACAACCAGAATAAAGATCTGAATGTGCCGCCACCTCTGAGCACAGGCATAAATATTCAGATGGCAGTTCATACAGAAAGAACACGCAAAAGGTATATTTAATCAATGTCAAGCTCACACAGTTCTACACCCACAAGCTAATGAATACCACTTCCTGGAAATTAAGTAGCAATTTTCATTAGAATTCATGAGTCTGATTGGAACATTCTCAAGGAATACCTAAAGCAAATGTTTTTAATCTTCTTTTATTGTTTAAGAAGAATAACAGTTGTAAGAGCTATTTGGAGAGTGATAATCAGACTCCCTAAATATTCATTTACACTTGTTTGTTACTAAACATTGAAAAATGGCTTTAATTATCTTGAATTAAATTATTTGACATTATGTTACAGGAGAGACAACAATGCAATTTCAAACCATTATGTGTTTATTGTCTCTATCCTCTGGTGGGTTATGTTTGTCTGTGCCTTGTATGGATAATATTGTCATCATGCAGTTACATTGCAGTTCATCTGAGTTATTATATAAAAGAAAGTTACTGTAGGTCTTCATATACTGGATAGTTACCGTATTTATCGGGGTATTGCGCGCTCCGGCATATAGCGTGCACCCCTAATGTGGACCTGTAAAAAAAAAACATTTTAGTACTTTTAGTACTTACAGTTTTGGTGGCTTGGGCGGCGTCCATCGGCGGCCTTGTCCGGTCCGGCGTCCGTCTTCGGCATCAGTGGTGTCCTCCCGGCTGCTCCAGCTCATGCCTCGAGTCGAATCCCTGCTTCCCGCGCTCAGTTTGAATGCCTCCGCTGACATATACCAAGTGCAGTACACTCGGGTACATTCGGCTAGGCTCGGCTTCGCTTGTGCTCACGCTCTGTGAAGTTTATGCGTGAGCACGAGTGAAGCCGAGACTGGCCTGAATGTACCCGAGTGTACTGCACTCGGTATATGTCGGCGACTCACTTCAAACTGAGCACGGGAAGCGGGTATCCGCGTATATCGCACACCCACGATTTTCCTCTTATTTTAAGGGAAAAAAAGTGTGCGGTATATGCCGATAAATACGGTACTTTAATACCTCCTGAATTCATTATAGTGGTATATATAAATGTGGATTGTAGTGGGCAATGCACAGAACCTTTAGGTACACACGATAGGTTAAACCGATGAGACCAGTCTGATGGACCGTTTTCATCGGACCAAACCTACCGTGTGTGGGCGCCATCGGTTAGTTATCCATCGGTTAAAAAAAATCCAACTTGTTTTAAATTTACCGATGGGTTCCTAACCGACAGGTCAAAATGACCATCGGTTAAAAATCCACGCATGCTCAGAATCAAGTCGACACATGCTTGGAAGCATTGAACTTAATTTTTTTCTGCACGTCGTTGTGTTTTACGTCACCGCGTTTTGACTCGATCGCTTTTTTAACCAATGGTGTGTAGGCGCGACAGACCATCAGTCAGCTTCATCGGTTAACTGATGGAAAATGTCCATCAGACTGTTCTCATGGGATGGACTAATCGTGTATACGCGGCATTACACTCATCTTGGATAGAAAGAAAAATGTTGTACATTTTATAGGCAAAAAGTGGATAAAATATTCTGAGACAACTGAGGTTTGTAGTTCTGCAAAAAACAACAGAGTTTAGAGAAATTTGGATTTGGGTTATGGGGCAGCACGATGGCTTTGTGGTTTACACTTCGGCCTTGCCTGGTTTGAATCCTGGCCAGAACTTTTATGGGTTTATTTACTAAACTAGAGTGCTAAATCTGGTGCAGCTCTGCATAGAAACCAATCAGCTTCCAGGTTTTATTGTCATAGCTTAATTGAAAAAACTGAAGTTAGAAGCTGATTGGCTATTTTACACTCTCCAGATTTAGTAAATCAACCCCTATTGAGTTTGAATGTTTTCTCCAGATATTCTGGTTTCCTCCCATAATTCAAAGACATATTGGCTGTAAGCTTCCTGAGGGCAGTGACTATTAGGCCACGTACACACGATCGGTCCAACCCGATGAGAATGGTCCGACGGACCATTTTCATCGGGTCACCGCCAAAGTGGCCTGATGGTCTGATGTGCGTACACACCATCAGTTCAAAAAACAATCGTGTCAGAACGCGGTGACGTAAAACACAACGACGTGCTGAAAAAACGAAGTTTAATGCTTCCAAGCATACGTCGACTTGATTCTGAGCATGCGCGGGTTTTTGAACCAATGCTTTTGCGTACTAACCATCGGTTTAGACCGATGGTCAGGCGTCCATCAGTCTGATTTTAAAGCAAGTTTTCAAACTTTGGTCTGAAGGACGACGGACCGTACACATGGTCGGTTTGGACCGATGAAACTGGACTTGAGTCCAATTTCATCGGTTTTGACCGATCATGTGTACGCGGCCTTAGACTACCTCTTTCAGCAACTGATGGCTGTGACTGTGAACAAAGAACTTAGAACGTGCAAGTCCCTGAGATATGAGATTTGATAATCAGGGAAAGGGGAGTTCCAGTACGGCACTTTTCAGTGCAGTATAACCCCCATCCCACCCCCAAGATACACTACCAGGTGGTGCCAGATGAGACTGTATCCTGGCAATTGCTAGTAACACAGGGAGCAGAGTGGTCATATGTACTCTGAGCACTAGAGAGAACCCTGCAGAGGAATGGCTTCAGGTGGCCACCTTAAGGAATCCTTTGCTTTTTAAAGACACATACAGGTAATTGCCCCTGAGATTTGGTGACCATTTTGAAGATGTAATATATACAGTAACATCATGTGATCCAGAATAGAGCATGCAGCGCCAGTCTAACCAAGGAGAGAGATAGATCCTCCCGAAATAGGGGTGCTGGCATACAGGCTCTATATTGCCCTGCCCACTGGGGCTTAGTCATAGAGGTATTTGCACCTTGGAAGTGCAGTTTTCTCCATGCAGATAAATATCATGTATTGTGTCACAATGGGGGCCATTCTTGAGAGAGCAGAGAGGCAATCAGTAAGTATGTAGGCTCAGTGAGAGGTCTATGCAGCTGCTCCTTTCCTGGCATTGCAGGGAGGTTGCCAGGAGGGGACAGGACTTCTGCGAGGTCCAATGGAAGTGGGGACAGGGTACCTGTGAAAAACAGGTACCAGCACGCCCCGAAAGGTGGAGGAGTAAAGGGGGAGGATGCAGATAAGCAGAAGTTCCACTTTTGGGTGGAACTCTGCTTTAACCTCCCTGGCGGTATGAGAATGTCAGATTTTAGGTGCTGAAAGTGGTACCATTATTTTGCATTGGAATTTGGCGTTTTATACTGTAGGCCTGTAATTCTTAGGAATAACTCACTTAAATCTGTCCAAACTAGAGTCTAGTAGACATCTCGGTGATGATAAAGTTTGAAACACAAAATCATAGATTATAATATAATAAATAATTATAACAAATAATAATGTAATTAGAATAAAGATTATTCAAAAATTTAATCAAATCAAATACACAGAAATTTGCTCAGTGTTTGATGACGAATTTCCCCACAAATCGCTATCGCCCAATTCTGCAAGTGAATCTAATCTAGCTGCTCTAAAACCACTTTTGACATAAAGTTGCTATGGACAATCTACAGTTTGCAGGCAGAAAGAACAGTTTTTATAATATAAAAGTGCATGCAGGACACTGGATAGACCACTAGGGACAAAGGGGATGTGTAATTATTTGATACAGTATACTGTAATCTGTAACCGAAGTTGCCAAAAGTAGTACAAAAAATCCTTTTGGTAATCGGTGTCGTACCGATTCAGATGGTGCCATTGCCGGCAATAGACCATCTGATTTGGCATGCGATTTGACATGTCAACTCGCATCAATGTGAACCTAGGCTTAAAGTGGAAGTAAACCTTTTAATTTGATAGTTACAGAAAACAGTTAACATTTCCGGCATGCTGGAAATGCTAGCTGTCACATTTGTTTGTGCTCTCAACCAAACTGCCAAACCATCCAATGGCTGGTTTCATAACAGGTCACATGTGCAGCATCATGGCAGTTGCAGATTAAACAGAGGTCAAGATGGCAGCTTCCTTGGCTGAAAACGATAGGAAGGTTTTCTTCCACTTTAACCACCATCATTTGACGGCGAGCGGGATACTCTATTGTTCTGACAGGACGTCATATGATGTCCTGTCATTTAAAGCCGCTAGGGGCGAGCGCGCGCACCCGTCGTGTCACTGAGAACATTGTGCACGTGCCCCCGCGATTGCCGAGTATCTGAGCTGGGACGTGGAGCTCTGTGTGTAAACAAAGAGCTCCACGTCCTGTCAGGGAGAGAGGAGACCGATCTGTGTCCCTTGTACATAGGGACACAATCGGTCACCTCCCCCAGTCACCCCCCCTCCCCCCACAGTTAGAACACAAACTAGGCTACACATTTTACCCCTTCCCTGCCCCCTAGTGGTTAACCCCTTCCCTGCCAGTTATATTTATACAGTTATCAATGCATATTTATAACATTGTTCACTGTATAAATGTGAATGGTCCCAAAAATGTGTCAAAAGTGTCCGATGTGTCCGCTATAATGTTGAAGTCCTTTTGTCTAGTAACAAAAAAAAAATAATAAAAAAAAATCATAATTATATCCCCTATTTTGTAGGCAATATAACTGTTGTGCAAAACAGTCACTATACGGTTATTGCGATTTTATTTTATTTTTTTTACCAAAAATATGTAGAAGAATATGTATCGCCCTAAACTGAGATAATTTTTTTTTTTTTTTTTTTATGGGATATTTATTATAGCAAAAAGCAAAAAATATTGTGTCTTTTTTCAAAATTGTCGCATTTTTTTGTTTATAGCGCAAAAAATAAAAAACGCACGGGGCGATCAAATACCACCAAAAGAAAGCTCTATTTGTGGGGAAAAAAAGGACGTCAATTTTGTTTGGAAGCCACGTCGCACGACCGCGCAATTGTCAGTTAAAGCAACGCAGTGCCGGAAGCTAAAATTGTGTCTGGGCAGGAAGGGGGTGAAGGTGCACAGTAGGCAAGTGGTTAAGGTAAGTAAAGCTCCGCTATCTGTTCTGCCCACCCCTTCAACACCCCTTCGTCCCAAAACAAAAGGCAGTATACAAAGATAACCAAAACTGCAAATACTGTAGGTAACCCATCAGTTCAGAGTTATATTAAATGCCCTAACCATTTCCTTTCACGTCAGATGCGCATAGGGATGTGTAGTAGGTGTTAATGTATCTACATGTGTTCTAACCATGAACAGTTGCAAGAAAAAGTATGTGAACCCCTTTTGGAATTATATGGATTTCTGCACAAATTGGTCATAAAATGTGATCTGTTCTTCATCTAAGTCACAACAATAGACATTCACAGTCTGCTTAAACTAATAATACACAAAGAATTAAATGTTACCATGTTTTTATTGAACACGCCATGTAAACATTCACAGTGCAGGTGGAAAAAGTATGTGAACCCTTGGATTTAATAACTGGTTGGACCTCCTTTGGCAGCAATAACTTCAACCAAACGTTTCCTGTAGTTGCAGATCAGACGTGCACAACGGTCAGGAGTAATTCTTGACCATTCCTCTTTGCAGAACTGTTTCAGTTCAGCAATATTCTTGGGATGTCTGGTGTGAATCGCTTTATAGAGGTCATGCCACAGCATCTCAATCGGGTTGAGGTCTGACTGGGCCACTCCAAAAGTGTAAGTGTCTGATTGTCCGTCGGACACAAAAAAGGTGATGGCAGAGGTGATCAGATACCACCAAAAGAAAGCTCTATTTGTGGGGAAAAATGACATAAATTGAATATGGGTACAGTGATGCACGATCAAGCAATTGTCAGTTAAAGTAATGCAGTGCCGTATCACAAAAAATGGCCCGGTCATGGAGGGGGGTAAATCTGTTCATTTACAGCATTTTTTTCACACCTGCTTAAAAATTTGCACAGTAGTGGATAGATAGATAGATAGATAGATAGATAGATAGATAGATAGATAGATAGATAGATAGATAGATAGATAGCCAATTCCAACGCACAAAAATTCTACGCATGCTCGGGAATCAATTTGACGCATGCTCGTAATCATTGAAGTACATTTTTCTTGGCTCGTCGTAGTGTTGTATGTGACCGCATTCTTGACGTTTGGAATTATCGACAACATTTGTGTGACTGTGTGAATGCGAACAACCCCTCAGAAAGAAATCCTCGGATTTGATGTCGAAATTGGCCAATCCTGTGTACATAACTGTCAGAGGTGTTTGGAGGCATAAGACCCCTTTCACACTGGAGGCATTTTTCAGGTGCTAAAGGGCTAAAAACAGCGCCTGTAAAGCACCTGTAAAATTCCTCCCCTCTTTGGCTGCTAGCGAGGGTTAAAAGCGCCCCACCAGCGGCCTGAAACGACGGAAAAATCGATACTAAAACTAAAACTTTACCGCTAATGCGGCCGCGCTGTGTGTGTGAAAGGGGTCTATAAGTGTTTAGGGGCAGTAGAAAAAAATTAAAGTCTGTGCGTCCGGGAGCAGAGGCTGTAAAAACACATCTAACCGATGTAACAAGCTGTTGGCTGCATTTAGCTGCATTTGGCGATTTTAGGCTTTTTTATATTATAGGGAGTGTTTTTAGCACGGAAAAACACCCATAAACGCTATTCCTGGCAGCAGCACTGGTGTTTTTTAAACATCCTGTGTGCATGAGGCCTTATGCCTCCTACACACGATCGGTTTTCCCAGCTGTCAAAAGTCTGCTGGGAAAACCGAGAACCTGCTCAGTTGCTTTTCACACGGCCGGTTTTCCCGACAGTAAAACTGCCATGACAGCTTTGGTCGGGAATTCCGGCCGTGTGTATGTTCCACTGCAGTGTTTCCCATAGGATAACGACAGAGCAAAAAAACGCTGAGAATCGCGGCGGGGAAAAAAGAAAACAAGTTCTCATTTTTTTGCTCGCAGTTTTCCTGACGGGAAAACTGCTATGGAGCGCACACATGGCCAGTTCTCTTGACCAAAAGCAAACATGGCAGTTTTCCCGTCAGGAAAACCGATCATGTGTACGAGGCATTCGACATATTGCATCAGATAATAAGGAAGTTAATTCATCAAAATTAAAATATTAAATGTGAGATAAATACCATAAAAAAATTAGATAAATCATCAAAGTCACACACATATTTGTTATTTATCACGTGGCAGTAGGCAGACGGTATTCTAGCAATGTACAAAATAACATTTAGGCCCCTTTCACACTGAGGTGTATTTCAGGCTTTTTAGCGCTAAAAATGGCGCATAAATAACGCCTGAAATAATCCTGCCCCAGCATTCTCAGAGGGCTTTCACACTGAGGCGATGCGCTGGTGGGAGGAAAAAACAATCTCCTGCAAGCAGCATCTTTGGAGCGGTAAAGGAGCAGTGTGTATAGCGCTCCTTTACCGCTCCTTCCCATTGAAATCAATGGGACACCGCGGCAATACCATCCGCAAACCACGGCAATACCATCCGCAAACCAGTGGCCAAATATCGCGGTTAATATGATGTTATAGCGGCGTTAAAAATCGCGCCGCTATACCGCCACCGCACCTCCCGCGCCCAGTGTGAAAGGGGCCTAAGGGGTACTCCGCACTGGCCAGTAGGTTTAGTTGTACAGAGCCAAGGTATTCTTTCTTTCTTTCTTTCTTTCTTTCTTTATTAACATCAAATATAATGAACCAGAACCAGTTAATGCCTAAAGGACATTTCTAACTACTTCAGACCCGGGCCATTGTAAAAAGACAGCTCTACAATACCGGAAGGCCGTCTTTTTATGGTTGGGTCCTCCAGCCACTGGGGGGCGCACACGCGTACCCGGCGCATCACTGAGATGCCGATGTGCGTGCCAGGTACATGCGATTGGCAGTGACATAGCAGGGAAGTGGATCTGTATACAAACACAGAGATCCATGTCCTGTCAGGGAGAGGAGACCGATGCTGTGTCCCTTGTACATAGGAAGGGACACAGATTGGTCACCTCCCCCAGTCAGTCCCCTTCCCCCACAGTAAGAATTACTCCCAGGGTACACATTTAAGCCCTTCATCGCCCCCTAGTGTTAATCCCTTCCCTGCCAGTCACATTTATACAGTAATCACTGCATACTGATAGCACTGAATGGTCCCAAAAATGTGTCAAAAGTGTCTGATTTGCCTGCCGCAATATCGCAGTCCTGACAAAAATCGCAGATAACCGTCATAACTAGTAAAAAATAAAAATAACAAAAACCAAATGTCAGAATTCTATCCCCTATTTTGTAGCCGCTATAACTTTTGCGCAAACCAATCACTATACGTTTATTGCGATTTTTTGTTTACCAAAAATATGTAGAAGAATACATATCGGCTTAAACTGAGAATTTTTTTTTTATTATAGCAACAAGTAAAAAATATTGTGTTTTTTTCTAAATTTTCGCTCTTTTTTGTTTATAGCGCAAAAAATAAAAACCGCAGAGGTGATCAAATACCACCAAAAGAAAGCTATTTGTGGGAAAAAAAGGACGTAGGTTTTCATTCAAAGCGTGACAGTGCAGAAAGCTGAAATTTCGACTGGGCAGGAAGGGGGTATATGTGCCCAGTAAGCAAGGCAAGACTTAACTTGCGTGTCTATAAATGTATTCTGTCACACTTAATATAAAAAATTATTTTGCCAATCATCATGCTTGGATACTTCCTCTTTAATGTGTATAAGTGATTGGTTGTGAAATTGTCTAGAATTGACATTCTTGCATATGACATCCCTTGACTTGTCCGGTAATTGATGAACTATGTCTAGCTCTGGATATTGCTGCCGGCTACATACATCTGAATTTAAAGCGCTTTCCTTCTTTCAGCTCCATTCTAAAAGAAAAACGTACTTCTTTTCCATAGTCCATCAAGCTACATGAAAGCTTATGTTTGCACAATCAACATTCAGGCCAAACAGAGCTTGCTTTTGTATTTATTTTTAATTTTAGGTTTATCCTAAGTGAGATGGAGATAAACAAAAGCAGTTTAAAAAATAATGACCATTAAAAATGCACATTTGAAAATGTATGCTTTATATCCATAAATTTATGATTTTTAAAAATGTGCGGTTTCATTAAGTAAATAAAATATAGAGACTTAAATGTAGAATCTGGTCATAGTGGAACATAAAATCTTAGGAGGCCTACAGGGAGTACCTTAAAGTTTTACCAGGCCCGTCGCTACAGGACAGGCAAAACAAACAATTGCTTGGGGCCCCGAGCTAGCCTGGGGCCCCCAACTTCCCCTTCCCAGGCTGTAGCGTGGCCAAGCTCATTTTCCTTCCTCCTGGAGTCCTGTCAGTCTGTCCGGGTACCGCACGTGGTACAGGAGATTCAGTTTCCTGTTCCCGGCCGAACTGACAGGAAGTGCACACCGAGTGCTCACTTCCTTTCAGTCCGGCCAGGAACACAGGAAACTGAATCTCCTGTACTGCACATACCCGGCCCGGACGGGACATTCTTCTCACTGATCACAAATGTAAGGGACATTCTTCCCACTGATCACCAATGTAAGGGACATTCTTGTCACTGATCACAAATGTAAGGGGCATTCTTCTCACTGATCACCAATGTAAGGAACATTCTCCCCACAGATCACCAATGTAAGGGACATTCTTCCCACTGATCACCAATGTAAGGAATAGGGATGAGCTTCGCGTTCGATGCGAACACATGTTCGCATCGAACATTGCCTGTTCGATCGTTCTTCGAAAACTAACAAAACGGGTCGTTCGCGCCAAATTCGAATGACGCGCAACGGCCCATAATTCACTGCGGCGTTGCGCGCTGATAATTGGCCAAGCATGCACCATGACCCCGCATGCTTGGCCAATCACAGCGCCCAAAAAACGAAAAGACCTAATTGGCCAAAGCCTGGGTGCTTTGGCCAATTAGGGCTCAGGGCTTTAGCACACGCCCCACACTATAAAAGGCCGCCTCACGGGCGGCCTCGTGTAGTGTGTTCCGGCTTGCTTTCAGAGAAGTGAGTTAGAGAGAGATAGATAGATAGAGACACAGGGGTAGATTCATGTAGCACTTACGCCGGCGTTTTTAGAGATGCGTGGCGTAAGTGTTACTTTGCGCCATCGGATCCATACGCCGTACCTACTATACCAGATCCGCCTTCAAATAGGCTTCTTCTTACCGGCGTAACTTTTCCACGCCGGCGTGGCTTTGGCGCATCTTTACGCGGGACAGATCAACCGTTCCCATGGATTATGTATTCAAATATGCAAATGAGGGAGAACCGTACGTTTGTCCGGCGCAGGCGTTACCCGGTTCGCGTAACTGCAATTTCCTGCGGAAAGTTACCCCTCATAAAGCAGGGGGAACTTTGCACCGGAGTTGAACAGATCAGCTGGAGAGCAGCTAAAGCAACACTGTTACAGACGAATTGAGCAACAACACTTGCTGGACAACACATCTGTCTGCCAACATGCCAGGGGCAGCCGTGCTCATAGCCCTACTGCGTCGACGGGCACGTAGGAGGGCACGGGAGAGGATATTCCGCACGCGCATTGACGTCTTTGGCATGAGTGATTGGGAGGTGTTTCGCCTATTTAGATTCAGCCCTGAAGCCATCCTGGAATTAGCCACAACCCTGCAGGAGGACATCACCAGCCTAACACACCGCTCACATGCAGTGCAGCCACTGGTCAAGGTCCTGGCAACACTCCATTTCCTTGCCAGTGGATCTTTTCAAAGAACAAGTGGAGTGGTGGCTGGGATGTCACAATCCACCATGAGCAGATGCGTGCACCAGGTTGTCCCTGCAATCCTCAGACGCATGGCCAACCAAATCATCAAACCAACCACTGAGGAGCTGCGGCAGAAGGCAATGACAGATTTCTACAGAATTGCCAGATTTCCACGCACTGTGGGGGCCATTGATTGCACACATGTGGCACTACGGCCCCCCCCGGGACACAGAGCACATATACTGCAATCGGAAGCACTGGCATTCCATCAATGTACAGGTGATAGTTGATGCCCAAGGCCTAATATGGCACGTCCGCGACAAGGACCCCGGGGCCAGCCACGACAGCTACATATACCGTCAAAGCACCATCTCAACAGAATTTGAACAGAACGTGTATGGGGACAGCTGGCTGGTTGGTGAGTGACATGGGTGGCAGACATGACTGCCCCCCCCCCCCATGATGCACACATCAAAAGGAGCACATGCCTGACTAACATCCTCCTGTCTTTTCCTTACCAGGTGACGCGGCATACGCACTTGGACCCCATCTCATGACTCCATTCTGGGATCCCCAAACCAGAGGAGAGGAAAGATACAATGAAGCACACATAAAAACCTGTGCAGTGGTGGAGCGCACCTTTGGCCTCCTAAAGTCACGTTTCCGATGCCTGGATAAGTCTGGGGGTACCCTGTTGTATTCCCCAAACTTTGTGTGCCAGATCATTGGGGCATGTTGCATTCTGCACAACTTTGCCGTGAGAAAGAGCCTGGAGATTGACTTACGTGATGACCTGACCCCCGAACCACACAGTCCCCCCCTGCCCGAGGGTCCTCCGTCTGCTGAGGGAAGAGCAGTCAGGACGGTCCTTGTGGTAGGCTACTTTTCACTTTTCATTACCTGAGTATCAAAGAAAAATTAGCAAAAATCAACGGCCCTGTCGTGGGCTCCGTCTTGTCCCTAGGCTCCTGGGGCGCAGTTGCCTGGGGCGAGCCTCAGGTGGGGGGGGCTGGGGGGGCTGGTGGTTGAACCTCCCCCAGTCTCTCCCTGGCTGCCCTCCATTGCCACGGCTAGCCGGTGGAGGTAGGAATTGGTGGCAGCCTGCATCCGCAGCCGGCGGGTTGTAATGCTGCGCTGTTGGCGTCGTGTCTGCCTCCCCTCCTCAGGGACAGCAGCTGCCAGGCTCCGGACCTTAGAGACCAGGCTAGATGTTGTGGTCTGCAGGTCCACCAGGCAGGACAGAAGGGCTGCCCCGTTCCCAACAACGTCCTGTAGGCTTTCATTTATACTTGTATTCTGCCCAGCCTGCTGGGTGATGGCCTCCTGCACTGCCACAGTGCAGGCAGCCTGGCTCTCGGCCGAGGACACCAGGCTATCTGCGACCCGATGCAGATCACCCGCAAGACACCCAATATGGCGGGTCTGCCTTGTCTGGTCCCTTGCCAGATAGTCCTCAAACTCCTCAGGGACTCCACAGGATTTTTTGGTTGCCTTACTAGAGGCCAGAGAGGCTGGAGGACAGCTGTAGGGGAGGTCCCTTGAGGGGGTATCCCTGGAGGGGATGGTGTCCCTTGATGGGGTAGCCGTGGAGGGGATGGTGTCCCGTGATGGGGTAGCCCTGGAGGGTATGGTGTCCCTTGATGGGGTAGCCCTGGAGGGGATGGTGTCCCTTGATGGGGTAGCCCTGGAGGGGATGGTGTCCCTTGATGGGGAGGTTTGGGAGGGGCCAGGTATGGGGGTCTCCTCCAGCAGATACAGAGCATCCTCTTCTACCCCGATGTGCTCCTCCTCAACCTCCTCAAGCAATGAGGTAGGCGCGATCTCCACCATGGATGGGGTGGCTCGCCCTGCAATCAATGACGGACCAGCTCCATCCTGCACATCTGTGGATGACACAAAACAATCACATGTTGGAGGACCCACACACTTGTCACATTTTCCCTCCCCCACCCATGCTACACACCAGAAAGAAGATAAAACACACATACCTGTCCTCAAGGGCTTTTCCCCTGATTCGAAGCCCTGCAGGCCCTCCACAAGCTCCCTATCCAGCAACCTGGCCACGACCATGTCCTCTCGCGTCAGGGTGATCCTTGTGGCTGGTCCTCCACCTGTGCCAGTGGCATGCTTCCTCATTGCCACTAGTTTGTCCTTTACCAATCTCCGCATGTCATTGATCTTCTTGCGGATGTGCTTGGGCTCCCTGTCTGCCACACCAACAGCATTGACCTGCGTGGTTAGCTCCGCATAGATGCGTGTTTTCTCGGTTTTACCAGTGTTGCCACTCTGTGGCCCATAGAGGCGGGCACCATGTTGGGAGAGCCCATCTATGATCACAGCCTTCTCCTCTGGGCTGAAATTCAACATCCTCCGGTCAGCGGAAGACTCTGGTGCAGCCATAATTCAAGCAAAAAGCAGGATGCAAAAGCCCTAGCACTTCAAAAAAAAGCTGGTTGAGTTTTGCAAGTAAGTGGCGCTTCTGTTTGCGTATTTATGCACTGGAGTAGGAAGTGGTGCGGCGGATCTTGGGGGTGACGTCGGCGCCATTCTGCGCATGCGCAGAGGAGGCAGACAGCCCGGTGACGTCATTGCGCATGCGCCGTTTAAGATACACCATACGTATCTCTCTGCGCCACCGTCAGACCATCATTTGCATGTGGTGATGCCCACTTACAGTTCCGCCGCTTTACGCCGCCTTACGCCGTCTAAAAAACGCTGCGTTGGTGAGTGAAATATTGATGAATAAAGTACATGCCTCTCCGCGCTGGTCCGGCATAGCTGAAAAAAGATGTGCAACGCCGGAGCAACGATGCGCCATTGTACATGAATCTACCCCACAGTGTCTTTTCAGATAGATAGATAGATAGATAGAGTTGTCAATATATTTATAAACTGTATAGCTTAGCTAGATCTGCTATTAGTATCTGTCAGGCAGGAGATTGTGCTTAATGCAGTGCTCTAACGTGTTGTATTGCCTGCATTAGGGTTTACCTTAAACATAGTACTCCATGTTAGTCAATGTGTTCTAGTGAATGGCACATAGACGCATTACCTGTTACTGCAAGTGTGCTATTTATTTGCACAGAAAGGCAGTTGCTGTTAATGCAAGTGGACTATTGAATTGCACAGAAACGCAGTCGCTCTGACTGTGCGTGTGCTGTTTAATACCACCTAAACGCAGTTGGTGTCACCGCACAAGTGCTATTACATAGCACCTGAGCGCAGTTGGTCTCACTGCGCTTGTGCTGTTACATACCACCTGCTTGTAGGACTTTTCCTTATGTCCCGCAAGCGCACCGCCCGAGTGTGAAAGCACACATTGAAGTGGTTGGGAGGCAGTTTTCAGGCACATTACAGGCGATATTTCTAGCGCTAAGACACCCGAAAACTGCCTCAGTGTGAAAGGGGTCTAATACAGGGGGTGTTACTGACTAGATCTCCAGGTGAAAACACAGGGAGAAAAGCCTAAAAATAAATAAAACAAATGCAGCCACCCCATCTAATGATTGGCAAGCTGCAATATATGAAATTTTTTTGGGGGTTTAATATCACTTTAAATATTCTTAAACATTGAATTGCATGTGGGATATGTATGTCCATGTTGTATGTTTCTAGTGACTGGTTGTTTCTGGTGACTGGTTGGCAAAATAAAGTCGGTTGGCAGAGAGGTGGGGGTGAGTGGAGGGATGAGACTTGGCTCCCTGTATACTCCTAACTGACACCTCCTCCCACACTGACTGTGACAGTTGATGATTTGTGGAAGAGGCTTTAACTGTTAGAAATGGACGCTAATGGCCCATACACACGATCCGAATATCGGACGAAAATGAGCGTCCGATGATGGATCGTACGATTTTCGGATCGTGTGTACACTACTTTCGAGAGCCGATCACGACCGTTCATCCGATATTTTTCGATCGGACATGCGCGAAAATTTTCCTCATACGATGTCAGATCGTACGATTTTCGTTTAGTCAGTACAGCCGTCGTCCGACAATACAATACAAATACATTAGAACACGTGACATCACTTCGGATCTTTTTTTTCTGTCGTACGAGAATTTTCGTGAGCTTAATAACCTATTTTAATTTACTTGTGATTATTAAGCGAAAAAATTTGTACGATCCATCGGCCGATATTCGGATCGTGTGTATGGGCCATAACTGTTCTAAGCCAGTCCAAATGGAAAGGGATCTGTAGGGATCACACTGCAGGGTTGTGTTTTGTAAGATTTACTATTTGCTTCTCTTGATTTAAAAACTTCTGCAGATTGAGCGGTGCGCTTGCGGGACATTAGGAAAAGTCCAACAAGCCAAATCTTTGGGGCAGCTTTGGAGCACTAAAATAGCACTCCCAAAACGTCTCTGCCAAGTGAAATGAATGGTCAGCGCTTCGGAAGCACCTTAGAAGCCATTTGAACGCAGTTTTAGCGGCGCTTCAGTATGAAAGTAGCCTTAGGCCCTGTCTGATGAGACTTGTCTGACGGACCGTTTTCATCAGACAACTCTGAACTTGTCTGATGGTCTGATGTGCGTACACACCATCGGACCAAAATCCGATCAGACCAGAACGCGGTGATGTAGAACATAACGATGCAGACAAAACAAAATTCAATGCTTCCAAGCATGCGTCGACTTGATTCTGAGCATGCGCTGTTTTTTGGTCCGATGCTTTTGTGTACTAACTATCGAACCTGTCAGACGGACAGGTTCCATCAGACAGGTTTTAAAGCATGATTTAAAACTTTGGTCTGACGGACAACGGTCTGATGGGCCGTACACACCATCAAACTGGTCCGATGAAACTGGTCTGCAGACCAGTTTCATCAGACATGTCTGATCGTGTGTACAGGGCCTAGGAGTGCCTACACTCTAGATCAGAGAGAACAGCAGGCAGTCAGTCAAGGAAGAAGGGGGTGTTAGAATGACTAGCAGGTTTAGATACTGTAACAGAATGGCCTGTGACACCCAGAGACGTTGGAAGGATGAGAGATACTCCTGTGCCAGCAGCAACAATAACTCTTGGGTCGAAATCCACCCTGTGCCCTTTTGGGTGTAGGGTGGCTAATAGTGAATTATAATTCCTTTACTAACAGATGGGACATTATTAATACTTCATATTTTAGGACTGAGATATCACAAGGAGTTCATGGTGACATGACCAGGTCAACCAGACAGTGACTCATACCTTTGTATAATAGGCAATTGAAATATCTTAAGGTGTTGGCTATTCACTGTAAAGACATTCCGTTGAAAAGGTGTTGATTGCACCCACTCTCACAAGACTCTGCCATTGTGTGATAAAGCTGTCTAGATAACTTATTCAACTAGATGTCTGTGTTACTATTCAAGGTTAATTGAACTCTATTGATGATGCGGTGCCGTCATGTCTAGCTACCAATTAAAGAATTATCCTCAGTGAGTGAATAGGGGGGTGGGGACTGCATTGTCCTGTGATGAACTGTATTATGCTGTACTGGATATTTAAGCAAGCTAAGAAAACCAATAAAGTCATTCATACATTTTGGAAACTAGAGAACGGAGCGCAGTCTCGTTTATTCTGGGAAATGGAATGGATCATGTCTGCCTGGTTGTTGGTGTGTCGGATAAGCTTGTCGTGGCTGGATGAAAGGTCATAAGCGGTGGTGACCGTTACATTTGGTTGGCAGCAGTGGGATGATTCCATCTTCAGAAGGACGGCTACAAGGACACATGACAATGGAGACGGTGTATGAACGGATGAAGCTCTCTTCCCTCATGGACTTACTGGAGAGCCGGGGCAGATCAGCCAGCAACCATAAGAAAAGGGACATTATCGCAGAACTGGTCGAAATGGATAGAGCTAAAAGGCCCGCCGTAACGGACAGGACACCCGAGGAAGAAAGTTTTGATCGGGCTGTTAACCTAAGACTGACACATTATGGTCCTAACCCTCCACCGGAGATCAGGGACCAAGTTATAGCGGCTCTGAATGCCACCTTGTTACAGCGAAGAAGTGCTGCAGCAGCTGAAGTCACAGCAGCACCAACTAAAGAGAGAGGAGAGGTGCAGATATCAGTCTCCATGGAAGAGGAATTCCAAAGAAGGTTACAAGAGATGCGGATACAGCATAGAGGACCAATATCAGAGGAGGTCCTGTTGGGATGGTCGGATGTGATTCGGTGCCAACTCTGGAAGGAAGCGTTAGCTCGGGAGCAGCAAAACCAAGGAAAGGTCCTGCCCCCCATCTATGCAAGGTACTGGCCGCAGTATGACGTACGAATGCTGTTGTTGGGGAAACAACCGAAGCAGGAGTGGACAGCTGAGTTAAGCAGGCTGATCTGGGCAGAGATGCAGCTGGACGAGAGCTACAGAGCCCTCCAGTGGTATTTAGCCCAAGAGTGCCCGTGGTCAGCGGATGACAGCCCCACAGAAGGCTATGACTATGATGGCCTGGGATTGTTGTATTGGAGGATGTCCAGTGATCCCGACTTCGGGGATGATCGGGAGTGGCGCTTGGAGGACATAATGGAGCACAGAGAGGAAAAATTGAATATCTCGGGAGGCCACTGGTCACAGGAAGATTTAGAATTTCTGGCCATTCAAGAATGGGAGCTGGAGGTCGCCTACAGACAGCTGCTAGACTCGGCTCAGCAGCAGGGTGGGGCTCCCATTGCCTGGGACTATGAGGAAAGGTCAGATAACTGTGAAATCCTGGCTGATGAATCGGCAGTGGAAAAACTGGAGATTGCCATCCCTAAAGCCGAAGCGGATGGTGTGGAGTTCCAGAGAGCCGGGGCGGTTGGCCCCTTTCTCCAGCAACAAGCTGAGGTGGTAAAGCTTTTACCCCCAGCTGAATCACTGGCAACAGAGCAGGGTGCCCCAGGCCTCTGCTCCCAACTAGCAGAAGAGGGGGACCCTGTGGTAGTGGATGGGACTGTGGTCTCCACTCACAGCAACCCAGCGGAAGAGCTGGCAACAGAGCAGAGTGTCATAGGCCTCTGCTCCTCACTAACAGAAGAGGGGGTTCCTGGGGTAGTGGATGGGACTTCAGTCTCCACTGGCACAACCCCAGAAAATGGTACAGGACTGGGACAGGAGGATGTCTGCTTTGCTTTGCAAGCACCGGGGTTTTTTCACCAAGCACCAGTGAATGGGACTTCAGTCTCCACTAGTATACCCCAGGAAGGGGGGGCAGTTGGCCCAGACCCCCAACAGCATGATGGACTGAGCCCAGCCACCCTGCCTTCTCCCCAGCAGCAGGCAAGTTCTCTGAGAGAGGCAGAGGTTGGCGGGGTGAGTAATGCTCAGTTTGGAGCCATTTATTTGGGGTACAGTATGGATACCAGCATTGGAGGACTGGAACTACTGACGGACTTCGGAGTCAACCCGTTTGGGGTTCCCACCTGTGTCCGTCTCCCACCGAAAGGGGAGAGATGTAACAGAATGGCCCGTGACACCCAGAGACGTTGGAAGGATGAGAGATGCTCCTGTGCCAGCAGCAACAATAACTCTTGGGTCGAAATCCACCCTGTGCCCTTTTGGGTGTAGGGTAGCTAATAGTGAACAGTTTCGACGATCACCTGTGCAAGTCTTTTGAGATGGATTGTAACAAAGGTATGAAGTTTGCTGAATAGAGTCCGTCAATCGTCGGGGTAAGTCTAACTCCCAGATAGTTAAGGTGCTTCTCCTCCCATCTGAAACTATGGTTACTTTTCCGTAAGTCATATTCAGATGCACTTAGGGATACATTGATCGCTTCGGATTTGCTGCGATTGATTTTAAAATTAGAAATATAGCCAAAGGAACTAAAGATTTTAAGGAGGGCCGGGACCGAAAAATGAGATCTGGAAATAAAAAACAAAAGGTCATCCGCATACGCTGCGATCTTAAACTCTCTATTGTATACTGTAAATCCTTTGATATCCCCTGAAAGGTTAATGGTTCTTATGAGTGGTTCAAGGGAGAGGATGAATAGGATTGGGGACAGGGGGCATCCTTGTCGCGTGCCGTTAGTGATTTTTAAGGGTTCTGAGAAGGTATTATTAATTTTGATTAGGGCTTGTGGGTTAGTGTAGAGGGCCTCTATCCACGCAAGCATGTGACCTCTCAGGCCTACATGCCTGCAAGTGGCCAACATATAGTCCCAGGAAACCCTGTCAAAGGCCTTCTCCGCATCCCTGGATAGGAGAAGGCCCTTGACCCCTCCCTGTCTGGCATAATGAATCAGACTCAAAGCCTTGGATATGTTATCCCTAGCCTCTCTTCCCGGCATAAAGCCGACCTGCTCAGGTCCGATTACACGTGAAAGGAGAGGTTTCAGCCTATTTGCTATGATTTTCGCTAGGAGTTTGACGTCCAAGTTCAATAGTGAGATGGGCCTGTAATTAGCGCACTCGGAATGGTCTTTGTCCTGTTTGGGGGTAAAGGTATGTTATCCAGTGTGTTGATGTCCAAATTTTGTTTGAAGATGAGGTCGAGCATGTGCCCTGATCCATGTGTAGGAGCTTCTATCAGTTGCTGCAAAACCTAGTCCTTCCAATTGGTTGATGCAGGCGGTGGCGATGGGGTCCTGGGTTGAGTTAGCCCAGAGGTTGAAATCCCAGAGTAGCAGGAGGTTTTTGGTTTCCACAGTGTAGGTCGAAATTAATTCAGTGAAGGGAGAGAGGAAATGCATCTTTGATCCTGGTGGTCTTTAGCTTAGTAGTATGTGGACGGTGTCCTGGGGTATTAGTGCCCATCAGTGCTTTATATCAGTGCCGCCTATTGATGCTCATCAGTGCTGCATATCAGTGCCGCCTATCAGTGCCCATCAATTCTACATATCAGTGCCTCCTCATCAGTGACGCCTACGAGCTGCCTGGCTGGGTGTGTTTTCGGTGGGGATGCTGTAACACGGTCCCGCCCCCCTGGGCTGGCTCATGTTATAGTGGATAGACAGCCAATGTGATCTGTGTTCAGCCAATCACACGAGCCGGTCTAAGGGGGCAGGACCGTAGCGTCACCGCCGAAAACACAGACCCAGCCAGGCAGCTCAGACAGTAGTGATGCCGCCCTACGTGTGCAGCAGGGGGGCTGCAAATAGAAGAAATCACCTTGCTATATTCCTCTATACAGGCGCTGATCGCTTGCAAGAGGTAAAGAAGGTAGGAGAATCAAGCATTCAGCGCCTGTATAGAGGAATATAGAAAGCTTATTTCCTCTGTATGCACCCTGCTTCTCCTCCCCCACCACACTCTCCAGCCCCAACAGGGTTCTCCTCCCCCACCACACTCTCATAGGGCAGGAATCCCGCAAATCAGCCCCCCCAACCAACGATTGGCGGCACCCCCCCACCCGCGATTACCGCAATTCGCGGTAAATACAGTGGTCCCGCGAACCCCCCCCCCCCCTTCAAAAACTCAGGCTCAACAACTTCGATCCGAACCCCCCCCCCCACTCAACAACTCCGATCTGCGGAAACCCCCCACTCAACAACTTTGATCCGAACCCCCCTCGCTCAACAACTCCTGTGCACTGTGATCTGTGCGGTGTGATCGGTGCGCTTTGATCGGTGCGGTGTGATCAGTGCGGTGTGCTGTGATCGGTGCGCTTTGAACGGTGCGCTGTGATCGGTGCGCTGTGATTGGTGCGCTGTGATCGGTGTGATCTGTGCTGTGTGATCGGTGCCATGTGATCGTTGTGATCAGTGCGCTGTGATCGGTGTGATCGGTGCGCTGTGATTGGTGCGCTGTGATCGGTGCGCTGTGATCGGTGCGGTGTGATCTGTGCGCTGTGAACGGTGCGCTGCGATTGGTGTGATCGGTGCGCTGTGATCGCTGCGCTGTGATTGGTGTGATCGGTGCGCTGTGATCTGTGCGGTGTGATCGGTGCGCTGTGATCGGTGCGGTGTGATCGGTGCGCTTTGATCGGTGCAGTGTGATCGGTGCGCTTTGATTGGTGCGCTTTGATCGGTGCGGTGTGCTGTGATCGGTGCGGTGTGATCGGTGCGGTGTGCTGTGATCGATGCGGTGTGATCGGTGCACTGTGATCGGTGCGGTGTGCTGTGATCGGTGTGGTGTGATCGGTGCGTTGTGATCGGTGTGATCTGTGCGGTGTGATCGGTGCGCTGTGATCGGTGTGATCTGTGCGCTGTGATCGGTGCGCTGTGATTGGTGTGATCGGTGCGGTGTGATTGGTGCGGTGTGATCGGTGCGATGTGATCGGTGTGATCTGTGTGATCGGTGCGCTGTGATCGGTGCGCTGTGATCGGTGTGCTGTGATCGGTGTGATCTGTGCGGTGTGATCGGTGCGGTGTGATCGGTGCGCTGTGATTGGTGTGATGTGATCGGTGCGCTGTGATTGGTGTGATCTGTGTGATCGGTGCGCTGTGTTACAGATCAGCAAGGCTGAAATCCAGGAAGACATACAGTCCGGCTTCATGGATTCCCACACTTAAGATGGCCCCAGTCAATTCCTGTTATATAAAGTATCTAAATGCTGTAACAACCTAACAAAACGGACCTTAGTTTACAGACTACCTTTGCTAGAATACATTAAGCTTGTGTATTACAGGGGTATTTATATTTAAAAAGTGAAATTGTGGCCGGAATTCCGCTTTAATAGTAACTGATGTTCTTTTTTTAGATCTCTGGCACTCAGCCAAGATTTACTGACGTGGTGTGTTATGCCTCGTACACACGGTCGTTTTTTGTGAGGAAAGAAAAAAAACGTTTTAAAAAACGTCATTTAAAATGATCGTGTGTGGGCAAAACGTTGTTTTATGTCTTCTGAAAAACGACCAAAAACAATTCGAACATGCTTCAATTTTTTATGTCGTTTTTCAGAATGTTGTTTTTTGTGTCATAAATATCATATGTGGGCAAAACGACGTTTAAAACAACGTTTTTAAACCCGCGCCTGCTCAGAAGCAAGTTATGAGATGGGAGCTTCAATGGAACAGAGTGCCGTCGTACGTGTTGTACGTAACCACGCTTTGCAAGAGCATTTTCAGAAAATGATGGTGTGTAGGCAACTTCGTTTTTTAAAATGAAGTTTGAAAAACGTTGTTTTTTTTCCATGAGAAAAAACGACCGTGTGTACGCGGCATTTGTGTTGTGAATTCAGTCTATAGGCTCATTATACAAAGGCTGAATACCAAATAATTTATTATTTTTTTCTTAATAAAGTGACAGTTATTTTTATTGATATTAAATGTACAGTCCCATGGCTTAACCAATTAAGGACCGCCGCATGTACATTTACGTCGGCAGAATGGCACCGACAGGCACTACAACGTATATATTAGTTGGTGCCTTGAGGGGGTTCGGGGGTCCCATCGGACCCCCCCCCCCCCCGTACATACGGTGGTCCGTTTTGCTGGCCGAGCGATCCGGGATGAGGGGGCGGCTATTCGTTTTTGTCCGCCCCCTCCGGATCACTCTCAGCCAATCCGCGCGCCCCCCCGCCCTGTCGCTTCCTCCTCCTGTGCTAACATCACAAAATGTGTGCAGTTCTTTTATCTATGTAATGGTTGACATCTGATGATGATGGACAAATTTGTTCATTTGGAAATATCCTAATAAAGGAAAACTCGTTAAATTTTTCCCAGTACTCATAAGTTTGAATATTAGAAAATTTGTATATTTGAAAATTGGTAAATTTTAAAAGTTTGCAAAAAAAAAAATCGGAAATGATAACTAACTAATAATAACTTAACTATTAAATTATAGGTATTGGAATGTCCTTTCAAATTTGTCTGTTACTGAACGTAAAAAAAAATACGAATTTATCCAGAAGTTACGAATTATCTTAAATAATGAATGCCGTATCTAAACGAATGGAGCGTACCAATTAATAATAATGAATAACAATAATAATAATAAAAACTTTTTATTATTATTATTTTTATATTAATTTGTTTTGTTCCATTGGTTTAGATGCGACATTAGTTATTTTGGATAATTAATAACTTCTGGATAAATTCGTATTTGTTATGTTCACTTGAAAGAAAATTCCAATACCTATAATTTAATAGTTATTATTAGTTAGTTAGTTATTCTTTTGAATTTTGGGATTTTTTTTCTTATTTTGGGATTTACAAATTTTCGGATTTATGAATTGCGATCATAACGAATGACCCCAAAAAACAAAAAATAAAATAAACGACTAAAACAAAAACAAACACATTTTTTGGAAGTGTAAATGTTTACTGATTTCTACTTAGACCATTACATTCAAAATACCAGAAATACAGTGGCATTACCAATATCACTGTGGTGGTAACTTCCAATATGCAGAACAGAGAGATAATGACAGACAAGCAAATTAACAATAACTCTAGATGCATACTTAAGGCTACATTCACACTGAGGCAGGGATGGACTGGCCATTGGGACTACAGGGAGTTTCCCGGTGAGCCGATGGCTCAGTGGGCCGGCTTCAGTGACAGCGGACCGCCGCCCCACTCTGCTCCTCTGTCTCTCCCTTCCCGCAGCGCTCACCTCCTCTCCCTCCCCGCTGCGCTCACCTGGGGGGAACAGAGAAGAAGGGGAAGGAGCAGGGGGGGCGACAGAGGAGCATGGGGGAGGGGACAGACAGCTGACTCAACAGCTATGGCCTGCAAGTTTCTCTCTTCTGCCTAATCTTGTCCCATAAGGGGGGGGGGGGCACCGAACTGATTCTTTGCCCCGGGTGAAATAATGTCTAGCTTCCCCACTGGTACTGCCTATAAGAGTACCAGTACCAGCTGTTCTACTCTAGTAAAGTAGAATGGCTAGTGGCTAGTGAAGGGGAAGAGGGGGCTTGGGTGGCTGGGGGGGGGGGTGTGGTAGTTGTCCGGCAGCCATGGGAGAGACCTGTCAAAGTGGGCCAGTCCGGATGAAGTCCAGGGCCAAATTTTTGTCCCAGTCCAGCCCTGCACTGAGGCGATTTACAGGCGTTTTAGCGCTAAAAATTGTGCCTGCAAAGCGCCCCTCCTGTCACTCCAGTGTGAAAGCCTAATGGCCTGGGGCGGTGTGCTTGTGGGACGTTAAAAAAAGAGCCCTGCAAGCAGCATCTTTGGGGCACTTTAGCAGCGGCGATTTACAAGTGCTATTAACCCCTTCATCGGCTGCTACCGGGGGTTAAAAGTGCCCCGCTAGCAGCCAAAAAGCACCGCTAAAACATCAGTTGAGCGTCGCTAAAAATGTCAGTGCTTTACTGCCGACCCCCCTCAGGTTCAGTGTTAAAGTGCCCTAAGTGCACACCTGTGGAAGGGCGATGTTTGCCTGCAAAGGAATGCACAGGTGTTTTGTGCAGTGCCATGCCCCCCCCCCCCCCAAAGCACCCATCCCCTATGTTGAGGGCATGCGGTCTGCTGCTTGGATAACGGTTCAGTATGGATTTTGGGGGTGACCCCCACACCATTTGGCATAGGGGTTCCCTCGGAAACCATACTGGACCTGATTGGAGTCCAACCTAGAGTAACCGCTCCACCGGACAGGGAACCCGTTGTGGTTGGAGGTAGAGAGGAAGCTGTCACCACTAGGGGGACATCCACCTTGTTACCAAAGATCACTGTGAGTAAGCTGGAGTCAGTACCAGAGCAGTCTTCTCACCAACCGGGACGGTGAAGAAGTGGGAAAACCTCAGCAAGTACCAAGCCAGGGACCCAACGAGACAGCTGTGGTGATGCTTGAGGA
This sequence comes from Rana kukunoris, assembly GCA_029574335.1. NCBI lineage: Eukaryota > Metazoa > Chordata > Amphibia > Anura > Ranidae > Rana > Rana kukunoris. The sequence goes on from CM056056.1 coordinate 59,066,139, forward strand.
GCATCAGTGAGTGCCAAGCCAGGGACCTAGCGTGTCAGCAGAGGTGAAGCTGCAAGAGAATCTAAAAGTGCCAAGCCAGGGACCCAGCTGGGATGCTGGGGGTGAGGAAGATACTGATTAATGGAAGTGGAAGAGCTCAAGGGATCCAATGGCGATTGGGTCTGAGAGTCTAATGAGAGACCGGGAGCTTAGTAAGTGAAGACCTACAGTGAGAGACTTTGCCGTGCAAAGAGAACTATTTTGTGTTACCAATAGTTATTTACAATTACAGTTATTGACTGTTACAAGATTTGTTGCCATAGGAGACACTGCTCCTACCTATACAGAAGTGGTGTCCAGCTGGAGGCCTTCCACTGCATAGCTGTCTATCTATAGAAGTCTCTGAGTCTGCCAAGTGTCATTGCATCTGGCCCTAACCCTCTCTCCTACAGTTCTTGTTCAAGAGAAAATAAATCTCTTTGCATTCAAAAAGTGTCTGGCGCCCATCACTTCAGCTTGTATTACACCCACCATGCTTCATAACCTACTCTACCAAGAAGGATATCAGCTCTCCTTGACTCTGGAGGTCACCATTAGGCCTCTAGCGGTCCGGGACCTCCCTACACTTGAAAATATATATTTTTTTTAAACCGGAGTTCAGTGTCACCTTACATAATGCCACTAAGTGGTGCGTGTTGAAGTGCCGCTTCAAATTTGGTTGAAACTGTTTCTGTTTCTGGTTGTGAAAACCATAAAAAAAAAAAAAAAGTGACCCCATTTTTACTATTAGTGCACACAGGGGCAACCCGACTTACAGTGCGACTTTACAAGGCGACTTCAGCGTGACTTGGAGCAACTTACAATGCGACTTAAATTTGCCTCCAGGACAGGTGACTTTGGCTGTGGCCAATCGCAGAATAATCAGCTCTGTAGGAAGGAGGGGTTTGCCTGAGTAAACTATTTTCTTTTCCTGTAAAGTTGCTTCAGTTAAGACAGAGATCCGACTTTTGGAGGCGATTTTCATTGAAATCAATGGATACAAGTCACCTAGAAGTTGCCTTAAAGTAGTACAGGAACCTTTCTTTCTCGTACATCACGGGACACAGAGCGGCATATTCATTACTATGTGGGTTATATGGAGTACCTTGAGGTGTGGACACTGGCAATCTCAAACAGGAAGTCCCCTCCCTATATAACCCCCTCCCCTAGAGGGAGTCCCTCAGTTTTTTCGCCAGTGTCTTAGGTGTTGGTCACGGAATAGCTTTGCTCCACATCCTTGGGATTAAGGGTGGGCTAACCGGATCTGTCCAAGGAGCCTCAGTGCCAAAGTGGACAGTACCCGGGCCCCAAACCGTGGGGTTTTGCCTATAATGCTCCTCTTTGGAGGGCTGGACCCTGGGCCCAGGACTTGGAGTTTGTAAAAACCATAAGTGCCTGTTTGCCAGGGTGCTATATAGGTCCAGGACAGTGGGTACCTTCATAGGACCCCAGGGCCTGAAGGTCTACTACACTACCCACGGAGATGGGAGAAGATTGGATCGTTTTGCTGGACAAACATCCTGCAGCATGGAGCAGGTAAGGGGGAGCCTGCGGGACTTGGTTCGACAGCAGACTCTCCGGGGTAACCTAAAAGGGGGGATAGCCTAAGTATGCTCTGCATTGGCAACCTTGCTCACTATGTCTGAGAAAGACAGGATGACCCCTTTTTTCCCCCATCACTAGGTTCCCCTGTCTAAGAATGTGTTGCTAGCTAACCTGCTGCTTTCTTCCTAGGACTAGTAAGGATCCCTATGGGGCCTTTTTGGAGAGTCCTACCTGGCCGGGGGTTTGAATCTGCCGCCTGATACTGCAGTCCTGGGTCTCCAGCAGCGCGGCTCCTCCATGTTCCTCCTGTTCCGGCATACGCGCGCGCGCGTGCGCGCGCACGTCTTATAGACGTTTTTTCGCGCCGTTCAGAGAGGAGGGCGGGGGGGCGTGCCTGCGGCGTCATACAGGGGCGCGCCTTGTGCTGTTATAGATCAGCAGGCATTGTCAGTGCTCAGTCTGAGGCTGATTTCAGAAGGAGAGGACGCAGAGGGGCAGAACAGTGACTCCCGGTGGCGGAAGAGGGGTAGTACATGCTGGACTTTGTTCCAATGCCTTTTTTGTTAAGCCAAGAAATTCCCCTTTTTGCAGCAGGTTGGAGGCTGGCAAACTAAGTTTGGGGTCACTGTATGTTTTAAAAAAAAAATATATATATAATATATATTTAAAAAAAAAAAAAAAAAAAAAAAACATACGGGGCCCCATCAGTTTTTGGGCATTAGTGATCTATTGTCCCCTAAGCTCTGGTTTTGTACTCCTGGCCACTACAGTCTGTTGTTGTTGGCGGAGTCCCTCGATTTTGTATTATGGCTTCCAAAGGTTCGGGGTCAAAGGGTACAAAAAAGACCAAAAAACAAAGGGGTTCCCCCTCTGATTCTGATGATATGCCGATACTTTCCCCGCAACTTATTAACATAAAGGGCGCCTTGGATGAGCCATTAGGGGGATCTGGTGCGGAGGCTGGCCCAGATCAGCCCAGCCCTGTGTTTATCACAGAGGAGATGCTAGCCGTATCCCTAGGGGGGCTAGAAGAGAGAATAGCAGCATTGATCGCTAGAGCTATTCCTGGTAAGAAACGGGTTAGATCCCCATCACCAAGAGGTGTATCCTCAGATGCTGAGATTCTCTCTCCGGAGGAATTGGAATCACAGGAGGATCAACTAGACCTGAACCAAGAGGGTTCAGGGATTGAGGGATCTGCCTCTGAGGAACCATTTTCAGACTCCCAGACAGAAAGACTGTGGGTACAGTCTTTGACGGACATGGTCCGCTCGGCATTTAGTTTACCATTGCCAGAGCCTCAGGTTCCTCCGGTATCCTCTCTGGGCTCTTTGAAAGCTCCGTTAAGCAACGCAGTTTTTCCGGTCCATCCTCTCTTGGAGGAATTGATCTTTCGGGATTGGGTACGGCCGGACAGGATTTTTCTGCCACCGAAAAGATTTGCGGTCATCTACCCCATGGAGGAAAAATTCTCCAAGAGGTGGAGGCTCCCAGTAGTGGATGCAGCCATCTCATGTGTGAATAAATCACTAACTTGCCCGGTGGAAAACATACATATGTTTAAAGATCCGGTTGATAAACGGTTAGAGACACTTTTAAAAGCATCCTTTGCTACGGCAGGAGCAGTGGTACAGCCAGCTGTGGCTGCAATTGGAGTTTGTCAGGCGTTAAAAGACCAGACAAAAGAAATGTTAAAGGACATGCCTACCCAACAAGCAGAAGAGTTTTCTGACATTCCCAGAGCTCTGTGTTTTGCTGTAGATGCTATAAAAGATTCCATCCAGCAGGCCTCTCGTTTATCACTATTTTTGGTGCACATGAGAAGGCTCTTATGGTTAAAGAACTGGGCGGCGGAGCCCCCATGCAAAAAGCTTCTGGCAGGGTTTCCCTTCCATGGAGGACGACTCTTCGGAGAGGATCTGGATAAATATATTCAGACTATTTCAAGTGGCAAGAGTACCCTTTTACCGGTCAAAAAGACATTCCGGGGTCCTACATTTAAAAGGCAGCTCTTTCCTGTCTCGGGGCCCTCAAATTCCAGGCAGTATCGACGGCCGCCTGCACGATCCAACGTTAACAGTAGATCGCAGGGACAGGCCCCTGGGGGTAAGAGGCCATGGTATCGCAAAGACAGCCCCTAAGTCTGCCTTATGAAGGGGCGCCCCCACTCTCGCGGGTGGGGGGAAGGCTTCGTTTCTTCTCAGAAGTTTGGGAAGCCAAGATCCCCGACAAATGGGTCCGGGCGTCTGTAACCACAGGCTACAGACTGGAGTTTCTAAGGTGTCCTCCGCCTCATTTTCAAGAATCAAGGCTACCAAAGGATCCAGCAAGGAAGGCCTCATTGCTGGCAGCTTTGGATCACCTGCTTTGCCAGGACGTAATAATAGAGGTGCCAGCCCAAGAGCAAGGGCTAGGTTTCTATTCCAATCTCTTTGTCATACCAAAGCCCAACGGCGATGTCAGGCCAATCTTGGACCTAAAGAGGTTAAACGGTTACCTAAGGGTTCGTTCCTTCCGGATGGAATCCATCCGGTCAGCAGCCGCCGCGCTTCAGAGGGACGATTTTCTGGCCTCCATAGACATAAAGGATGCTTACCTTCATGTACCAATCTTTCAGTCGCATCAAAGATTTTTACGCTTCGCGGTGGGGCAGCGACACTTCCAATTCAGGGCGCTCCCCTTTGGGCTGGCCACGGCCCCCCGGGTATTCACGAAGACCCTAGCCCCAGTTCTGGCCAATTTAAGGATCCAAGGGGTCACAGTCCTAGCATACTTGGACGACCTTTTAATCATAGATCACTCACGGCCGGGTCTGCAACAGGCAGTAAACCTCACGGTTCGGTACCTCGAAGGATTCGGCTGGGTCCTAAACCGGGGAAAGTCAGCGTTCCAGCCTACAAAGCAGTTGGAATACCTCGGCATGAGGTTAGACACAGAACAGCAAAGGGCGTTCCTGCCCCTTGTAAAGATCGAGGCTATCAAGGGGTTGGTTCAGTTGGTTCTAAACAAGAAAAAACCAACTATTCGCCTGTGTATGCGAGTACTAGGCAAGCTAGTGGCCACGTTCGAGGCAGTACCATACGCTCAGATCCACACTCGCGTCCTACAGGCAGCCATTCTAGCAGCCTGGGGCAAGAGGGCACATGCCTTAGAGTCCCCTTTGACGCTATCATCAAGGGTCCGACAAAGCCTGGCCTGGTGGTTGAACCCCCAGAATCTTCTAAAGGGAAAATCCTTCAGCCCTGTTGTCTGGAAGGTAGTTACCACAGACGCCAGCCTGGCAGGCTGGGGGGCGGTCTTCGAGGGGTTCTCTCGCCAGGGAACTTGGGTGAAAGCAGAGAGGCAGCTCCCCATCAATATCTTGGAGATCAGAGCTGCTCGCCTAGCCCTTCTGGCATGGACCTCCAGATTAAAGGGGTTCCCGGTGAGAATCCAGTCAGACAATGCCACGGCGGTGGCATACATAAACCACCAAGGGGGAACCAGGAGTCAGGCCGCTCAGAGGGAGGTGAGCTTGATTTTTCAGTGGGCAGAGGTTCATGTACCCTGCATTTCGGCGATATTCATTCCCGGAGTGGACAACCTGCAGGCAGACTTCTTAAGTCGCCAGAGTCTGTTGCCAGGGGAGTGGTCTCTGCATCCCCAGGTCTTTCAGACAATCTGCCAGAGGTGGGGAATGCCGGACGTAGATATAATGGCATCCAGGTTCAACAAGAAACTAGACAGGTTCGTGTCTCGAGCGAGGGATCCTATGGCCTGCGGAACCGATGCGTTGGTTTGCCCTTGGCATCAATTCAAACTTCTATATGCATTCCCTCCGCTACAGTTACTCCCTCGCCTGTTGCGCAGGATCAGAGTGGAGCACAAGCCAGTCATTCTAGTAGCTCCGGCTTGGCCCCGGAGGACTTGGTACTCACTAGTCCTGAAGATGGCAGTGGGAGACCCTTGGACTCTTCCTCTACAACCAGACCTACTCTCACAAGGCCCGATCCTCCACCCTACATTACAGCGTCTAAATTTGACGGCCTGGAGGCTGAATCCCTGATTCTCAGGGGTAGAGGTCTGTCTAGGCAGGTAATTCCTACCCTGATTAGGGCTAGAAAGCCGGTCTCCAGGGTGATTTATTACAGGGTGTGGAGGAACTACGTAGGCTGGTGTGAATCCAAAAGATGGAATTCCCGCAAATATACTATTGATAGGGTGTTAAGTTTTCTCCAGCTAGGAGTGGATAAAGGCCTGGCATTAAGCACAATCAAGGGACAGATCTCAGCTCTGTCAGTGTGGTTTCAGAGGCCGCTGGCCACCCACTCGCTGGTAAAGACCTTCTTACAGGGGGTCTTGCGTATTAATCCTCCTGTCAAGTCACCAATTTGTCCATGGGACTTAAATCTTGTCCTGTCCACTCTACAGAAACAACCCTTTGAGCCGTTGGCTGAGATTCCTTTAGTCTTACTGACAAGAAAGTTGGTTTTCTTGGTCGCCATAGTTTCGGCCAGGAGAGTGTCAGAATTAGCAGCCTTATCGTGTAAGGAGCCATATCTCGTTCTGCATAAGGACAGGGCAGTTCTCCGGCCCCATCCTTCCTTTCTACCAAAGGTTATATCCAAATTTCACTTGAACCAGGATTTGGTACTTCCATCCTTCTTTCCAAAACCCACATCTAGAAAGGAGGGGTTGCTGCATACCTTGGATATTGTCCGGGCCATGAAGGCCTATCTTAAAGCTACAGAAAAGATCCGGAAGACAGATGTGTTATTCGTTCTACCAGATGGCCCCAAGAAGGGGCAGGCAGCTGCAAAATCCACCATCTCGAGATGGATTAGACAATTAATCATTCAAGCCTACGGTTTGAAGAGGTTGCCTCCTCCTGTGTCGGTAAAGGCCCATTCTACCAGGGCCATGGGCACCTCCTGGGCAGCACACCATCAGATCTCTATGGCTCAGATATGCAAGGCGGCGACGTGGTCATCAGTCCACACGTTTACGAAGTTTTATCAACTAGACGTGAGAAGGAATGCGGATTCTGCCTTTGGACAGGCAGTACTACAGGCTGCAGTTTAAGATCCTCGGGATCAGGGGCACCCTTGGTTGTAAAAAAGAGAAAAAAAAAAAAGTTTTTTCTTGACTAAGTTGGAATTATTATTATTATTTGAGTATACCTCTAAATTGAATCCTTCTTTGGAAGATGTCTCCCTCCCCTCATTAAAGCATTGCTTTCGGACATCCCACATAGTAATGAATATGCCGCTCTGTGTCCCGTGATGTACGAGAAAGAAAAAGGGATTTTTAAATACAGCTTACCTGTAAAATCCTTTTCTTGGAGTACATCACGGGACACAGAGCTCCCACCCCTCTTTTGGGGAAACATTTTGGGAGGCATACTGCTTGCTACAAAACTGAGGGACTCCCTCTAGGGGAGGGGGTTATATAGGGAGGGGACTTCCTGTTTGAGATTGCCAGTGTCCACACCTGAAGGTACTCCATATAACCCACATAGTAATGAATATGCCGCTCTGTGTCCCGTGATGTACTCCAAGAAAAGGATTTTACAGGTAAGCTGTATTTAAAAATCCCTTTTTTCTGAAGTCGGAGCGACTTCAGTAGTGTACATTAAGACGGCTCTCATTCACTTCAATGGAATTTCTCATGTTGTTTGACTTGGGGCGACACAAGTCAGATCCCAAGTCGCTGTTGTGTGAACCGGCACTCAGGAAAAGTGTACAATGATTTGTTCCAGCTGAGTTGACAGGACCAAAGCTTAGCCTGGCTGACTTTGAAATCCAATTTTTGAGAAGATTAGGATTTGCTGGATGACACCAAAATACAGACCTAGAGTAGCAAGAAGCGATGCCTACTGAGCATATCTGGGCGATGTCTGTGTTAAATTTAACTAAACATTTTTAATGAGCACCGCTGTTTAGACATTATGATGACTCTAATAGTGTAAGTAAATGACTGCAGAATGTTGCAGTTCATTTGTTTCAATCATTTGCAGTCAAAAATTCTGACTGTAAGATTAAAAAACCCAACGTTACAAGGTATTTTACAAATTTTAATTACACGCTTCATTATATCACATTATGCACCTCCAAGCCAGCTAGATAAGAATACAGATATATATTTCCTTTTCAAGGCTCTGTTTTGACAAATGTGATATTATGATAATTGCCATGGAGGTAAAACTGAGCAAGAAGTGAATAATTATTAGAAAACGTGCACAATTACACACTGTGCCCTGCCACAACGCTATCTGTCAAAACACAACAAGGTACATAATGAATGTGGGATAATAGAAAATTAGGGGTGGGGTAGCTCTAGGATGATACGCTCATAATAATAGCGGGGCCAGATTATAATAGGATGTTCAGCTAGTTAGCAAAGAATATAGGAAACAAACTGTGATACTGCTGCAGGGCGGCCCGGCTGCGCAAAATCATGTACAGGTATGTGATTACGTGCACATGGTTTTGGGCGCGCCCGCCCCTGTGATTGGACTCGGTGGGAGCCAATTAGTGGGAGCCAATCGGCGGGTCCGTCGGCTGCAGCGGCGAGGCGGATCAGCTGTCTGTCTGTGTAAACAAGACAAATGGCGGATCTGTCCAGAAGGAAAAGAGAGACGTATGTATTGAGGTAGTTTGGAGTCGTAAACATGAAGTCAAGACCCACCCATATCAGATCAAAAAATTTGCGCTGGCCCACCCTTTGCAGCTATAACAGCTTTGCAGCTATAACAGCTTCAACTCTTCTGGGAAGGCTGTCCACAAGGTTTAGGAATGTTTGACCATTTTTCCCAAATCGCATTTGTGAGGTCAGGCACTGATGTTGGACGAGAAGGCCTGGCTCGCAGTGTCTGCTCTAATTCATCCCAAAGGTTCTTCCACCCCAAACTTGCTCATCCATGTTTTCATGGATCTTGCTTTGTCATGTTGGAATAGGAAGGGGCAATCCCCAAATGCCGCATACAGACGATCATTGCGACAACAAAACCGTGGATTTTTTTCCGACGGATTTTGGCTCAAACTTGTCTTGCACACACACACTCGCACAAATGTTGTCGGAAATTCAGATCGCCAAGAACACGGTGATGTACGACGGCACTATTAACTGGTTGCCGACCAGACGCGCAGTTCTACGGCGGCAGGTCGGCTCCCCTGCGCGAGAGCCCGTTCACCCAAAAATCAATTATCTGCCATTCGATCCAGCATACTGCTGACATCTGCAGTATGCCGTTTTATTTTTTTTGTACTTATTGTTTTATCAGGATTTCTTATGTGGCTCCAAGCGGGGATTCCTGTGGGGAATAGGCGTTCCTAAGGCAAGCCTGTATGATTGATGGGGTAGTAAAGCGCGTCACGTCTTTGCGAAAATAGCCGAAGTGACACTCGGCTGTTTACGGCGCTATACGGCGCCTGCGCCTGCCGTGTAGAGCTGACTGTGCAGGTGCTGTAAATTGCCGAGCTTCACTTCGGCTATTTTCGGAAGGCGTGACGCACTTTTCTAGCCTGTCAATCAACTAGGCTTGCCTTAGGAACATCTATACCCGGAAGGAATCCCCGCTCGGTGCCAGATAAGAAAGCCCCGATAAAACGATAAGTAAACAAAAAAAAAAAAAACAGCATACTGCACATGTCAGCAGTATGCTGAATCTAATGGTAGATAGTTGATTTAGGGTGAACCTCCGCTTTAAGCAGCCACTAGGGGAGCACCGCTAGCCCCCGAGTCCCGTGCGCGTGCCCGGTGATTGCCCGGTACAGAGTGAGGACCGGGAGCTGTGTGTGTAAACATACATCTCCCGGTCCTGTCAGCGGAGAAATCCTGATCTCCTGTTCATACAATGTATGAACGAAAGATCAGTGATTTCCCCTAGTGAATCCACCACACCTATACAGTTAGAACACACCCAGGAACATACTTAACCCTTTCCCCGCCCCCTAGTGTTAACCCCTTCACTGCCAGTGGCATTTTTATAGTAATCCAATGCATTTTTAAAGCACTGATTGCTATAAAAATGCCAATGGTCCCAAAAATCTGTCAAAAGTGCCCGCCATAATGTTGCACTACTGAAAAAATCTGCTGATTGCCGCCATTACTAGTAAAAAAAAAAAATATTAATAAAAATGCAATAAAACTATCCCCTATTTTGTAAACGCTATAACTTTTGCGCAAACCAATCGATAAACGCTTATTGCGATTTTTTTTTACAAAAAAGATGTAGAAGAATACGTATTGGCCTAAACTGAGGAAATTTTTGGGGGCGATATTTATTATAGCAAAAAGTAAAAAATATAGCATTTTTTTCAAAAAAGTCGCTCTATTTTTGTTTATAGCGCAAAAAATAAAAACCGCAGAGGGAGCCACATCGCATGACCGCGCAATTGTCAGTTAAAGCAACGCAGTGCCGAATTGCAAATAGTGCTCTGGTCATTGGGCAGCAATATGGTCCGGGGGTTAAGTGGTTAAAGAGAAGTGCAATACCAGTCGTGTTAGTAGAAATTTGGTGAGAGACGGTTTGCGCTTTTCAGCCTTGTGCTTTCAATCCGTTACATCGTGACGAATGTGCTATCTCTATTACTAACGCTAGTTTTACCAGACCAAGCGCTTCCGTCTTGTACTTGATTCAGAAAAAAAATATGTATGTGAGCTCTCAGATATATAGTAAGCTCCCCCTTGCCTACCTGCCAGTAAGTAGATATAAATAGTGGTCTCCTATCCTATCTGAAAAGTATTTTTTTTCCTTCCTAGTGAAAAAACTGTTTGTATTAAAAAAAAGTGTGTTAGCTGCCCCTTCGTGTGTTGGACACTTAACAATTACCAACAGTATTAATAAATATTATCACCCTATGAAATTACAAATAAACTCCAAAAAAACTTTAAATCATAGGTGTGCGCAAGGGGTGTGCCAGGCGTGCCTGGGCACACCCTTAATCCTGGGGTTGGCAACCTCTCAATGGTGAACAGGTGATCGGTAAACCACAATACTTCCTTGCCAACCCTCAGAACCTGGACAGGAGAGGTGGTGGGGTGGAATTTAGTGAAACTGATCTGTATTTTCCAGCAGCAGCTGCAAGTAGGCTTCTCCTCCTCTCCCTTTTGTCAACATTCAGCTGTCACAGGAGGAAAATATAGGGGATCCGTACTAATATATGGCACCCTTCCTTTACTTGTTCCATTTCCTTCTGTTGCCCGGGTTCCCCATGTGCTCCCTTGCTCCCTCTTTCCCCCATTGTTTAATGAGGACCGGGGAAGAGGCCGGTAAATAAGTCAAACGCATATGTGTTGAAGGTTTGGAGTGCACCCCCTAATGCAAAAGGCTTCGCACACCTATGCTTGAAATTCAAATACAACTTCTTAATTGTTCATCAAACAAGCAATAAAATAATAAAACCCCACCTACCAGTGTGAATAACATGTTTTTAACACAATTGTGTAGTTCTCTGCTTCTGCTTATTCTGATAGTGTTTCACATCTCATGTGCCGTCCAATGCACTCACCACAATATTTTCACTACTTCCAGTTTCTGGGTTTGGAGCACACACCGACCAGTGCTGTCAACCGTTCGTATTTTTACCGGCAGACAGTAAAAAATTGGCACTTTTCTCCTGCCAGTAAATGCCAGTGACAAGAAAAGGTTGCCAGTAAAAAATATTCAGCATACATGTGCTTTCACTGAAGAGACTCTTCAATTTTAGAGTTAGGGTCTGCAGTACACAGGGAGCCTTGACGGGGCCTGCAGCTTACACATGCATTTGCAAATGCATGCAACCAGAGGCGTAACTATAGACTTCAGCCCCCCCGAAAAGACTGATTTTGATACTTAATTTTTTTACACTGTACAACAAAGTAAAACAATTCTGTTTCTGATTTCACATGAGGGGGGTGGCTGCAGTGGCAGTGCCATCCTCTCCCACCACCACCTGTGCCTCTCACTATCTCAGCTGCACCACTGATCTCATCACTATCCCCCCACCACCTCTGTTGTAGAAGTAATAGGGGGATAGGGATGAGATCAGTGGTGCGGCTGTAGGGGGATGGGATCAGTAAGAGGCACGGGTGGTGGCGGGAGAGGATGGCATCACCACTGCCACCCCCCTCAAGTACCACCGGCACCACCCCCCTCATGTATCACCACTACCACTCCGCTCTAGTATCACCGCTACCACCCCCCCTCAAGTATCAGCAGTGGTACTTGAGGGGGGTGGCTGCAGCGGCAGTGTTGGTGCCATCCTCTCCCACCACCACCTGTGCCTATTACTGATCCCATCCTCCCACCACTGATCTCAGCCCTATCCCCCATCACCTCTGTTGTAGAAGTAATGGGGGGATAGGGATGAGATCAGTGGTGGGGGGGGGGTGGGATCAGTAAGAGGCACAGGTGGTGGAGGTTGGCATCGATTGCTCAGCTCTGAAAAAATGTCACTTACTGTCAATCAATCGAATCCCTGGGAATTCCGTTCGATCAGTTACCGTCACCATCACTGTGCCTTCTAATCTCCCGCCAGGATGCCTTCTTGTTTCATAGGTAGACGGCATAGGTACTCCACGCAGAGAGGAAAGCTCCTCCTCCGCCTTCTCTCATTGGTGTCAGCCCCCAGTCTCAGCGCTGCCTCTGCCCGGGCCCAGATTTATTCCCTTTGCTGCCCCAAGGCCAGGTCCTTCAATGCCACCCCCTCCCCCCACACACACACCATCACATGGGAGACTCCTCAGAGAGCCCCCCTTACATCAGGGTCCCCAGAGAGCCTCCACCTCTTACATTAGTGTCCCCAGAGAGTCTCCCCTCCTACATTAGTGTCCCAAGAAAGTCCCTACTTACATCAGGGTCCCCAGAGAGCCTCCCCTCTTACATTAGTGTCCCCAGAGAGCCCCCCTTACATTAGTGTCCCCAGAGAGCCTGCCCCTCACAGTAGTGTCCCCAGAGAGTCTCCCCATACATTAGGGCCCCCAGAGAGTCTCCCCATACATTAGGGCCCCCAGAGAGTCTCCCCCTACATCAGGATCCCCAGAGAGCCCCCCCTACACCAGGGTCCCCAGAGAGTCTCCCCCTATATCAGGGTCCCCAGAGAGTCTCCCCCTATATCAGGGTCCCCAGAGAGTCTCCCCCTACATCAGGGTCCCCAGAGAGTCTCCCCCTACATCAGGGTCCCCAGAGAGTCTCCCCCTACATCAGGGTCCCCAGAGAGTCTCCCCCTACATCAGGGTCCCCAGAGAGTCTCCCCCTACATCAGGGTCCCCAGAGAGTCTTCCCCTACATCAGGATTCCCAGAGAGCACCCCTAACACCAGGGTCCCCAGAGAGTCTCCCCCTACATCAGGGTCCCCAGAGAGTCTCCCCTCTTACATTAGTGTCCCCAGAGAACCCCACCTTACAACAGGGTCCCCAGAGAGTCTCCCCCTACATCAGGGCCCCCAGAGAGTCTCCCCATACATTAGGACCCCAGAGAGTCTCCCCATACATTAGGGCCCCCAGAGAGTCTCCCCCTACATCAGGGTCCCCAGAAAGTCTCCCCCTACACCAGGGTCCCCAGAGAGTCTCCCCCTACATCAGGGTCCCCAGAGAGTCTCCCCCTACATCAGGGTCCCCAGAGAGTCTCCCCCTACATCAGGGTCCCCAGAGAGTCTCCCCCTACATCAGGGTCCTCAGAGAGTCTCCCCCTACATCAGGGTCCCCAGAGAGTCTCCCCCTACATCAGGGTCCTCAGAGAGTCTCCCCCTACATCAGGGTCCCCAGAGAGTCTCCCCCTACATCAGGGTCCCAGAGAGTCTTCCCCTACATCAGGATTCCCAGAGAGCACCCCAAACACCAGGGTCCCCAGAGAGTCTCCCCCTACATCAGGGTCCCCAGAGAGTCTCCCCTCTTACATTAGTGTCCCCAGAGAACCCCACCTTACAACAGGATCCCCAGAGAGTCTCCCCCTACATCAGGGCCCCCAGAGAGTCTCCCCATACATTAGGACCCCAGAGAGTCTCCCCATACATTAGGGCCCCCAGAGAGTCTCCCCCTACATCAGGGTCCCCAGAGAGTCTCCCCCTACATCAGGGTCCCCAGAGAGTCTCCCCCTACATCAGGGTCCCCAGAGAGTCTCCCCCTACATCAGGATTCCCAGAGAGCCCCCCTTACACCAGGGTCCCCAGAGAGCCTCCCCTCTTACATTAGTGTCCCCAGAGAGTCTCCCCTCTTACATTAGTGTCCCCAGAGAACCCCACCTTACAACAGGGTCCACAGAGAGTCTCCCCTTATATAAGGGTCACCAGAGAGCCCCCCTTACACCAGGGTCCCCAGAGAGTCTCCCCCTACATCAGGGTCCCCAGAGAGTCTCCCCCTACATCAGGGTCCCCAGAGAGTCTCCCCTTACATCAGGGTCCCCAGAGAGTCTCCCCCTACATCAGGGTCCCCAGAGAGTCTCCCCCTACATCAGGGTCCCCAGAGAGTCTCCCCCTACATCAGGGTCCCCAGAGAGTCTCCCCCTACATCAGGATTCCCAGAGAGCCCCCCTTACACCAGGGTCCCCAGAGAGCCTCCCCTCTTACATTAGTGTCCCCAGAGAGTCTCCCCTCTTACATTAGTGTCCCCAGAGAACCCCACCTTACAACAGGGTCCCCAGAGAGTCTCCCCTTACATAAGGGTCACCAGAGAGCCCCCCTTACACCAGGGTCCCCAGAGAGTCTCCCCCTACACCAGGGTCCCCAGAGAGTCTCCCCCTACATCAGGGTCCCCAGAGAGTCTCTCCCTACATCAGGGTCCCCAGAGAGTCTCCCCCTACATCAGGGTCCCCAGAGAGTTTCCCCCTACATCAGGGTCCCCAGAGAGTTTCCCCCTACATCAGGACCCCCAGAGAGCCCCCCTCTTACATTAGTGTCCCCAGAGGCCCCCTTCCTTACATTAGTGTCCCCAGAAGCCCCCCCCCCTCTTACATTAGTGTCCCCAGAAGCCCCCCCCCCCTTACATTAGTGTGCCCAGAAGCCCCCCTTTCAATTAGTGCCCCCAGAAGCCCCCCCTCTTACATTAGTGTCCCCAGAAGCCCCCCCTCTCTTACATTAGTGTCCCCAGAAGCCCCCTCTCTTACATTAGTGTCCCCAGAAGCACCCCCCCTTACATTAGTGTGCCCAGAAGCCCCCCTTTCAATTAGTGTCCCCAGAAGCCCCCCTTTCAATTAGTGTCCCCAGAAGCCCCCCTTTCAATTAGTGTCCCCAGAAGCCCCTCCTCTTACATTAGTGTCCCCAGAAGCACCCCCCCTTACATTAGTGTGCCCAGAAGCCCCCCTTTCAATTAGTGTCCCCAGAAGCCCCCCTTTCAATTAGTGTCCCCAGAAGCCCCCTCTCTCTTACATTCGTGTCCCCAGAGGCCCCCTTCCTTACATTAGTGTCCCCAGAGGCCCCCCCTCTTACATCAGGGTCCCCAAACAGCTGACTCCCCCTTGCAAAAGTTCCCCTGTACCTGGCTGGTGGAGGTGGCGATCTGCAGCTCTATGGTGTCCACAGGCAGGGGGATCTCACTGGGGCTTGTAGTTCTCCGATTCATGTATACAGCAGAGGGGGAGGGGTCTCTGACCCGGGCATCAACAACAGTGTGCAAGCAGAGAGAAAGTGAAACTGATACCTGCAGGGTCAGAGGCCCCTCCCCTCTCTGTATACACTGACACTCGAGACTCGAGTACTACAAGCCCCAGGGAGACCTGCCCACACAGGCACCATAGAGCTGCCGCCTGCCGATCTTCCATCTCCTACCACATCTCCCCACTGCACTCTAAACGGCCAGCCAGAGGTGCAGGGGGAGATGCCAGGTCTTAGGGGGGTTGCTGCTGCGATGCCGTCCCTGCATCCACTGCCAGTGCCTTGTCGGCACCCGATCCAGCGGCAGAACGGCTCCTCTCCTTAAACTGACAGGCGGCGGGCGGGCCCCCCCGACTTGGCTAAACCACAGGGCCCAGTCGCAACTGCGACTGTGGCACCTATGAAAATTCCGCCACTGCATGCAACTAAACCCCTGTTTTTAACCTACTGTTAGACAGGTGAATTCAGTTGGTTGCTGGCTGGTTGGTAAGTTGAGCTTGGAACCTCTTTGTTGTTTTTTTACTGCAGGACAGGAGCAAGGCAAGGCGGGCGTGGGACTGGAGTGGACTGAAGAGACCACCTGCTGTGGTGACAGACTGTCACTGTGACTCAGGAGAGAAAACTGAAGTTTGCACTTAAATCTGTAATTTCGTAACTTTTGGAAATGCTAGTAAAAACGTGGCTGTGCCAGTAAATTTTGGGTGTCTTGTCAGTAAAGTCCAATCTGGTATGTTGGTAACACTGACGCCTACTCCCGTGAGCAGAGCAAGGACACACATTACAGGCCGAGTGTATTGGTCCTGAGAAACTGGCTTGGGTTCTCAGCCTCAGGCTTGGTGGCCAGTGGAAATAAAAAAATTACCTGTGGTCAGTAAAAGGGGGATTAGTATTAGTGGGAGCAATAGTGCCCCATTGGTATCAGTGGGAGGAACAGTGCCACATTGTTGGTGTCAGCAGGGGGGAATTTTGTGCCAATGTTGGTGTCAGTGGTAAGAATACTATCTCAACCTTGGAGTCAGTGGTAGGAATACAATCCCAACCTTGGTGTCAGTGGGAGGAATACTGTCTCATTGTTGGTTTCAGTGGGAAGACTATTGCCTCATTGTTGGTGTCAGTTGGAAGGATTCTGATCCATTGTTGGTGTTAATGAGAGTATGATGCCCCACTGTTGGTGGCTTGCCTCATGTGAGGAATAGTACCCTGCGGGCCAGGTATGGGCAAGCAAGGGGAGCCACATCCGGCCCACGGGCCACAGTTTGGAGACCACTGATTTAGATTAGATAGATTATATACGCTGTGCTGCTAGGGCAATTTTTTTATTTTTTTTTGCTCCAAATTTTAGAAAGGAGTCAAGGCATGCTGCAGACATTGCCACAGACCTCCTGGAAAGCATTCCTATTAATCTTTCCTCAAATTATCATCTGTAACATAACGTATGCAAAGGAAGATGAAGAATAATGAAGGCAAATAATATCAGTTTGCTGGCAATGCAATCATTTCTAAATTAATATTAAAAAGTCAAGATTTAAAACCTGATGTTAGGAAAAATAAAAGCAAGCAGATGAATATGTTAAACAGAGGAAGATAAAGGACCTGCAGGCTGATTTCATCTAGCCAGAGAACTGGCAGCATCCTGCATGTATAACGAGGATGGGAATGAGAACTGAAAGACAAATAAATATAGCCGTGTCTTCAATAAGGTCAATTATGTGTTTGTCTGTGATATATTTGTTAAGGATGTCTGCTTCACTGTTCATTCTTCTTACACTATGGAACTTTCGCAGATGTAATCATCTTTTTTTGCATAGAGATGCTGAATTCCAGGTCTGACTTTTTTTCCCTTGAATTTTATGCTTGAAGGGAATTTCCAAGTAAATTAAACTTTTTTTGTTTATTACAAGTATGAAAATGGGTAGACTTTCATCACACAAATTCCAGGTCTTAGGCCCCGTACACACGAGCAAATAGATTTGTTCAAATCGGTCGGACCGACCGATTTGAACAAATCTGTCTGCTGGCCGTTTTGGTTTGATCGCTGTACACACGATCAAACCAAAATCCCCGCCAGCAGTTGACGCCACAACATCACCGCACCAGGAAGTAAATTACTTCCGTGCATGCGTCGAATCCATTCGACGCATGTGCGAGAAGATATGTCTGCTGGTTAGCGTACTAACCAGCAGACATATCAGGCGGACGGATTCCCAGCCGACAGATTTTAAAGCAGGCTTTAAAATCTGTCGGCTGGCCAAATCCGTCTGTTTGCCCGTACACACGATCGAATCTGTCTGCTGGGACGGTCGGGCAGACCGTTTCCAGCCGATAGATTTGATCGTGTGTACACGGCCTGAGAGGGACTAGAAACAGTTTTTTCTAGCTTGCACTTGCATCACCACTTTCTGAAGAAATGTGATATTATGGCCTGACCATGAAATTGAGTGAGCTATTGTAGTCTGGCAATAATGTTCACAAGGGATTTGTGCAAGGTAGGGACCAGTCTGAGTTACACTGCCAGCTTTGTGATTCTGGACTGAACTGGAAGGGCTGTTGTGCTTGGGGATGCTAAAAGCTCTGGTATCTTCCTGGGTTATTAGCAGCCTTGCTCCGGTATTATAAATAGCATGGGTGACAATACTTGAACATTACAGCTCCTCTGAGCTTAACAAACTTCCCTACATAGTTGATTGGGGGGGGGGGGTACTTTGGCTTGCATGTGAGGGTACTTTTCATGTGTACGCGCTCACCAATGCCCAGGACCAAGAGGGCAGTGTTCATATGAAAGTCAAACATTATGGTGGTACACCAGCTTAGAGGTCAGTCGTACACAGTGTGCAGCAATAAAAGTATAGAGTTCTTTTGTGAATATATCATTCTATTCTGTTGTTATAGATATGTTCTTCTACTGGTCTACTTTCCCCAATAGCATTTATATTAGTTCATGCCACATATGTACAATGGTTCTCGTGGGGTGTTTATATGTCATATGTCATATATTATGTATACTTTTATACTGCAGCATGTTTTACTGTTTTTCTATGGTATGTGTATACTCAATGCTGTATCCTGGCCTAGGCCAACAAGACCCAGGCCTAGGGCAGCACAGAAAAAGTGCCCGCCGGCTTGCGCTACATGGTTAGTGTAGCGTTAGTCTTATGGGGCAGAATGGGCTGAGAGGCAAATTAGTCTAATGCCCCCATAAAGCGAACACACTGCTTTTGGTATACGGGCAGCTGGCATTCCACAACTGTGGGGGGGATTCATATTTTGACTGTCCTATCATGCTGGACCACAAACCTTCCTCACTGTGCTATATGGTTTCTGCTGCACCATTGGCATGGTTATATCTTCTTAGTCCTCTCCATAAAATTATCAGAAATTTGTGCTTAAAGTAGAACTATAGGCAACACTTTTTTTTTTTTCATTTTAGATAGAGTAAGGAAGGGTTATAGGCCCTGTCCGTTTATTTTTTACCATCCCTGTCCCATTGCAGAGATTTCCCTTCACTTCCTGCCCCATAGCCAAACAGGAAGTGAGAGGAAATCTATGCAAATTAAGGGAATCCATTGCCCCACCCTCAAAAGTAGTGTCCCCACTCAAACATTTTAGGGTGGATCTTAAACAGCTAGGGGTGTGGCCTTGACAGGAAGGGGTGGGCCATATTTAAATTAGGGGGTGCACGAGTTTAGTCAGGCCTAGGGCAGGACAAAACCTAAATACACTACTGTGTATACTAACTTTTGTTGTATAATTTTTAGGGCTGTTACTGATCAAAAAATTTCTGTTCAATTAATCGTTTTTCTTTTAAATCGATTAATCGACTAATTTCGATTAATTATAACGCACATACAAATCCAACTACTTTTAGCTGATCTCCTTGCAGGCTGATTCCCAGTGCAGCTACCAACAACTGGAAAAATGGATAGCAGGATACAAAAAACACACAAAGACAGCGCTCGATGGGAATCGCATTAAAACCTTTATAGTCTTCAAATAGGTAACCAAATAAATATTGCACTGGAGATAAAATCGATGTAGCTACATAAACTGTAAAAATGGTGCGAGTAATACCAAACGGTAGCAAAAGCAGACATAAAAACATGTAGCCAAGTATGATACTGGTATAAAAATGTGTACGACGATACCACTGCTGAATCCAGATGAGGAGGGGTTAACATCAGTCCGTCCGCATGTAGATGTCCCATGAAGGGAACTATCACAACTCCCAGTGGATGGTTGTAGAATCCCAGGTTGATAGAGGGAAGTGTAACAGCCCTTGTGTGTGACAGATAGTAGGGTCCCGCCGGCATGCAGATATGAAGGCACAGCAAAGGGGCCCTTCAGATGGACACGGCAAGCCCCGCCGGTGTCCGTGACGTTACCGGATCTCCGACGGAACTCCCTGAAGGCCCAGAAGCCGACGGAGAGGTGAGTACCAATCAAAATAATTTTAATCGATCAAAAAGATTTTGATCGATCAAAAAAATTAAAGATTAATCGATTAAGTAAAGGTTAATTTGCACAGCCCTAATAATTTTGTATAGAAAGTTTTTCAATAAACTTAGATTGAACAGACGATTGAACAGACGATTTTTAAGGTATTTAAGGTATATTTGTTGCTACTCACCAATGATTAAGAATCTATTTTATTAAAAAGACTGTCTTTCCATTTGACACGAAAAATTAATTGTTTTAAGGACATTTATCTTTTGTCCTGGAGATTAATTCAACAAGTTTTACATGCTATAAAACTTGAATTACCGCTAAGGCCACGTACACACGATGAGACATGTCCGCTCAAACATGTCCGACGGACCGTTTCCAGCGGACATGTCTCATCGGATTTTGGTCCGATGGCGTGTACACACCATCGGACAAAAATCCCCTCGGGCTGAGGACGTGGTGGCGTGGTGGCGACGTTGACGCCGCCACGTCACCACTCCAGGAAGTAAAATACTTCCACGCATACATCGAATCCATTCAACGCATGCGCAAAGATTTCTGTCCGCTGGTTAGTGTACTAACCAGCGGACATATCCGACGGACAGTTCCTGCTTATTTATATCCCTTCATTTAGACTGGATTCATTTTAAAATCTCCTATTTTCCTGAATACTGAAGTTGTTTAAAACATGTGGCCTCACAAACTTCAGATCCCAAAGCAACTTAATTTTTCTTTAAAATTTTATATACAATCTTCATTTAGCATTTTTTAGGCAGTAAAAAACATAACATAAAATGAATACCCTGAATGGATATGACCTGACACACAAACACACACACTATAAATGTAGAACACTTTTCCAGGAACACTATGCACTTTTTGTGACAGTGCCTCATTTAAAGCCCCATAAAATAAAGGAAAAAAACAGAAAAGAAAAATATTGCCAGTCATAATACCACAGAAAAACACTGATAAAAACTGTGAGATAAACCAGAGTAAAGTCGTCCCTGAACTTGGTATGATTACACACGGCAGAACATTTTCGGCCAACATTCACTAAATCACGTCGTTTTTCAGCTTTTTACCGCCACCCTTCAGGCAACTTCTGCTTTTGTTGTCTGATGTTTAGCATTGGTTCTGAGCATGCGTGTTTGTACTTTGGATTTTAGTCCTCAAGTTCAAGTTCACCAAGGAGGGTCTGTGGCAGGGGCTTTATCCTACAAATGTTCGAGTGATACTCCAGCTGCCAGGTCAGTGAGAGAGGCCTGTCCGGGTACACTAAACCCACTCACATAGGAGTGGCGCAGAGAAGTGTTGCGCTTGGGAGCAGGACTGTTTCCCTATCATCACGCCTGAATCTGCTGTTCTCCATTCTTCTTCAATTACTTTCCTCACCACAAGTTTGTTGTTTTTACCTGGCTGGGTAATAAAGAGCACAGCAAAGAGCACCTGTTGCAGATATTCCTTTACTTCTACCAAATGAAAATACGCATCATCCACCCCTAGGAATTCAGGGGAGCCATGAGGTAAATGTGCCACCCAAAACAACAAGCAGCTCCGCCGGGGGTAGTGCTACATATAATTTAAGTGCTTGGGTGCAACTTTTTTTTTTCTTTTTTCTACACTTTTTACTAGACAGGGAACCAAAAGTGAAACAATTGTTTTCTTTATTGAGACACCAGGGTCTGTTTGACCCTTGATATCTAACTTGCCCTGAAAATAGAGGAAAGATTTCCCTCCATAAGCTTCTTCCACTGCCAGCTGACAGCCGAACACTGAAGTGATGTAATACACATCACATCCAGGTTCTTACTAGATTGGGGAGATCAACGAATGGGGGTTTGCTGGTCTCCCACCTCTCTACCAGGTGCCACTCACCATGGCGTTCCCGGGCTGCAGGTGGGAAAGCGGAGCAGTTTAATCAGATTTCAAACAATTGTGGTACTATGCATATTTGTGTGGTTAGGAATCAATTGCCCATCACTAACACAATTCATACTTACATGCCTCCAATTGGCCTGCATTCCTTTTACACTCATCTCCTCTCTGGAATGGATATTGTGGTTGGCTTAATTGTGCAACCCAGGAATGCAGTGCAGAGCAAAGCCCCAGAGCTTGGTTTGTGAGAGGACTGTACATGTGAGCCACTTGATAGAGGATTTCCACCTTCCTCTCTCTATCTCCATAGCTCACACTGCGTTCTAGCTAGGCTTCATCTCACAAAATAGATGGGCACAAATATTTCATGAAATTCAATTAATATTTTACAGTAAGAAGTAAAACACAGGGATTTTTTTTGCACTGTAGTTAAGCGTTGCAGAAATTTCTCAACATTAAAGTATGCAAAGCTTTAAAAAGCTGTTAACTGGCACACTTATATGAAATATGTAAAAGAAGTCAGTTAAAACTTTCCCACGTAGACGTAGTCAGCCTAGGCTTTTAGGATGGATTCAAGCTGTTAGTATATTTGTTTTCATTAAACTCTCCTATTACTGTGATACACTTATTTTTACAGAAGGTTTCCAAAAGGTTTAGCAAAATGGATAAATGTAGAAAGGTATCTCATAAAACCCCAGCATTTAAACTTTTTGGGTACACTTGCTTACTGGGTACTTATACCCCCTTCCTGCCTAGGCCAATTTTCCGCTTTCAGCACTGTCACAATTTAAATGACAATTGCGTGGTCATGCACCACTGTACCCATATGAAATTTTTATCATTTTTTTTTTTTTTTTTTAACAAATAGTGTGTATATATATATATATATATATATATATATATATATATACACCATATTTTCTGGCGTATAAGAAGACCTTTTACAGTCATTTTTTTCCAAAAAGCTGGGAGTCGTCTTATATGCGGGGTATAAAGCAAGGGTCATATTACACGCCAGCCGAATGCTCGCTGAATGTGCGGTAATACTGCATGCATACAGTATACACCACTGAGCCAATCCCAGAGAGTGATGTATTCTATTGTATTAATGAATACAGGGCCTGCTCAGATTGGAGGAACAACCTCTGCCAATCCGAGCAGGCTATATACAGTAGCCTGCTCAGATTGGCTTTGAGAGTCAGAGGCGCAGGCTGATGATGTTACAGCCTCTGCAAATCCAAGCAGGCTTTGTATTCTTTACTAGATTACATCGCTCGCCGTGATTGGCTCAGCGCGGTATACTGTATGTATATTGTGAGACACATCCAGCAGGCTGGCAGATTGGTCGAAAGGGGGTCGTCTTATACAGTGAGTACACCACAAAACCAACATTTAAAATTAGGGGGTCATCTTATATGCCCAGCCGCCTTATACGCCGGCAAATACGGGATATATATATACCGGTGTGTGTGTATATATATATATATATATATATATTAGGGCTGTTACTGATTACAATTTTCGTGTTCGAATAATCTTTTTTTTATCGATTAATCAACTAATTTCGATTAATTATAACGCACATACAGATCCAACTACTTTTAGCTGATTTCCTTGTGTTGCAACTCTGCATTAGTCAGTGGTAAATGTGGTATAAACTATATACAATCACCCGACACTAGTTAGTTTCCACAATCCATGACTTAACTTCACAGTTCACACAAATACATTTTAAATTCAAACTGTAGCACTGATGTAAGTAATTTTTTCTTATTAAACTTTAAGAAAAACGTAGAAAGTTAGTTTAACTTTAATTATAAAACGTATCTAGTATATTGACTGTCAGTCACTTTATAGTAGGCAAGTGGGCATCACTTTAGCCAGTCAGACAGATATACCAGAGTGTTTACATTTTCTGGGAGCAGACATGATCACATTTTATTGACAATATACCCTGAAGAACTGAACAGTCTATCGCACGGAACAGATGTTGCCGATACACAACCCTGGCTTTGTTTTGACTACGTTTACTATTTGTACCATCTTTACCACTATATTAAAGTGGTTGTAAACCCATATTGAAAAAAAAAAAAAAACAACAACTGCAAGACAAAGGCATAATTCGCTAGTATGCATAGCATACTAGCTCTTTATGCAATACTCACCTGAGATCTAAACCCTCGCTGGGGTGCCTGTACATAGCACCAGCCACCTACATCACTCCTGGATTTACTTCCGGCTATTGCGGACTCCGGCACTGTGATTGGCTGGAGCCGCGATGACATCGCGCATGCGCACGGGAGCCGCTGGTAACGGCACAGTCTAACTGAAGCCAAGGCACGATGTGCCATGGCTTCAGTGCGCATGTGCCGACAACTTCGACACATGCAGATACAGGGGATATCTTCTAAACCGTGCAGGTTTAGGAGATATCCAGACTAGCTACAGGTAAGCCTTAAACCACTTTTTACCTGTAGCAAAAAGTGGTTTGTAAGGGCTTACAACCACTTTAAAAGATGTGATTTGTACTGCATTTTCTGTCTCCGTCTTCATATTTCCTGACAATGACATAAACAAATTTAAAATGGTTTAAAAAAAAAAAAAATTATTTTATTCAATAAGTACAAATGTTTAAAAAAAAAAACACTGGATGATACATCAATAACAACACAATTGGAGTACTTCCACCAAATATTGGTCTGTAAAGGTGTACATAATTGCAGCTACCAAATAACAAATATAAGAAGAGTAACATAGTTATATCATAAATCTCTCAATGTGTTTTGTGAATCCTAGTTCATTTCTTAAGGATAGACTATGACTAACGTAATGTCTACAAAAAAATATATCACAAGGAGTCAGAAAATATATACACATAGTATATTGTGTACTTTCCCCTAATGTTGTAAGTGTATGGGTATTCCGACGAGGTAAACCACTAAAGACTAAAATGCAGCTGCTGGATAGATGAGGACCAACGTCAGAGGTCTTTCCCGGGAGCCAAAGGGAGAGGGCCAAGAAGCAACACCATCTATTATCCATGAATAAACATGAAATGGGATTCAACTATCCCCCGGTATATATAGTTGATATAAACAAAATATGACATCCAATGGTAGGATATAGATGGAACTGTATTAGAGATAAGATATCAGGGTTTGCATTATAAATTTAAATAGAGACACAACTGCATATGGCAGGGTTTCTACATGCCCTAAGACCTACGGTACTGTGGATCTTAGGGCTGCATCCTAAACAACAAATATTGAACAGATTTCTCCATCTATACAGCAGAAAAAGGGGGGGGGGACCTCTTTATACAGTATATCTATCATACATATTAGATATATCTGTTATCCAGGAGTAAACAACATCAGTTTCAGACATGAACACTTCTAAACACATATTATTGTTCTATCAGGAAAATTGTTTGCACAAGACTTTTGTTGTATGTATGGGCAGTGTACACAATCTTTGCTATTACCATTGTTTTATCAAACATTGGACCCAAAGCCATGTCAATAAGTAGTAACAATAGCTTGACCTGTTTACATATTTGACCCATGACATGTATGATAGTGTAGAGCCCGCCTAGGGACTAGTGTTAGAAAATGTTTCCCTCTTGGAAACTGATGTAGAAAAGGAGGTAGAAAGGAATACACCAATATGGCTACCCACACTTTCAAAAAGGCCAGGCACACATACCAAAAGTGGGATGCCACAAGACCAAGGAAGGGCTCTGCCATGGGGGTTTTACAATACCAAAGAAGGACTGTGCCAGAAAGGAAACCACTAAACACATGCACACTGAAAAAAAAAAAAATTGCAGAAATTTCGGTTTCGTCCGAAAAATACATTTAGTTACTCCCAAAAATCATTTTTATTCATTTTGTTTCGTTAAAAAATGCATTTGTCCAAAAATCCGAATTAATTAAGGTCGAATCTGTCATTGAAGGCTTATAGTGTCTGGCAAATGTTCTAAGAAGATTTGACGGAGCAGCTAAACTGTACGACGCCGCAATCGTACATTTCCGGTCGAATGTTCCACCTACAAGCTATAGTAGAATTCTAATGTTGTATGACTAGTAATAATTATATTTATAGATTATTATTACTAGTCAACCAACATTCAAATTCTTCTATAGCCTATGGCCTGAGCATTTGACCGGAAATATAAGATTGCGGCATCGTACAGTTTAGCTGCTTGTCGAATCTTCTTAGAACTTTCAACAGACACCTTAAGCCTTCAATGACAGAGTCAACGTTTGTATGTTTTTCGCTGCTTCATCAAATCTTCATTGTTCATGTCGAATGGTCTACCCCAACACTGTCTCTATAATGTCGAATAGTTTCTCTCTATGTAGAATAATCTTGGACTAAGAGTTAAGGTTAGGCAGCTTCGACCACAGGTTCGATAGACACAGATCGCTATTGTCAGCGTAATGTCGAATCTTCTATCTATGTGGAACTGTTGTAGCAACGAAAATGAAAATAAAGCATTTTTTTATGTTGGATCTTTCAGATTTTAGTTTTCGTTTGTTAAAACGATAAGGAAAATACCAGAAATTTGGACGAAAATGCATTCGGACGAAAGCAAATTCACATGTCTAGAAACCACAAGACCAAGACCCTGCCAGAGGGGATAACACTAGAAGCCATAGTATAAGCATACTAATAGCAAGAACACAGTTTTCGGTTTCCTGTAATCATTTGAGATGCCTGTTTGCTATGAAAATGGCAGACCAGCTATAAAACAAGACAAGTGACTTTTTAGTGCACCCCTATAGCATACAGGCCATCATTAGGATTGAGCAAACCCAAACTGTTCGGACGTTTGGATTTTTGGTACCCGGACAATTTACTGTAAGTTCGGGTTCGAGTTCGGTGTTCGGCAATGTAATGGCGCGCTGCAGGGCAGCCAATCAACATTCGCTTAACTCGTGTGACCTAGAAGCCATCCCAGCCATGCCTACTAATGGCATGGCTGTGATTGGCCAGTGCAGCATGTGACCCAGCCTCTATATAAGTTAGAGGCACATAGCACAGCACGTCACTCTGCTTTAGATAGTGTAGGGAAAGGCTGGCGCTGCTGCTGCTTTGAGGGAGAGAATTAGATAGGAGTCAGACTCAGTCCTGCTTCAGAAATCAAATTACTCAGCCATCTACATAGCACAGCAAGTCACTCTGCTTTAGATACTTTAGGGAAAGGTTGCTGCTGTTGTTTTTAGGGAGAGAATTAGATAGGAGTCAGTCAGTCCTGCTTCAGAAGTCAAATTACATCAGCACTGCATATGTTACTGTGAGATACACCATTTAGATACTTTCCTTCTATTGTGCTATTCAAAAAAACATCCATTTAGGGCAAAAAAAAAAAATGTTGCAGTGTTTCCACCATATCTGTACGTGCGAGATACACCCTTTGATATTGTTCTTCTATTGTGCTATTCAAAAAACACCCATTTAGGGCAAACAAATATATTTTGCAGTGTTTCCTCCATATCTGTACATGTTAGATAAACACTTTAGATGCTGTTCTTCTATTGTGCTATTCAAAAAACACCCATTTAGGGCAAGATCCTACATTTGAGAAATATGAGGAGAACGTCAAATAAGGGACGTGGTTCTGCTGGTGGAGCTCCTGTTGCAGGGAGAGGACGTGGACCATCTGTGCCAGCTACACGCACAAGTGAAACACCTTCCTCAGGTGCAAGTAGGTGACAGAGCCTGCAGTTGTATTTCGGCGGGCCTAATCCGGCTCTATGAATGTTGAGGCCAGGAGCAGTACAGGCGATAGTAGATTGGGTTGCTGACAGTGCCTCCAGTTCCTTCACATTGTCTCCCAACCAGTCTTGTGCTGAAATATCAGAGTAGGCACCTGCAGCCGATGTCCTTCAGTCTTTCACCTCAACCCCTTGAAAATCAGCCAAGCAGTCTGAGCCCCAAATCATGCAGCAGTCTCTTCTGCTTTTTGATGACTCTGTTAGCAGGGTTTCCCAGGGCAATCCAACTAGCCCTGCCCCAGAAGTGGAAGAGATTGAGTGCACCGATGCCCAACCACTTATGTTTCAAGATGAGTACATGGGGGGACCATCACAGCACGTCTCGGATGATGAAGAAACAAAGTTGCCAACTGCTGTGCAAACCGACAAGGAGGGCAGGGGTGTTAGCTGTTGCTGTTGCTAGCTCCTCCTACTCCGCTTCCTCATTCTCTACCGCCTCCTCATCCGGTCAGCGTAACACATTCACCACCAACTTCAGCACATGGGTAAACGACATATGGGGATACAGAGGACACAGACGATATACCTCCCACAGAGGACAACTTTTCGGGCAGCCTGGCACACATGAGCGATTACATGCTGCAGTGTCTCCGCAATGACCGCCAAGTTGCCCACATTTTAACAGGTGCTGATTACTGGGTGGCCACGCTGCTGGATCCCCGTTAGAAGGACAATGTACCGTCCTTAATTCCCTCACTGGAGCGTGATCGTAAGATGCACAAGTACAAGCGCACGCTGGTAGACGCGCTGCTGGTGGAATTCCTACCTGACAGCGGGGGCACAGTGTAAGCACAAGGCGAAGGCAGAGGAGGAGGAAGAGATCGCCAATGCAGCCGGGGCACCACCAGTACCTCAGTAGGCAGGGTTAGCATGGCCGAAATGGATAACAACTGTAAAAGGTTGGGACTTTATATGAAATGCGATTTTAGCAATATGCAATTAAATATAAACATGGAAAATAAATTATATATAACCATGTGACCAGGCTCAAAGTTGTCAACCAAAAAGCACTAAACCAAATTAATCTGTCTAACTGATGTAAGTAAAAACAGAGGTTTAGTTGCAAGCATTTGCAAATACTTGGGAAGCTGCAGCGCCAACTCCACGGCACTCTGCATGGCTGCAGTCCTAACTATAAATTTAGGGTCTCCTGAAAGGGAGCCCAGGTGTGCTAATCAACAGGCAGAGGACAGGTGATAACCTAAAACCCGCCCCTACCTATAGATAGTATGGCAAACGAGAGCACTGGAAAAAAAGAGAGAAGAAAAGTAGGAGTGGAACAAGGACCGCCCAACAAAACTTTTAGTCTTTTTTAGCACACCTGGGATCTGTCCAATCCCGAGCAAGGGGGAGTGTCTCTATACACAGCGCAGCAGGGAAAACAGCTTATTCAAACGAAAGCTGACTCTAATGTTCCCCGCGCTGTGATTAACGCGGCGGCCGCATCATTTAGGTACGGGGGACATGGCTGCATGTGGGGGGACATGGCTGGATATGAGGGGACATGGCTGCAATATGTTTGGGGACATGGCTGCAATATGTTTGGGGACATGGCTGCAATATGTTTGGGGACATGGCTGCAATATGTTTGGGGACATGGCTGCAATATGTTTGGGGACATGGCTGCATATATGTTTGGGGACATGGCTGCATATATGTTTGGGGACATGGCTGCATATATGTTTGGGGACATGGCTGCATATATGTTTGGGGACATGGCTGCAATATGTTTGGGGACATGGCTGCAATATGTTTGGGGACATGGCTGCATATGTGGGGGGACATGGCTGCATATGTGGGGGGACACAGCGGTGCCAACCTGCCGCAGTATAACCATACCTCCCAACTTTTCAACATGTTACTGCGTGACACTTGGGGAGAAGGGCCATTTGTCATCTGTCATTCATCTGACATAGTGTACCCAGACAGGCCTCTCTTACTGACCTGGCATCCGGAGTATCTCTCGGACAATTTGTAGGATAAAGTCTCTGCCACAGGCCTTGGTGAGCCTCAAATAGATACCTCTGCCACATGAATTCTTGGAGATATTCCTCCTTGGATAAGTTACGCCTGGATCTCCTTCAACTTGTCGCCCAGGTACCGACTGACAGGTGATCAATCCCGCAGTGTCCAGCTACCTTGATCCCCGGTGGTTTGTCCAGGCCCTTTTGGACCACCAACCTCTCAATGGCGCTCCTCAGACTGACTCCCCACCGAACAGCAGTACAGCTTGGGATCCTCAAAGGTGGAAACCGAGTCACTCACTGGGTCCCCGTCGCTGTTCAGATGCTCTGGGCCAGCATGGTCCCGGAAAACCAGGAACACCGCGTGGCACGGTGGTCACCCTAAAGGTGGGTGCCACACTGGATGAAGAAGACCCAGAACTAATGGCATCTGCCTCACAAATACCCCTCCCAGCATGCACAGCGAGGCCAAACCCTCCTGATTGGCTGCTGGGAAAGAGCACCCAAACCTTGACTCCACTGCTGCCACCTGCAGCACTGGGGCTGGAACAACACCCCAACGCAACAGAATAGCCTACAGCTGAGACAGAGACCCTTAATCTGGATCAGAGTCTAACTACACTCTGATCTAACCTTAAATTTAACTAGCACCAGTACCATAAAGTACAAAGGCCCTACACGCATATATTAACCCTAAACAGGTATCACAAAACTGAATTTTTCACAAATAGCAGACACTGAAATTTATCAGGTTGGAATTAAAATTTAGGAGAAATAACCTAAATCGGACAAATGTGTTTTTTGTATTTTTTTACAGCTACATTCTATGCATCTCTCCTCCAAATAAGTAGTTAGCTGTTTAATGTTACCGCACGGCTGACAATCTTATGAATAGGAGGTATTTTATGCAGTCATAAACAGTTTTGTGTATTCTAATCATATAAAACACTTTAATACCCGCTCCATATTTTGACAGGTATTATGCAGCGTATGTTGGCTGAGAAGATAAATACAGGATGTTGAAAGGCTCCGTGTATAGGAGCTTTTGGTAATGAATGTTCTTTTCTTCTGCATCTGTAATGAAGCTCTGCTTTATCAAGATTTAATTTCAACACACGGCTGCATACAAGACACTGTGACCTAAAAAGCTTGCCGATAAGATAATTATCTTTTCAGACAGGGGCTGTGGATTTTGGAAAAGAAAAATGTCGAGGTAGTGTTCTGCATGAAAGGTAGTCCTAATTATCCACTTCCATTATTTGGCTATTGCTTTGTTCTTGGTTTTAACATGACAGGGACTCGTCTGATAACCACTTGCTTACTGGGCACATAAACCCCCTTCGTGCCCAGGCGAAATTTCAGCTTCCGGCACTGCGTCGCTTTAACTGACAATTGTGCGGTAGTGCGACGTGGCACCCAAACAAAATTGGCGTCCTTTTTTCCCCCACAAATAGAGCTTTCTTTTGGTGGTATTTGATCGCCCGTGCGGTTTTTATTTTTTGCGTTATAATGAAAAAAAGAGCGACAATTTAAAAATATATATATATTTTTTACTTGTTGCTATAATAAATATGCCATTTTTTTTTTTTATATATTTTTTTCTCAGTTAAGGCCGATACGTATTCTTCTACGTATTTTTGTAAAAAAAAAAAAAAATCACAATAAGTGACTGCTTTGCGCAAAAGTTATAGCACCTACAAAATAGGGGACATAATTATGATTTTTTTTTTTATATTTTTTTTTTTACTAGTAATGGCGGCGATCTGCGATTTTTATTGGGACTGCGATATTGCGACGGACACATCGGACACTTTTGACACATTTTTGGCGCCATTCACATTTATACAGCGACCAGTGCTATAAAAATGCACTAATTACTGTATAAATGTGACTGGCATTGAAGGGGTTAACACTAGGGGGTGAGGAAGGGGTTAAATGTATTGCCTGGGTGTGTTCTAACTGTATGGGGGGAGGGGGGTGACTGGGGGAGGTGACCGATGCTGTCTCCCTATGTACAAGAGAAACAGCATCTGTCACCTCACTGACAGGACGTGGAGCTCTGTGTTTACACTCAGAGCTCCACGTCCCTGCTCTCTCACCGAAGATCGCGTGTACCTGACGGACATCGCGGCCGCCGGGTACACGCATCGGATCCTCGGTGATGCGTCGGGACTGTTTTTCCCCGCCGCCGGGAATTACAAGCAAATCACGTCCAAAGACGTGACCCCGGCGCCTCAGGTCCGCGCTGTTCACGTCTTTGGACGTGATGCGGTTTCGAAGTGGTTAAAGGAGCTGCTCTAGCATAATAGAAGACCACTGTCACTTGGCTGTCAAGGGTTAAGGTGTATTTCCACTTTTGCAGCCAAATTGGGAAAACACCTATTTGATCTTTGTTACCTGTCCCCATTCACATAGCTTACCTCTAAGCAAAGTTTTTAACATTTCTGCCTACATTTGTAATTGCCCTTTCTTGAAAACTCCAAGACTATACAATCCTGCATAGCTTCCCATTTTCTGTAACATTTATGAGGGACTTAGGAGTTAATGTTCACCACTATTAACCCTGGCGTCTCCAGATTTCATATTTGGGGGGGGGGGGGGGGCACATGGTGGGACATGGACAAAAGTTGGGGGGGGGGGGACAATAAAACACATTTATTTTTATATGCAGCCTTATTAGTGCCCATTAATGCAGCCTGATCAGTGCCCATCAATGCAGCCTGGTCAGTGCCCCTTAAATGCAGCCTGATCAGTGCCCATCAATTCAGCCTTACCAGTGCCCATCAAATGCAGCCTGATCAGTGCCCATCAAATGCAGCCTGATCAGTGGCCATTAATGCAGCCTGATCAGTGGCCATTAAGGCAGCTTGATCAGTGCCCACCAATGCAGCCTGATCAGTGCCTATCTATTCAGCCTTACCAGTGCCCATCAAATGCAGCCTGATCAGTGCCCACCAATGTAGCCTGATCAGTGCCCACCAATGCAGCCTGATCAGTGCCCACCAATGCAGCCTGATCAGTGCCCACCAATGCAGCCTGATTAGTGCCCCTTAAATGTAGCCTGGTCTGTGCCCCTTAAATGTAGCCTGGTCTGTGCCCATCAAATGCAGCCTCATCAGTGTCCATCAATGCAGTCTGATAAGTCCCATCAATGCAGCCTGATCAGTGCCCATCAAATGCAGCCTCATCAGTGTCCATCAATGCAGCCTGATCAGTGCCAATCAAAGGCAGCCTGATCAGTGCCCACCAATTATTATCACCAATGCAGCCTGATCAGTGCCCTTTAAATGCAGCCTGGTCAGTGCCCATCAATTTAGCCTTCCCAGTGCCCATCAAATGCAGTCTGATAAGTGCCCATCAATGCAGCCTAATCAGTGCCCATCAATGCAGCCTAATCAGTGCCCATCAATGCAGCCTAATCAGTGCCCATCAATGCAGCCTAATCAGTGCCCATCAATGCAGCCTAATCAGTGCCCATCAATGCAGCCTAAGCAGTGCCCATCAAATGCATTATTGCAGCCTGATCAGTGCCCATCAATGCAGTCTGATCAGTGCTCATCAATGCAGCATTTGGGGGGGAATTATTCGTATGGGTTTCTTGTTCAGCTGGTTGGGGTGTAGGTAGCTGCCTTTGTGTTCGGGAATGGAATGTTCTAAACGACTTAGACCTCTTTCATACTTACACACTGCAATCGCAGCAAAGCGCACTTTTAAAAATCGCTGAAGCATGACGCTCAAAAAGGAGCAGGATCTTCTTTTGGGCAACAACCATGCATTGGGCAGCCCACTGAAGTGAATGAGCTGCCCTATGTGTGACACGCAGAATCACGTAAAAATGGCCTACACAAAATTGCAAGCAGGAACACAAGTTCCCGCTACGTGAAGTATAAATGGGGCCTGATAGTACCACAATAATGTGAAAATAGATGCCACAAAAGTGTAAAACAGTGCAATGTAAATGCTTAATTCATTACTGAATCCAAACAGTCAAAAATCTTAATGTTCACTTAATGTTGACTTTTATTGACGGCTGTGGGAGCCAATGGTATCGCTGCTGTGTCTCAGGAGGAGTGTCCTGGACGGCTAAGACATTCGCGGAGATCACTGAAGAGAGATGGGGCTCAGGTAAGTAATTGGGGGGTGCTGGGGAGGCTGCTACACACAAAGGGTTTTTAGAATGCATTAAGATAAAAAAAAAAAGACGTCTGCTTTTACAACTCTTTTAAGATTGTTTGGACTGAGTTTGTAAACCCCAGCTGGCCCCCTCATCTTATAATGGGATAAGCCATAATCATTCTGCTCTAGACTTAGCGGCATGTTGGCAGATAGGCCATGTTCAGCTAGTATTATTTTCTGTGCCTGATTTATACCTACTCCATCACAATGCTCTTCCCTTGTATAATGTATGGGATCCTTTTCGTTGATCTTTCTTCAATAAAAATGATTGAACAAGAAGAGTTTGGCTCTGGTAGATCAGTCGTAGGTCAAAGACCAGACTCACAGCTGTGTATGGCTCAAACTATTATTCTAACTGTTTACAACATGGCTTTGTTAGGAGTCCTTTGAAGACCCTGGGCTAAATACTGTTTATGACTTGTCAGCTGGCTTTAAAGAGTGGCTATAATTTTCTTATCGGGATTCCCAAGTGTGGCTCGGGGTAAATTTTCCATACCAAGAGCGGTAAACCTCAAGCCACACTCGCGGCTGCATTGGAGTATCCAGGGAAGGTTACTTACCTTGTCCCCAGGATCCTGCGATGTTTTTCCGCTGTATGCAGCGGCTGTGTCTTCCGCCTGATGTACTGTATGCCAGGCTCCATTCCCTGTGAGCGGCGCAACCCACGGGGACGGAGCCCAACGGGAAATTCAAAAAGTGCAAAACAGATAACACATACAGTACACAGTAATCTTACAGATTACATTACTGTATCAAATCACTTCACCTCCCTTTTGTCC
Source organism: Rana kukunoris (assembly GCA_029574335.1). Taxonomy (NCBI): domain Eukaryota; kingdom Metazoa; phylum Chordata; class Amphibia; order Anura; family Ranidae; genus Rana; species Rana kukunoris. The sequence continues at coordinate 59,100,269 of CM056056.1, forward strand.
CTAGTGCTTTGTTCAGTGCCCTGCATTCCGTTTTATATTATAAATAATGTTCTTTCTGCCTGGAAACTTGAGATTGTCCATAGCAACCAAAAAGTGTCCCGTTACATCAAAGGCGGTTTTAGAGCAGCTAGAAAACAGCGATAATATATTAGAACACTTGCAGAATTGAGCGATAGCGATTTGTGGGGAAATTCATCATCAAAACACTAAAAGTAAAGACAATTCTGCAACTTCAGTGTTTTTGAGTTGATAACATTATTGAATACATTTTATTATTGTTATATTATTATTTTTGATAATTATTTATAGTTATTTATTATTTTATAGTTTTTAGTTTTATAGTTTATGATTTTGTGTTTCAAACTTTATCATACCCAGTCTACTAGACTCTTGTTTGGACAGATTTAAGCGAGTTATTCCTAAGAATTACAGATCTACAATATAAAATGGCAAATTTCCATGTGAAACAATGGGGGTTATTTACGCAAGGCAAATCCACTTTACAAGTGCAAACCACAAGTTCAAAGTGCTCTTGAAATTGCACTTAAAGTGCACTTCGAAGTGCAATCTCTGTAGATCCAGGGAGGACATGCAAGGAAAATAAAAAAATGCATTTTAGCTTGCACGTGATTGGATGATAAAAACAGCAGAGCTTCTCCTCATTTCAGATCTAGCCCTCAGATCTACCGTGACTGCCCTTCCAAGTGCACCTTCAGTGCAATTTCAAGTGCACTTTCCACTTGTAATTTGCTCTTGTAGTGCAAAGTGAATTTGCCTTTCATAAATAACCCCCATTGTACCGCTTTCAGCATCAATAATCTGACATAATCATACCTTCAGGGAGGTTAAAGTGTATGCTACCCTATTTTTTTTTTTTTTTTTACTGAGTATGGGGGTTATTTATGTAGCACTACCCCCGAAGGAGCTGCTGGTTAGATAGGATGGCATTTCTATCTTGTGGCTCTGGTGAAGTGCCTAGGGTGAACGATGAATGCAATAGTAGTAAAGGAATGTCCACAATTAGGAAGTCTCTTTATATGTGCTCTTTATTACCCAGCGGGGTAAAAACAGGTAACATGTGATGGAAATGGATAGGTAAAAGTGGAAGGAGAATAGCAGATTCAGGTCTTGGATAGGGAAACAGTCCTGTCTTCGTGAACAACTAGCTTCTCTCACCACTCCAGACTAAGTGGGGATAGCGTACCTGGACAGGTCTCTCTCACCGACCTGGCAGCCAGAGTATCACTCGGAACTTGAAAAGAGGGCTCTCCCACAGACTCTTTCAGGGTGAACTTCAGGAAAGCGCCTCTGCCACAGGCCTTCCCCGATTGAGATATAGAAGAGCTACTCCTTAATAAAGTTTGGCCTGAATCCTTCCGTTAACGTCGCCCAGGTACCGACAGAGAGGAGTCAATCCCTCAGTGTCCAGTACCTTGATCCCCAATGGTTTGTCTCAATACTGTTGGACCGCCAGCCTCTCAGTGGTGCTCCTCAACTGGACCTCCCCACCAAACAGCTAAACTCACTTGGGATCTTCAATGTGGGAACTCAGTCGATTACTGAGTCCCCATCCTGTGTAAGTGTCCCAGGTCCGAATGGCCCAGGATCCAGGAACAATGCGTAGCACCCACGCCCCGGCCTGGTAGGCCATAACGCTCAGGGGGTGGTGATGTGGTTACCCTAAAGGTGGGTGCCACACTCCAGGAACCAAGACAAGCTAAGATGGTGTCTGTCCCATAAGTACCCTCTCCCAGCATGCCCAGCGAGGCCCAGGCCTCCCGATTGGCTGCTGGGAAGAGCACCCGAACCTCAGCTTCCACTGCTGCCACCTGTCGACTCAGGGTGGAACTACACCCCAGGTACGACAGAATGAGCCCACAGCACAGCCAAGCTGAAACAGAATTAAGATCAGAGTCACTTACACTCTGATCATTCCCATTAAATTTCACTAGCACCCGTATTTGGAAGTACATGTGCGCTACATTTACGAAAGGCAAATACACTTTGCACTACAGGTGCAAAGTGCACTTGAAATTGCAGTCGCTGTATATCCAAGGGGTAGATCTGAATTAGGAGAAGCTCTGCTGATTTTATTATCCAATCATGTGCAAACTAAAACCCTGTTTTTTATTTACCTTGGATTTCTCCTTCGAATCTACAGCCACTGTACTTCCAAGTGCACTTTCAGTGCAATTTCTTTTTTTTAAATCAGAAAGGGTTTTTATTGGACAACCAAAAATAAGATAATAAAACATTGAATAACTGCAGTACAGTACACCCAAACATTGTGCTTGATCAACTCAGTCTTACATCATCAAGCCCTTGATACACAAGAAAAACTTCACTCAGCACCACACAACATTGTACTCCATGAGAGAGGCTCACGTGGCCAAACCACATCTGTGAAATCTATCACACTGCATTAAAAATTACATCGTCTTCTCCACCACCATACCATTACAGGGAATTAATACCATCCTTGCCCCACTCCACCCCTTTTCCTCCTTTTGCTCCCTAGAATAGCAGTCGGTCCATAATTAAATCAACCCCTGGACACTCAACCAACCCGCGCAGATTTTCTCAAATTTCTTCACACTCCCCCTATGTTGATAGATATGTTTTTCCAATCTGATAGTATCTTCCATTTGGCGTATCCATTCCTTACTCGTAGGGGGTTCTTCCGCTTTCTAGTGTCTCAAGCTAAGTTTCCGAGCCTGGAAGAGAGCCTTGGATATTGCTATCCTAGCAGGCCCCTCCTCCGAGACTGTGTCTATAACAGTGTTTTTCAACTCCAGTCCTCAAGGCACACCAACAGGTCATGTTTTCAGGCTTTCCATTATTTTGCACAGGTGATTTTATCAGTTTCACTGCCGTAGTAATCACCACAGCCATTTCATCTAAGGGAAATCCTGAAAACCTGACCTGTTGGTGTGCCTTGAGGACTGGAGTTGAAAAACACTGGTCTATAATACCCAGTAAGCAAAGTTTAGGGTGTGCCTTCAGTTGAACCTGGAACACTGTTAATAGTATCCAGCACCTCCCTCCAGTACAGATGCAGTTTGGGACATCGCCACAACATGTGGATCAGGTCTTCGTGGTCCCTCTTGCATCTGGTACAGGAAGGATCATCTCGTCCCCCCATTTTCACTATTTTCACCAGCCTAGCCACACGCGTAAAAGAATATACAACTGGGACAACCTTTGGGCCACGTTAAGGGAGTTTATAGGTACTGCTGAGAGCGCCTCCTCCCACTGGTCTTCCTCAAATTCACCTTTGTCTTCCTCTCACCTAGCTATGATCCCAGCAGTGTTATCAGGAAGGAACATATTGAGGAGCATGGAATAACTACCTTTCAGTGCAATTTCAAGCGCACTTTGCACTTGTAATTTGCACTTGTAGTGCAAAGTGGATTTGTCTTTCGTAAATAACCCCCATGTGTTCACATGTGTGTGTGTTTTATGTAGCGCCCCTCTACTATCAGTAAAGGACGCTGTTGTAAATGTAGTGGGGTGAGAGACTTATTTGCTCTCACCAGTTTGAATTGTTTAAATTCGGCTGCTGTCAGCCCTGGACTGTCCTGTGGGTCATGCTGTGCTTAAGAGATGTAGTTCCATCTCTGGGCATTAGGTGGCGCCAGAGGGGTCCAGGCAGAGCCGCTTTTTCCCAGCAGCCAATTGGAGGAGTTTCTCCTTGCGGGGCATGCTGGGGGGTGTATATCTGTGGCAGGCGCCATTTTTTCAGGGTCTTCGCAAGTTCCTGGTTCCGGGTGCGGCACCCACCTTCAGGGTGTGCGCACATCACGGGCCCCACCACTATGGCCTACCTGGCCAGGACCCGTGCAACACGGAGTTCCTGGCTCTGGGCCCATATGGCTCAGAAACTGAAGCAACCAAAGGGGGGATTCCAGTGACTTACTGGGACCCCACACTTGAGATCCCAGGCTGGATGCTGTTCGGTGGGGAGTCGGTCTGAGGTGAACCCGGAGGTTGTGAGTTTCAAACTGTCAGTCGGTGTCCCCAACTATTGACTGAGAGGATCCGCTTTAATTCTTGTCCTTGAGTATTGGACCTGTGGCAGAGGCCTTTACTAATTTACTAAAGCCAAGTCGGTGGCAGAGACTTGTTCCTTCTCAGAGCTCACAGTGACACTCTGGTTGCCAGGTCTGTGAGGAAGGCCTGTCCGGGTGCACTGCACCCATCTCAGCTGGGGTGGCGACGAAAGTGAGAATACTATTTGGAGGCAGGATTGCTTCCTTCTATCCAAAGCCTGAATCTGCAAGGTTGCTCTTTTCACCAATCTGTCCTATCTACTCCAGGTTGACTGTTGGTCGTGTTGACCGGGAATACAGCATTTAAAAACGTCAACCAACTGCCTGAACATTCTGTCACTGCTATCACCCAGAGGTGTATTTAGGTTTTGTGCTGCCTAGGCCTGACTAAACTTGAGCAGCCCCTAATTTAAATATGACCCACCCCTTCCTGTCACAGCCACACCCTGTGTTGTTTAAGACCCGCCCTGAAATTTTCGAGTGAGGACACTAGTTCTGAGGGCCTGGGGGGGGGGGATGGATTCCCTTAATTTACTTAGATTTCCTCTTACTTCCTAGTTGCCCATAGAGCAGGAAGTGAAGGGAAATCTTCGCAAGGGGACAGGGATGGTAAAAGTGTTGCCTATACAGTAGTTCTACTTTAAGTAGATGGTGCAGCAGAAACATAGCACAGTGGGGACGGTTTGTGGTCCAGGATGACAAAACAGTCAAAATTGTAAGTGCGCCCCCCCCCCCCACAGTTGCGGATTGCCGGCCGCCCGCATACTAGAAGCATCGCGGCCGCTTTATGTGGGCACTAGACTAATTTTCCTAACAGTGTAGCACAAGCCGGCGGGGGACTCTTTTCATGCTGCCCCCTTGCAAAGTGCTGCCCTAGGCCTGGGCCTTGTTGGCCTAGGCCAGGATACAGCTCTGCTATCACCCCTACACATATTACAGAGGTAACTTCAATTACGCCGATCCCACATCAAACTAGCGGCTCCTGCGGGAGTGAGCGATACATTTATAAATCATATTCCCTAATTTTCTAAGCCCTGGAGCAACTGCACTTGCAAAGTGCACAGTCTATTTGCCTTTAGTAAATCAACCCCACATTGTCCTGTAAGCATCAGGCTGGGAAACAAATTTTAGACTAACCTAATCCATGAGTGTCATTATCATATCATAATCATATACCAGCATATCATAGCCTTGTGACATGTTGCCTACATATTTATGGAGCAGTGATCCACAGATGACAAATTCTCTGTCCAGGTCTGTAGGGACCGACTTGTACATATGAAGATCTTAGTCCCATTGTCTTAGGCCTCGTACACACGATCAAATCTGTCTGCTGGAAACGGTCTGCTAGACCGTCCCAGCAGACAGATTCGATCGTGTGTACGGGCGAGCCGACGGATTTGGCCACCCGACAGATTTCAAAGCATGCTTTGAAATCTATCGGGTGGGAATCCGTCCGCCCGACATGTCTGCTGGTTAGTACACTTACCAGCAGACATGTCGTCTCGCACCGCCGCCGAATGGATTCGGCGCATGCGCGGAAGTGTATTACTTCCTGGTGTGGTGACGTGGCGGCGTCAACGTCACCGCCACGTCACCGACACGTCAGCGCGCCGTCTGCGGGGGGGGATTTTGGTTTGCTTGTGTGTACACGCGAGCAAACCAAAATCCTATCAGACAGATTTGTTCAAATCGGTCGGTCCGACCGATTTGAACAAATAGATTGCCTCGTGTGTACGAGGCCTAACATAAGTATTAATAGTATGTCAGGATAGTAGAATAATTTGTGAATAAATCATTGAGATCAGTTTAGAAGTGTTAGGGAGTATGAAGGCAAAAATGTTCAAAGCTTGTGAAGTAATGAAGTCTGGAAACTGATCTAATTACAGAAGATATCTATAATTGATGATGGTTATATTGAGATGATTTCCTGCAAGGAACAATATATCTTTTCAAAGTCAAAAACATTGTTGGAAATTAAAGTAGATGTAAACCCTAACCAAATGACATCTAGTTTGCTAAAGAGCTGTGTATCATAAACAGTTATTTTTTTTCAATATAATATTGGTTTTCACATTTTTTCAACCTACTTTTTTTTCTTTTTCTGTATATGATCATATAGCCCAGTATTCGACAAATTCCTGGCGCCAGGTCGCCGTTGCACCTAGAATTATCGACCTGGCGCCCATGGCAGCAGAGCTAGGGTATCCTGTGAGCATCGCCACGCATCCCCCCACCTGCGATCGGGCATCCCCCCGTGCCGCTAATTGAGGCCCGCGGCTTTGCGGCCTATGCCTCGAGGGGGCTGGAGTGAGGCGAACTGCCGGCCGGGATGGATAAATGTCATGGAGCGCGGCTGTGCTGGGTCGGGGATGATACAAGCAGAGAGCACAGGCTGGAAAACACAAAGGGGGGTTTGGAGCTGCGCCATGACACCCGGACTCGGTACAATCCAATAGTCCATACAAATAGCATATTTAACAAATTATATAAAAAATGCACAATCCTTTAGCCAAAGAATAGTTCAGAGTGTCTGCGGTTCACAACTCGAGATGAAATATAGCAATCACCACTGTGATAACAAAGCACACTCCACTCTTCAGTGTGGCCCACCACCAGAGATATTAAGCAGCTTACCAGATGAAAAACTGCACCAGCAGTCGGCTATAACCCAGCCGTGGCCTTTGGGGAAAAAAAATTCACTTCCTGGGACAGTGCCTGCACCTTAGCTCCACAACGCAACTCCACCAATTGATCACATGTAGGGAATGATGACAAAGGTAGACATAGCCTAATCCCGCAGAGAATTTTATTTAAAAACGTATAAAATCAACCTACTCACATTTAAGATGAGTTTAGCAGATATATAAAAAACCTAATGTTGCCGGCCGGCGAACACATTAGAGAACCCTTCCTCCAGAGCATGATGATGTCACCGCACGTCCTCCCAGACGCGTTTCGTCATTGGACGTTGTCAATGGGATCTGCAGGCTGCAGGCGCTCCACCTCTGGCCGCCTCTCGCCCCGGGGATTGGGGAATTCCTCCAAGGGGGCAGTGCCACCTACGTCACTGCCACAGGGGAGTCAAAGGAAAGGAGCTGGCCGGAGGCTGCACATGATCACACAGAGCGCCAAAAGCAAGGTTAAAGGTAAAGAGAAGCAAAAAAGACAATTGTTTTAAAACCATAATTTATAGGATTGTTGCACTCACTGAGTTAGGGCACAGGGATATTGATATTGTTCACTTTGCAGTAACTGTGCCATGCCATCAAACGCAGCCACTGTGTCACTACTGTTCCATGCCATCAAACGCAGCAACTGTGCCATTAATTGTCATAAAGAGGAGGTCTAGGGCTAGAATTATTGCTCTCGCTCTACCAATCGCGGCGATACCTCACATGTGTGGTTTGAACACTGTTTACATATGCAGGCGCTACTCACGTATGCGTTCGCTTCTGCGCACGAGCTCGGCGGGACGGGCGCGCGTTTTCTGACTCCTAACTTTTTTAGCTGGCTCCTAGATTCCAAGCAAACTTTTCAAACCCTGTAATAGCCTACAGAAACTGCAGAGGGGTATGTCAGCAGGAGGCAAGGAAACAACAGTACACTGATCTCTGACACAGCACTTCATTGATCTTCCCAGTGAAGAGCTGTGCAGGGAGTCTTGACTATTAGAGGACAGGCGGGCTGTTTTCCCAGAACAGCCAGAAAACTGACCACACTGGATGTGCTTCCATGCCAAGTGTGGTCAGTTTAAAAAAGGAAAGCAGGGGGACTGTCAGGATCACCAGGTATTTCACACAAAAGGAGCAATACAATGAGAGCAGGATACTTTTTAAAGGGGTTGTAAAGGAAATTTTTTTATTTAAAAAAAATAACAAACATGTTATACTTACCTCCACTCTGCAGCTCATTTTGCACTGTGTGGCCCCGATCAATGTCTTCTGAGGTCCCTCGGTGGCTGTCTCTGGTCCTCCCCGCAAGAACTCCACACATTCATGTGAATAGCTGCCGACTGTATCACTCGGCCATGCCCCCTGCGCACCGCATCATTGGTTGTGATTGACAGCAGCGCGGGCCAATGGCTGCGCTGCTTCAATCGACCAATGAATGAGCCGGGAACACGGGCCAAGATGCCAGCGTGTTCACGGTGCGGGACTTTCGAGGGGTCAGGCAAGTAAACGGGGGGGCTGGGGAGGCCGGTATTGTCGGAAGTTTTTTTACTTTAATGCATAGAAAAAACTTTTACCCTTACAACCCCTTTAAGTATATAGTACAACAGACACAAATATCAGAAATAAAAAAAGGAAGGGTAACTAAAAAGTTTTCATTCACAATTTTTTATGATTTGTTAAACTCGAACACATAGAAGTTGAATTACTAAAGGCAAATATGCAGGCACCATAACTGCTTTTGCTTTGTTTCTGAAATGAACTTTCTTACCTTCTTTACAAGATTAAAAAATGATGTCATGTGACCATGCATCTCTTCTTCCAGATAGTGTGGGGGTTACAGGACACTGTACAGACACACAGCGTGACTGTATTCCACAGTCTCCTCAGCCTGAAACAAGATGGAGGCTCTGCTTAAGAAGGGGGAATATTCAAGAGGCAGGCTGTGATTGGTCAGGGGTGTGGTGCTGAACAAACTACCCAATCCCGGCATACTGTGTGTCTACAAAGTGTCCTGTACCTCTAAATGGCCAAAGGATGAAAAATGACCACCTAGCATAGATCAGCTTCTTTGCTTTGTGTGGTCAGTTTGAACAAGGAAGAAAGGTGGCTGCAAGGATCAACCAGGTACTTCAAATGGAAGAAGTACATAAAAGTGATAGAGACTATGGGGTTGATCTACTAAAGGCAAGTAGACTGTGCACTTTGCAATTGCAATTGCTCCAGAGCCTAGTAAATGAGGTAAACCTTCACTTTGCAATTCCCAATCACATGCAAGGAAAATAAAAAAAACTGCACATGATTGGATGAGGAAAGTCAGTGGAGCTCCCGATCATTGAGCAACTGCACTTTGGAAAGTGAACAGCAGTCAAGTTACCTTTAGTAAAAAAAAAAACATTGCCTGCATGAACATCCCAGAGAGAATATAAACTGGTTTACTATGGGACGTCGCCACCACACATGAAAAAGCATAACTGTGGCTCCGAAGAAACGGACTGTCGGGTATTTTAGTACAAATTTTGAAATTCTGGTAGAAGCCAAATACCATTGGGTTAAAACTTTGTAATTTGTTTCTAGAGCTGCAATATTCTAACCTGAGGATTTTCTGGTACTCCAGATGTCATTCCTGGACCTCCAAAGTATATACAGTAAGGGGATTGGACTTGGGCTTAGCAAGTAATTGTGTGTAGAGAAAGAGATAAGACCAGGGCAAGAGGGTCATGTTAACAAATATATTCAAACTGTGTTATTTGGTTTAGGGACATCCCAGACTAGATATAATAATTATATACAATTTTGGAGTTGGGTAACCCATATGATCCCTGCAGCGTCGAGAACAATTTAAAGGTCATGGATGTGCTCAGTTTGTAGGTTCTAACCAATTTTGCTGCTATCCAAGGTCGAAAACACAACGAGGAAACACATCCTCGGTAAAACAACCAGTTCTTAAGAAAAGATAGCAGGGCTGGCCCAAGACATTGTGCTGCCTGGGTCCAAGAATGAAATGCTGCCCCCCCCCGCCCAAAAAAAAAACAAATCATGCCCATCCAGCAAAGAGACATTTTCAAATCGTAAAGACACAGCCCAATCCAGCAGGGACTTCCCCATATATTCAGCAAGAGACATCCCCATAAATTTAGCAAACAGACATTTCCATAGAGCAAAGAAGCATCCCTATAAGGGTTGTCGGGAAGAGACCCTTGTCCCCATCAAGATGCTCCCTTCCCTGACTCGCCGGGCTGCATTTTGGGGTGCTCGCGGGTGCTCATGCGAACATCCAGCCAAGTGCCTTGCATATTTGAGTGTACGCCGATTGGGCGAACAGGCAATGTCCGGGCCCAACTCTATTCATGGATCTGAACTCATTATATAACATTCCTGGGTCTGAACTCATTATATAATATTCCTAGGTCTGCTCTCATTATATAATATTCGTAGGTCTGCTCTCATTATATAATATTCCTGGGTCTGCACTCATTATATAATATTCCTAGGTCTGCTCTCATTATATAATATTCGTAGGTCTGCACTCATTATATAATATTCCTAGGTATGCTCTCAATATATAATATTCTTGGGTCTGCACTCATTATATCATATTCCTGGGTCTGCACTCATTATACAGTATATTATTCCTGGGTCTGCACTCATTATATCATATTCTTGGGTCTGCACTCATTATATCATATTCCTGGGTCTGCACTCATTATACAGTATATTATTCCTGGGTCTGCACTCATTATATAATATGTTTGGTTCTGCACTCATTATGTACTGTATTTATTGGGGTATTGTGCGCACCCGTGTATAGCACGCACCCCCAACCTAGAAGAGAAAATCCTAAAAAAAAAAAGAATATACTTACAGTTTAGATGCCCCTCGTCTGTGTTTTGCCCGGCGTCCATCGGCCGCCTTGTCCGGTCCAGCGTCCATCTGCGGCCTCGGTGGTGTCCTCCTCGCTTCTCCCGCGCTATCTCCGAGTCGAATTCCCGCTTCCCGCGCTTAGTTTGAACGCCGCCGCCGACATATACCGAGCACAGTACACTCGGGCATGCTCGGCCAAGCTCTGCTTCTCAGGCATAGAGGCTAGGAGCGTGACCGCGAGTGAAGCCGAGCCTGGCCGAATGTACCCGAGTGTACTGCGCTTGGTATAAGTCGGCGGAGGCATTCAAACTAAGCGCGGGAAGCGGGTATCGGTGTATATCATGCACCGGTGTGGTATACGCCGATAAATACGATATTCCTGCACTCATTATACGTATAATGTTCTTGGGTCTGCTCTCATTATATAATATTTTTGAGTCTGCGCTCATTATATAATATTCCTCTATTCATTATATAATATTCCTGTACTCATTATATAATATTCCTGGGTCTGCGCTCATTATATAATATTCCTCTATTCATTATATAATATTCCTGTACTCATTATATAATATTCCTGGGTCTGCTCTCATTATATAATATTTTTGAGTCTGCAGTCATTATATAATATTCCTGGGTCTGCTCTCATATAAAAATGTTGGGTCTGCGCTCATTATATAATATTCTTGGGTCTGCAGTCATTATGTAATATTCCTGGGTCTGCAGTTATTATATAATATTCCTGGGTCTGAATTCTTTATATCATTATCTTGAGTGGGTGTGAGTGTGTGAGGAACTTGTATAGCTCATTAAATAATATTTATGGGTCTGCACTCATTATATAACATTCCAGTACTCATTATATAATACTCCTGGGTCTGCTCTCATTATATAACATTCCAGTACTCATTATATAATACTCCTGGGTCTGCTCTCATTATATAATATTCCTGCACTCATTATAATCACCTGGTGCACTCTCAGTGTTCTGATATTAGAAAGAAAATACATTCAGAATGCAACCCATGAATTAGCCACTGTGGGTCGAATATCAGACATGGGTTGAATATCAGAACTTGTGCGTTTTGTGATCCGATGGCGCCACCATTAACCAAGCCTTCAATTTCACGTCATGTTGTAACAGAAAAAAATATTTGTGGCGGGGAATCTCCTCTTCTTTTCAGGTCACAGCTCACACGCATTTCTATTTCGATTATATTTTTCCCAAGATTCTCCCATCATTGATTAGAATTTTATTTTATTTAAAAATCGTGTTTGTTGCAGCCCAATAATTTTTAGTTGCAATTTTCGAAAGAAAATTATTTTGGAAATCGCCCCATATACAGTATGGCCAGCCCAAATGGTTGGCACTTCCGCCTGGCAGCACTGGGGTTTGTTGGCTCAAATCCCAACCATGGCATTACCTGCCTGGGAGGGTGAGGATCTATATGGCAAGTAAACACTGGCAATACTTTTTAATGCTTTTAACCCTCTATTACACCATGAGCTGTGAGGCTCACACGTGAACTCTCCATATATAATACACAGGACATTCCCTCCGTGTGTGATCAGGAGGGGGAAGAAGTTTGACCCAGTGCGGCTCCTGTAGGCGGAGTCGGCGGCGTCCCTGGTTGCCTGGATACAGTGTTGTGTACACGCCGTGCGGCTGCTGGATAGAGGTGAGAAAGATGTATGTGGATGAGATCGGGCGGTGTGCTGTCACATGTCCCTCCTGGTCTCGAGGAACTGAAAGTCCCAGCGTGCCCGACAGTCAGGGAACGGGGGAGCCTGCTGGGACTTGTAGTTCCTGGAGAGAGCTCAGTGATGGCAGAAGGGGCTGAGTGCCCGGATCACACTGTACTCCCAGGGAGCTGATCAGCATTCGCTCTTCCATTCACTTATATTATTTCTATTTATTTATTGTATTCCTATTTATATTATTTCTATTTATTATATTCCTAATGATATTATTTATTTATTGTATTCCTATTTATATTATTTATATTTATTATATTCCTAATTATATTATTTATTTATTGTATTCCTATTTCATATTATTTCTATTTATTTATTGCATTCATATTATTTCTATTTATTTATTGTATTCCAATTTATATTATTTCTATCTCTGTTATGATGGCAGTGATTAGAGCTGTGTGAAGTGTCCTTGTCTTATGATATGCAGTGATCAGAGCTGTATGGAGGAGGAGGACTATGTGATCCTCAGGTCTGGGCGAAGAGGGGTATAGTAAAACTGAGGCACATTGTTAGGGGGGGTAGGCTGCGTTCCTTCTCCGATCTCCGGGACGCCTACTCACTACCGGGATGGATGCTGTTTCGATATTATCAGCTACGGCATGCCTATGGGAAACAGTTCCCACAACTTCTCACGTTGGAATCAGACTCTGTGGAGGGGCTTCTTAATGCTAAGGTCATAGACAGGCCCCTGTCCTCCTTGTATCTCCGTTTGTCCATAACTCCCACAAAGAAACTTGAAAAAACTCTGGATAAATGGAAGGTGGACATTCCTGATCTGCTAGAGGACGAATGGGAGGCATGTGTTTCTTCCTTCGTTACGACTATGATTTCGGCCAGAGATCGATTTATGCAGGTTAAGTTCCTCCACAGGGCCTACTTCACCCCGAAACGGTTAACAATTATGAGTCCTAACGTCCCGGTGGCTTGCCCCAGATGTGGTCTAGAGGCTGCCTCCTTTTTCCACATGGTCTGGTCCTGCCCCCGCCTCGGAGATTACTGGTCCGGGGTGGCTGATGCCCTCGACCAGATTACCTCTCTGGACCTGGGAGCTAGCCCTAAATCAATGCTGTTGAATGTCTTTGGCCCTGGGGTGCGGGGTAAATACACTACATTATTCCTCAGGTACGCTACTTTTTATGCCCGTAGGGAGATATTCCTCCACTGGAAGAGTGCTGCCCCTCCCACAGTGTCCTCATGGCGCTCTGTACTGAACTCGGTGCTGCCACTATACAAGATCACCTTTGCTAATCGAAACTGTCCTAGTAAATTTGATAAGATATGGTCGGGGTGGATAGATGCCTGGGGCACAGAGTTTGCAGGTGACAATGACGACGATGACCCTATGTTCTGATTTCCTGAAAGTAATACGCTGTATGTTCAAGATGTGTTTGATTGTTTGGATGTGGTCCCTCCCTCCCCCCTTCCCTCCCCCCCCTTTCTCCTTCCCCTCTGTTCTACACTCCTCCTGTTCCCCCCCCCCTCCCCTGGACCTCCTTTACGTAACCTTGCTATGACTTCTTGTTCCCGAATTGGTATCCCATGAACTAATGTATGCTAGCCTTTCAACGTCTTTCTCCTGTTCCTACCAGCAACATATCTAATTGGTGAGATTCTGTGTAATGCTTTCTCTGTGACTTACTGTGTATATGCATCGCTTGTATTGTAAAAATTTGAATAAACATTTTTCTTGTGAAAAAAAAAAAAAGACATAGTCCACCATGTTACTGCCATTATTATGGCTCATTTAAGCTCCCAGGTGTGTTTACCATCTGGAGTGAATCACTTTTCAGAGGCATCTGACAGGTGGCTGGGAGGTGCCTCTTTTAACCCTTAAATGTCCAGAGCACCGCCCTGCAACCACATACATTACATGCAAATACAGGGTGGGTGTGGTGAGCCCCCATTCATCAGTCCCGCCTCTTCAGTACAGCCTAATAAGCGCCCATCAGCACAGCCTCATCTGTGCCACCTCATCAGTGCCCATCCGTACAGCCTCATCAGTCCCCATCCGTGCCACCTCATCAGAGCCCATCAGTGCCCATCAGTACAGCCTAAACAAGGGGTGCCCAACCTTTTGAAGAGCGAGAGCCACTTAAGCGACTTGGTAACCGGTCGCGGGCCACAATGAGCGGAGCGGGTGGATGGCATGTCTGTGTCTGTGTCTGCTCTGCATATGCAGAGCAGACACGGACACAGCCCACTATTTTTTTTTTTTAGCGGATCGGATTGGATGTATGACACAATACGGTTTATGTCTGCCACTACTTAGAGGTGAATGGAGGGTCCAATTGGTCAGACTGACCACGTGAAAGGGGCCCAAGGCTGCTTTCACACTGATGCGCTGCAGTTTACCAGCACCACAGTGTACCTTTTGGCTTTCCTGCACTTTGCAATAGACTTCTATTATATTCTGCAGGTTTGGTGCACTTTTAGAAAGCTCACCAACCTTGCAGGTAATAACAGAAGTCTATGGCTCAGTGCAGGTAACCCGCAAACGAACTGCTCTGCACCTACGGATCAGTTTGAAAGCAGCCCAGTAACCACTGCAGAACAGATATGCCCATATATACACTGTGATTTTAGTAATAAACTGACCTTTAATAACAGTATTCTATTTCATCCCAGAGCAGGAGGTCGCGGGCCACATCAGAGGGCTCCGCGGGCCATATGTGGCCCCCGGGCCACTGGTTGGGCACCCCTGGCCTAAACAGTGCCCATTAGTACAGCTTCATCAGCACACATTAGTGCCACTTCCTCAGTGCAGCCTCATCAGCGCCACCTATTAGTGCCACCTCATCAGTGCACATCAGCACACATCAGTGAAGGAGAATTTTTTTTTTATTTAGAATTGTCATTTGTTTAGCAAAAAAATAAAGTAAATGTAAAGGTTTGTTTTATTTTTATTTTTTTTAAATAACAAACATGCTATACCTACCTGCTCTGTGCAATGGTTTTGCACAGAGCGGCCCCGATCCTTATTTTCTGGGGTCCCCTGGCGGCGCTTCTGGCCCCTCCTCTTCACTGGGTGCCCCCACGGAGAGCTGATTTCCATGGGGGTGCTTAAGCGGGTGTGCTCCTCCCAAGTCCTGCTGCTGCATCCATTGACACAGACAGCAGGACTCGGCCTCGCCACCTGGCTCCCGTGTCATTGGACTTGGTTGACAGCAGCAAGAGGCAATGGGGACCTGAGACACCTGCTGAAGCTGCTGTGCTCCTCCCCGTTGCTGTAACGATCGGGTTCAGGTAAGAAAAAGGGGGGCTCTGGGGGGAGCTGCAGCACGGAAGTTTTTTCCCCTTAATGCATTCTAAACCATGAGGGTTTACAACTCCTTTAAGCTGGATACACACTATACAACTTTTGTTGTTCGATTTCTTTAGATACATAGTGCAAGGGCCTGCCTGATTGCATACAAATTGAACATTGAACATTTTTAGGTTTGACCTAATTTTATATGGTTTTAATAAAAATCGGAAGAAAATTGTATAGAGTGTAGCCAGCTTTGGACAGAACCTGGCCATGAGACCGACCGTCTTCTGTAGAACAGACAGCCGGGGGCGGACTGACCATACGGGTACTCGGGCACTGCCTGAGGGCCCCATGCCACTAGGGGGACCCATCAGGGTTGCCAGCCTCAATAAAACCAGGGACAGTATGTAAAAATCTGTGTTTTAAAAAAATCACGACGGGGCGGCGTAAAAACGTTCGGGAGTCGGCGTATTAGGCTCATTTGCATAGGAAAATGAGAAATCAACGTAAAGGCCACCTAGCGGCTAGCAAAGTCATTGCATCTACGATCCGACGGTGTAAGTGTTTTACACCTGTTGGATCTTCACTGTATCTATGCGTAAATGATTCTATGAATCAGACGCATAGATACCCAGTACAAAAAACAGAGATACGACGGGGGTTTCCTGCGATACACCGTCGTATCTCTTTTGAGAATCTGGCCCTATGTGTGTATACTGTGTGGCCCCATAATCTGTTGCCTGGGGGCCCCATAATCTTCTATTGCCCGGGGCCCCATGAGTTGTCAGTCCGCCCCTGCAGACAGCTGTACATGCGAGCCAAAAGTCGGCCAGTTCCTGCTGAACCGGGAGATTTCAGCCAATTTTCGACCCATGTGTACAAAGCTTTACGGTGTAGCGTGGTAAGCAGTGATGAGTTCAGACTGGGAACTGAACCTAGGAAGCCATGATCTGTACAGGACTGATCATCCCCCATGCCACAGATACACGTATGTACGCTCCTTGATAATTGGCCCGCACTGTTGACAGCTTCCTGGTGGGCTCACGTGACGTGTGAGTTTGTATCCTAGTTCAAACACACCCAAATCCATCTAATAGTAACCCCCCCCCCCCCTTCTAATTACCTGAATAGTGGGGTTCTTCTCCCCACAGGATTCTGTTTAATTTTGAATTTGGGGCAGATGTGTGTGGCTCCGCCCACACAGCCACGTCACCCATTCACAACAATCTGTGAAAGGAGAGACCATGGTAGAGGGACTTGTAGATCTCAATGGAGTGCAGCTGTAGCGACACTGTACTCGTTTAGTCCATCAATCTTCCTCCAGCTCCACAACTGAAGGTTTGTACCTCTCCAGCCTGTATACAGTATCTGTGGCTATAACACCCTCTAAACAATCTGTATACACCCCCTCTGCATTCTGTGCTCAGCATAAATCAGTACACCCCAACAGATGTGTCAGAAAAACGTTACTTTCTCCCTCGTCTTCCAGGACGGCACCCTGAGAGTAGACTGGCTCACCTGACAGGAAACACAATCAAAATGAGGTTTAAAAGGCCCCACCCCTCCCGTGTGCCTCAGTTCTGATTGTGTTTCCCTTTCAGCGAAACGTTTGTTTTTTTCTTTGTGACCTAAAGCATGGGGCTGGTGGTCCCCCCCCCCGGAGCCCGGACCGCAGGTACCGGGTGCCGTTGGGTCCGGTGTAGCTTGCTACCCCCCGGGGGGGTTTCCCCCGTCGTCTTAGTCCAGGGGGGAGAAGACACAGACTCCCCTGGACGCCGGAGCCTCCTAGGAGGGCAGGGATCTCCAGTGCTCCGAAGAGGCCACATCCTCTCTCCCCCCGCCTGGTTCCCTACCTTGGAGGTTGGGCTAAGGCCTCCCCCTTCCTGCTGGCTCCGTCACGGGGTTTGCTGGACCGCATGGTGGGTAGTTAGGCGCCGCTTCGAGCGGCGCCAGGAGCATCCGGGCGCCTGTTGATGACGCGCACGGCGCCGTGACGTCATTCCGCTCCAGCGCGGCAAGATGGCGGCCCCCACCGGACAAACGCTGCAGGCGATCGGGGCGTACTATAAAGCAGCCAGGGAGATAGAGGGGCCTGGCGGCCTCAGAGCGTGTTCATGGAAGCCCTTTTCTTGGCACAAGACGCTACTATGGAGGAGGACCGTCTGTTTCCTATGGCTGCAGAGGAAACCACCAAGGGTGAGTCCTTCCTTTTTCTTAGGGGGGTTTTTGTCTCCAAAACAACCCCCCCCCTCCCCTAATCACTGAGAGGTTGAGGGCTAATGGGCATATGTTTCTCCCTGATATGTTTAGGTGAAGACCCTGTTGCCCAGGGGGAGTCCAGCAGAGTGGCTAAGCCTCCTAAGCGTGTTAGGAAATGTGGCAATTGTAGTGACAAATTACCAGCTGAGCATAACAAGCCATTCTGTTCTAAATGCATCTGTAAACTAACAGGGAAGGAGACCTCACAGATTATGAAGCAATTTCTCTCGGTTCAGACCGAAATGCTATCCACCCTAAAGGAGTTTCAATCTTCCCTAAATAGAAAAGACATTGATTCTCCGGCTCCGGGCCCCTCCTCCCAGGAATCCTCTTCTGCCTCTCGTTCGTTTGTACCACTACAGGCTCGTAGAGTGTACCCCTCGGATTCTGAGGAGTCCGAGTTAACCTTGCGTAGTGAAACCCTAGTTGACAGCCAGGCGGAGGAGGAGGAAGAGGAGGAGGAGGATGCCAGGACAGGAAAATATATGTTTCCTGCTGAGGATATGGAGGGCCTTCTAGCAGCTGTTTATGCTACCGAGCATATTCAAGAACCAGCAGAGCAGGTCTCAGCCCGGGACAGGATGTACAGGGGTTTAATAAAGCCTCAAACCATGACCATTCCTGTCCATCAGTCACTAAAAGACATTATCCTCAGGGAGTGGGCAGAACCTGAAAAAAGCTTACCAAGTTTCAAAACTTGGAAATGCCGCTGTCCCTTTAAGATGGAGGGATTAGATACCTTTTTAAGGTCCCTAAGCTTGATGCCCCCTTGGCACAGGTCTCTAAACAGTCAGACCTTTCCTTTGAGGACACAGGCAGTTTAACCACTTGACTACTGGGCACTTAAACCCACTTAATAACCAGACCAATTTTCAGCTTTCGGTGCTCTCACATTTTGAATGACAATAACTCGGTCATACAACACTATAACCAAATGAAATTGTTGTCCTTTTTTTCCCACAAATAGAGCTTTCTTTTGGTGGTATTTTATCACCTCTGCGGTTTTTATTTTTTTCACTATAAATGAAAAAAGAACGAAAATTTTGTAAAAAAATGAATTTTTCTTCATTTCTATTATAAAATTTTGCAAAAAAGTAATTTTTCTTCATAAATTTGGCCTAAAATGTATACTGCTACATATCTTTGGTAACAAAACAAAAAAAATTTAGATATTATTTAGTCTGGGTGAAAGTTATAGGGTCTAAAAGCTATGGTACCAATTACTGAAAATTGATCAATTTGATCAATTTGATCACACCTGATGTACTGACAGCATCTCTCATTTCTTGAGACCCTAACATGCCAGAAAAGTACAAATACCCCCCAAATGACCCCTTTTTGGAAAGAAGACATTCCAAGGTATTTAGAAAGAGGCCTGGTGAGTTTTTTGAAGTTGTAATTTTTCCCACAATTCTTTGCAAAATCAAGATTTTTTTCATTTTTATTTTCTTTCCACAAAATTTTCATATTAGCGGGTTATTTCTCTCACACAGCATATGCATACCACAAATTACACCCCAAAACACATTCTGCTATTCCTCCCGAGTATGGCGATACCCCATGTGTGGGACTTTTACACAGCGTGGCCACATGGAATGGCGCCAAACTTTGCGACTTAAAAATCCCCATAGGTGACGCTTTAAATATTTTTACTGGTTACATCATTTTAGTTGGAGAAGAGGTCTAGGGCCAAAATTATTGCTCTCGCTCTAACGTTCGCAGCGATACCTCACATGTGTGGTTTGAACACCGTTTTCATATGTGGGCGGGACTTGCGTATGCGTTCGCTTCTGCATGCGAGCTCACGGGGACAGGGGCGCTGTATGCCCAGAGTATTGCGGAGTATGCCCAGAGTATTGCGGAGTATGCCCAGAGTATTGCAGAGTATGCCCAGAGTATTGCGGAGTATGCCCAGAGTATTGCGGAGTATGCCCAGAGTATTGCAGAGTATGCCCAGAGTATTGCAGAGTATGCCCAGAGTATTGCAGAGTATGCCCAGAGTATTGCGGAGTATGCCCAGAGTATTGCGGAGTATGCCCAGAGTATTGCGGAGTATGCCCAGAGTATTGCGGAGTATGCCCAGAGTATTGCAGAGTATGCCCAGAGTATGCCCAGAGTATTGCAGAGTATGCCCAGAGTATTGCGGAGTATGCCCAGAGTATTGCAGAGTATGCCCAGAGTATTGCGGAGTATGCCCAGAGTATTGCGGAGTATGCCCAGAGTATTGCGGAGTATGCCCAGAGTATTGCGGAGTATGCCCAGAGTATTGCGGAGTATGCCCAGAGTATTGCGGAGTATGCCCAGAGTATTGCGGAGTATGCCCAGAGTATTGCGGAGTATGCCCAGAGTATTGCGGAGTATGCCCAGAGTATTGCGGAGTATGCCCAGAGTATTGCAGAGTATGCCCAGAGTATTGCGGAGTATGCCCAGAGTATTGCGGAGTATGCCCACCAGAGTATGCCCAGAGTATGCCCAGAGTATTGCGGAGTATGCCCACCAGAGTATGCCCAGAGTATTGCGGAGTATGCCCACCAGAGTATGCCCAGAGTATTGCGGAGTATGCCCACCAGAGTATGCCCAGAGTATGCCCAGAGTATATTTACCGTGATTCGTGATTCGTGACCCGCCGGGTCCTCTGGACCCGGCGGTCACGGACATTCCCGTGTGCGCGCCCCAGGGGGCGCGCGGGAGCGCGACTCTGGAATCACGTTATATAACGTGATCCCAGAGTTAAGCAACCACCTTGCCGCCGTTATTTTTCGGCAGGTGGTTGCTAAGTGGTTAAAGGATGCCATGGATAGGTGTACCGACACTTCTCTCCGTAGAGCATGGGAAGCCAATGCAGCCGCCCTTGGTCCTGCATTGGCCTCAGCCTGCGTGGCAAGAAATGCCGACGCCTGGACTTCCAAGCTTCTAGACCATCTCCCCAGTTCTTCCAAGACTAAGGAGATACGAGATTCCCTCCAGCTTATTAGCGGGGCAGTGGCCTACTTGGCAGACGCAGCGGTGGAAAGCGTTCGCGCCTCGGCCAAGACCGGGGCCCTTATTAATGCCTCTAGGAGGGCCGTCTGGCTAAAAACCTGGAGGGGTGATCTTGCCTCTAAACGCCGCCTATGTGCACTCCCCTTCAAGGGTTCCCTCTTGTTTGGGGAAGCCTTAGATCAGGCTTTGTCCAGGTCTTCTGAGAAGGGGAATAAATTCCCTTCAAAACCCAGGCAGAGTAGGAAGCAGTCCTTTCGTCCCAGCCAGAGAAAGATTCCGGCCCCGGACAAAAGACCGTCCACCAGCCGACGTTGGACCTTTGGTAAAGATAGACCAAAGGGGGGATCCTTTTTTCCAGTCCCAAACCATCCGGAAAGGACACCAAGTGACGGGAAGGTGGGGGGCAGGCTCGCCAGGTTTCTTCCTGCCTGGGAGAGCATAACCCAGAGTCCCCATGTCCTGCAGATAATCAGGGAGGGTTACCATTTAGAGTTCAGAGAGCTTCCCCCCCGACCTTTCTCCTCACTCACCTCCCAAGGGACTCCAGCAAGGCCGTAGGCCTCTCCCAGAATATTGTAAGTCTGGCAGAACAGGGGGTCATAATCCCAGTCCCACCAGACCAACAAGGTCAGGGAGTATACTCCCACATTTTTGTGGTTCCCAAGCCGGACGGCAAGTTCAGATTGATAATCAATCTGAGACCCCTGAACTCCCATCTCCTCTACAAAAGATTCCGGATGGAGAGTGTTCACAGCCTCAGGGGTCTTTTGTTAGAAGGCGTCTTTATGGCGACCATAGATTTAAGGGACGCCTACCTGCATGTCCGGATTTTTTAAGGACATCAGAGGTTTCTGAGGTTTGCCCTCGCCTCCGCACAGGGAATTCAGCACTGGCAGTTTGCTGCCCTTCCCTTTGGTCTGGCCTCCAGCCCAAGGGTGTTTACGAAGGTCCTGGCGGAGGTAATGGCTCATCTACATCTGAAGGGGGTCTCCCTCGTCCCCTATCTAGACGACCTTCTGCTCTTCAGCCCAAGTCAGGATCAGCTCCTTTCGGACCTGGCCGTCGTCATGACCACTCTGGAGTCGCTTGGTTGGATAATCAACAAGCAAAAGTCCTCCCTTCTGCCGGAACAGCGGAAGGCATACCTGGGGGTTATCATAGATTCCCGAGAAAATAAGCTTTTTCTTCCCCAAGAGAAATTCCAGAGGCTTGTGACGACGATCGGGTCTTTAGTGGCTACAAAAAATCCCTCCCTCAGAGAGATCATGAAGCTGTTGGGTCGGATGACCGCTTGCATTCCGGCGGTCCCCTGGGCCCAACTACACGCAAGACCACTTCAGAGGTTCCTCCTCTCCGCCTGGAACGGGAAGGAGGACACTCTCGATTCCCGGGTCAGGGTCCCGATCCTAGTCAAGGACTCCCTAGAGTGGTGGCTTCACCACCAAAACCTCCTGAAGGGCCGTCCGTGGAGTCAGACCAATCCACTGAAGGTCACTACGGACGCCAGTGCTTGGGGTTGGGGAGCCCATGTACAAGAACTGCGGGCTCAGGGATCCTGGGATCCTCATCAAAGGCGGACCTCCTCCAACTATCGAGAATTACTGGCAGTGGGAGAAGCTCTGAGGGCATTCGAAGAGAGAATTCAGGGCAAGGATGTCCTGGTCCTTTCCGACAATGCCACAACAGTCGCCTTTCTCAACAGACAGGGGGGCACCAGGTCCCAGTCTCTCCTGACACTCTCCCTGGAGATCCTGGGTTGGGCGGAACAGAGCGTACCCTCTATTCTGGCAATCCACATAAGGGGAGCCACCAATCTGGAGGCCGAGTTTCTGAGTCGTCGACCCATTTTTCAGGGGGAGTGGGAATTATGCCAGGAAACCTTCGACTGGGTTTGTCGGCGGTTCGGGGTTCCGGAGATAGATCTTTTTTCCTGCAGGGAAAACAGAAAAGTGAACAGATTCTTTTCCCTTTGGCAGGGACGGGGTTCTCAGGGGGTGGATGCGCTGGCCCAGGCCTGGGATTTCCGTCTGGCTTACGCTTTTCCCCCGCTGAATCTGATCCCAAGGGTCTTACAAAAGCTGGCCTCCGCGGAGACCAAGTTAATCCTAATCACTCCTTGGTGGCCCCGGAGATCCTGGTTTCCCATTCTGAAGCTCTGGTCTCTAGCTCCCCCGCTTCCCCTTCCTCTCCGAGCAGATCTCCTGCGGCAGGGGCCGATCTCTCATTCGAACCCAGGGTTCTTCAGCCTGACGGCATGGCTCTTGAGAGGCGGAACTTGCAGCGGAAGGGCTGCTCGGATAGAGTCATAGATACCCTACTATCCAGCCGCAAAAGGGTCACCAGGCACATCTACGTAAAGGTCTGGACAGTCTTTTCGCGTTGGTGCACCACTAAGCGGATCTCTTCTCCCAAAACTCCCGCCATCCTGGAGTTTCTTCAGGATGGCGTGGAACTAGGCTTAGCTACCAGAACTCTAAGAGTTCAAGTGGCAGCTTTATCATATTTTTTGGAGAAGAGCCTCTCAGCGGACCCTCTCATCAAGAGGTTCCTGACAGCTAGGGACAGACTTTCTCCTGTGCAGATTTCCAGGGTTCCCTCATGGGACCTCTCCCTGGTCCTGGAGCAGCTGACTAAGGCACCATTTGAGCCTATAGACAGCATTTCTGTAAAATTTCTTACGATTAAGTTTACCTTTTTGTTAGCCATCACGTCTGCCAAGAGAGTTGGAGACTTGCATGCTTTTTCTATCAAGGAACCCTTTCTGCGGGTTTTTGAAGATAGGGTTATTTTGACTCAGGATCCTCTGTACCTTCCCAAGGTGGCAACCAGGTTCCATAGGTCTCAGGAAGTTATACTTCCTTCTTTTTGTGCAAATCCCAGCAATGAAAAGGAAGCCACTTTCCATTGCCTGGATGTAAGACGCTGCCTTTTAGTTTACCTAGAGAGGGTTAGTGAGTTCAGAACTTCCCCTCACCTTTTAGTTAATTTCTCAGGGCAGAAAAAGGGTCAACAGGCAACTAAGGCTTCCATCTCCAGATGGATTAGGCAGGCTATCTCCTTGTCATACACACAGGCAGGTAGACCACTTCCTGTTATTAAGGCTCATTCCACGCGTTCTCTGGCAACCTCCTGGGCAGAAAGGGCAGGAGCTTCCATAGAGCAGATCTGTAGAGCGGCAACCTGGTCCAGCCGGAATACGTTCATCAGACATTATAGAGTCGAACTACTGTCTCCTCAAGACCTGATGTTTGGTAGGAAGGTCTTACAGACGGTGGTCCCGCCCTAAGGTAGGCCTGAAGATTACTTGCTTTTCTCTCAGGGTGCCGTCCTGGAAGACGAGGGAGAAATTACCAGTTACTTACCGGTAGCTGGATTTCTACGAAGTCTTACAGGACGGCAGGCCTACTTCCCTCCCTTTTACTTCTATCTAAATTCCTCCTTTTTTTCTTAGTTTCTGTCTATACCGTGTTCTAAAGAGCGGTTACTTATCTTAAACTGAGGCACACGGGAGGGGTGGGGCCTTTTAAACCTCATTTTGATTGTGTTTCCTGTCAGGTGAGCCAGTCTACTCTCAGGGTGCCGTCCTGTAAGACTTCGTAGAAATCCAGCTACCGGTAAGTAACTGGTAATTTCCTTTCAGAATCAACATTTTCTATGGGACACTATACTACCAAATACTCGCACAAACGCAGGCCATTAATTGCAACCACCATTTGTTAATTTGCACACACAAAAAAGTATTTTTCCTAACAAATTCATTCAGGGTCATGTTGCAAATATAAATGCACCCCAATGAAAGTCTTAGGAGCCAAGCTACATTTTAGACAACAAAATCCTAATTGACAAGAATTCTTTAAAGCCTCGTACACAAGATTTTCCACAGACAAATCGTCAGACTTTTGTCCGAAGGGCTTGGCCATGAACTTGTCTTGCATACAAACGTCACAAAATTGTCAGCCAACAAACACGCGCTACGTGGTTTTTCAGCTCTTTAGCACCACCCTTTGGGCACCTTCTGCTAATGTCGTGTTTGGTGAGCATTGCTTCCGAGCATGCGTGTTTGTACTTTGGACTTTTGTCTGACGGACTTGTGTACACAGGATCGGAAAATCTGACAACAGCCCGTTGTCTGTGGAAAATTTTAAAGCCTGCCATCCATCATTTGTTCGAGGAAAATCCAACAACAATTGTCTGATGGAGTGTACAAAAGGTCGGCTTTTCGGCCGACAGGCTGTCATCACACAATTCCTGTCTGAAAATCCGATCGTGTGTACGAGGCTTTATTTTTCCTGAAATCGGTGTCCAACAGACAGTTGATTTTAAAAGGGCCTTACTTGGGCTTTTTAGCACTTGTAAAGCTCCTGAAAACCTCCTGAATCAGGCTTTTGCCCGGCCAAATCTCATCGAAATCCTGACAGAATTCCATCAGAGAAAAATAGAACATGTTCTATATCTAAACTCTGATAGAATTCATCGGAATTTCAGATGAAAAAACTCACGGGGCTACACACGATCGGTATATACGATGGAAAAAGTCAGTCAGACCTTTTCCATCGGAAATTCCGATCATGTGTACAAGGCATTAGTCCTTCTTTCCTCTATGGGGAGATCGGATGAAAAAGGACCGCCTGTCCATTTTCATCCGATCCGCCAGACTGATGGAAAATAGGACCACTATCCGTTTGGATTTTGCGGACAGGATTGGGTCAGATAACGGTAGATGTCAGCGAACATGTCACCACTGACATTCACCATCCAATAGGGGTAAATGGAGGGTCCGATCAGGTCTGCCTGAAAAACTGACAGGAGGACCTGATCTGACAGCCTGTGTGAAAGGGGCCTTAAATTTGCTGTACTAAAATCTGAAATAATGTCTGTAACATGTAAACTTTTTTTTTTTGTTTGTCCTTACAGCTTATTACAAGTTGAAATACAAAAGCTCAATGGATCTGATTATAAGACAACACCTCTCTGTTGCTGAAAATCAGCAAGGTGAGTCTCAGCTCCTGCAATCTTCCCCAACCTATACGGTGAAGAAGTACAAGAAGCAGAGTGCTCTACTACAGTACAGTGGGGCAAAAAAAGTATTTAGTCAGCCACCAATTGTGCAAGTTCTCCCACTTAAAAAGATGAGAGAGGCCTGTAATTGTCATCATAGGTATACCTCAACTATGAGAGACATAGAAAACAAATCCAGAAAAATCACATTGTCTGATTTGGTAAGAATTTATTTGCAAATTATGGTGGAAAATAAGTATTTGGTCTCCTCTACAAACAAGCAAGAGTTCTGTCTCTCACAGACTTGTATCTTCTTCTTTAACCACTTTAGACCCGGACCTTTAGGCAGGTAAAGGACCTGGCCAGTTTTTGCGATTCGGCACTGCGTCCCTTTAACTGACAATTGCGCGGTCGT
The DNA here is from genome assembly GCA_029574335.1 of Rana kukunoris. Taxonomy (NCBI): domain Eukaryota; kingdom Metazoa; phylum Chordata; class Amphibia; order Anura; family Ranidae; genus Rana; species Rana kukunoris. The sequence goes on from CM056056.1 coordinate 59,126,513, forward strand.
GCGACGTGGCTCCCAAACAAAATTGGCGTCATTTTTTTCCCCACAAATAGAGCTTTCTTTTGGTGGTATTTGATCACCTCTGCGGTTTTTATTTTTTGCGCTATAAACAAAAATAGAGTGACAATTTTGAAAATTCAATATTTTTTTACTTTTTTGCTATAATAAATATCCCCCCAAAAACATATATATAAAAAAAAATCCTCAGTTTAGGCCGATACGTATTCTTCTACCTATTTTTGGTAAAAAAAAAACGCAATAATCGTTTATCGATTGGTTTGCGCAAAATTTATAGCGTTTACAAAATAGGGGATAGTTTTATTGCATTTTTATTTTATTCTTTTCTACTACTAATGGCGGCAATCAGCGTTTTTTTTTCGTGACTGCGACATTATAGCGGACACTTCAGACAATTTTGACACATTTTTGAGACCATTGTCATTTTCACAGCAAAACATGCATTAAAAATGCACTGTTTGCTGTGAAAATGACAATTGCAGTTTGGGAGTTAACCACAAGGGGGCGCTGAAGGGGTTAAGTGTGACCTCATCTGTGTTTCTAACTGTGGGGGGGGGGGGTAGCTGTAAGTGTGACGTCATTGATTGTGTACCGGACCCTACGCTGAGGAAGTCCCGCCCATTAGGACGTAACGCCTACGAGGGGAGGAGTTGCGTGTGACGTCACCCGCGATCGCTGCCGCATGTTGTCCTTGGCTGTCCACGCCACGGACTGTTGGATTTTATTGCTTGCAGCTTAGCACTCGGCTGAGAGTGCCAACTTATGTGAGTGTATTACTGTATATTTTTTACCCATTAAATGCTGGTTTGCTACAGAGAGCATTAGATTGGTTTTCCCTCTTCTGTTCCATATGTCCTTTTAATTGCTGCCATAACGTGGGCTGTCTTTGCTGTGATACGGGGATACCATTAATCAGGACCTGTATGTTACATACCATGCTTTGTGACCTCTAGGGGGTCAAATCTATGAGGTGAGAGGCCATCCTCATTCTCTGGTGGAGGAATCTTTCTTTTATCACCTGCTCAGGAGTTGCACCATTTTGTTTATTAGTGGAGTTTTTTTTCCCACACTTAATCACTTATGGACTACTTCTATTGACATTTACTGATTTGTTTTTTGAGGTAATTTTATTAACCTTGTTTACGCTGCACTTTTATTACCACGAGTCTTTTTTTTAGTTTATAGCACAAAAAATAAAAAACACAGAGGTGATCAAATACCACCAAAAGAAAGCTCTACTTGTGGGAAAAACCGGACACATATTTTATTTGAGTACAGCGTTGCATGACCGGACAATTGTCAGTTAAAGTAATACCTAAAGTGCAGTATCACCAAAATTGGCCTGGTCAGGAATGGGGGTAAATATTCTGGACTGGTTAATGGAGACACAAATAGTAATAGAAACCTGACAGTGGTTCAGACCCCTCGCCACTCTATCCACATCTAAAAAAAAAAAGTTTTATGACTAGTTATGCCGTAAAAATAAAATAAAAAGGTTTAGGTTGGAATTCCAATTTTGTATTTCTTAAATTGAGGTCCTTTAATTTTTGAATTTGGCGATGTTCATAAATGTTCTTCTTTTTTTTAGTTAACTTTTGTTCTATCCAGTCCTAATTAACTAATATGTTATGTGCAGTGCCTCAGACCACTGTGCATGTGTCTGTCTTTAAGCGGGGAACGGAGGGGCACCCCTGACACTAATTGTGTGCTCTAACATATGTTTTTATCTTATTTTCTAACCTCTTTCAAGATGCTGATGCCCTGAACAGTGCGTACAAATTAATTAAAGCCGCTAACAGGGACGGATCAACAAGAGATGCCCCAGAAATGTTCAGCTCTGATCTGTATGTTATATGTGCAGAACAAGCCCTTCAAGTAAGTGTCTGTAGCAAGACGATATGGAAGAATGCTAGGTTAAGCTGACTGAGCCTTAATCAAGGTCTTCCTGTACTTGTAATGATCGAGTATCAGGATTGTGTGAAAGGGAAGGCATGGTGTTGCCTGCAGCAGTCTGTCATATCTCAGTTACTCTTCCTGTAGTACAGATTGGAAAATAATATCTTTAAAGCCCAACTCCAGGTAAAAAAAAAAACAAAAAAAAGTTCCGCCTTGCAACTCCCTATTTATGTCTAATCTGGCGTTGTATTACAAAATAAATAAAAAAACGTAAAAACTTAATTGAATGCGCTGTCATGATATTTTGGGCACCTTTTCCAGTAGCATTGACCAGTGGCCTCTGCTGGTTTTATATTTTTCTGGTTGACCAGTCTTGTGTCTGCCCCGTGTATGATGTCCCTGCTGAATGCTTCTGAACCTTGTTAGTAGTGTTGCTCACGAATATTTGCATTGCGAATATTCGCTACGAATATTGCATATTCGAGTATTCGCGAATATCTCGAATATCGCGGCGAATATTCGCTATTTCGAATTTTTCAAATTTCGCAATAAATTTCGCAATTTTTTTTTTTTTTTTTTTTATAAAATATCACGAATATTCCATATTTACGAATATTCGCGACCGCATATGTGAAATTTCGCTTTTTTTTTTTTTTTTATAAAATATACCGAATATTCGTAAATATCGAATATTCGTGATATTTTATAAAAAAAAAAAAAAAACGCGAAATTTCGCATTAGCGAAAATTCGCATTGGCGAAAATTCGCAATTTTTTTTTTTTTTTTAAATATCACGAATATTCGATATTAACGAATATTCGCGAATATTCTTCGAAATATTCGCGAAATATCGCGAAATCGAATATGGCGTATTCTGCTCATCACTACTTGTTAGGACCCTATGGGCAGCCCTCACATCACCAGGAAGCAGACTGGACTCTCCTACACTATGGAGCAGATGAAAGAGGACCTGAGACCCGCCGTGTCACAAGATAATAGATGTAGGTAAGTATTTGGGGCTTTTAGATCAATAAAAAAAAATATTATATATATATATATATATATATATATATATATATATATATATATATATATATATATATATATATAGGTGCAGAGTTTCTTAACCTTCACCAACCAGAGCTAAGACAAAAATAGGATGCATTACAGTGGAGTTCCACCCAAAAATTGGAACTTCCACTTTAAAGAAAGGTGACCCCTTGACATGCCACATTTGGCATGTCATTCTTTTGGGGGGGGGGGGGGCAGGTCCCACTTCCTCCCTAGGTCACCATAGCGACCTGAAGTAAGCCACCTCTCCCCCCTCCCTCTCCGCAATCATCTGGGACACGTCACAGGTCCCAGATGACTGATCTGCCAATCACGGTGCACAGCCCGGCTTTCCCAGCTGTGAAGCCACAGCCGAGCACCCACAGTGACCATGCAGGCGCCGCAGAAAGGAGGGGGAGACTAGCAGGGCTTCATTCCCCCGCATCGCTGGACCCTGGGACAGGTAACTGTCCAATTATTAAAAGTCAGCAGCTGCAGTATTTGTAGCTGCTGACTTTTAACTTTTAACACCCCTTTTAGAGGAAAAAACACAAGGGTTCACAACCCCTTTAATCCTCTGCATTGTGTAAAAAGGCTCTTTGATCTTCTATGCACACATCCTCCCCCTCCTGCAGGGACACAGTCAGTGTAGTAAAGCTGCACATGCTCAGTTTGGTCTCTATTGGAGAGAACAGTTCCTTGTTGAGCTTAGCTTTTCAGGTCACATGATATTGACATTTGGGCGTGTATACAGATCCTAAATGACAGCCCAGTCCCTCCCTCCTCCTCCATGCCCAGTAACTAAAAAAGAACACAGTGGGTGGAATGTCACATTTGATTTGTGGATGATCCATCTTCCATAACAGCATGAGGACATTCTATAGTGGAAATCTCCTCCTACCTTAACAATCAGCACTCAGGAAAACCCTGCAGTTTATCATGTGACCGTGGTATGCAGATCAGCCAAAAAGGTATATAGTGGCAGTATTTTAATGTAAAAAGAAGATTTATAAGCTGTGGATTCTGCGGGGGGAGGGGGGTGAACTATTTTCATTTCTTTATCGTACATCACGGGACACAGAGCGCATAGCCATTACACTTGGGTTATATGAGTACCTTCAGGTGTGGACACTGGTGTAATCAATTTCACAGGAAGTTTCCTCCCTATATAACCCCCTCCCACTGGGAGTGCTTCAGTTTTTTCGCCAGTGTCTTAGGTGTTGGTCACGTCTAGCTGTCCCTCGGAGGTCTCGGGACCCAGGATAGCTAGCCGGATCCGTCCAAAGTGCTTCAAAGCCAAGGTGTACGGTACCCGGGCCCTGCTGGAGTGGGGTTTTGCCTATAATGCCTCTCCTTGGAGGGCTGGATTCTGGGCTCCAGTGCCTTAGTCTCTTCCAAGAACTAAACGCTACTGATGCCAGGATGCTATATAGGTCCAGGGGTGTGGGTTCCTTAACACAGGACCCCGGTCCCTGAAGGTCCAAGACAATACCCACGGAGATGGGGGAAGGCTGGGCCTCTTGCATTTTGCAATACCCTGCGGCGTGGAGCAGGTAAGAGGGAACCTGCGGGACTTAGTTCGACAGTAGGTATCCCCCTGGGGGTTCTGGGTTGGCTAATGGTATGCTTGTGCATCAGCCACTATCTCCACTATGTCTTTTGAGGCAGGATGGGATGTACTAATGTTTACCCAGATAACATGTAGATATATATATGCTTTTAAAGATATGTATTTTGCTACTCCCCCCAGATTTGCCTGTTAGCATGATACTGCAGCCCCACGTGTATAGAGAGGAAGTGCTGACAAAACTCCTGTTTCCTAGGAAGCCTAGGGGGACAGCTTCCTCTATGTGTGCACTACAAAGATTAGTGGCTTACCGGGTGTCTGTGTTACTAGCGCTGGTCCAGGCTTCTCCTCTGCTCTCTGCTTCCTCCATGTTGGTTTCAGCGTGGGGGGGGGGGCGGGCCAGCAGCGTCAGGTCTCAGATAAAGCAAAAAAGCATTTCCTGGCTGGTCATTCCCTCCTGAGAGCAGTGGAGAGTGAGGACATAGAGCGCGCAGCTGAGCCAGTTCTGGCTAACAGTGACACCCAGTGGTGGTTTGTGGATCTTCAGGTCTGGACTTAAAAGTCCACACTGACCAGAAAAAAAAAAAAAAAGATTTTTTTCTTAAAGGGACTCAGCCTTAGATCTGGCAGTATCTGAGTCGGTGCAACCTTGGACTCCAGCTAACGGGCATTGGTGTGGCAATACTCACAGGACTTTCCTCGGTATTGCCGCCTTCTCAGGCGTATGAAAATTTAGATTTTTTTTTACCATAGCCTGTCCTTATTAATGTTTCACTTCTAGCTACAACAGTTGGGTGTTGGCTGTAGGGGTGTCTCAAGGTTGTGCAATGGCTCCCAAGGGATCAGGACCAGCTAAGGCTGCAAAAGGTGCCAAAAAAGTAAAGGGGTCTCCAACGGGGTCAGAGGATTTGGGCCAGGCTCCAGTGGTCCCACCCTCACCAGATAGACCACCGAACAGCATCGTGCAGGAGCCATTGAGGGTGCTAGGGGCAGAGGCGGCCCCCAATCAACCCATTCCCGTTTATGTTACGGAAGAAATGCTAGAATCCACCCTGGGTGGGCTAGAGAAAAGGTTAACTGCTTTAATTGCCCGCTCTTTGCCGGGTGGCAAACGGGCTAGATCCCCGTCACCTAGAACGGTGTGTTCGGATGCAGAGGTCCTCTCTTCGGAGGAATTGGACCCACAGGGGGATCAAGCGCACCTGAGTCCTGACGGGTCAGACATTGAAGATTCCACTATAGATGAATTTTTTTCGGCTTCTCAAGCAGAGAGTCTGTGGATCCAGTCTCTGACGGATATGGTTCGCACTGCTTTTAAACTTCCAGTGTCAGAACAATTAGCCCCCGCGGTATCCTCTTTAGGTTCCTTGAAGGCACCATTGAGTGGTGCGTCTTTCCCGGTTCACCCCCTTCTGGAGAGCGTGATTTTTCAGGATTGGGCTCGACCTGATAGGATTTTTATCCCTCCTAAAAGGTTCACCATTCTCTATCCTATGGAAGAAGAATTTGCAAAGAAATGGGCACTCCCTACCGTGGACGCAGCCATTTCCTGCGTAAATAAATCCCTGACCTGTCCGGTGGAAAATGTCCAGGTGTTTAAAGATCCAGTCGACAAAAAATTGGAGACCCTACTGAAGGCTTCTTTTACCACAGTAGGTGCCGTGGTTCAGCCAGCAGTGGCAGCCATTGGCGTTTGTCAGGCTTTAAAGGATCAGACTAAACAGATATTAAGGGACATACCGGCTCAGCAAGCTCGTGAATTGGCTGACCTCCCAAGAGCTCTCTGCTTTGCAGTAGATGCTATTAAGGACTCCGTTCAACAGGCGTCCCGTTTATCTCTGCTGTTGGTTCATATGCGTCGCCTTTTGTGGCTAAAAAACTGGTCAGCAGAGGCACCCTGCAAAAAGCTTTTAGCAGGATTTCCCTTTCATGGTGGGAGACTATTCGGTGAAGACCTAGATAAATATATCCAGACCATATCAAGTGGTAAAAGTTCTTTCATGCCTGTCAAGAAAAGATCGCGTGGGCCCGCATTTAAGCGACAGGCCTTCGCAGGCTCGGCCCCTTCAACTTCCCGTCAGTATCGACGGCCTCCCGGGCGTTCAGCATTTAATAGCCGCCCACAAGGACAAGCCACGACAGGCAAGAGGCCACGGTCTCGCAAGCCGGTTAAACCAGTCCTCAAGTCAGATTCATGAAGGGGCGCCCCCACTCTCTTGGGTGGGGGGAAGGCTTCGGTTTTTCTCCGAAGTGTGGAAGGCCAGAATTCCCGACTCTTGGGTAAGATCCGTGGTAACCACGGGCTACAAGCTAGAGTTTCGGGAAGTCCCCCCTCCTCATTTTCAGGGGTCAAGGCTTCCAAGCGACCCATTAAAGAGGGCCTCTCTTGTAAAAGCATTGGATCGTCTCTTGCTCCAAGGGGTAATTGTAGAAGTACCAACCCAGGAATGGGGTCTGGGATTCTACTCCAACCTTTTCATAACACCAAAGCCCAATGGCGACGTCAGGCCTATCTTAGACCTCAAACGCCTAAATCGCTTTCTAAACATTCAGACCTTTCGTATGGAGTCCATACGTTCGGTGGCAGCCAGCCTACATCAAGACGACTTGCTAGCATCTATAGACATAAAAGATGCGTATCTGCACGTGCCGATCTACCCGGCACATCACAGGTTTCTTCGTTTTATGATAGATCACCGCCATTACCAGTTCGTAGCCCTCCCTTTCGGGTTGGCAACAGCTCCGCGGGTATTCACAAAGGTGTTAGCCCCGGTGCTAGCCGTCCTAAGGACAGAAGGCATTTTAGTCTTGGCATACTTGGACGATCTTCTGGTTATCGACAGCTCAACTTCCAACCTCAATCAGGCAGTAGGTCGCACAGTTCAGCATCTAGAGGAATTCGGGTGGATTGTAAACCTAGAAAAATCGGTATTGAAACCCACAAAGCAGTTGGAATATCTAGGCCTTCGGCTAGATACAGACTGCCAGAGGATAATTTTACCTCAAGCAAAGATCAGATCAATAGCTCAAGCAGTTCAAGTGATCTTAGGCAAGAAGAGGCCGACTATTCGCCTATGTATGCGACTGCTGGGGAAGATGGTGGCCGCCTTCGAGGCTGTGCCCTACGCCCAGATCCATACCAGATATCTTCAGGCAGCCATTCTCTCTGCTTGGAACAAGTCCATTCAGGCGTTAGATCGTCCGTTAGTGCTCTCCCCGAAGGTCCGGCGCAGCCTGTCTTGGTGGCTGGTCTCTCAAAATTTATCAAAAGGGAAATACTTTTGCCCCATCACGTGGAAGATAGTATCCACGGATGCCAGCCTGTCAGGTTGGGGGGCAGTTCTAGAAGAACAGACCCAGCAAGGGCAGTGGTCGGAGGCAGAAAAACTGCTTCCCATCAATATCTTGGAGATCAGAGCTGCTTGGCTGGCCCTGATCGCCTGGACTCTCCCCCTTCAGGGTCTGCCAGTAAGGATACAGTCCGACAACGCCACTGCGGTGGCATACATAAACCACCAGGGGGGCACGAAGAGCCCAGCAGCCCAAAGAGAAGTAAACCTGATTTTCTCATGGGCCGAAGCCCATGTACCCTGCATCTCGGCGGTGTTCATCCCAGGGATAGACAATTCTCAAGCAGATTTTTTGAGTCGTCAACAGTTGCTCCCGGGGGAATGGTCTCTTCACCCCCAGGTATTCCAAGAGATTTGCCAAAGATTCGGAGTCCCAGAGGTGGACATTATGGCAACGAGATCCAACAAAAAGTTGGACAAATTCATATCCCGAGCCAGGGATCCCTCGGCCTACGGGACCGATGCCTTGGTTTGTCCTTGGCACCAGTTTTCTCTTCTGTATGCGTTCCCTCCACTGCAGATGATGCCCCGCCTTCTACGGAGGATCCGGGTGGAGCGCAGGCCTGTGATCCTGGTGGCCCCAGCCTGGCCCAGGAGGGCTTGGTACGCACTCATCGTGAAGATGTCAGTCGGGGCGCCGTGGCCGCTCCCCCTGCGCCCAGATCTGCTGTCTCAGGGCCCAATCTGCCATCCTGCTTCACAGCAGCTAAATTTGACGGCTTGGCGGCTGAATCCCTAATTCTTAAGGGCAGAGGCCTCTCAGATCAGGTCATATCTACGTTGATTCAGGCTAGGAAACCGGTCTCCAGAAATATTTATTACAGAGTCTGGAGAACCTATGTGGAGTGGTGCGAGTCTCAAAAATGGCATCCTCGAAAGTTTTTTATTGACAGGATCTTGCGATTCCTCCAGGTTGGCGTTGACAAAGGGTTGGCTCTTGGTACTCTAAAGGGGCAGGTGTCGGCCTTATCAATATGGTTTCAAAGACCCTTGGCCACCCATTCGCTTATGAAAACCTTCTTGCAGGGGGTCTTGCATGTGACTCCCCCTATTAGAGCTCCCCTCTGCCCCTGGAATTTAAATCTGGTCTTGTCAGCTTTACAAAGGCAGCCGTTTGAACCTCTGACAGAAATCCCTCTGGTGCTACTAACCCGAAGGTTGGTTTTCTTGGTGGCTATGGCTTCAGCCAGAAGGGTTTCCAAGCTGGCAGCCTTGTCATGCAGGGAGCCATACCTTATTCTGCATAAGGACAGAGTGGTTCTGCGGCCTCAACCTTCTTTCCTTCCTAAGGTCATATCCAGTTTTCACTTGAATCAGGACCTAGTCCTACCATCCTTCTTTCCTACTCCCCAGTCCAGAGAGGAAAGACGGCTTCATACTTTGGACGTGGTTCGAGCCATGAGGGTCTATCTCAAGGCTACAGAGAAGATTCGGAAAACGGATGTGCTTTTTGTTCTTCCGGATGGCCCCAAGAAGGGTCAGCCGGCTGCCAAGTCTTCCTTGGCTAGGTGGATTAAGCAGCTGATTTTTCAGGCCTATGGTCTGAAGCGCGTTCCACCTCCCTTATCAGTTAAAGCCCATTCTACGAGGGCCATGAGTGCCTCCTGGGCGGCACACCATCAGATCTCTATGGCACAGGTTTGCAAGGCGGCAACCTGGTCTTCCGTACATACGTTTACTAAATTTTATAAGTTGGACGTTGCAAAGGGTACGGACGCAGCTTTTGGGCAGGCGGTCCTACGGGCAGCAGTATAGAATCCTCTGGCCCGGTTCACGCCCCCTTGTTTTTCTGTTGGTGGAGCTATTTTTTCTCCTGACAATGTTTTTATTTGGCTATTCTTGGCCTTACGGTCTCCCTCCCTTCATAGAGCATTGCTTTAGGACATCCCAAGTGTAATGGCTATGCGCTCTGTGTCCCGTGATGTACGATAAAGAAAAAGGGATTTTTAATAAACAGCTTACCTGTAAAATCCTTTTCTTGAAGTACATCACGGGACACAGAGCTCCCACCCCTCTTTTGGGGAACATTGTGTAACCTCGGGAGAATTGCTTGCTACAAAACTGAAGCACTCCCAGTGGGAGGGGGTTATATAGGGAGGAAACTTCCTGTGAAATTGATTACACCAGTGTCCACACCTGAAGGTACCCATATAACCCAAGTGTAATGGCTATGCGCTCTGTGTCCCGTGATGTACTTCAAGAAAAGGATTTTACAGGTAAGCTGTTTATTAAAAATCCCTTTATTACTGGGCTTAACACTTTTTAATATGTCACTTAGCTGGAATAAGTTTTTTATTCCTGACAAATCACTACCTAGATGCTTGCTCCAGGTCGGCAACATTCAAAATAATAATGCAAAAGTAAGAAAATCTTGGAGCCAAATTAGCAATGGCTTATTTCAATCCAGACCTGAATCATCTGTTATGTGATCTTCAGGCACTTCCGGGTCACCAAAAAGCAATGTGGGAAGATTGAAAAATAAATGGTCTGAGATCCAGTTTGTCATAAGACGAGAGTTTTAGATAAATATTTTAGAATTTTTTTTTGTTAGAAAAATAAATACTATAGAAATGGTACAGAGGTTCAAAATCTTTACCACTCTACCCAAAATGAAAACAATTTAAAGTAGAAATATGCATTAAAACTAGGAAGTACAACACCATTGACCTTGCAGGGGTATATCTCTGCACTGCAAGGGTTAAATGCTCATTATCCCAAGAGGATCAGGAATATGGTGTACGTTTTACCTTCCTCCGCTCTAGGTTGTGTGTGTTCCATTGCCGTCCTTGTGTACAATGCAGGACTAGTGGCCCTGCATTGCCCTCAATGACAGAGACTTAGGGCCACAGCTTGAAGTGCCCTATAGAAGAGGCTTAAGGGGACCAGTCACACAGAGGGAGGGAACCTGCCTGAGTGAAGTAATACACATTTTTCCTTTTCCCCTAGAGTTAAAGTGGAACTATACTAGCCTTCTCTTCAGCATCAGAGTGGTATGGAGTTCCTGGCCAGCCGCTGATATCTTTGGCTAGTCAAATTCCAAGTATCGATCTTTGTCCATTTTTATTGTCTGGGCCAAGTTGACTTCACTCCAGCTCGTGCACAGGAGCTCATTCACTTTGGCATTGCCAGAATTGTACATTGAGCTGCATGTGCAAAGTCACAGGTCACAATGAGCGAAGTGGGTGGACAACAGTTCTGTGTTCGCTCTGCATATGCAGAGCAGACAGGGACACAGCCTGATCTACTCTATGGGCCCTCCCATCTTCCCAGATGGAAGGGTATGGACCCCCTTCTGTTTTTTTTTTAGCAGATTGCTTTTAGTTATACTTTTTTTTTTTTTAATGTTTTTTATTTGAGTTTTTCTTTTTAGGTACAACATTTAACAGATACACATCCATAATCACAAAATTTGCAAATAACAAGCTATCATAGTTAGAAGACAACGCAGTCGATATATTATTGTTAAAAGACAGTGAAAAATATCTGTTTCCTCTTGTACCCCCTTGTGTCTTCCCCCTTGTGCCACCTCTGCCCTCCCGCGGAAACGTGTTCTTCTCGTGTTGCCTTATCAGAAAGGTTCTGGATATATTCGATGCTGGCTGACTCGGGTTCTTGGCTAGGAGAGGCTTCCAGTGGGTCGAGAAGTGAGTTAGGATCTTTCCCGTAGGTCTGCTATAGGGGGATAGCTAAGCAGAAGGTCTCTCTAGGGGTTAGTTCCTAATGAACCGGTCTGGGTTTCATTGTTAGTTCTCTCTACGGGGGGTCTCCCACTGCTCTTAGCCATGGTCCCCACAGTTTCGCAAATTTACAGTAGTTTCCCTGCCTAGTAAAACACACTCTTTCACTGGAGATTGTTTGGTTTGTAGTCGCCGTCCAGTTTTCTACGGATGGGGGAGCAGGGGCCTGCCATTTTTGGGCGATTATTTTGCAAGCCTGAAAAAGGCATCTCAGTACCGCTTCCCGGCTACCTGGCAGACTCGAGTGTCCTCCATGCAGCCTTGTAGGCAGGTCAAAGCTTCTGGTTCAAGAGAGGATCCAAAAGCCTTGTTAATCCTCGCAATTATCTCTGCCCAGTAGCAATAAAGCTTAGGACATTTCCAAACCATATGGATAAAATCACCTTTGCCTTTGCATTTTGGACATTCATTATTTTGCCTCCATCCTAGTTTATACATCTTTTGGGGAGTATAATATACTCTGTGCAGTAAGAACAAGTGGGACAATCTTTGCGATGGAGCCATCGACACCAATACTCCTTGTTGCAATATCTTGTCCCATTGTTCAGAGATCACTTCTCCCAAATCGCCTTCCCACCCCTCTCTACTCTTGGTGGGGCCCGCTTTACTTATTGCTGTGGTCCCTAGGAGAGTGTACATTAATGAAATTAAGCCTTTAGATGTACTGGCCTTAATTACTTTAATAAGGTCAGGGATCTTAACCCATGTAACAGTTTGTGATCTAAATTGGGTTTGAATAGCGTGGCGAACCTGGAGGTACGTATAGAACGTCTTGTTAGATATGTTATATTCCCTTGCCAATTCCAAGAATGATTTCATGGTTTCACCCTCGAACAAGTGTGTTAAACGATTTATGCCCTGTCTCTCCCACTCCTCCGGTTTCTCTATACTTATTACTTCCTGTATGTTATTGTTACTCCATATAGGGGAAAATTCTGTTACCCCGGAGTACTCCAGATATGCCTTTGTTATCTGCCATATTTTCCTGACTAGTTTTATGGTTGGATATTTATAGGAGAAAAAGTCTGCCTCTAAGGCTTCCACCAGTAGCTTATGCGGATTCCCTGCTAACAGCAGTCGACTATTGGGACACTCATGGTCTGTGGTTCCACAACCCGCCAAGTGTTGCAGCTGAGATGCTACAAAGTATAGTCTTGGGTGTGGAACCGCCAGGCCCCCCTCTTTTACAGGAAGTTGTAGTGTTTGCAAGCTAATCCTGGCTTGGCCCCCCTCCATATTAACTCTCTAAATAACGTCTCTATTTTCTTAAACCAAACCTGGCCTAACCAGATCGGGGAATTATGTAACAAATATAGCAGCTGCGGCTGCTATACCATTTTTATAAGATTGCAGCGTCCTGCTACAGACAGCGGAAGACGTTTCCATATGTCACTCTTTTGTTTTATTTAAGTAGCAGTAGAGCGATGTTAATATTAGCATATTGGGTGACGTCCTTAGTGACCCAAATCCCTAAGTATTTCAATCTGGTGACCACGCTCAGTTGGGGCACCCCTGGTATTGACTGGACATCAAGTGGTTCCAGTGGTAGCAGGGCGGATTTATCCCAATTGATAACCAGACCTGAAAACTGTCCAAATTCCCCTACCATTTTAACTACGCTTCCCAGTGAGGTCCCGACGTCTCCCAAAAAAAAAAAGCACGTCGTCCGCAAATAATGAGTGAAGTGGGTGGACAACAGTCCTGTGTTCGTTCTGCATATGCAGAGCAGACAGGGACACAGCCCAATCTACTCTATGGGCCCTCCCATCTTCCCAGATGGAAGGGTATGGACCCCCTTCTGTTTTTTTTTTTTTCTTAGCAGATTGCCTTTAGTTATACTTTAATGTTGTTTAAGATCCAGATCTCAAAGCCTGCACTTGGTCATGAACTGGAATACAACATTATAAAAACGTGGGAATTCTGCCCTATGTGTCAAAAAATAAACATAACGCAGCTAACACATAAGTAGTAATACCAACTTGCATCACAAATCGTATAAAGAGTGTAGCGGCCAAAACACAATAATAAAGTAAATGATCAATAAGACACAAAAAAAAAAAATCGAAATTTTATTGACTGTAGAAGGTAGTCCAAAATAATATCAAAATAAATAATCCATATACATAAGAACATTCAATAATTGAAGCCGCCAGTCCATTGAGAAAGATGTATAGCAGTGATGTCCAACCAAGTGATCCACCACCAAGTGAAATGCAAACTCACCGGACTTTGTGGCTACTGTTACAGCAGCATAGAAGCCTTAGACGCATATGGAATACCCTCTGGAAATGTCACAGTGGATCAATCCCATAAATAGCTCTGGCCAGGGGACCAGAGCTATCTATGTGATGAGAATAAATAAGCTCCACAAGAGCCCAGAAAGAGTCTCATAGTGTAGTATATTTATTGCAACGATAAAAGTCACATAAAAGCAAGTAACCAAGCATAAAAACTCACACAAGTTAGCTGCTGGCGACCAGGAATCGCACAGCAGCAAGACGTCAGTGCCGAGTATCCCACCCTGACGCGTTTTGTCCAAAGGGACGTTGTCAAAGGGTCGGCCAGAGCTATCTACAGGATTGATCCACTGTGACATTTTTCTCACTGGATTGGTGGCTTCAATTATTGAGATCCTACATTGCCTGAGAACCTTAAGTGGGACTAAATCCTCTTATCTATTACAACGAAGAAAGCTGCCATCTTATCCTCTGTTTGATCTGCCATGGTGTTACACATGTGATCAGTTATGGCACCAGCCATTAGATGGCTTGCCGTTTTTGTTGAGAGCAAAAGCAACTTTAACAGTTCATACACGGCATGCCTTCAACGTAACTATTTTGGGAAACAGTTAAATCTAGAGGTTTAGTTCCACTTAAAACTGTATAATTAGTTTTGTAAACTTAAATCTTTGTTCGGAAACTTTGCATGAAGCAGGACAGGGACTTGGTGTTCTGTCTGTTTTTTCTGTATATAACGTATGTAAGTGACCTTTACAGTTCCTAATTTGTTCTAGCTCCTTATTGATCTGTTAAGTTTGAATTACACCCACATGCTTGTCTGGAAGTCTGCGCCTGTAATAATGCCTATTTGGCTGCTGTCTTTTTATTTTTGTGCAGCATTTTTTTTCTGTAAAGTAATTGCTCTTCCTGTAGTAACTTAACAATAATGGGCCCTTTTTTCTATCATTTTGCTTTGTTGTAGCTTGGAAATCATGCTGTGACCAAAGACTGTCTTCAAATGTATTTCAACAGCAAACCTCCTCCAAACCAGTTTTATGGGAGAGCCTACCTGTGCAAAGCCCAATTACACACACCCCTGTCTGCTAATAATGTGGTATGTATTTTATATAGGAAATGCTTTAGTTTGTAACATTTAGAATATTCGATTTTGGCAAACCTTTAACTAACTTTATAAATCTGCAGCTTCCTAATCTGTTACAATAGACAAGTACCTTGTAATATTATTTTTTTTATTCAAATTTTTTTTTTATTAGTATTGCAATGCGCATTACGTTAAAAACACCAGTGCTGACAAAGAGATGCCCCTATATTGTGCATATTCAGTCAAAAGAATAGATTAGACAAGGTCATACTTTTTTAGTATTTAAAAAAAGGGTTGCATTCCAGCCAAGTGACTTACCCAGGCTGACATGATGTCATCAGTCTGCTGCAGGCAGGAGAGAGCATTTCCTCAGTCTCCTCTCCCCCAATGACAGGATTGCAATGTTGTAACTTTGTAGTTACAAGGTGAAATGCTGCTTTAAGGGGGTACATCTGTGTCAGACTTTTGTGAATACGGCCAATCAGAAATCAGGATTTCCATGAGGTTTTCATCTCTGAGCCAGTATCCCAGACCAGGAAGTACATGCTGACTCAGGATAATACCCAAACAAAGATAATTCTGTAGAGAAAAGCAGATGGTGGCATTGTCTAGGTCATAGGTGGAAAACACAAGGCCTGCAGGCCGAATCCGGCCCTCCGGGCCATTTCATGTGGCCCTCACACCTGTCCTGCAGCTGCAGGAGATCTCCAGCCCTCCTCTAGTCCTCCTCCAGACCCTTACTTTTTGCTTTCAAGCAATGCATCCAGCTTCTTTCCAGCAGCAGCATAAGGAAAGGGGTGTGCACTGTGATGTAAGGGAGAGTGTGGGAATCAACTTTGGAGGGGGGTTAGATCTTGACATCTAATGTAAGGGGAGGGGATGCGCTGGACATCTAATCTTACAGATACAACCGGCCCTTTTGAGGGCAATCATAATGCTGATGCGGCCCATGGGGAAATTGAGTTTGACACCCCTGGTCTAGGTAGTGCTGTGATCGCTGTGTGAAGCAGTAAAACTATTTCTTAGCATGGATGCACTTGAATTTATTAATGTTTTACTTCTAAATAGTGGGTTGTTTAGGGAGGTAATTTAGGAGAAATGTGAATGCGCTGTTAGGCCTTATCTACCCTTGCAGTTGGGATGGGGATAGGGAGGTGGGGTTGAGCCACATTTTTACTGCCCCCTATCTCTTAAAGCAGAATTAAAGTTCTGCTGTAAAAAGTGTGAGCAGACAGGCTTGTATTGCAGAAGAGACATGCACTGCAATGAAATGCCCCTACCTACCTGCCTGCTCACTGTCTCCTCCGGCACTGTAAGCTAAGTTGCGCAAGCTCACAGTGCTGGACCAGTCTCTGAGTACCGGGATAACGGCCTCCTACACTACCCCGCCAGCCAATGAAGAAGCCCAAAGACCGACACTCAAAAGAAGATGCCGGCTTTGTACGGGCAAGTATAGTTCCGCTTTAGGCTGGGTTCACACTATTTCTGCATGCGGCTCACAGCAGGAATCCAGTGCTTCCCCGTTCTCCATTTCAGGTCTGATTTCAGCTAAAAATTTTGGGTGGAATTTGGACTTGAAACGGACCAAAAGACACACAGGACCCCTGTGCAAATTTGCAGCGGAGATATGTGAACCGACTCCATAGATAGCCAGTTACAATCTCCTGCCATGCGAATTGGATGCGGAGAAAAACTTCATCCAATTTGCATAGGTGTGAACCTAGCCTAAAGCTACAAAGGGTATCAGAAAGACGTGTACATATGGCAGCCCACAATGCTTTGCTTCATTCCCCCTGCTTCAACTGAATGGGGGCACCCCACAACTAGGTGCCATTGTGTGCATACAGGGTTTAAAGGAGTTGTAAAGGAAACAAAAATGTTGCCTAAAATTAATGGGCCAGATTCACATACACTTAATATTGCGCTGCGTAATTGAAATACTCTACGCTGCCGTATTTTACCAGGCTCTACACCGAATCCTGGTAGATTTTTGCCCGTACGCTACGGCGGCGTAGTCTATTTCTCGCCGCGTAATCGAAATACGCGATTAGGGGGCGTGAAGCATTTAAATTAAGCGCGTCCCCGCGGCGATCGAACTGCGCATGCTCCGTTCAGAAATTTCCCGCCGTGCATTGCGCAAAATCACGTTGTTACGTCATTCGTTGTTTGAGTAGCGTCGTTTACGAACATTCCTATTCCCGGACGTTTTACGTTAAAAATAATAAAAGATGTCGGAAAACGTAGAAATTCGACACGGGAACGACGGCCATACTTAACATGGGCTGTCTAATATTAGAGCAGCAAAAAGCTGGTATAGTGTTACGCAAATAAAAGATGACTAAAGGTGCCGTAAGAGATTGCGATTGAAGATCGTAATTTGGGGGATCGCCGGCAAAAGCTCATTTGCATACCCCGACGCGGAAAACGACGGGAAGTCCACCCAGTGGCCGCAATTTTATTGCAGCGTAGATCCGAAGGCGTACGAACACGTAATCCAGTCGAATTGAAGCCCGCAGCCGTCTATTCATGGTTTGAGGTTTTCGACTAGCTAGAAAACGCACGTAATTTGAAATTACTCCAGTCTAACACAAGTTAGACAGGCGTAATGGCTCTCTGAATCTGGGCCAATGTCCAGGGACCTACAACCGGCCGGTACCGGGTCCCCAAAGTCTCTGGAGAAATTACCGTTTAACATGGGAGTCTATGGAAGGGGTGCCCGAATTTGAAAAATCGGTGCTCCACAGCCATAGGTTCCCAAGACAACAAATGTTGCACACTTGTAGAGGAAGAGTGGGGTCCAGGGGACATACGGCTAGCCAGTACCGGGTCCCCAAAGTTCAAGAGATCATGCGCAAAAATTTGACTCAAGTATAAGTCGAGGGGGGTATTTTCAGCACAAAAAAATGTGCTGAAAAACTCAGCTTATACTCGAGTATATACGGTACATATTTTTTGATTTGAATACGATTTTACATATTTTTCTTTCAGGACGAATTGGACAAGTCAGTGGTGTACTATCTGAAAGCAATTGATTTTGCAATGAAGAAGGAAAGGTTTGAGAAAAACTAAGCTAATTTATTTTAACAAGCATGTGATACAGATATCTGATCTTCCTCATAACTTTTATAGAGCCACTAAATCGGCAGCTTCCAAATTTCAGTTAGATGTGCCACTGTCACAATCTTTTGCCAAGTCCAAGTGTCACCTGTAATAATGATGTTCATTATTGGACAGAAGTCTTTGCCTGCTGCATTCACCACCTGTCTATGTTGTAGAAGCCATATGTTTCAGTTGTATTTGCTAAAATTGTCACTTGAATACCTTCCTTGTGCCCCTGGGACTCTGATCTGGATCCCAGTGCCATTTTCAACTACGCTTCATGGGATCCAACAGCTCTCGGAGGGACCTGGCTGTCTGCTCACCAGAGCCTGAAGTAGCAGACACTTTAGTGGTTTAAAAAGCATATAAATATTCAAATTGAAAATAGAAAAAAAAAGTAAATTACCAATTTCTGCTCCTTTTTTTTCTTAAATATTTACAGCAGTCTTTCAGAACCTTTTTATCAGAGAAAAACCTTTTTAACCACTTAAGGACCGCCTCCTGCACATATACGTCGGCAGAATGGCACGGCTGGGCAGATCCACGTACTACCCAGCCGTGGGTCACGGGCGTGCGCCTGCGGCGCGCTCCTGTGACCCGGTCCGAAGATCCAGGAACGCGGGACTCGCAGACTCGATCGCTGCTGGAGTGCGACGATCGGTCCCCGGAGCTGAAGAACGGGGAGAGCCATGTGTAAACACGGCTTCCCCGTGCTTCACTGTGGCGGCAGCATCGATCGCGTCATCCTTTTTATAGGGGGACACGATCACACCTACAGCCACACCCCCCTACAGTTGTAAACACACATTAGGGAACACATAACCCCTTCAGCGCCCCCTTGTGGTTAACTCCCAAACTGCAACGATCATTTCCACAATAAACAATGCAATTTAAATGCATTTTTTGCTGTGAAAATGACAATTGTCCCAAAAATGTGTCAAAATTGTCCGAAGTGTCCGAAGTGTCCACCATAATGTCGCAGTCACGAACAAAATCGCTGATCGCCGCCATTAGTAAAAAAAAAAAAATAGTAAAACTATCCCCTATTTTGTAAACGCTATAAATTTTGCGCAAACCAACCGATAAACGCTTATTGCGTTTTTTTTTTTATTTTTTTTTTTACCAAAAATATGTAGAAGAATACGTAACAGCCTAAACTGAGGAAAATTTATATTTTTTTTATATATTTTTGGGGGTTATTTATAATAGCAAAAAGTAAAAAAACATTGCATTTTTTTCAAAATTGTCGCTCTATTTTTGTTTATGGCGCAAAAAATAAAAACCGCAGAGGTGATCAAATACCACCAAAAGAAAGCTCTATTTGTGAGAAAAAAAGGACGCCAATTTTGTTTGGGAGCCACGTCGCACGACTGCGTAATTGTCAGTTAAAGCGACGCAGTGCCAATTTGCAAAAAGGGGCAAGGTCCTTTTAGCTGCATTTTGGTCCGGGGCTTTAGTGGTTAAAATAACATTCAGGTAACAAGGAACCCCTGCTAATAATCATGTCTACAGCTCTCGGTACATTAGTGTAAACAGTAAGCAGATATATAAGAATAAATAAAATAAGGATGTGGCATACTTAGCATATTTGACCCCAGGTCTATTCTATACAAACACATTTGCAGCAATAGTAATAACAATAATACAAAACATTACAATATTGGGTGTTATTTACAAAAGGCAAATCCACTTTGCACTACAAGTGAAAATTACAAGTGCAAAGTGCACTTGAAATTGCACTGAAAGTGCAGTTGGAAGTGCAGTCGCTGTACATCTGAGGGGGACATGCAAGGAAGATAAAAAACAGCATTTTAGCTTGCACATGATTGGATAATAAAATCAGCAGAGCTTCCCCTCATTTCAGATCTACGGCAGCTGCACTTCCAAGTGCACTTTCATTGCAATTTCAAGTGCACTTTGCACTTGTAGTGCACAGTGGATTTGCCTTTCATAAATAACCCCCATTGGCTAGAATGATTACAGACAGTGAAAACTGTAGTGTTTCCTCTTTACATTGGCGGTCAATAGAAGACCGACCCCTTTTACACTGGCAATATTCCCAGATAGCAAGCAATTGTGCTACCACTTTGAAAATTATTTGCTAAACTATTGCTAGACTTGCCAGGCTTCACGGGTTTGTTGCACAGTTGCAGAAAGTCCCCATTGCATGACTCCAGATCAACTTTCTTTGCAAACATTCTGCAAGTCTAATGCAAGTTCTGGTTCAGTTATTTTGTGCTATAGTCATCCTACCACAGGGGGTCACTGTTAATGAATTCTCATGCTGAGCTCTCGCTGTAGTGTCACCACTGCAACTTTGCTCTTGCAACGCAAATTTACTACAAATTGGAAAATTGTCAACTAGAACTTGTGCTTCATGTGCTCTGCAAGTATACAACTTGCCAGTAAAAATGTGCAGTAAGTTAACAGACTTAAAATTCAACACTCCAACACATTTTTGCTATCTGGTTTGCTCCTTGCATTAGTGATCAATGGGACAAATGCTCCTTAGGCAAAATGATCATTTTGTGTCAGTGGGTACTTTTCTGATAGGCAGACATTTTTAATTGCTCAAGGAACCCCTGGAAACCTTTGGAAGAAACCATAGGGTTCCCCAGAACCCTGGTTAAGAAAGACTGGTTTAGAGTAATAAAAAGAACAATCATTTTTTGTGCCTATAGCACAAAAGCAATTGTATGATACTACAGTCTATTTCTGCCATTTTTGGAAACCTCATAAGCTACTACAGAGAATATCCACAATTCCATCCAAAGTTGGGCCTCTGCTGCTGTGACCTCTGCAATCAAATCCCTGGGTCCTGGGTCTGTTCAATATGAGAAATACCACTCTCTCTGCTAGTTTTTTAATTATTGTATATAATGAAGAATGCCGTATCAGGAGCAGATAATGCTGATCTTCAAGTTTGACCAAAAGGAGTCAGGAATTATGGCAGGGAGATCTTGCTTATGGAATACGCATAGGAAGTCATAGGCGGCGTACACACGACCGAGGTTCTCGCTGGAAACCAGCGAGAACCTCGCTGGAAGCTGCATTCCAGCGAGAATCTCGGCCGTGTGTACGCTCTCAGGGAGCATCCCGTCGGGAATGGCGTCGAGCAGAAATAGAGAGCATGTTCTCTATTTGCTCGACGGCCCGCCTGGATGAATGGCTGGTTGCCATTCCTGACGGGCGGGTCGCCGAATCTGACGGCCGGCAGAGAACCTCGACGGGCGGAACAATGTGTTCTGCCCGTCGAGGTTCTCTGCCGTGTGTACGCGGCTATAGGCTGACTTAGACTGCTAAGCTGCACCTAAATTCTACTTTTACATGAACTGGTCCTTTCGTCTGTTCCTTTCCAGATATCAGTTCCTGGTGTACAACGCCTCTGTCCTATACTGGCAAACTGTGCGCCCATTTCTGAAGGCAGGCAGTCGCCATCTCCTTACTAATAGCCTTGCTAGTGTTGTAAAGGCTTTGGGTGAAACAGATGATGATAAGAACTGGAGAGCTGACTTGATGATGTGAGTATTTTGGGTTGTCTTATTGAGAGGAGAAGAAAGCTTGCACATGTTTTCTTTGCTTAGTCATGTCACGTGGGCAAACGTTACTCTTCTGTCTTATTAGGGAGCTGCTGGAATGTTTTCTGGATGGCCAGAAGATGAAGGAAGCCATGGACTGCGCATCACAGGCTGCTGAGTTTATTAAAGCCAACGTCCCTCACAAATACCCTCTACTATTTTCTAAGATGGTAATTTGCTTTGTTTTGATTTTATGTGTGATCTAAGTATCTGCATTAAAGGGGTTGTAAAGGTACAATTTTTGTTTCCCTAAACAGCTTCCTTTACCTTAGTGCAGTCCTCCTTCACTTACCTCTTTCTTCCATTTTGCTTCTAAATGTCCTTATTTCTTCTGAGAAATCCTTACTTCCTGTTCTTCTGTCTGTAACTCCACACAGTAATGCAAGGCTTTCTCCCTGGTGTGGAGTGTCGTGCTCACCCCATCCCCTGGAATACAGGAGAGTCAGGACGCCCACTAACACACAGCTCCTTTCTCTATCTGCAACGTAGAGAGTGTCAGAGATCACGACACTCCAAGCCTTGCATTACTGTGTGGAGTTACAGACAGAACAGGAAGTGGAGATTTCTCAGAAGAAATAAGGACATTTAAAAGCAAAATGGTAGGATGAGGTAAGTGAAGGAGGATTGCACTAAGATAAAGGAAGCTATTTAGAAAAAAATAATTGTACCTTTACAACCCCTTTAATGACTTTTGTAGATGAACTCTTAAAGCGAAACTACATGGCATCTGAGCACCACAAACCAAAAATGCTAATTAATTGATTTCTAATTTTCAAAGCAAACCTCCCCATCCATCCGTGACTCCATGCTTTATTTTGTTGAGAAATCACTTTGTAAAACACCCCCTATCATTTCTGGATGCGGCCATCTTGAGAAAGGGCAAATGATTGACGTGGCATTTACTTCCTGGAATCCATCTGCCCTTAGGTCAGGCACATGAGAATGTGCTTAGCTGAGAAAGCCCCTCCCCTCCTCAAGATTTCTGGGATGAATAATATTTTCCTAGTCATGGAAACCAGGAAATAACTCAAAAGACTCCCGCCAATTCTACACGTGGGCGGAGTTTGTTATGAATCCTGAGAAGGAAGTCCCCGCCGGATTTTAAATAAAAATCCGGCATGGGTTCCCCCCTCAGGAGCATAACGGGCCCTTAGGTCTGATATGGGTTGTAAGGAGACCCCCCCCCTACGCCGAAAAAACGAGCGAGCGCCCCCCCCCCCGACCCTCCTGAGCCGTACCGGGCAGCATGCCCTCAACATGGGGGGGTCAGGTGCTCTGGGGCAGGGGGCGCACTGCGGCCCCCCACCCCAGAGCACCCTGTCCCCATGTTGATGAGGACAGGGCCCCTTCCCGACAACCCTGGCCGTTGGTTGTCGGGGTATGCGGGCGGGAGGCTTATCGGAATCTGGAAGCCCCCTTTAATAAGGGGGTCCCCAGATACCGGCCCCCCACCCTAAGTGAATGAGTATGGGGTACATTGTACCCCTACCCATTCACCTGGAGGCAAAGTGTAAACACAAATAAACCACACAGGGTATTGAAATATTTTATTAGTTGGCCGCCGGGGGGGGGGGGGGTATGATCGCTTTTATAAAAGCGCCCCCTCCAGCTGGCTCCCGCGATGGGGCTCGCAAGTGCTCAATCTCGCCAAGAAAGGGAGCGAGATTGACACAATATCCCAGTCACCTACTGTACATCGGCGCATATTTAATGCCGCCGTAGCGTATCTTCACGCTACGCCGGCGCCACGCAGAGTGGGAAGCATGGAATTAACAAAGCAAATGCTCCCAACGTTGCGCCGGCGTAGCGTATAGTCGTAGGCGTAAGTCAGCGTAAGTCAAATTAGGTGGAAGTGGGCGTGATAAATTTAAATGAAACGTGACCCCATGCAAATAATGGCCTGAGCTTCAGACAAGTTCTTAAAATGAACTGCGCATGCGTCGTACCTTGGACGCATCCCAGTGTGCATGCTCACAATCATGTCGAAACAACTGGCTAAGATACGTCGAATCACTGCCTACGACGTGAACGTAACCTACGCACAGCCCTATTCACGTACAACGTAAAGTACGTAAAAGTAGACGGCTGTGTTCCCTGGTCCATACCTTTGCATGAGTTTCACCTCCAATATGGGGAATAACTTTACGCCGACATAGGACTTACGCAAACCGCTTAAATCATGCGCCGGGCGCAAGTACGTTCGTGAATCGGCCTATCTCCATCATTTGCATATTTGAATAGAAAATCAATGGGCGCGACACATGCGTCCAGCATAAATATGCGCCCACTATACGCCGGCGTAGGAAAGTTACGTCGGGTGGCTGAAGCCTATTTTTCGACGTAACTTTGGGGATTGGTGCATAGATACGACGGCGCACATTTGTACTTACGCCGGCGTATCTGCAGATACGTTGGCGCAAGTGGTTTGTGAATCTACCCCAATCTGTTTTTAAGGTGGCGCAAGAATGGTAAGTTGTGGAGGAAGTACACAAATGAGCACAGTTGGTGAGACATACTAAAAATGCACTAATAGCAGGTTAACACTACAATCAAAAAACAAGGTAGCCAATAAAACACAATAATAAATAGAACAGGTATAAGTAAACTACAGTGATGTACATGGAGGGTGAGAGACTTGTAGAGAATTGCGGGATATCGGTTCATGAAGTTTGATGACCAGCACCACAAGGCAACTGGTAATATGTTAAAGTTGAATTCCGGCCAAGAGGAACAGATTATCATTATAAAAATGTGCTTCACTGCCTTGTGCAAAAGTGCTGAGCTTTTGTTTTAAAAGTCCTTTTTTTTTTTTTTTTTTTTTAACATGCCCCCTTTTCCTCATGTTTGATGATTGTTCAAGTTTGTGCACCGCAGTTTTATCCCTATGAACAGTATTGTATTTAGGTTTTGTGCTGCCCTAGGCCTGACTAAACGTCTGCACCTCCTAATTTAAATATGACCCACCCCTTCCTTTCAAGGCCATACCCTGTTTTTTTGAAGACCTGCCCTGAATTTTTTTTTTTTTGGGGGGGGGGGGGGGGGGGGGGGCGACACTAATTTGAAGGCCCTGGGGGTGGGCAATGGATTCCCTTAATTTGCATAGTTTTTTTTCTCACTTTCTGTTTGGCTATGAGGCAGGAAGCAAAGGGAAATCTCTGCAATTAGTCAGGGATAGTAAAAAATAAACTGACAGGAGCTATACCCCTCCCTTACTTTAAATGAAAAAAAAAAAAAAAAAAAAGTGTTGATTATAGTTCTACTTTAAACACAAATTTCTGATAATTTTATTGAGGGGACTAAGAAAATATAACCATCAGCATGGGCAGGATCCAGGAGGTCAGCTATAGACTATTTGACAGGTCCAGTGGTGGCCGTCAGAACTTTATCCTGCCTGTTTCAGCTTTATGCCTGGCAAGTCTAGCAATAGCTTAGCAAGTCATTTTCAAACTTGCAGCATAATTTCTTGCTGTCTGGGCCTCAATGCTCAAACACAAATGTGTATGTGTGTATATATAACAGTAGACCGTATCAGTAGGGCAGAAATTGATGAGAGTAGGGAAGTGGATAATGTCAGTGGTTTTTATTTTTATTATTTAAAAAAAAAAGACAAATTATTTAGGTGCTCCATTAGGGAATTTTGGTGAAATATCAGGGATTTAAACAAGGGTAATCTGCATCACACAGCAGTAGTGTATTTAGGCTTTGTGCTGCCCTAAGCCTGACTAAACCCGAATTTAAATATGACCCACCCCTTCCTTTCAAGACCACACCCTTTCTGTTTAAGACACACCCTGAAATTTTCGAGTGAGGACCCTAGTTCTTAGGGCCTGGGGGGGGGGGCATTGGATTCCCTTAATTTGCATAGATTTCCTCTCACGTCCTGTTTGTCTATGGGGTGGGAAGTGAAGGGAAATTGCTGCAATGGACAGGGATGGTATAAAATAAACTGACAGGGGCTATAACCCTCCCTTACTCTATCCAAAATGAAAAAAAGTGTTGCCTATAGTTCTACTTTAAGCACACATTTCTGATAATTTTATGGAGAGGACCAAGAAGATATAACCATGCCAATGGTGCAGAAGAAAACATATAGCACAGTGAGGAAGGTATGTGGTCCAGGATGATAGGACAGTCAAAATTAGAAGCAGCTTGCGTTACACTAACAGGGTAGCACAAGCCGGCGGGGACTCTTTTTGTGCTGCCCCCCTGCAAAGTGCTGCCCTAGGCCTGCGCCTTGTTGGCCTTGGCCAGGATACAGCGTTGCCACCCAGGATGATTAAGGTGTGCCCTGGCACACCCCGTGCGTATGCCTATGCACAGCACTAAAATACCCTAACAGTTACGATGAGGGCTGGTTCTCAAATTTTCCAATGGAAAAAATTCTTATCGGAAAATCCGATCGTCTGTAGCAATTCCGATGCGCAAAATTCTGACGCATGCTCGGAAACAATTCAACGCATTCAAGCATTGAACTTAATTTTCTCGGCTTGTTGTAGTGTTGTATGTCACCGCGTTCTTGATGGATGAAAATCCTGAGAACTTTTGTGTGGGAAAAACAGAGGAAAATCCGAACGTGTGTACACGGCATTGGAATAGCCCATCAAATTAGGTTTATTTTAGCCGAAAAGGAAATGGTTTTCTGAAGTTATAGCATGGTTATTTTATGCAGCCATTTAAGATAACAAATCATTTTAGATGAGTTCTTAAGTCTTCATTTCATGGCAATTTTAGCTGCTTTTTTGAGGCTTTCATGTGTGCCAAATGTAACATAGCAGACTTAACAGCAGCCTTGAAACAGTGATGTATAATTCTGCATTAACTTTTTATTGCTGCAGAACGAAATGTAAAAGAAAACCTCCTTTAGGGGGATGTCTGCTTGTGTTCACTGAGATGTAGCCATCATTTCAGACAGAGCTGTTGTTTATTATCAAAGGAACATGTTTCCCTTTACCTGTTGTGTCCGGTTGGAGGTGGGATGCCAACCTTAGAAACCTGCTAAACTATTGAAATTCCAGGGCAGAATTTGAATACAAGTGAATCTGTGCATATTTCCGAGGTTCACAAAGTCTTTTTTTATCTGTACTTAGTATTGTGGAGTTCATCTAATAATTTATGTAAAACGCCTCTATCCATGTGACTAGTCAATTAGATCTATACATGCAAAGTGCATTTAATGTTTGTTTTCTGTCTGCCATGAATAATGAATTGTTCTCTTACATTAAGGTGCATCACAAATTAATTGACTCTGCTAAAGCGGCTAAGGAAACTAAAAGTTCAGCAAGTTTGTCAGTCATCTATAAAATTCAAAAGCTCAGATCGTAAGTACCGTTTTTTTTCACTGGGGAAATTCACCTCCCAGTTATAATGCCATTCCTACGTGAGAAATTGAGAAGGTGGTTGAGTGGATATATAAAATAATTAGTGACAATTAAGCCCTATCAAGGGCCCCATGAACACAAGTTATGGACCCCTAATCTGTACAGATTTCCAGATTATAAAGATAAGATGACAACTGCATCATTAATGTTATGTCTTTTTTAGATCATTAGTATTAGAAATTTGGTTTAGCTGTGAAATGGCAGTAGAAAAAATGAGCTCCTAAACAACCTCTTGGGAATTCCATTGCTTCTAGATATGTGCGTTCCCGTTCGTAACGAATGGATTTTCGTACGAATTTGTTAGTATTCGTACATTCGTATCAATTCGAACATCCGAACAGCTGAAAGACCCAAAATACGAAAATTACGGAATTACGAATAAGCAAAATAACGAACAAACGAAAATACGAACGTACGAATGGACAATCATACTAAAATACGAAACACCGAAAAAGTAAAAGAACGAAAATTACATCTATAACGAACGATTTGCATTCCGCATTTTAAATCCTTTGTCTGTTAGTGTTTTCATTCGTATGTTCGTATTTTCATTTGTGTGTTTTGTAAATCAGTTTTTTTGTCTGTTCGTAATTTGTGTACTTGTAAGTTGTAACGTTCTTTCGAATGGGCAGTGTAGTTAGTAAGTGATGTATCTTACTTAATATCTTAGCCAATCAGCTTATCACCTCTTTTGTGCTGAGTCACCTTGTTGGCAAAAAGTTCGACCATGTGTACGGGGCTTAAGAGAAAGCATATCTTAATATGGATTAGCCGCGTGTTGCTATGTATTTACGAAAGTACAAAATTACGAATCCATTAAACGAAAATTATTATCTAACAAAATTACGAATTTCGAATCAACGAACATAAATTAGACAGAACGAAAATAAAACTGTTACGAAAATACGAACGGATCCGAATAGGAAAACTTGCGTCTTACAAAATACGAACGGGTCCGAATAGGAAAACTTGAATCTTACGAAATTACGAATCTTTATGAATCTACGGAACGAGACGAAACGGAACAAAAAAAATACAACATTTTTTGTTGTGCACATGTCTAATTGCTTCTATGATTAAGCCCTAGGAGGGTCAAAACATGTTGGGGGGTGTGGCCTAAGGACAGGGAATGTCTTAAAAACAACCATACGCAAAATACTTACCAGTAGGATGACCATGAAGTGTGGTCTCGATTTTACTAATTGGTTTAGCTGGTCTAACTTCCTTTCTGTGCAATAAATAAATATTTCTTATTGATTATTTTTTTTGTCAGTTTTGAAAGCTGGGAGGACAATCGAAATTCACATTAAATTCTGACAAAAAACTGATTCTCAAAATTTGTCTGCGCCTTCCCTGCCAAAAAAACCCTCACAAATTAATTTTTAATAAAATTACAAAAACATGCAGAATTATAATTTTTTTTTTTTTTAAAAAAGTACTTGGTTATATTGTCAGCCCTCTTTCTCCAGGGGGTGACAATGCTGCATGGCCTGTAGTGATTTCACTGCAGCGCTGTCACCCTCACCTTCTCTAGGTGTTCCATCTAATCCAACAGGCTGCCCTACATATGGAGAAAACTGAAAACCTCAACTACCACTGTGATAATGTCACAGGTGTAAATAATTAAAGTTCATGCCACCTAGAAGAAGAAAAAATAAAACCAAATATGGCATGCTTTCCCAAGAGAAGGGCATCTGATATCAACCACTTGCCCTCCGGAAAATGTACCTTCATTTATGACCAGGCCACTTTTTGTAATACTGCACTGCATTACTTTACCTGACAATTGCTTAGTCATGCAATGTTGTACCCCCAAAAAAATGATGTCCTTTTTTTTACCCACAAATAGAGCTATGTTTTAGTGGTATTCGATCACCACTGCGTTTATTTACTTTTTGTGCTCTAAACAAAAAAAACTATTTAGAATTTTTTATATATATATATATATATATATATATATATATATATATATATATATATATATATATATATTGTGAGGGATTCACTCGGTAGCAGGTGTGTGTGACCCCCTGGATGGGTTCACTA
Organism: Rana kukunoris; assembly: GCA_029574335.1. Taxonomy (NCBI): domain Eukaryota; kingdom Metazoa; phylum Chordata; class Amphibia; order Anura; family Ranidae; genus Rana; species Rana kukunoris. The sequence continues at coordinate 59,155,550 of CM056056.1, forward strand.
CACGCTGAACCATACAGAAAGGCAGTTGAGGATGGTTGAAAACAAGGGATATGGTTTATTCTTCCATATTGCTGGATACAAGTGCAAGCATCAAAACAGCATAAACAAAACAAAACATAAAATAAATCCTTGCCACTTGGGGCATCTATCTTCACAACACAGGAACCTACCTAAGGAGTCTGGCACAGCCTACTGCTGGGCAGACACTGCTGGTCAGACGGCAGAAAAACAATAGTCTTTTTGATTTTTTATCACACAGAAAAATCAACAACCACCTCACCTCTTCAGAAGACTTTCTGACTGCTCTCTTTAACTCCAAAAACCTTAGGATGCAGCAATCAGTAGTCACCCTCTGGGTGACTTAGAGGCCTTATGTCAGGAATGGTCCCCCCTGCTGGTAATTCTGCCTGTTGTTTTGGCTGCAGTACTGGCCTCCACCAGCGGGGGCTTCCTGGCAGTATGGAACACACAGTCTTTTCTCCGCTCAGCTGTAACCTGAGCTCAATCAGCAGCACTACTTATACCCGGCGAGCTCAAGCAGAGCTCGCCCTGGTATCGTCATATCTCCCAGACCTGAGCCTGTATCCAGACCCTGTCGTTTGATCCTGATTTTGTGCCTTAATCTTGTTCCGTGATCCTTGATCCTGATCCCTGCCTGGACTTTTCCTCCCTGTTTCCTGGTTCCTGTCTTCCCTGGATCTTACCCCGCAGCTCATCCATCCATCCGCTCCCTGCTCTGTCCTGTCCCATTCTTACCCATCGGCTGACTTCCCACGTGTATGACCTCGGCCTGGCTTGGTTTATGAATACGGTATCTCCCTTTGACTATATATATATTGTTTGCTGTTTGCACTGGTTGTCCTCACCTATTTGTGTAAATAAACACCTTTTCACTTCACTAATCATATTGTTTGGTCTCCTCTGTGCAGTTACACAGTACTGATCTAGGGATGGCCCTGGTATACTGTCAGGAGAATATATTAGATCAGTACTGTGTGACTGCACAGAGGAGACCAAACAATATGATTGGTCTCAAGTTGCTATAGCGACTGCTTGAAAGAAACCAGTGGTAGACCTGGCTATAATGAAAAATAAGCCGATGTGGACCATGCTCTATGAAAAGCTGGTCAGTATCTTGAAGGGTAAGACTGCTAAGTTTGACTGTGTTTGGGATCTTTGGATTAGGTATGCCAAATATCCAGCTGACTGAGGAGTGTGGGCGGTGGAGGTGGGCGTTTGGACGGTCTTTTTTTTCTTTCTTATTTTGTTTTATTTATTTTCTCCTCTTTCTTGTTCGTTTTCCTTTTATTTGTCTCTCCTTCCCTTTTTGTTCTCTCTTCTCCCCCTTCTTTCTTGCCCTTTTGTTTTCATTTAGTTATTTGCTCACACCTTTTCTAGTGCCTTTTGTATACTCATGCCCAAACCAGCTAGCCGGTGGGTGGTGGCAAAGTATAGGTTCTCGTAGCGGGGGTTTTCTGAATAGGATTGTTGTATACTTTATAAGAACTTTGTTGAATTTATACGGCAACCCTTTGTGTTAGAAATTACTGGTAGTATACTATTTGGATCCTTTTTTTACTTGTTCTTAAAGAGGAAATAAACTTCCATCTTTAAAGCGGGGTTCCACCCAAAAGAGGAAGCTCATTTTATCTGCTTTCCCCCCGCCCACTTTCAGTGTTTTTGACAGGTACCCTTTCCTACTTCTGGGAGACAGCACTGCAGCGCCGTCCCTCAGAAGTTCGGGCACCCCTTCTTCTTCCTCCCCACTGCCAGGCCAGTTAGAAAGCGCATCTTTGCGCATGCACAGTAGGGAACCGTCTGTGAAACAGCCGCCCGTGCTGTTTCTTCAGAGCCTTGTGCCATGGCCGGCAGCTCCTGCGCATATGTGCGACAGTGATGTCATCACGGCTCCGGCCAGTCACAGAGCTGGAGTTTGCGAAGTTTAACATAATGTGCTAGATTGCATCCAATACTAGAACATTATGCCTTTGCCTTGCAGTTAAGGAAAAAAAAAAACGGTTTACAACTTCTTTAATGTTTTGATATAATCGACCTGCATTGTGGACCTTATCCCTGATGTCATTATGTGCTACAATGTGTGTCCTCTTTGGAAAAAAACTTTCAATGAACATATTAAAACCAGAAAATATGTCTCGTCCAATGTCACCTCTTTTACTTTTTCTCTCTTAGGCAATTAAACAGCTCTCTGACAACAAAGGACATTTTTACAAGTCTAAGTGAAATTTATAAACTTGTGGCTGTTGCTCAGGAACCTGCTTTACCCTTATCCACATCTGAAAAGTAAGTTTAATTGGTTCTTTTGGAGTCATGAATTTTTAAAGTAACCAAATGATTTTCCAATTAGCAGAATCTCCCAACTGTTTGAATAATGTGAAAAGGGCACAGGTGTCTGTTGCTGATCTGAATGTGATTGCTAAGGGCTACTGCACTTTCTACATGATCTCTTCTTTATTTGGGATGGTTGCTTTGTTACCCCCGGGACCGTTATCACAGCACCTTGGCACAGACACAGAGACCCGGATTCACATACATCGGCGCATATTTATGCCGCCGTAGCGTATCTCTTTTACGCTACGCCAGCACAGCGCGGAGAGGCAAGCATGGAATTCACAAACAAATGCTCCCAACTCTGCGCCGGAGTAGCGTATATTTCTTAGGCATAAGCCAGCGTAAGTGGAAGTGGGCGTGATCCATGTTAATGGAGCGTGACCCCATGCAAATGATGGGCCGGGCGCCAGACAAGTACTTAAAATAAACTGCGCATGTGTCGGGACATGGACGTATGCCCATGCGCATGCGCACAACGACGTCGGGACAACTGCTTAAGATACGCCGGATCACTGTGTACACCGTGAATGTAACCTACGCCCAGTCAGACCCACGTCGGCCCATATTCACAGACGTCCAACATACATTACGCAGGCTTGTGTTCCCTGGTCCATACCTTTGCATGGGTTGCGCCTCATTTACTGGGAATACATTTACGCCGAACGTAAAACTTACGCAAACCGCTTAAATCATGCGCTGGGAGCAAGTGCGTTCGTGAATCAGAGTATCTCCCTCATTTGCATATTTGAATAGAAAATCAATGGGAGCACCACATGCGTCCAGCGTGAATATGCGCCCACTTTATGCCGGCGTAGGCAAGTTACGTTGGTAAAATGAAGTCAGTTTTTAAGCGTATCTAAGTTTGTGGGTTTGGCGCACAGATGCGACGGCGCATATTTGTACTTACGCGGCGTATCTGTAGATACGTCGGCGTAAGTGCTTTGTGAATCCGGGCCATAGTCTGTATGTTATGGATGTATTGAAATGAGAGTGCCTTAGATAGGAGGAATCATATATAGGATCAAGCATGCTGTTCTTGTATTGTCAAGGAACATTCATTTTAATAGAGGTCGAACTTCATTTAACTATGTTCGCTTGACTCCATTATAATAGTTAATAGGATGATTAGATTACAATATTGAAAATAGTCTTGGCCGTGATGCTGGAAAATGCTATTGTATTGTTTGGCGTGTTTCGTTTTATAAAATTGTACTGAAGGTTTATGAGAAATCTCGCTGAGATAATTAAAGGCACCCACCTCCTTCCCCCTTAAAGAAGAATTCCAGGCATCAGATTTTCATCGCTGTCACACTTTAAATGTCAAATACTCAGCAACGCAACACTGTACCCAAATTACATTTTTTATCATTTTTTTAAGCTTTCTTTTGGTGGTATTTAATCACCACTGTTTATTTTTTGTTAAAAAAATGAAAAAATAAAGAACATTTGAGGATTTTTTTTTCTTTTTGCAAATATCGTAAATAAATGTATAAAAATAAATAAATTCAGGCCAAAATGTATTTTGCTATATTTCCCTTGTTAAAGAACACAAACAGGAACACACTTAACCCCTTCCCCGCCCCCTAGTGTTAACCCCTTCACTGCCAATGGCATTTTTATAGTAATCCAATGCATTTTTATAGCATTGATCGCTAAAAAAATGCCAATGGTCCCAAAAATGTGTCAAAAGTGTCAGAAGTGTCCGCCATACGGTCGCAGTACTGAAAAAAAAACGCTGATCGCCGCCATTACTAGTAAAAAAAATAAATAATAAAAATGCCATAAAACTACCCCCTATTTTGTAAACGCTATAACTTATGCGCAAACCAATCAATAAACGCCAATTGCAATTTTTTTTACGAAAAATATGTAGAAGAATACGTATCGGCCTAAACTATATTTTTGGGGGATATTTATTACAGAAAAAAGTAAAAAATATTGCATTTTTTTCAAAATAGTCGCTCTATTTTTGTTTACAGTGCAAAAAATAAAAACCACAGAGATAATCAAATACCACCAAAAGAAAGCTCTATTTGTGGGAAAAAAAGGACGCCGATTTTGTTTGGGAGCCACGTCGCACGACCGCGCAATTGTCAGTTAAAGCGACGCAGTGCCGAATGACAAAAAGTGCTCTGGTCGTTGGGCAGCAATATGGTCCGGGGCTGAAGTGGTTAAGAAAAAGTTGTATGTTCTACTATGTCCTTACAATACCGATTCCTGAATAGAAGTGTCTGTGTTCAATATAATCGGCTGATACATATTCAGCTTTACAAAAGAAAAGCTGCAGTGTCTGCATCCCTTTAGAAATAGTTAAAGGGTCACTAAAGGAAAAACATTTTTTTGCTGAAATGACTGTTTACAGGGTATAGAGACATAAAAGTTAACTGATTCTTTTTTAAAAATGATTAAAAACAGATAAAAATCAATCATATAATGTGCCTACAGTTTTAGTTTCACTTTTAAACTGGTTTCATGTTTCTGTGAAGTACAGAGACACACAGAACAAAAACAAACAAATACAGGGCAATGTTTGTTTTTAAAATTAATCTGATTGGTTCTGAGGAGTTTTAGACACATAGGGCCAGATTCACATACAATTGCCCTGGCGCAGAGTATCAGAGATACACTACGCCGCCGTATTTTACCTGGCTCTAAGACGAATCCAGGAAGATTTCGGCCCATAATGTACGGCGGCGTAGTGTATTTCTCGCGGCGGAATCGAGCTACGCGATTAGGGGGCGTGAATCATTTAAATTAGGCGTGTCCCTGTGGCAATCGAACAGTGCATGCTCCGTCTTTGGGAATATCAGTGACCCAATTTCACAAGCAGGAAATTAAAATTTTAGGCAGGGTTCTGTACACCAACCGTAGACAGAAGGCCTCAGAGTTGCCATATTGCATACATTTTTTTGACAGCTTGTGCAGCAGTTTTTTTATGCCATCATTTTATTTTTTTATTTTTTTAACAAAAGTTGACAGAAATTTACAGTGGCTGCAAATTGAAAGGTATTTAAGAAAAGAAAACAAATATTAAACGCACAATGTATATAATATGTGTGTGTGTGTGTATATATATATATATATATATATATATATATATATGTATGTATATATATATATATATATATATATATATATATATATATATATATATATAATAACTTGTGATATATATATATATATATATATATATATATATATATATATATATATATATATATATATATATATATATATATATATCCTTTTTTGCTATATTGAGTTGCCCTTTCATGGTTATCACTGCCCATGTACCATGGTTATTTAGTTACAGATCTTTAATGGATATGAGATAGTTCAGTATATTATAAAATATATTTATTTATTTATTGTAAAAAATGTACTGAGCCACTTTATTTGCTGTTTCTTTTTTTATTAAGCCATAATAATTTACTTTGAATTGTCATATTTGCTTGCAGAGTTCCTCTGCTGATTGAACTTGCTCATCTCTCTCTGGAATTAAAATGCAATCAACTTGCCGCAGCTTGCATCAATGATTTGAAGTTGACAGATCTCGCTGTAAGTTTCGGAGCTATTATGATTTGCACATGCTGTGTGCTGTATTAGAAGGGGCAATTTAATAGATGGGTTTGAATGGCATTTTTTTTCTTTGTTCGCTAATTACAAAACAACTTTGGATGTTCCATCAGTAGGATCAGGAAAATACTTGCTGTTTCTCTGATTATTGACGTGTATTTGGCCACTCAGATTGTATTGACAAGTGCCGTTTTCTGCTGTACTGCTCACTGTAAGAAGCCGATTCTATTTTATAGTAGACTGCAAAGGTGGTGATTGAGGAAGGGTACAAACTGCCTTGTCTTCTTCAATTCAATTTTAAAAGTTGTTAATCTGTCCTGTTTTGTACAACGTACCCCCTGTTATGTGGCTGAATGTTATCATGATAGTGCTATGCAATTTTCTTGTGGGAGAGTTATGGGGGAATTCTAGAACTGTTAACATTACTTAAAGTATAGTAAATTCGATATAGAGAGATTCAACATTATAGGGAAAAGATTAGACATCATAGAGAAAAGATTTGACACTATAGAAATAATAGATTCGACATTACAGAGCATAGATTTCGATTTATAGAGAATAGATTCGACATTATTACTAGTCATACAACATTAGAATTCTTGTAGGCGGAATATTCGAGCGGAAATGTACGATTCAACGTAAAGATTCTACGTTTCGCCGAATATTCTTTTTGATCATTCGACAGATACCAAAATGATTCGACGTTCCGTCGAATATTCTTTTGACCATTCGACAAAAAACAAGTATTATTGGATTTTCGGACGAAAGCTATTCCCCAACGAAATAAATCAAAACGATTTTCGGGAGTAACTAAATAAATGTATTTTCCAAACGAAAACGAAAAAACGAAACAAAATATTCCAGTCTGCACATGTTTAATTAGTGGGATTAAAGGGGTTGCAAAGTCAGAAGTTTTTTTTTTAATCTCAATGCATTCTGTGCATTATAGCGGATGTCTGCTGAAAAAAATAAAATAAATAAAATCCAGCAGCTACAAATGCTGCAGCTGCTAACTTTTAATATTAGGACACTTACCTGTCCTGCCTGGAGTCCAGCGCCGTCTGCAGCAGAGGACGAGCGATCGCTCATCACTCTGCTGCCCGCCATCCTCGGTGAGGGAACCAGGAAGTGAATCGCTTCGGCTTCACTGCCCGATTCCCTACGGCGCATGCGCGAGTCACGCTACGCCTGCCGATTGGCTCCCACTGTGTACTGGGAGCTGAGTGTTCCCAGCACTTAATTTGTTGCACTATAAACTACAAAAGAGCGTGAATTTTGAAAAAAATATATTTTTTTACATTCTGCTATTTTTTCTTATTTTTTTTTACAAACTATAAAACATATTCAATAATGAATTGTATATAACAATATGAATTGTGCTACATCCCAATTAGCGTATATTGATTGGTTTTCGCATCTTGGCATTTTAATTTTTACTAGTAATGGCAGCCATTTTGTGGTGCTGCGACAAATCGAACACTACGTGACAGTTTTTGGGGACCAGTGACATCAATTCAGTGATCAGCGCAAAAAAATGCACTGTTACTTTATAAATTACCCTGGCAGGGAAGGGGTTAACATCAGGGGTGATCAAAGGGTTAAACGTGCTCCTAGGGAATGCTGGGGGGGGGGGTGTGGACTGATTGGAGGAAGAGAGACATCTGTGTTCCTCATTAAAAGGAATCACAGGTTTCTCTTCCTCTGTGACAGAACGACAGTTCTGCTTCTCCTATGAATGATTGCGGATGGTCGGCAGCCATCGTAACCACCGTACCTGCTGATGTCCGAAAGCGGTTAAAGTAAGACTGCAGAGTGCAAAGGACCACATTAGATTTCTGGCAGGATTAACAGGTATTTTATTGCAGTTATTGAATAGATAGAATTTAGTGCTTTAAATTGTGTATTTAACAGCCCAAACAAGAACAAATAATAGATGCTTATTATTAGGGTTTAAACACACTTTAAAAGTCATTTTAACCATTTCCCATATTCTAGGATGAAAGAACTCTTATAACTTTAGAATGTCTACAGAGTGAACTTGAAGTTCTGTCGCTTGGTCCTCGGGTTGAAATGTACACCAAAAGTGTTGTTGAGGTATGTATGAATGTAGTTGATTTGTACTGATTTTACTTATGCAGTGTTGCACAGCACACAGTACATCTTAAAGTCTATCAATCTGACACACTATAAACATAGATGTCCCCGAAACAACTACCTATACTGATGAAAAGTCCAATGGTTAAATAAAAGTATTTAGTGCTGCTACCCAATCAATCCCACATCAGTAGAACTTCAGTAGAACAGTGGCACCCGATCTGCAGTCTCACTGCTGTAGCATGTATCCATAAAAGTGATCCGCACCACCGCTGCTGCTCTTAAAATCATATTTATTGTAGAAACCATAGTGTACAAGTCTGGTGCGTTTTAAAGCCTACATGGCTTATGACTGAAGCTGTGTAGGCTGAAACGCGTCAAATCGCTGTATTCCTGACTTGTACGCTATGGTTTCTACAATAAAGAAGATTTTACTGTCAAAAATTTTTATTTGTTTAAAAACCGGACATAAATGAAATACAAAATTCTTACGAGGCATTGAAAGAGCCTACAGTCTCACAGATATGAAAACAAGTTAAGGTATGTTAAGGCTTAAAATTCAAAGGTAGTACCGCAATCTCTGCAGAACACTCATGATGCCAGGACATCGGTTCCAGGAGCTCAGCGAGGCTCTACCGGCATTCCCAAAAGGTGCCCGGAAAACCACCCTCGAGGACCCGAAGTGTGACCATTACCATAGATAGGCTATGAGTTTTGCGTATGGTAGAGTGGATTAGATACCTAGCCTATATGCCCCAAAAGGAGGGCCATTTAACCTAAAAACCTAGAGAAACGTGGTCATTTTTGATTGTAGCAGAGGGCCATAGTGTATATGGGAAGGGGGGGAGGAGAGTAGAGATGGAAAGAGGGGGAGAGGTATGAGAAGGGAGAGGTATGAGAAGGACAATCAACAGGATGCTAGCTGAATGTGGGGTAGAGATGCATGTTCAATAAAACAAGATTTTAAGAGCAGCAACAGTGATGTGGATCACTGTTATACTGATAAAACTGTTACATTGGGCTTCCATTGCAACCGTGTTCCACTGGTATTTTGTTCATGTAACAGGCATCAGAAAAATGATATTCAAACAGAGCTTTATAACAGCTGTACCTACTATAAACTGTCCCTTCAGTTTGATTCAGATGATCAAATACTAGACCTGTGCACTGCCAATTTTTTTTTTTTTCGGGTCATTCGTTATGATCACACTTGTAAATTAAAAAATCTTAGAATAAGAAAGAAAATCCGAAAATTTAAAAGAATAACTAACTAACTAATAGCTAACTATTAAAATATAGGTATTTAGAATTTCCTTTCAAATTTGGCTGAATGTAACCAGTTTATCTGAAGTTCTGAATTATCCAAAATAACGAACAACAAATTAATAAAAATAAATAATTATTGTTATTTAGTATTAATTTGTTACGTTCCATTTGTTTAGATGCGTCATTCGTTATTTTGGATAATTTGGAACTTCGGATATATTTGTATTCGTTATGTTCACTAACGGCCACATTTTAAAGAAAATTCCAATACCTATAACTTAATAATTAGTAATAGCTAAATTATTAATAGTTAGTTATTATTTCAAATTTTTGAATATACTAATTTTTGAATATTTTAATTTACAAATATTCGGAACAATTTGTTAAACGGGTTTCATTCATTCAGATATTCAAAACTTATTTCACATGTCTACCAAATACTACTAGCACTTGGTAAGTCTGTGAAAGTGGTCAGTTATCCAGGTCATGGTATATCTATTAGTGGTTGGTAACATTCAACTGGACTTGTTCTATAATGTTGAAGACATTTTGTCCCAGCAGTTATATCCATGTGTAGGGCTAACGCCTTGACCCAATTATCTTCAACAGTCAGATATTATTGTCCATGAACAGGATGGGAAAGGTGAAATTAGGGGAACCACCCTGTGCTAGTTACATAACCCCATCATTGGTGTCAGGAAGGGCTTCATCAATTGAAGAATAAAGTATGGGGTTATGTAACTAATGCATGGTGGTTTTACAATGATCTCACCTCCCATCCTGTCCTTTTTTAACATTAATATTCACCCTTACATGGTTTTTGGATCAAGGAGCTGGTGCTACCTGTTTGGATATAAATTCTGAGGTTATTTCCTCACATTTATTAGATTTGAAGAAGTGGCTTGTAGAAGATATGAAACGTCTTCAACATTACAGAATATCACTTACTACCATTAGGTACAGCATTTGGTCACACAACCATCTACCATGAATGCCCAGATTTTTTTTTGAATAAACAAGTATTTCAGGACTTCATGGAATTCTGATCAGCTGAGTGCTTTTAAATGCTTACCATGTTTAACTTTCTCTAGAATCAAAGAGTTGATTTAAAACTCCCAATGAAACATTTGGATGTACATCTCACAGCATGGGAGGGGGATTTGCTAAATCTGGAGTGTTCAAAATCCAGTGTAGCTCTACATCAGGGGTCTTCAAACTATGGCCCTCCAGTTGTTCAGGAACTCCAATTCCCATCATGCCTAGTCATGTCTGTGAATGACAGTGTGTTACAATGCCTCATGGGATGTGTAGTTCTACAAAAGCTGGAGGGCCGTAGTTTGAGGATCCCTGCTCTACATAGAAACCAATCGACTTCCAGGTTTTATTGTCAAATTTTAATTGAACAAGCTGAAGTTAGAAGCTGATTGGCTACCATGCACAGTTACACCAGATACTGAGTGCTCCAGTTTAAGTAAATCTCCCCTTATGAATCAAAGTTAAAAGCACTGCCCAAAGGATATTAAAGAAACCCTTGTCTTTGACAAATACAGGTTTATCAATAGATGATTATCGAGAGTAAGCGTGGAGAGTATTTATAACTATGCACACAATCATACATAGAACTTGTAGTTTCAAAGAATACATTGCCTAAAGGATGTTTTCCTTAACAGGTACAGTTAAAAGTTATAAGGAAACTGGAGACAACATTACAGGATGCAGTACATCTTGGTGACCCGATCTCAATCCAGGGTGTGTGCACAACTCTGTGGAATCTTTGTTTGCCTTTACTGCAGAGGTATCTGCGCAAGCACCTGAAGAAGCCTCTGGTGGCTGTTGCCGAAGCATTAGAAGACATAGATAGGCAAGTATTCAAAGTATTTGTATGGCATAAAGAAGTCATCTAGACACAAGCCAATATGTTATTTGAGTGTTAGGGTTAATATAGAAGATAGAGCTGAGTCTATTTGATCCATTATGCACAAAGTGATACCCAGACCATCCAACTGCCATTTCTAAAGATGTCGGGATATCCAGAGGAACCTAACATTTTCTTTTCATACTTACATTTATACTACTGCATTTTAAACCACTTAACTTGGATGTCCACCTAGTCTTAGGTCAGGGGTGCCCAACCTTTTGAAGAGCAAGGGCCACTTAAGCGACTTAGTAACCAGTCTTTGGCCGCAATGAGCGGAGCGGGTGGATGGCAGCCCACTCGGCTCTATAGAGCCCACTTTACTCTCAACACACTAAACTCACAGGCAATGTAAGTGTATGGCTCAGTGCAGGTAACCCACAGGTGCACTTCTCTGCACATGTGGATCAGTTTGAAAGCAGCCCAGTAACCACTGCAGAACGGATATGCCCATATATACACTGTGATTTTAGTAATAAACTTATCTTCAATATCAGTATTCTATTTATTTTATTCCATCCCAGAGCAGGAGGTCGCGGGCCACATCAGAGAGCCCTGCGGGCCACATGTGGTCCCCCGGGCCACTGGTTGGGCACACCTGTCTTAGGTGGACATCATATGACATCCTTAGTTTGAAGTGGAAATATTTGAATGATGCCTGCAACTTCAGGTATCATTCAAATATTGTTTTTTTCAGCTGGAGATTCCCTCGCATGTAAAAGGCTGGAAGTGGTTGAATTTTTTTATGTATGGGAAAAGTATGATGGGTTTGTTGAAAACCACATAACAGGCAAGGAGATTAAGACGTTTGGACAAATTGGCTAAATAAACAGAGGAGGCATCGGTTAGACCCCTTTCACACAGGCGCTTTGGCGTTAAAGCAAGTGCCTGTAAAGTGCCTGAAAGAAGCCTAATCGGCAATCCCAATGTGAAAGCTGCTTTTAGAGCTCTTTCACACTGCCAGCACGCTGGTAAAACTCTGCTAAGACCCCTTTCACACCGGGGCTTTTTTCAGGCACGTTGGTGTTAAAAAAGCACCTCAATGGGACGGGGCGCTTTAGAAACGGTGTATTCAATGCTCCTAAAGCGCTACAAAGAAGCTGCTTGCAGGACTTTTTTTGACGCCCTGACCGTCACAGCACCTCAGTGTGAAAGCACTCGGGCTTTCACATTGGGATTGCAGATGCAGCTTCTTTCAGGTGCTTTTTTTTAATGCTAAAGCGCCTGAAAAATACCCCAGTGTTAAAGGGGTCTTAGGGAGAGTGATTTGTAAAAGGTGTACTTTGTATGGAAATAGTTCAAGGGGTTTATGCAGATATAAGCAAAATAAAAACAAACTATAGCCACCAGTAATAAACAAGTGGTATTCTAAACGGTTCCTTTCTTACTGTGTTTTTATTTTCTTGCAATAGTTTTGCTGCTAATAATAAATACCATTATCTTCTGTCTTTAGCTTGTTGACTGTGATGCGCTGCCAAATTCACATGGAAATAGCACAGATAGAGGATGAGGATGATAGAACCGAAGTTGCCATAAAACACATACAGAAAGCTGTAGACCTCGATGGTACAGGACAATACCAAAACTTCCTGAAAATGTATCTGCATCGTCTTCAGCTCCGAGCTACACTGTACACTAAACCAGAGCGTGTCGAGGATCAGGCTGCCATGATTCTTGAACAGGTGATATTCCTCAGTGTCCACTCACAATTCATGACCCAACAAGTTTATTTTATTTGATTGTGTTTTATTGATTTAATTTAATTATAGAACTAAATTCAAAGGAAGACCAATTGATACTTTACTACCGACCGCCGTCAATTGACGGCGGCACGATAATGCTTTACTTCTGGGAGCACATCATATGACGTCCTCGCGTTGCTGAATGAATTAATGAATGAATGAATGAAAAACTTATATAGCGCGGCACATGCGAACTAAATCGCCTCTGGGCGCTTGTTGTTCCTGTCTCCTTTGGTATCAAAAGAGATGAGTCTTGATCTTTCTCCTGAATGCTAAGTGGTTCTCTTCCAACCGAATACTGGCTGGCAAAGCGTTCCATAGTCTGGGACCCTGGACAGCAAATCTTCTATCTCCTTTGGACCTGTAGTTGGCTTTCGGTATCTGGAGTAGATTTTGATTGGTGGATCGCAGAACGCGATTGGGATTATAAGCCTTTATTTTTTAACATAAATAATGGGGAGCATTTCCATGCTGAGCCACTAGGGGGCGCGTGTGCGCTCGTTGCATCCTCCTGCAAAAAAATATCCTCAAACAAGAACAGACAACCCAATAAAACCAAAACTGAGAAAAATGATATCAGAAGCAATTTTCTGTAGTTCAGAACTTTGGGAAGATAAATCAGCCAATGCTAGTTCGTGTTTTATTCTTGTTGCAGGCAAAACAGAGCAACTCTAAGGAATCTGTAAGGAAGAAGCGTCCGTTACTTGTGAATGTTGGCCTTTGTCTGGCCCCTGATGTTTTTCAGATGGTTCTGGATAGTGAAAACGAAGCCAAAGGTAATCTGCTAGATGCTGGTTGTGTGCATGTGTAGTGTACATTTTCAGGTCTGCTTTAGGAGATCGGTGATTAAAGATGGATTGTGGCCTTTTCTTTATTTTACTCTTACAGAAGTGATTATAAATCCCACATTTTTGGATCAGGAATAGAAAGAAAAGGTTATTAATGGGGAAACGTTGTTCTGGTAACAGTTGTCTAACAGTTGTCTAAAATGAGGTTTACTCTCACTTCCTGTTAATGTGTTCTGGACAGGAAATGAAGGGAAATCTTCTCAATGGTACATAGTTGGCAAACAAAAAACCCAACAGAGGTTTCAACTATTCCCCAACTATTTAAAACCATTGCCTCCTGTATATGTAATTGTATATGAAGTACGGTAAATCGTGTAGTGTATATGTTTTTGTTATTGTACATGTCTAATTGTTTTTACGTGTAATTCTGGTTTCTGGCAAAATGTATGCAAATATTCTTTACCTTACATTCCGATCAGGTTCCAGACACAAGGGCGTACTGCCCAGTCACTGCCCAGTCAGCTCCTACAAAGACTCATTTCAGCTGTGAGCAATGCTGGACAATATTTTTTCACTGTGAGAACTAATACTCTTCTTTAGATATGGCAAGCGCAAATGTGTTTTTTTTTTTTCAACTGCACAAAAATACCAATTGCATTTATGTGAGTAGTAACCTTAAAGGTGCACTTTAATCAACACTGAAAATGAAACTTTGAATTGTATACAGGCAGCGCTGTGTCTTGGTCTAGGCCGACAAGGCCCAGGCCTAGGGCGGCACTTTGTGGGGGGTCCCAGCTCCTGCCTTCCGCACAAAAACAGTCCCCAGTGGCTTGCTGTAGTGCTTTTCATAAGCAAGAACATTTATACCTGCCTTGGAAACTGAATGTGCCTAGTGATTCAGGAAGAAGAGGAAGTACACTCCCAGTGACCCTGTGAGCTTCTGTCTTAATTCTGATTACAGTTGATGGAAAATAATATGAAGTTATATTAAATGAACATTCTGCTTTCAGGAGAGCTGCCTTGTTTGCTATATTTTTGATTTGTCTATCGGCATGGAAAAATAATATGCAATACTTACAACTTCTCTTATATTAGTCTCCATAGGTAAAGGTAATAAAGGACGTTTAAGTCACTTATATATGAGAGCACAGCATCATACAAAATGTGTCTTGAAGACTGAAGGCCATTTAATCCGAACAGACAATAAAAATGATGTTGAGAGGTTTGTCCACTAATCACTCTTTTTCCTGTTTTTTTTTTATTATTTATTATGAAGGGGCCTATTTATAAAACAGTTGTTGTGCAGGTGTGATAAACATCCACACCATCAGAATGGAAATCGCTGCACTTCCTGTATTATGTGTTTTTCCTATTAATATCATCTAGTTTTTTGTTTCTTGATTGAGGTATTTCTGGAAAAAACACACCATGGCCACCAGATGGTGATGACAGTATAGGAACTACACATGTTAGAGAATTTATGGCAATTTTCACCTTTAATGTGTGGATTTTTGTCATCTGCACAGTGAACCTTTTACACCCCTTAGTACCTTCCGTTGTTTTCTTATTTGGTTACCACAATATCAATCTGCTTTGTAAGTCAACTGCAGAATAGCAGGTACTATATTGTGGGTAAAAAATAAAAAAGTTTTTTTTTTTTTTGCAAAACTACTTCGTAACACAAACCTTTGCATTTTATTGGTCACTAAACATAAAGGCCTGGATTCACAAATGTACTTGCACCCGACGCATGTTTTAAGCGATTTGCGTAAGATTTACGTCCGGCGTAAAGTTATTCCCCATATTGGAGGCGCAACTCATGCAAAGGTATGGACAAGGGAATGAACGCCGTCCAATTTTACGTTGTTTACGTTGTACGTGAATAGGCCTGGGCGTAGGTTACGTTCACGTCGTAGGCAGTGAATCAACGTATCTTAGCCAGTTGTTTCGACGTGATTGTGAGCATGTGCACTGGCATACGTCCAAGGTACTGCGCATGCACAGTTCATTTTAAGTACTTGTCTGAAGCTCAGCCCATCATTTGCATGGGGTCACGCTTCATTAAAATGTATCCACGCCCACTTCCAGCCCACTTACGCTGCCTTACGCCTACGACTATATGCTACGCCGGCGCAACGTTGGGAGCATTTGCTTTGTGAATTCCATGCTACCCTCTATGTGTTGCGCCGGCGTAGCGTAAAGAAGATACGCTATGGCGGCATAAAGATGCGCCGATGTATGTGAATCTGGGCCAAAGTGCATTATTCTCCCAAAACAGTTTAAGAGGTTAATAATGTTCTTGGGTGAATATGCCACAGTTTCAGAATTATTATCTGACATGAAGGCCTATAGGACAAATAAAACTAATACACAAGCTATAGGAGGTAGATGGCAACTTCAGGTTTTCTCTCACCAGTGTCTCCTGGAGTTCTCCTGAAGTGTCAATGCATATACCAACCTCATAACTAATATCCAAGCATTTTTTGTGGCTCTATTATTATAATTTTGTGTACTGATTTTTTTTTCAAATCAAGGGCATTAATGGAGGAAATATGTTTACCATACTATGTTGTACTTCATGATATTATCTACCGGTAATTCTTTATTACATCCTGTTGCACTTTTTTCTTGGTTGTTGATGTTGCACTAGGGCCAGACTCTGGGCAGATTTGGCCAAAGTTGCTCGGAAACAGGAGGTCTGGGATGTGTGTAGGACAGCGTGCAGATTTTGCCTCTTATATGATGATGGTCGCTGGAATGTGCCCACACAAGCTGTTTGTAAGTTTACTTACTTTTTTTCCATCATTCATAATATATGCAACATCTTTGACATGTCGAACCTTTTTATTCTCTGAAGTGTAAAATGAAAAGTATGTGCTATGCATTTCTTCTAAAAATAGATGGGTATCAAAGGGTTAAACATCTGGTGTGTGAATTATGCAGGTCTACTGTCTAAAGAACAATGATCGTAAAAAATATTCTATACAAGCATGTATACTGTCATTGGTTTGGGTCCACCCAGATAGCAAGGAAAACTTCCCACAAATGTGTGGCAGTGTTAAATTATAATGCCTTCTACACACAATCAGAATGTTCGATGGAAAAAGTCAGACGGAATTTTTTTCATCGGATATTCCGACCGTTTGTGTGCCCCAACAGAGTTTTTCCATCTGAAATTCCATTTGTCTGTATGGAACTTCGACGGAGAAAAAAACATGCATGCTCAGAATCAAGTCGACACATGCTTGGAAGCATTGAACTTCATTTTTCTTGGCTCGTCGTAGTGTTGTACGTCACCGCGTTTTGGGTGGACGGAATTTGGTGTGACAGTGTGTATGCAAGACAGCTTGAAAGGAATTCTGTCAGAGTTTATCCCAACAGAAATTCAGATTGTGTGTACGGGGCATAAGTCTGTTAACTTGCGGCACATTTTCACTAGCAGGATGAAAACTTGCAGAGCACTTAAAGCACAAGTTTTAGTTTTTCAATTTGTAGCAAATTTGCATGGCAAGTCTCTAGCAAGAGAAAAGTTGCAGTGGTGAGACTACAGCGATAGCTCTGTAAGTCTACAGCATGAAAATTCAGCCACAGTGACCCCTGCGGTGGGATGACTGTAGTACAACATGCAGTAGCTCACAAAAGTGAGAACACCCCTCACATTTTTGTAAATATTTTATTATATATTTTCATGTGACAACACTGAAGAAATTACACTTTGCTACACTGTAAAGTAGTGAGTGTACAGCTTGTATAACAGTGTACATTTGCTGCCCCCTCAAAATAACTCAACACACAGCTATCAATGTCTAAACTGCTTGTAAGAAACGTGAGTACACCCCTCAGTGAATATGTCCAAATTGGGCCCAAAGTGTCAAAATGTTGTGTGGCAACCATTATTTTCCAGCACTGCCTTAACCCTCTTGGGCATGGAGTTCATTAGAGCTCCACAAGTTGCCACTGGAGTCCTCTTCCACTCCTCCATAATGACATCATGGAGCTGGTGGATGTTAGAGACCTTGCGATCCTCCACCTTCCATTTGAGGATGCCCCACAGATGCTCAGATAGGGTTTAGGTCTGGAGACATGCTTGGCCATCACTTTTACCATCAGCTTCTTTAGCAAGGAAGTTGTTGTCTTGGGGTTGTGTTTGGGGTCGTTATCATGTTGGAATACTGCCATGTGGCCCAGTCTCCGAACGGAGGGGATCATTCTCTGCTTCAGTATGTCACAGTACATGTTGGCATTTATTGAGGGAACCATGAACTGTAGCCCTAGACCCTGAAATTCCCACCACCTTACTTGACTGCAGGCAACACACACTTGTCTTTGTACTCCTCACACGCTTGATACCATCTGAACCAAATAACTTTACTGTATCTTGGTCTCATTAGACCACAGGATATGGTTCCACTAATCCATGTCCTTAGTCTGCTTGTCTTCAGCAAACTGTTTGCAGGCTTTCTTGTGCACCATCTTTAGAAGAGGCTTCCTTCTATGACAGCCATGCAGACCAATTTGATACATATGGTCTGAGCACTGACAGGCTAAAACCCAACCCCCCCCCCCCCCCCTTCGGCATCTGCAGCAATGCTGGCAGCACTCGTACGTCTATTTTCCAAAGACAACCTCTGGATATGACGCTGAGCACATGAACTCAGTTTCTTTGTTCGACCATGGCGAGACCTATTTTGAGTGGAACTGTCCTGTTAAACTGTAATTTCTTGGCTACTGTGCTGCAACTCAATTTCAGGGTCTTGGCAAACTTCTTGTAGCCTAGGCCATCTTTATGTAGAGCAACAATTATTATTTTTAGATCCTCAGAGAGCTCTTTGCCATGAGGTGCTGAACTTGCAGTGACCAGTATGGGGGAGTGAGAGTGATAACACCAAGTTGAACACACTTGCTCCCCATTCACACCTGAGACCTTGTAACACTAATAAGTCACATGACACCGGTGAGGGAAAATGGTTAATTGGGTCCAATTTGGATATTTTCACTTAGGGGTGTACTCACTTTTTCTGCAGGTGGTTTAGACATTAATGGCTGTGTGTTGAGTTATTTTAAGGGGACAGAAAATTGACACTTTTATACAAGCTTTACACTCACTACTTTACATTGTAGCAATGTGTCATTTCTTCAGTGTTGTCACATGAAATGATATATAAAAAAATGTTCTTACCTTAAATGCGAGGGGATGTATAATATGAGTCAGAGTATGGTTTGCCTATTCTATACACTACTTCTAGCACACACTAGAGGGTGCTACATACCTCAATAATTTAACCCCCTGCTTCAAATGCTCTCTAGTGCCCCAGTATCTATGTATCTATGCTGTAATCATTTTAATTTCTTTTACAGATTTTGAGAGTGGTGGCAGTGTAATATAATTATTTTGTTACATGTTCATCCTGTAGTAATGAACATTTTTTGCATTAACCACATTTTTCAAATATAAACAGTAGTATAAGATCTGAAACATAGATAGTGTATTTTTTCACTCCCCACTGATTTTGCTCTTGGACAAACTAAAGTAATTAAATATAAAGGCACCTTGTCACCAGCGATTTTAAACAGTAACGCCCCCCCCCTTATAGTGAAAAAGATAAACACAGTAAACAGGCCCGTATTTCCCACAAGGCCAGGCCTCGGGGTGGCAGGATGCCAAGGGGCGGCAGTGGCATGGAGTCCCCCGACGACCGTAACATGCAGTTGAGGGCGGTAAGTTGCTGTGTGGAAGAATTAAGTGGGGGAATCCGCTCACTCGTTAAGTGATTACGGCGATGCTGTCAAAATCGCTTGTCAAATGTGCGCTGCTGTCCGTTCTCCCCTACCCCCAAATACCTTTCTCAGCTTGCTCTGCCTTCGGGACTCCTCTGTCCTCCCCCCAGCCGCCGAGTCTGTCTCCTGTCCCTGCCACCGATGTACACAGTGAGAGGGGTGAGCTGTGCTCTTCCCATCTCAGCTGTGACAGGAGTTCTAGCACAGTGCTAGGACTTCTGTTTTGGAGGTGACAGGGTCAATAAAGAGAACCTGTCACCTCCAATTGCTATCGCACAGGGAATTGTTTTCTCCTGTGTGATAGCAATAAAGTTAAGTGAAAAAAATTGATAAAAAATAATAATTAAATTAAAAAAGCAACTACAAAGTAAAGAAGAAAATTAATATTCAAAATAATAAGAATATTACACAAAAATAAAAACAAGTAAACGAAAAGCTAAAAAACAAATAAAAAAAACAAAAGTGTTAAAAAAAAAGAAACAAAAAAATATTTGAACTAACCGTGCCGCCCCTGTCCCCTCCGGTTGCCATTCTCCGTTGATTTGGGGGGGGGGGGGGTTTCGGTTGGTGGGGAGGGGGTGCATTGTGGAACCTGGCCTTGGGGCGGCAGGGAGAGCATATCCGACCCTGACAATAAACCAGAAAAGAATACAGTGCTAATTCAACCATAACATACATTAGAAAGTGTTATAAAATCAACTAAAAAGTCCATAAGGAAGCATGATACATCCTAAACCATGTGGTGTAATCTTCTATGTTCAGGTGAATAATCCTCCACTAAGGCACCAATTTCATCACCACAGCGAGAAGTGCGCACTCGCCATCACTCCAGTGACTTCTAAATGAATTAAGATCAATAAGTGTTTTGGGATATTTGATAGCTCATCCAGATCAATCACAACCTCTTCATTAGATCTTCCAAAATTGTCCTATATCTCCTATAATCACTCCAAAGTATACCACCACATTAAACCAGAAAAAAGTACTATAGTATAGTATTTGTATTGCACCAAGTTTAATTAGGGTAACAAGGTATTGCACTCACTTGTAAATGTGCCCTGACTTGGCACAAATGTATACAGCCTTTCAAATATTAGCACTGCCGCATCTCCCTCAAAGGGATCCACGTGCATTCCACCAATCGGAAATTTGGGACGGACATGATGTCAGAACGAACCCGGAAGTGACGACACTCGTGGGGCCTCGACTAGTTTTGCTTCTCGCATCCTCAGGAGGCCTCTTGGACAATCTAGTCTGCATTTACTACACTGTGACGACCCATCACAAACATGTCCACAACCCAATTTGGGTTCTGACCTTTGGTTTGGTAATGCTTTAATTATATAAAATATCGTAAGCCCCCATTCACAACTATTCATTTATGCACACGTTTTTTTGCGCCTAAGCCTGCACAGCAATAGAAATCCCATTCTCTTCAATACAGACTTTTTTTGTCTTTATACTCAGCCATTTGAAGCTTGGTTCTCAAAGGTTTTTGGATCTGTGTCTTGGCTCCAGAAACTTTAATGGAAGTGGCTGAAAACACATGACATGAGCGCTTTCATCTGCATTTTTACACCCAACATCTGTTCTCTGCAGTCCTCCTCCTCTCCTCCCACCCAGGAGTTTGCAGACATGTACAAAAAACATGTAAAGAAAACACGGGTGTATGCACATTTAAAAAATTGCAAAAAAAATGATGTATAAGCACTTAATATGTGCCTACTAGGTGTTTAAAGGGGTTGTAAAGGTACAACTTTTTTTTTCTAAATAGCTTCCTTTATCTTAGTGCAGTCCTCTTTCACTTACCTCATCCTTCGATTTTGCTTTTAAATGTTTTTATTTCTTCTGTGAAATCCTCACTTCCTGTTCTTCTGTCTGTAACTCCACACAGTAATGTGAGGCTTTCTCCCTGTTGAGGAGTGTCATGCTCGCCCCCTCCCTTGAGGAGGCGAGCAGGAGAGTCAATACACATTGCAGATAGAGAAAGAAGTTGTGTGTTAGTGGGCGTCTTGACTCTCCTGCTCGCCCCTCCCCCCATAAGGGAGGGGACAAGCATGACACTCCACACCAGGGAGAAAGCCTTGCATTACTGTGTGGAGTTACAGACAGAAGAACAGGAAGTGAGGATTTCTCAGAAGAAATAAGGACATTTAAAACCAAAATCGAATGATGAGGTAAGTGAAGGAGGACTGCACTAAGGTAAAGGAAGCTATTTAGGGAAAACATTTTTTACCTTTACAACCCCTTAAATGTATTTAAAAGAAGGAAACATGGACTTTAGAGGGACATCTGTAGCGTTGAAATTCAAAATAAACTTTTATTAATCTTTAAAATTCACATTATTGACATGACATGTTAAAAACAAAACATCGTGTTTTGGTCTAAACGACACTCACACCACCTAACACAACCGAGGCTAAGGACCCATTCATATAGACATACTTAAATGTACACCCATGCGAAGGGTGTGTGCAGGCTGTCCCATTCAAGTCATTAGGGATTCAGCGGCCACCACCAAATTGACATTCGTGTGATCACAGGTGAACTCACACTGTCCTTCAGATGTGAAATTGGGAGTAGCGGCTGTATATGTGCAGCTGCTGCATCCCAAATGATAGCAATGGCACTGCATACCTGTGCATCCCATGCACCCATGCAGGCAAACCTTTAAAAATGCCTGTGTAGACAAGGCCTAAATGGGAAACTTAAATGTCTGTGAAACTGTATTGATTAAACTTGTTAAACTGTTGGTGTTATTTACAACTTCTCATTAGCACAAAAGGCAAAATCTGTGTCCAGCGCAGTGGAAGAAGGCAGAAGTTCAGAACTGGAGTCATCTAAGTCCAAGACTGAACTGTTCAATGATGAGAAGGCTTTATTAAGAATGCTTGCAGAAATCCGATTCATCAATGCAGAGGTTAGTGTTTGAGCTGAACATACTATACTG
Organism: Rana kukunoris; assembly: GCA_029574335.1. Classification (NCBI taxonomy): domain Eukaryota; kingdom Metazoa; phylum Chordata; class Amphibia; order Anura; family Ranidae; genus Rana; species Rana kukunoris. The sequence goes on from CM056056.1 coordinate 59,178,008, forward strand.
TTTGCTTTTGATTTTATTCATAGCACATTGATCACATTGCTTCATAGCCCAAAGCATTAGAAATCAAGATGTGAAAAATAAACCGCGCCGCCTTTGAATCAGACTCTTACCAGGGTTAACTAGATAACGGGCATAAACACCGGAACTCTGCTTGAGCACTCTTTCTGGAAGATTTTTGTACCAGATCCTGTTGCAGCCGGTAGGGTGGATTTGCACGCTAATGAGCTCAAACCAAAACAAAAGAGAGAGCTCCATAGCGTAATCCTGTTTAAATACTTATTTTATTGTATTTAAAACGTCCCCCCTTTTAGGATTTGCACTTACACAGCATCAAATCCAAAATGCGTGTTATAAAACTGACAGTGTACCAGTGGGGATCGCAGCAGTGTCTCCTACCGAACTCAACGCAGCTTCCTTGCAGTAGCGGTATCCCCAAGTGGAATACTGACCTTAACAATGGCCGTTGTGTGGACCCACTCTAATGTGTTTCGTCATCCTGACATCATCTGATCATGTCTGTAAACATTAACTGCTTGCGGCACATTAACTAAGGCCTCAAGCACACTGCAAAACCGCCAGTAGAGTTAGTTGTAGAAAGCGCTTGTGCAGTAGCATTTTTTAGCTTTTGCGTTCTTCAGTATTTTTTTTTTTTTTTTTAGCAAAACTATACTCCCACAACAGCTTATGGCTCAAAAACGCTCATAAATGCTTAATAGCTGTGTTTTACAGCGTTTTCTATTTTTTTCAGGGTTAGAGCATTTTTACAGCTGAAAAACTCCTCTCAGAACCCACTAGTTCTGGGTTGTTGTGCCAGACAAAAAACGCTGATAATAGCCTATGTGTGCATGGACACATATGATAACATTCTGGGGAATTTACTGGCTGCAGAAAAAATGCCTGAAGCCAAAAACAGGAGCCATAAAATGTCCAGTGTGCATGGCCCAATAGTATAAAACTATAAAAGAAATTCATGCACTACAGGTAGATACAGTCTAACTTGCTCATGCTATAAAATGTTTGTGCAACCAAAACTAATATTTTAGTTTTTAGTAGTTGCTTGAGAGGGAAGTCGCATAAAGGTCTGTGTTTCCTAGAAACAGATCCCTGCCCCTCAGTCTCTAGACATACATGTACATACATATCACGATCACTATAAGGGGTTTGCACTCTACTTGTTGGATGTTGCATGCAAATAACTTGCTTACTTGTTCCTCCTACTCCCCTTGCCCCCCCCCCCAGTATCTGGTTCCCTTCTTTCTTCTTCCTCCCATCCCCTTGCTACCCCCATAACCAAACCCCTCCTCTTCCTTCCCTCTTTCCCAAACCTCCCCCTCCTCTCTTTTCTCCCCTCCCCCTTTCCCTTTTTCCAGCCCCTACTTCCCTCTTCCCCCCCTCACAACCCACGTGGTGGTCGCTTTTTTTGTGGTTTATGATTACTAAGCTACATTATGGCTATATTTTATTAGAGAGTGGCACCTACATCCCCCTTGTTCGCCACAGGGGGCATTTTTGAGCTTGGCTGGCCTATGGTCCTACTATTGGTTGAGCAGATCTTCATATTTCTAACAACAACTGTCTATTAGTTTTGTACTCTAGTGTTACAAAGTCTCAGGTGTGAATGGGGAGCAGGTGTGTTACATTTGGTGTTATCACTCTCACTCTCTCATACTGGTCACTGGAAGTTCAACATGGCACCTCATGGCAAATAACTCTCTGAGGATCTGAAAAAAGAATCGTTGCTCTACATAAAGTTGGCCTAGGCTATAAGGAGACCCTAAAACTAAGCTTCAGCACAGTGTTTAAGACCATACAGCAGTTTAACAGGGCAGGTTCCACTCATAACAGGCCTCGCCATGGTCAACCGAAGAAGTAGAGTGCACATGCTCAGCATCATATCCAGAGGTTGTCTTTGGGAAATAGACGTATGAGTGCTGCCAGCATTGCTGCAGAGGTTGAAGGGGTGGGGGATCAGACTGTTGGTGCTCAGACCATACGCCCCACACTGCTTAAAATTGGCCTGCATGGCTTTCATCCCAGAAGGAAGCCTCTTCTAAAGATGATGCACAAGAAAGTCTGCAGTTTGCTGAAGAAAAGCAGATTAAGGGCATGGATTACTGGAACTATGCTATGTGGTCTGATGAGACCAAGATAAATGTATTTGGTTCAAATGGTGTCAAGCGTGTGGCGGCAACCAGGTGACGAGTACAAAGACAAGTGTATCTTGCCTATAGTCAATAGAAGTGGTGGAAGTGTCATGGTGTGGGTCTGCATGAGTTCTGCCGGGACTGGGGAGCTAAAGTTCATTGAGGAAACCATGAATGCCAACATGTACTGTGACATACTGAAGCAGAGCATGATCCCCCTCTCTTCGGAGACTGGGCCGCAGGGCAGAATTCCAACATGAGAACGACCTCAAACACACCTCCACTGCCTTCCTAAAGAAGCTGAGGTTAAAGGCAATGGACTGTAAATGTGTGTTGGACACCTGACCATCATGCTTAGCGAGCTTGCTGGACATCCGTATTCAAAGCCATAGGCATATTATGGCCGAGCATGCCTACAAACCTAAACCCTATTGAGCATCTGTGGGCCATTCTCAAACGGAAGGTGGAAGAGCGCAAGTTCTCTAACTTCCACTAGCTCCGTGATGTTGTCATGGAGGAGTGGTAGCGGAATACAATGGCAACATGTGAAGCTCTGGTGAACTCCATGCTCAAGAGGGTTAAGACAGTGCTGGAAAATAATGGTGGCCACACAAAATATTGACACTTTTTCCCCAATCTGGACATTCTCACTTAGGGGTGTACTCACTTTTGTTGATAGCTGTTTAGACATTAATGGCTGTGTGTTGAGTTTCTTTGAGGGGACAGAAATATGGACTGTTATTCAAGCTGTACCCTCACTACTTTACATTGTCACAAAGTGTAACTTCTTCAGTGTTGTCACATGAAAAGATATAATAAATTATTTACAAAAATGTGAGGGGTGTACTCACTTTTGTGAGATACTGTATGAGGGTGGATTTACTAAACATGGTAGCCAATCAACTTCAGCAAATTAACCCTCATGGTCTTTGTTGACTGTCTTTCAGGCTACAATAGACTTATTGAAGTCAGAGGGTTGTAAAATCAATGAACGTGCCATCCCACCAGAAGACACAAGTATGCGCCCAGCATCTTATGTCCCCGTGAATCTGGAGGAAGACCCAGAATGGATTGTTTATAGGTAAGAACGTGCTACCATGCCTACAAGTGATAAAAAATAAAAAAAAGTATAGGTTGACTTATTTATGGTAAAGCAAACCCATAGTTTAAAGCTTAACCAGGCATATAAAAAAAACACGTAAATGCAATGACTCTGTATTAATATCTGCCTCCTGGTATTGCACCTGTCCTAAACTGAGAGAGGTAAGCGCCATTCTAGGAGCCAATCAGGTGTGCTGCATGCACATTTGCATGCCTTGCTGAGAGAAGGAAAGCAAAGCGATGACTTCATTAGTCTGCTGTTGCTCCCCTACTATCGAATTAAAGGCTCGGGACAGGGAGGTGTCCATTGCGTCTATGGTGGATTGCATAACTTTATACAGAAAAGTCAGCTCACCTACCCAGCTGTGCTGTCGGGAAGGCTTCATAGATCTCAGCAACTGATGGGCAGAAATACAGTACTTTTCCAAGTAAAACAGGAAACTTATTATGTATTTCAACTATGTGATGTAAGGCCTCTTACACACAGATCAGTTTTTCTTCAGGTTTTTCTTTTCAGTTTACCAAATCCATCTAATATGAGGTCAAACCTCAAGAGTCTCAATTTGTATGCAATCAGGCAGGCCCTTGTACTACATAGTTTTGGTAAACTGAAAAGAAAAACCTGAAGAAAAACTGATCTGTGTGTAAGAGGCCTTACTGTTTGCCTAGAGTTTAGTTTTAAAAATGTAGTCTTTGTTAAAGATTAATACACATTTCAATGTTCCAGCTGATAATTTGTTTTGCATTCACTTCTAATACTTGGCTACCCGAGGCGGTGATCTGGCCAGTGGGCCATTGCACCTTGCAATGCTTGCGAGCTGTCACTCGATGGGTAATTTCCCTCCTCCTCAATGTCCTACATTATGGCCTTAGCTGAAATTTAAAAAAAAGGCTAGGTAAGAGATATGCCTTAGAAAAACTCTAGAGAGCACACAGGTTACTTTATGCACCTGAAACATGGGCTGCTCTTTCTCATCTTTGTTTTTTCCCGTTTTGGGCAGCCTGACCCTTTTAGCGTTGCCAGGAAAGATGTAATCTATAAGAAGGATTCTTTATCCTGCTTAAGCTCTAGTAATTAAAACTTTTTAGCTCTGGACATTGAAAAAGTTACAGAGCTGTGACATGAACAGAGACTTTCCAGGTCAATTGTGATATATGTTGACAATGTTGATTTCTGTTTGTGATGTTATTGCCTGGAGCCGCTTGTGGTTCTGTTTATCTGGTTCCCAGGCGGTTCTGGTTCAGTGATCATACATGTACTTAAGGGATGCTGTCATTCTCAATAAAGAACAATACAATTACATGGAATTGAATAGCACGAGAATCACAAGTTAGACTGTGAACACACAAGGTTGGTCGTTAAATGGGGACTAAAGCCTAAATTATATTTACACGATTTACTGCATGTAAGTTAAGCATCTTCTAATAAGATCTTTGTAACGAAGGTCTAAACCATAACAAGATTTTATTTTTTATTTTTTTCCATAAAAAGATTTTTGTCTTATTTGAACCTTTAAGATAATAACAACCTTGACCATACTTGTAAATGTGTGTTGGACACCTGACCATCATGCTTACTGAGCTTGCTGGACATCCCTCTCCAAAGCCATGAGCATATTATGGAGTTGCCCCCCCCCCCTCCCTCTGCTTTGCAGTTTTAATTGCTTCTACTCTTCTGAGAAGGCTTTCCACAAGATTTTGGAGCTAGACCCCTTTCACATTGATGAGTTTTTCAAGCGGTACAGCGATAAAAATAGCGCTGCTATACCACCTGAAAAACTCCTTCACTGCATCCTCAATGTGAAAGCCCGAGGGATTTCACACTGAGGCGTTGCGCTGGCGGGAGATAAAAAAAACTCCTGTCAGCAGCATCTTTGGAGCGGTGAGAGGAGCGGCATCCATACCGCTCCTTCCCATTGAAAACAATGGGAAACCGCGGCAATATCTATAGAGGCGCAATACCGCCCGCAATGCGCCTCTATAGAGGCGCATTGCGGGCGGTATTAACCCGTTCACGGCCACTAGCGGGGGTTAATACCACACCGCTAGCGGCCATAACTCGCGGCAAATCCGAGGGTATAGCGCCGCTATTTTTAGCGGCGCTATACTGCCAGCGCGGCTCCCGCCACAATGTGAAAGGGGCCTTAGTCTGTGGCTATTTGCGCCAAAAGAGCATTTGTATTGTCAGGTTCTGATGTTAAACAAGCTGACCTGGTTCTCAGTCAGTGGGCTTAATTCACAAAGAGTTATTTCTCTCTTAAAATCTGAGATAAAATAATTATTAGCTTTTTTAAAACGTGTTTGCCATAAAAAAAAAAACATCTAAGTTCAAGTAAGTAAATAAATACAAAATATCTTTATAAATGTCAACTATTAAATTAAATAGTATAACAAATCACACACATATATAAATACCCTTCTTCCACCAATAAAAAAGACCACTTTGTCATTAAGGAGATTTTCCCTTCACTTCTGTCCCATAGCCAGAATAGGAAGTGAGAGGAAATCCCTACAAATGAAAAGAATCCCTTGGAGACTACTATAAATTGGCTATTATGGGCCAGATTCAGGTAGATGGGCGCTTCTTTACTTTGGAGTAATGTTTCTCATTTACGTTACTCCGCCGACACTTTCGGCGCAAGTACTGTTATTCACATAGCACTTGCGCCGGAGTAACGAAAATGCGCTGGCGTAACCAGACGCAAGTGGAAGTGGGTGTGATCATATGTAAATGATGGGCAGAGCCCAGCGCAGAGGCTTACGTTCAGCGCATCATCCACGGAGCATGCGCAGTAAGTGAGGCTTCACTCGCCCCCTTGTGCGCATGCTCACAACTTCCGTTGGCACCACTTCACGGGAAACGTCAGCGCAATGCGTTCCGTTGGGCGTTTAAATGCGCCCGTAGATGCGCCATTCCGGCACTAAAGTATATCCTGTTCCCCCTCCCCGCAGTGAAGTTACTTTTGTTCTGAGATGGCTGCTCCCGTTCCCCACAAACACACAGGAGAAAGCTAAACTCTAAAGGCCAGGAGCTGTCAGCCCTCATCTCGGCTATGGAGACCTATGATGTCTTCCTCCATGGCTGTAAAAGTTGACAGACAAGCATGGACAGAGGTGTTGTCCTGCAAGTGGGGGTGCTCAGCTAGCTCTTATTGTCGGTAACGCTGCTGTAGCTGCTCTCCTGCTGACCTGTGGCTGTCTGGAGTAAAGATAAAGCAGCTATTCGTAGAAATAACTTTGCGCCGGACATACGAGATACGCGCGGCGCATGTAGCCAGCGTATGGTGCTAATCCGTTCGCGAATCGGGAAATCTCCCTCATTTGCATATTTCCAGGGGAAATCAATAGGCGCGACTGATGCGCCAAGCGAAATTATGCGCTGACGAGACTCTGGCGTCGGAAAGTTAAGCCGATCGGAAATGGCCCGTTTTCTGTGGCATCTAGTTTGGTGGGTACGGCCACATAGAAACGACGGCGCATATTCACAGTTACGCGGCGCATATCGAAATACTCCAGCGCAACTCTACCTGAATCTGGCCCTATATTTTTACATTCCTTAAATACCTCATGCCTGGACCACTACTTATTTAACTCATTCATATATTTATTTATTTATTTGCTTTAGTGAATTGGCTTTAACACCATTTTATGAGTTATTTATCTCATGTTTTTGGTTTGTGAGGTAATTAACTCATAAAGTGATAGTGAATTGACATTTTCAGCATCTCATGAGGTAATTGGAAAACATGTGTGACATGATTTAATTATCTCATGAGATGTTCTTTAGTGAATTGAGTCCAGTGTCCTAATTCATCCCAAAGGTGTTCAGTAGGGTTGAGGTAAGGACTCTGCACAAAGCATGTGAGTGTTTCCCCACCAAACTCATCAATACCATGTCTTTTTTAGAGCTTGTTTTGTGTAGAGGGGCACAGTAATGCTGGAACCAGAAAAAGGTCTTCCCTAAACTGATGCCAGGAGGATGGAAGATTATAAAATGTTTTTGTATACTGTATCAATAATAATAGCTTTCAGTGAAAACCTCTGAATTTAAAGTAGAACTTTACCCATCACAGTTTGATAACAATCAATGTTCTTTAACAAAAAAACATACATTCTGCATTAAATATTATGCTAACAAAATTAGTGTTTGCTATAAATGGCCTCCAGCATTGCTCATGTTTTTTTTCTTGCTGGAGGCTGCCATTTTGTTGAAGCCCAGAGCAGTCACTCCCTTATTGGAATCTCTCCCCCTCTCCTCTCTTAAAAACAGAGGCCCAGATTCACAGAGCAATTACGCCTGTCTAACTGGTGTTAGACAGGAGTAATTTCAAATTTTGCGCGCCGTATCACTAGTTTGAATCCTCAAACCATGATACGGCGGCTTCGGGCTTCGATCCGAGAGGCTTACGTCTTTGTAAGCCTTCGGATCTACGCTGCGATATTTTTGCGGCCGCTGGGAGGAGTTTGCGTCGTTTTCATGCGTCGGGATATGCAAATGAGTTTTTACGGCGATCCACGAAGATACGAGCGTTCTTCGCAATCGCTTACGTCTATTTTTTTCTACGTACTGTTAGACCAGCTTTTTGCTGGTCTAACAGTGCGTAACCCATGTTAAGTATGGCCGTCGTTCCCGCGTCGAATTTAAAATATTTTTTTTTTTTTTTACGTAACTCGTTCGGGAATAGGAATGTTCGTAAACGACGCTACTCAAGAAAAAATGACGTAACGACGTGATTTCGCGCAATGCACGGCGGGAAATTTGGGAACGGAGCATGCGCAGTTCGATCGCCGCGGGAACGCGGCTATTTTAAATGCTTCACGCCCCCTAATCGCGTATATGGATTGCACCGGGAGAAATACACTACGCCGCCGTCGTTTACTGGACAAAATCTACCTGGATTCCACGTAGAGCCAGGTAAAATACGGCGGCGTAGTGTATTTGGGAAAAGCTACGATAATCTAATTCTATCTGAATCTGGCCCAATATCTCACTTTTTGTAATTAACATATTTACAGCCCTATTTGTCACTCTTTCTCTAGACAGACAAATCATCCTACATGACAACCTGGGAGGCTGAACTCTAACATGAGTTGCACCTGGAGACCTGGCAGGCAGCATGTGCCAAATCATTCAGGGGAATCTTAAACATCTCCCTGATGAAAGCCAACTTAAAGGTCCTCACAAGATAGTACCTAACCCCCACTAGACCATTTACCCCTCAGCAGACCCATGATGCTTCAGGGGCTGCCAACTCCTGAGCTCAATGGCGCATATTTGGTGAGAGTGCCCCATAATTAGATCATTCTGGAAGAAAGTTTTTAACCTGATTTACAGAGTCACCAATTGCACGGCCCCTTGGTCCTCAGCAGTCACCCTACTTAATGCCCATATTCCACAAATTTATTTTCTTAGGAGCAAAGTTAACTATTGCTAGTAGAAAGGAGAAACTGCCGCTCCAGGTGAGCGCACCCCGGTAATCAGTGTCCTCTCAGGAACAGATGGGTGCTGGCAATGCACGAGGCATGAATTAAAGAGAAAATTGTATGGACAGCCGCACTTCAATAAATATTAAAAAAGGGATAGCCTTTTAATGTGGTAAAAAGGAAGGCACTACAAGAAAAAACAGCAAACTGTGGGGTGTATACAGCTGACGCATTTCACATTGAATCACAATGCTTAGTCATAGCTATGACACATTAAAAGGCTATGCCTTTTTTAATATCTATTGGAGTGCGGCTGTCCATACAATTTTCTCTTTAATTCTTAACTATTGCTAGTGCCTGGAAACAGCCCAAGATCTCCATTGTGGAAGCTCAATGCAAGATCTCTTGGACTATGTCCCAAGAAAAATTAGTTAGTATCGTGGTGGTCACATCCCAAAAATTTGCAATAGTCTGGGAACCTTGGGACATGTCTCAAGGAGTCTCACTTACTCCAGGGGTTCTCCCCAACCAACTAGAACCTACAAACTAAGGTTCAGCACATGCTCTGCTCCCTATTCTTTTCTTTCTCTTTTCCTATTCTCTCCCTTTCTCTTCCTCATTATAATATGTCTTTGGGGGATGTTCTATTCTGTTTCGACGAATACACTTTGATAGCAATGAAAGCTTTGTAGCCTTCCTAATTTTCCAATGGAGGTTTCTTGATATCAACTCAGGCAGGTACTGTTTGCTTGTTTGATGGCCTTGAGGTGGGGGTGTGGTGGTGGGGGGTTCCCCCTTGGCACAGGTTGATCCCCATTAGGGGTGCCCGGGGCAGGCATGCCCCCCTCCTTCACCTGTTTCCTCGTCCCTCTGGACTCAAAATTATGGTTGACATGTCAGGGGAAGTAACTCCGTTGACTATCCCATCGCTATTGAAGAACCTCAAAAGACCTAACTGTGACTCATTACAGATGGTGTTTACCACTTCATCCCCATTGTAATGTCAAATTACACAATGCATATTATTTCACTATTCTGTGTTGTTTTTCTTATGAAATGAAAAATAAAAATCTTTTAAAAGTAAAATATTTACAGCCTTGATTGTATGTCTTGGCAAAGTTAGAGAGGAAGGCTGACAGAAGCTTTACACTACTGAAGTTCTCAGGCTGCCTATAAGGGAGGAATAAGAGGATATCAGGGAGATAAGACACTATCCTTGTAACTTTAACTCTATTGGGTCTCACTGGCAGCAGAGTTTGTGCTGTCACCCCTCTTGCTTTTCTTTTCTCTCTCCCGGATGTGTTTACTTGGCACAGTCTGTGTCATTCCTGTTGCTTTATTCCCCACTTTCAGCAACAGTAAATCTTAAAGCTGTCAGCTGATCATCTGCATACTTTTGTCTGCATAGCCTATATAAAACGACAGATGTTTTTCTGGAATAACAAATTAAAGGATAACTGCAGGCTGGACATGAAATTTAGAAATAATTATGTAAAATCAATTGGTATCTATATTTTGTTTTTTGATGAATCATTTGAAAAGAAAGGTCTTGTAGCAGATTTTCCTAATCTTAATTGTACATGCTTTAATATGTGTACTACTAATTACTGGCAATATAGACAGTTTCTAAAGCTGAGAGTCGTTTGGATTATTGTTACATGAAAACCCAGTTATAGTGAACACACATTTAGATGCTATTAGTATTTTTCACTATTCAATATTACAATTTATAGAAGGTTATTTACTATACCGGAGAGTGCAGAATTTAGCGCAGTTCTACATAGAAACCAATGCACTTTTAGGTATTATTGCCAAAGTTTAATTCAACAAGCAGAAGTTGGATGCCGATTGTCTACCATACACAGCTGCACCAGATTCTGAGTGCACCAGTTTAAGTAAATCTCCCCCATAATCTAGATTTGCTTTTTATATTTCTTTTAGAGACTGGATTTCCCAGCTTTCGGCATATGCAATGGATAATTTTTTGAAAGCTGCAGAGTTGGGTGTGGAGCTACAGGAGGCGTGGATTACTCACAATGCAGCTGTGTACATCCTTAACCACAACAAGCATATTATCGGTTCTGGGAGGTTATCCATTCTTGTTGAGCCACTGAAGAAACTTCTTACAGCAGTCAAGAAAACTGGACATAATGGGTGAGTTTCTCTTTTTTTTATGTCTCCAGCCATGGTTGGCCTCATTGTCATACTTGCAACAGAAATGCAGACAGGAAGCATTGATGGGTACAATGTAGCATCATGAACATCACCTTCTTGTTTGGCCAGCTTTCATCTGCAGAGAATCACAAAGTTTTGCAGTCACTGTAGTCAATGTAAAGCAACCACATGTTAATTATGTGCATACTGACCGATATGTGAGTTCAAAAGCTGCAATTGTTTGTTAATTTTTAAAAGAGAAGTCTAGGACTTTTTAAAACTCCCAGCCCACCTCCCTAGTCCCCCAAATACTCTTAGCTGAAGGACTCCCCTTCATTCCCTGGCTTTTTGTTCACAATCCAATAGCTTTTTATCATGCAGGATGTAGACCATGCAGGAGGCTTCTGCTCTTAAGGGAGTTAGTTAGCATCTGGGGGGTAGGGTCCTCATTTTTCCTTTTCTCTGCAAAGTCTGAAGTCCTCAGACTTGCATATCATTCTGAAATAACATGCTGGTCTAATGACGATACAGCCATGACAATTCTGGTGCCTGCATTCCATTTTTTTGTGGGTTGTCACTAGGGAAAGGTGACTAAGCAAACATTTCTGCTGGCCTTCTTCAGCAGACTGGTGACATCGTTAAACCAAGATGCTCTCCTCAGGTCTAGTCACGGTCACTTGGCTGGCTCTTAAGAACAGTTTTTTTTTAATGGTTCAGTGAAAAAAAAAAAAGCAGCACCATGCTGGTCCTTGTAACTTTTGTTTGTCCATCCACAGCCTAGGCTAACAAAAACACTTTAAATGATTGTGGGGTAATTTAACCTGTTGGCTACTAATAAGTCTTAAAAAGCATCACCATTGAACAAATGGGACTATGAACACAAACGTTGAGAACTATAAGCAGTGTGAGGGTGATTTCTTCTACGACCATAATTTCCAGATAGTGATGGGATCATTGGATAAAATAACTGTGAAGGAAGCGTTTAGATAGCTCTTTTTTTTTTCAAATACTTCAGTTCCAATAAAATATAACCTGTGTGCTGTATACAAATATTTTTTCCTAAATGTATGCTGTAATCTAATCGCCTTCATTTTTATGTACTGAACAGTTCACCAAAGTTCCAGCTTTTCTTATTTTGTTTCTTAGGAACCCAGTGCTATTGGTAATCCTCTCCAGCACTTTAGCCAAAGGATTAATTCACCCTTGGATACCTGTGTCAGGAAAAAGACCAGAGACAGGTCCGCATACAGAGAAGAGAAAGAAGGCGTCAGGGAAGGGACCTGAAAAGTCGAACGCAGCACATGTTATATCAATTGATCCAAATGGTCTTCCTGATATAAAACTTGCCCTGGAGGTACTGTTTAATATTAGAGCAGTATTCATTGAGAAATTAATGACGTTTATATGGTGCTAACATTAACCAACTTTTGACAGCGCTGTTAAGCTGCTTTGCTCCTCTGAATAATGATTCTAAGGTTTCTTTGTAGATAATCACCTCATTCTGTGATTTCTTCATAGAGCCTTAAACATAAGGCCACTTTTTCGATATAATAGTAGATTTTAAAAGCCATCAAAAAATGACATTGACATTACACTTTAGCCCTCAGGTTACCATATAATCTCACAAGTATATTGTGCTTAGAATATCAAGACTAGAACTCATGAAATATAATTAGTTCAGTCCTGCAGAATTCCTGGGGATCCTGAAAAGAAATATCTTATTGTTAAAATTGTAATTTTTTTTATTTAGTCTGTAACGTTATCATTTGTCGTCTTCCATTGAATAATTGGATTTACAATTTTTTTTTTATTTTGTGTCTGATTTCTATCAAAAGTAGACTTGCCGGTAATCCTGTAGGTATGTTTTCATAAATTGTACAGGGTTATCTAAATTGTGTGGCACCACATCCTTTTTAATTTGGGAACTTTATGTTGAGGTAACATCGCCAGGATGTTTAGAGAATAAATGTAATTATTATATTAAAATTTACAGATATTATTACATACAGCATATTGGTGTGTGCCCACATTACAGCTCTTGTGTTGTGAAATCCTATTATACAGTGCCTTGCGAAAGTATTCGGCCCCCTTGAACTTTGCGACCTTTTGCTACATTTCAGGCTTCAAACATAAAGATATAAAACTGTAATTTTTTGTGAAGAATCAACAACAAGTGGGACACAATCATGAAGTGGAACAAAATTTATTGGATATTTCAAACTTTTTTAACAAATAAAAAACTGAAAAATTGGGCGTGCAAAATTATTTAGCCCCCTTAAGTTAATACTTTGTAGCGCCACCTTTTGCTGCGATGACAGCTGTAAGTCGCTTGGGGTATGTCTCTATCAGTTTTGCACATCGAGAGACTGACATTTTTGCCCATTCCTCCTTGCAAAACAGCTCGAGCTCAGTGAGGTTGGATGTAGAGCGTTTGTGAACAGCAGTTTTCAATTCTTTCCACAGATTCTCGATTGGATTCAGGTCTAGACATTGACTTGGCCATTCTAACACCTGGATATGTTTATTTGTGAACCATTCCATTGTAGATTTTGCTTTATGTTTTGGATCATTGTATTGTTGGAAGACAAATCTCCGTCCCAGTCTCAGGTCTTTTGCAGACTCCATCAGGTTTTCTTCCAGAATGGTCCTGTATTTGGCTCCATCCATCTTCCCATAAATTTTAACCATCTTCCCTGTCCCCGCTGAAGAAAATCAGGCCCAAACCATGATGCTGCCACCACCATGTTTCCCAGTGGGGATGGTGTGTTCAGGGTGATGAGCTGTGTTACTTTTACGCCAAACTTAAAGTTTTGCATTGTTGCTAAAAAGTTTGATTTCAGTTTCATCTGGCCAGAGCACCTTCTTCCACATGTTTGTGTCTCCCAGGTGGCTTGTGGCAAACTTTAAACAACACTTTTTATGGATATCTTTAAGAATGGCTTTCTTCTTACCACTCTTCCATAAAGGCCAGATTTGTGCAGTATATGACTGATTGTTCTCCTATGAACAGAGTCTCCCACCTCAGCTGTAGATCTCTGCAGTTCATCCAGAGTGATCATGGGCCTCTTGGCTGCATCTCTGATCAGTCTTATCCTTGTATGAGCTGAAAGTTTAGAGGGACGGCCAGGTCTTCGTAGATTTGCAGTGGTCTGATACTCCTTCCATTTCAATATTATCACTTGCACAGTGCTCCTTGGGATGTTTAAAGCTTGTGAAATCTTTTTGTATCCAAATCCGGTTTTAAACTTCTCCACAACAGTATCTCGGACCTGCCTGGTGTGTTCCTTGTTCTTCATGATGCTCTCTGCGCTTTAAACGGACCTATGAGACTATCACAGTGCAGGTGCATTTATACAGAGACTTGATTACACACAGGTGGATTCTTTTTATCATTATTAGTCATTTGGTTCAACATTGGATCATTCAGAGATCCTCACTGAACTTCTGGAGAGAGTTTGCTGCACTGAAATTAAAGTGGCTGAATAATTTTGCACGCCCAATTTTTCAGTTTTTTATTTGTTAAAAAAGTTTGAAATATCCAATAAATTTTGTTCCACTTCATGATTGTGTCCCACTTGTTGTTGATTCTTCACAAAAAAATTACAGTTTTATATATTTATGTTTGAGGCCTGAAATGTGGAAAAAGGTTGCAAAGTTCAAGGGGGCCTAATAGTTTCGCAAGGCACTGTATCTATGTAGTGAAGTGTCTCATGTCAAAGCACTATACTATTTATACTGATACATAACTCCAGCTAAAACTTCTTCTTCTTCTTTTTTTAGCGTGGGGAAGGGTTAGAACCTTGCTTGTTTTTACCAATTGTCTCCCATAGGAAAGCTTTTCTTTTTATTCCTGCCCCAACGACAGTTGCCACTGAGACAACAGATGGCCCCTGTTTTTTCTTAGATTGTATTTAATCTGAATATTTATTCAGTGTTAGTCAATCAATATACACTCAATGCTTGTATAAGCTACACAAGAACAATAATAATATAGAAGAAAGGTAAAGTGGGTGAAAGATGATAAATAAGTAAATAGACAGAGGTCCAATGATTGCAAAAAGTTCATTTTCTGTTAATTATTCATAATCTTCAGAATATTTGGAGACAACCCAGGGTTGCCATGTATGTTTAGAAATTTAAAGTCACAATTCAATGTATATGCAATATATTTAATATGCACACCTTTTATCTTCCTGATCCTATTTACTTTTATTCAGATAATCTTTGTATTAACATTTTAGGTGTATGAGTTTTGTTTGGATTTGACAAATGGAAGCACTCCAGAAGATTTAGTACCTATTTCCATAAGACAACAGTTACTGTCAACATGGGTGAAAGTTAAGCAACTGCTCCAACAACAAATAGGACAGAAGCTGGGGACGGATGATGAGGTACTTTGGTGTGGGAGTTGTATTTTAATTTCCGTTGTTAGATACTTTGGTTCCTTCTTCCTTGTGCTCTACTTCATACATTACTATGGTCATAACAACTTGTGTGGCTTTCCAGGAGCTCAGCAGCATTAGTAGTTGGTAGAAGTCTATTCTTCACTGGTGTTGCTTTTCAGACAAAATAAGTTGTATTGTACAAGAAAGAACAGTGCGTTTTTGGGGAAAAGGAAGGAGCTTCACATTAAAAACAAGTTTTGTCATGTTTACAAAATTTTGCTCCATATTTCACTTGTCTTAGCCTCACTACAATAATTCTTTGTTGCTATGCAGAAGATTTGTAGACTGTGTTGTGCGCAGAGTATGTTGGGATACCGCATGCATGTTAGGAAGCCTTCTGGAGCTCATTATAATGAAAGTGGGGGTCACTGGGCCTTGTCTACTCCTCATCACTTGTCCTACATTTGTAGACGGTTGGGCCCTACATATTTCCCTCACGGGTGTCCCTCTTTTTGGGCTGATTTCTCAGGTGTCCCTCTTTTTGGGCTGATTTCTCAGGTGTCCCTCTTTTTGGGCTGATGAAATTTTTTGCGTTTTCTATTTCGAAAAGCCTGTGTAGTAGAATTAGTGGTGGGAAATAATTAAAGTACATGTGAATTTACCCATAATTTTTTGCATATTAAGTCTTTGTGGGTCCTTTACCTAGGGTCATGATATAGTTTATGTACATACTTTGTGCTGAAACATATCCCTCTTTTTCAGAAAGTTGGTGTTACTGGCTTACATGAAAGACATTTTTCTATTGGTGTACCTCTATTAGTATTCCCTTGTGCTTGCTACAGAGAACACCCATGATGACAAAACCAACCCACCGACCAAGAGACTGCCTATTCAGCCCTGGTGGACCCAATACCAGAGAGAATGTGTCCCAGTTAATGACTGATTTATGTGCGAGGGATTTGTGTCCATTCTTTAGTTCAAGGCAGAAGACCCCTCTAACCTCGATTTTACTTTATATTCATAGGCATTCTCTTAGTTTGGACAAACAAGATGATTATATTGGTTGCTGACTTGATCTTTCAATCCGACTTCCTGTTATTTCCTTTGGGATATAGATATGGTTTTACATTAATGTCTGCTGTTATGGAAACCTGTCTAAATTACGTTTGTGTGCTAAGTATCCATGTCTTTCACATTTCACAATATGTGTTTAAGTGTTTGCTGAATCCTACCAAGGTCTGATAGGAGACAACCTTTTACAGTGATATGCCTTAGGAGGTGGTTAAACAAAAGCTAATGTATAGGAGGCCTATTGGCATATTGGGCATATCAATAGATTAGTAGTTGTATTTTTAAAGGGCAATTTTCATGTATTTGTTTGCATACATGTTTTTCTGCAGATCTTGTCTTAGTCTTAGAAGGCTTTTCAGAAAGCAGTGCTGCAGTGGAAAAAAAAAGATACTCCACATTTTGTATGTATTTATTTATCTTTATTTTCTGCTGCAGTGTGCAATTGGGGACAGTTCTGTGTAGTAATGAGTGGACTTACTCTTTGATATTGTCTAAGTGTAAAAATGCTTTTAATAATTTCCATTAAAGAACAGAATTTATGCGTGCGCAACAATGCAACAGATGGGCCCTTACTCATCTTTTTGAATATTCAGCCAAAAACACTGCAATATACTGTAATTTTTCATCAGGTATTTACTGTTTCTAGGAAAATAATGACGGACAGAACCCAATGACCAAAGTCCTCGTTGCTTTAGAAATGCATTCCTGCAATGGCCTTGGACTGATGGAATTTACTGTCCCAAGCCTAACACAGGTATTTATAGTTTTAAGCTGATTGTAAATATATAATGGGTACTATGCATAAAATTGGCATATGATTACAACGAAAACTCCACCAAAGTATCCAAGTAAAAGCAATATTATCTTAACTTCAACCCGTTTTAACTTGGTTATTTCTAACTAAGCACTGAAAACTGCTAAAAAGGAGCCTTTACTACTAAGCTATGTGTATTAAAATATCTAAACATTTTTAAAGGCATTCAAAAACTTTTTCTGCCTGCACCTTGTGTTTTTCATGTGCATAAGATGGTATTGATATTGTACTTACTTGGCGTCATTTGTTGCCTTGAACGCACTTTTTACGGTACCCCTGTGTCAGCGGTGTCTGTTTGTGTTCAAACCTAAGGTTTGAGACATAACACTGCACAGGTTAATACATGAGCTCTGTCTATGATCTAAGAACTGACACTTCCTGTAAAGAAGCTACATATTTTACAATCCCTGGGTCTTTCAGTTAAGTGATCTGAAGGTGAGGGCTACACAGTAATTTGATCCGACACAGACACTTCCAAGTAGAGCAAATAGCAGAGAGATCCCCATGCAGTCTTTCGTCACATTAGCACTTCCACATTTGTGAGGCAACATTGGGAAAATGGCGAGCCATGGATTGGATGCTGTGTGACCCAAAACAAGATGTTGCCTGTCCCTTTTAGTGAATAGAGACAAGCTAGTTGAATAAATACATGGATCAGCCCCGCTAATTAGATTTCCCTATAGGGGAAACCATTTTATGTACTGAACACTTCTGCACTTATAATGCTAGAGTGGCTCTAAACCCCTAGTTCTAAATATATTTTTCCCACGGGCTCAACAAGAGCTGGAGGGAATTCCCCCCCCCCTTTTTTTTGGCACTATGGCACTTTGACACTTCACTGAGGCTGCGTACACACGATCAGACCTGTCCGATGAAACTGGTCCATCGGACCAAAGTTTTAAAACTTGCTTTAAAATCTGTCCGACGGACACCTGACCAAAACTATGGTTAGTACACAAAAGCATCGGACCAAAAACCCGCGCATGCTCAGAATCAAGTCGACGCAACCTTGAAACAAGATAAACAGGATGGTGGTCTGGCTGTTCCCGCTATCAAAAGTTATTATAAGGCGGCAGTTCTCTCCAGGGCGGTGGAATGGGTCAGAGATATGCAAGGGAAAGATGGGTACAAGTTGAAAAATCACAAGATATAATTCAATTAAGTAAAATTTTATGGATACCTGCACAATATAGAGCACTGAAGCACAACATATATGATTTGACAAAAAGTACGTTGAAAATATGGGATCGGGTACAGACACTCCTTTAATAGTAAATTTAATTCTCCACTTATAAATATAAAGGAAAACCCATATTTTGCACCGGGTGATAAAGAATTAGGAGGAAATTGGATTAAAAAGGATAGTGTTTATTTAGGAGATATGATAAAAAACGGCGAGTTAGCCCCCTACGAGGAGTTAAAATCTAGACGCAATGTTTGGAACCTGGATAGGTGGCATTACTCGCAGCTAGGTCACTTTGTGCGGCAACTCCCCCAACCATTACGCTCGGGAGAGGAGCTGACACCACTAGAAACGGTTTGCACAATGGAATATACTAATGGCACGATTTCTAAATTATATAAGATATTGGTTAAGATTGGGTCACAAGGAGCAACACCTTTAGTAGAAAAATGGGAAAGGGAGCTAGGCACTGTTAGGGGGGAAAATACGATAAACAAGATAATGAAACTGACACATTCTTCCGCCATAGATTCGCAGACAGCAGAAATTAACTATAAGTGCATCTCGGGCTGGTATATCACACCGGTTAAAATCAGCAAATTTAAAATAGACCAATCTGCCGATTGCTGGCGTGGATGCGCCGAGAGAGGCACGATGGCCCACTTATGGTGGACCTGTCCGATAATTCAAAGATACTGGGACTCCATACTGTTTCAAATAAAAAAGATTACGCACATTAAGATCAAGAAAGACCCCTGGGCGGTGCTATTCCATTGTAATGGTGAGGGGATTAAAAAGTATAAACAGTCACTTCTGCCCCATTTTCTGAATGCAGCAAAAAAACTGATCCCAAGGAAATGGCAGGATACTGGAAGCCCACAGATATGGGAGTGGGTGGATGCTGTGGAGGAGTTTTTGATGTATGAGCTGAAAGCTGAAGTTCGAAAATACGAATAATTATACATAAGATATATATAAAATAAAATAATATAAAAAAAAAACTATACACACATAGCAAAAATAAGACTCTGCAAAGATGGTAAAGGCTCACAGATGATGCAAAACGGCTTGTAGAGACGACTAAAGCCACAAATATGAGCGGGTCTCACAAGATTGATATAAGCTGATGTGAGTAAAAAAATAAAAACGCTCTATTTGTGGCAAAAAAAGGACTCCAAATTTGTTTGGGAGCCACGGCGCACGACCACGCAATTGTCAGTTAAAGCGACGCAGTGCCAGAAGCTGAAATTTCGCCTGGGCAGGAAGGGGGTAAAACCTTCTGGGGCTGAAGTGGTTAAACTGCTGTATGTTCTTGGCCATCGTGCTTCAGCTTAGTTTCAGGGTCTTGACAATCTTCTTATAGCCTAGGTCATCTTTATGTAGAGCAACAATTGCCATGAGGTGCCATGCGGTACACTCACTACTTTACATTGTAGCAAAGTGTCATTTCTTTAGTGTTGTCACATGAAAAGATATAATGAGTGAAGAACTTATATAGTGCAGCACATGCAAACTAAATCGCCTCTGGTGAGGAGTGTGCTCACTTTTTTGAGATGCTGTGTGTATATACAGTGCCTTGCGAACGTATTCGGCCCCCTTGAACTTTGCGACCTTTTGAAACATTTGAGGCTTCAAACATAAAGATATAAAACTGTAATTTTTTTGTGAAGAATCAACAAGTGGGACACAATCATGAAAAGGAATGAAATTTATTGGATATTTCAAACTTTTTTAACAAATAAAAAACTGAAAAATTGGGCGTGCAAAATTATTCAGCCCCCTTAGGTTAATACTTTGTAGCGCCACCTTTTGCTGCGATTACAGCTGTAAGTCGCTTGGGGTATGTCTCTATCAGTTTTGCACATCGAGAGACTGACATTTTTGCCTATTACTCCTTGCAAAACAGCTCGAGCTCAGTAAGGTTGGATGGAGAGCGTTTGTGAACAGCAGTTTTCAGTTCTTTCCACAGATTCTCGATTGGATTCAGGTCTGGACTTTGACTTGGCCATTCTAACACCTGGATATGTTTATTTGTGAACCATTCCATTGTAGATGTTGCTTTATGTTCTGGATCATTGTCTTGTTGGAAGACAAATCTCCCTCCCAGGCTCAGGTCTTTTGCAGACTCCATCAGGTTTTCTTCCAGAATGGTCCTGTATTTGGCTCCATCCATCTTTCCATACATTTTAACTATAATCCCTGTCCCTGCTGAAGAAAAGCAGGCCCAAACTATGATGCTGCCACCACCATTTTTGGAAGTGGGGATGGTGTGTTCAGGGTGATAAGCTGTGTTGCTTTTACGCCAAACATAACGTTTTGCATTGTTGCCAAAAAGTTTGATTTTGGCTTCATCTGACCAGAGCGCCTTCTTCCACATGTTTGGTGTGTCTCCCAGGTGGCTTGTGGCAAACTTTAAACAACACTTTTTATGGATATCTTTAGCTTTCTTCTTGCCACTCTTCCATAAAGGCCAGATTTGTGAAGTATACGACTGATTGTTGTCCTATGGACAGAGTCTCCCACCTCAGCTGTAGATCTCTGCAGTTCATCCAGAGTGATCATGGGCCCCTTCGGCTGCATCTCTGATCAGTCTTATCCTTGTATGAGTTGAAAGTTTAAAGAGACGGCCAGGTCTTCGTAGATTTGCAGTGGTCTGATACTCCTTCCATTTCAATATTATCGCTTGCACAGTGCTCCTTGGGATGTTTTAAAGCTTGGGAAATCTCGGACCTGCCTGGTGTGTTCCTTGTTCTTAATGATGCTCTCTGCGCTTTAAACAGACCTCTGAGACTATCACAGTGCAGGTGCATTTATACAGAGACTTGATTACACACAGGTGGATTCTATTTATCATCATTAGTCATTTAGGTCAACATTGGATCATTCAGAGATCCTCACTGAACTTCTAGAGAGAGTTTGCTGCACTGAAAGTAAAGGGGCTAAATAATTTTGCACGCCCCAATTTTTCTGTTCTTTATTTGTTAACAAAGTTTTAAATATCCAATAAATTTCGTTCCACTTCATGATTGTGTCCCACTTGTTGTTGATGCTTCACAAAAAAATACAGTTTTATATCTTTATGTTTGAAGCCTGAAATGTGGCAAAAGGTCGCAAAGTTTAAGGGGGCCGAATACTTTCCCAAGGCACTGTGTGTGTGTGTGTGTATAATATATATATATAATCTCCATCCCTTTTCTGTACACCAAATGTCTTTACAAACACAGATATTACCTGTATAAATAGCAGTGACAATATCACTGTGCTGTGTAGGATCTAGCAAGTCCACTCAGTACAGGTTGCCTGCAGAAAGCTATAGGAGGGGGCACATACAAGACCAGTTACCCTTCACAAGACCAAGGAGCAGCAGTCTTTATTACAGGCAAATTGCAGGTGTTATTTTATGCTAGATAACTGCAAAGATTTGGAAGAAGTACAGAAGGGATGCATTAGGGGGGATTTACTAAAACTGGAGCACTAAGAATCTGATGCAGCTGTGCATGGTAGCCAATCAGCTTCTAACTTCAGCTTGTTCGATTAAGCTTTGACAATAAGCCCAGGTTCACACTGGGTACGATTTAGTTCGATTTGAGATGCGATTTCACATGTGAAATCGCATCTTAAATTGGCAGCAATTGCCGGCAATGACACCGTCCTAATCGGTGCGACGCCGCATCTGCGTTTCAAAAAGTAGTTCCTGTACTACTTTTTGCAATTTCAGGACGCGATTTACATTGACATCTGTGCAGAAATCTGCACAGATGTCTCTTAAATCGCAGCCAAAATCGGGACTGCCAGTGGGAGTGAAATCGTGCGAGTTCACTCCCGCGGCCCAGTGTGAACCAGGGCTAAAACCTTGAATTTCGATTGTGTGTATGGGCCTTGAGGCCTCGTACACACGAGGCAATTCATTTGTTCAAATCGGTCGGACCGACCGATTTGAACAAATCTGTCTCTTTGGATTTTGGTTTGCTCGCGTGTACACACGAGCAAACCAAAATCCCCGCCAGCAGACGGCGCGCTGACGTGGCGGTGACGTTGACGCCGCCAAGTCCCCGCACAAGGAAGTAAAACACTTCCGCGCATGCGCCGAATCCATTCGGCGCCGGTGCGAGACGACATGTCTGCTGGTAAGTGTACTAACCAGCAGACATGTCGGGCGGACGGGTTCCCACCCAATAGATTTCAAAGCATGCTTTGAAATCTGTCGGGTGGCCAAATCCGTCGGCTCGCCCGTACACACGATCGAATCTGTCTGCTGGGACGGTCTAGCAGACCGTTTCCAGCAGACAGATTTGATCGTGTGTACGCGGCCTCAGACTACACAGCTGGGGGATTTGTTTCTCTGAATTTCTCTGAATTTCTCTGAATGAAAATGAAATCATTAATCCAATGTGCCTTAAACTAAAATTCTGCCACTCCAAGTCATTCAGCGCTAATATTGTGTATCATTGCTAGGTGCTGAAAATGATCCTGGATTGCAATTGGTCGGATCCCCTTGTGGAACTGCAGACGTTAACCAGGTTGGCGCATTTTGCATACAATGCGCAGGACTTAGAATTAGCATTATCCAGTACCCAGAGAGCTTTAAAGTTTGATGACAAGACAAGTAAACAGGAAGTGTAAGTATGTTTTCTATGTATTATTTGCATTGGCTGCATATATGGAAATATAAATCATAGATTAGGCAATACTGGGCCAGATACAGATACGCAACGCCCGCCTAAAGATAGGCATTTGTATCTCAGATACACTACGCCACCGTAACTTACAGCGCCAGGTTCCTTATTCAGAAACAACTTGCACCGTAAGTTACGGCGGCGTAGTGTAAATGTGTGTAAGCCCGCGCAATTAAAATGTGGAAAATTGGGGCGTGATTTATGTAAAATCATCGTGACCCCACGTAAATGACGTTTCTTTATCGTACATCACGGGACACAGAGCGCATAGCCATTACATATGGGTTATATGGGTACCTTCAGGTGTGGACACTGGTGTAATCAACTTCACAGGAAGTTCCTCCCTATATAACCCCCTCCCACTGAGAGTGCTTTAGTTTTTTCGCCAGTGTCTTAGGTGTTGGTCACGTCTAGCTGTCCCTCGGAGGTCTCGGGACCCAGGATAGCTAGCCGGATCCGTCCAAAGTGCTTCAAAGCCAAGGTGTACGGTACCCGGGCCCTGCTGGAGTGGGGTTTTGCCTATAATGCCTCTCCTTGGAGGGCTGGATTCTGGGCTCCAGTGCCTTAGTCTCTTCCAAGAACTAAACGCTACTGATGCCAGGATGCTATATAGGTCCAGGGGTGTGGGTTCCTTAACACAGGACCCCGGTCCCTGAAGGTCCAAGACAATACCCACGGAGATGGGGGAAGATTGGGCCTCTTGCATTTTGCAATACCCTGCGGCGTGGAGCAGGTAAGAGGGAACCTGCGGGACTTGGTTCGACAGTAGGTATCCCCCTGGGGGTTCTGGGTTGGCTAACAGTATGCTTGTGCATCAGCCACTATCTCCACTATGTCTGTGTAGGCAGGATGGGATACTAATGTTTACCCAGATAACATGTAGATATATGTATACTTGTGTAAGTTATATATTTGCTACTCACCCCAGGTCTGCCTGTTAACACTGATACTGCAACCCCACATGTTTTAAAGAGGAAATTGCTGGTAAAAACTCCTGTTTCTTAGGAAGCCCATGGGGACAGCTTCCTCTCTGTGTGTGCACTACAATAAGATTAGTGCTTACCTGGTGTCTGTTGGTGCTGCCTAAACGCTGCTCCATGTTGTTTTCCTCTGCTCTGCTTCCTCCATGTGGTTTCAGCGTGGTGCGCGCGATCGTGCGCGCGCGTGCACGCCGCCTTTTATAGCGTCGGCGTGCGTCGGGGGGGCGGGCCAGCAGCGTCAGGGTCTGTTTAAAGGGAAAAACTTTTTCTCTGGCTGGTCTTTCCCTCCTGGAGGCAGAGGAAGAAAGGATACAGAGCGTGCAGCTGGGTCTTTTGGCCACACAGGGACACCTAGTGGCGGTTTTGTGGATCTTCAGGTCTAGGACTTAGGTCCACTATTGACCAGAAAAAAAAAAAGGAAGTTTTTTGCTTAAAGGGACTCAAGCCTTAGATCCAGCAGTATCTGAGTCTACCTTGGACTCCGGCTAACGGGCATTGGTGTGTCAATACTCACAGGTTTCCTCAGTATTGCCACCTCCCAGGCGGGTAAAAAAAAAAAAAAAAATTTTTTCTCATACCTGCCCTCATATTGGTTACTCCTAGCTGCAACAGTCAGGTGTTGGCTATAGGGGTGACCCAAGGTTGTACAATGGCTCAAAAGGGATCTGGACCAGCCAAGGCTGCTAAAGGTGCCAAAAAGCAAAAGGGGTCTCCATCGGGGTCAGAGGATTTGGGCCAGGCTTCTACGGCCCCACCCTCGCCAGTTAGGACACCGAGTGGCATAGTACAAGAGCCATTGGGGGTGCTGGGGGCAGAGGCGGCCCCCGATCCACCCATTCCCGTTTACGTGACGGAAGAAATGCTAGCAGCCACCATGAGTGGGCTAGAGAAAAGGTTAACTGCGTTGTTTTCCCATCCTTGCCCAAGTAGCAAGCGGGCTAGATCCCCCTCACCCAGTGTGGGGTTTTCAGAGGCGGAGGTCTCCTCTTCAGAGGAACGGGACCCACAAGGGGATCAGGCAGACCCAAGTCCCGACGGTTCAGACAGGGAAAATTCCACTATAGATGAATATTTTTCGGCCTCTCAAGCGGAGAGCCTGTGGATCCAGTCTTTGACAGATATGGTTCGCACTGCCTTTAAACTTCCAGTGCCAGAACTAGTAGCCCCGGAGGTATCCTCATTGGGTTCTTTAAAGGCTCCATTAACTTGTGCGTCTTTTCCAATGCACCCCCTTCTGCGGAACGTGATTTACCAGGATTGGGCTCGACCTGATAGAATCTTTGTCCCTCCTAAAAGATTCTCTATTCTCTACTCTATGGAAGAGGAATATGTAAAGAAATGGGCACTCCCTA
Organism: Rana kukunoris; assembly: GCA_029574335.1. Taxonomy (NCBI): domain Eukaryota; kingdom Metazoa; phylum Chordata; class Amphibia; order Anura; family Ranidae; genus Rana; species Rana kukunoris. The sequence continues at coordinate 59,203,292 of CM056056.1, forward strand.
CAGTGGACGCGGCCATTTCCTGCGTGAATAAATCCCTGACTTGTCCGGTTGAAAATGTCCATATGTTCAAGGATCCGGTCGACAAAAAATTCGAGACCCTACTGAAAGCAGCTTTCACCTCAGTAGGTGCCATGGTTCAGCCAGCAGTAGCAGCCATTGGTGTTTGTCAGGCCCTGAAGGATCAGGCAAAACATATATTAAAGGACATGCCGGCTCAGCATACTCATGAATTAGCAGAATTCCCTAGGGCTCTCTGCTTTGCAATAGATGCTATTAAGGACTCCATCCAACAGGCATCCCGTTCATCTCTACTGATGGTTCACATGCGTCGCCTTTTGTGGCTAAAGAACTGGTCAGCAGAGGCACCCTGCAAAAAGCTTTTAGCAGGGTTTCCCTTTCATGGGGGAAGACTATTCGGGGAAGACCTAGATAAATATATCCACACCATATCAAGTGGAAAAAGTACTTCCTTACCGGTCAAGAAAAGACCGCGTGGGCCCACGTTTAAACGACAGGCCATTGCAGGCTCGGCCCCTTCGACTTCCCGTCGGTATCGACGGCCTCCCGGGCGTTCAGCAGTTAATAGCCGCCCACAGGGACAAGCCGCGGCAAACAAGAGGCCCTGGTCTCGCAAGCCGGCTAAACCAGTCATCAAGTCAGATTCATGAAGGGGCGCCCCCACTCTCTTGGGTGGGGGGAAGACTTCAGTTTTTCTCCGAAGTCTGGAAGGCCAGAATTCCCGACTCTTGGGTTCGGTCCGTAGTAGCCTCAGGCTACAAACTAGAGTTTCGAGAAATCCCCCCTCCTCATTTTCAGGGGTCAAGTCTTCCAAGCGACCCGTTAAAGAGGGCCTCTCTCGTAAAGGCGTTGGATCGCCTTTTGCTCCAAGGAGTAATTGTAGAAGTACCAACCCAAGAAAGGGGTCTGGGATTCTACTCCAACCTTTTTGTTATACCAAAACCCAATGGCGACGTCAGGCCTATATTAGACCTCAAACGCCTAAATCGCTTTCTAAGGATTCAGACCTTTCGTATGGACTCCATACGTTCAGTGACAGCCAGCCTGCATCAGGGCGACTTTCTAGCATCTATAGACATAAAGGATGCATATCTGCATGTGCCGATTTACCCAGCACATCACAAGTTTCTTCGTTTTACGATAAATCAAAGTCATTACCAGTTCGTAGCCCTCCCTTTCGGGTTGGCAACAGCTCCACGGGTATTCACAAAGGTGTTAGCCCCGGTGCTAGCCGTCCTATGGACAGAAGGCATCTTGGTCCTGGCATACCTGGACGATCTCCTGGTTATCGACAGATCAGCTTCCAACCTCAATCATGCAGTAGTCCGCACAGTGCGGCATCTAGAAGAGTTCGGGTGGATTGTGAACCAAGAAAAATCAAGGTTACAACCCACAAGACAGTTGGAATATCTAGGCTTTCGGTTAGATACAGAATGCCAGAGGGTATTTTTACCTCAAGAGAAGATCAGGTCGTTGATTCAAACGATTCAAGTAGTCTTAGGCAAAAAGAAGCCGACTATTCGCCTATGCATGCGACTGCTGGGAAAGATCTTGGCCGCCTTCGAAGCAGCGCCCTATGCCCAGATCCATACCAGAATTCTGCAGGCAGCTATTCTCTCTGCTTGGAACAAGTCCATACAGGCATTAGACCGTCCATTAGTTCTTTCCCCAGGAGTCAGGCGCAGCCTGTACTGGTGGCTGATCCCTCAAAAATTATCAAAAGGGAAAACCTTTTGCCCCATCTCGTGGGAAATAGTAACCACAGATGCCAGCCTAACAGGTTGGGGGGCAATTTTAGGAAAACGGACCCAGCAGGGACAGTGGTCAGAGGCAGAAAGTCTGCTTCCCATCAATGTCCTAGAGATCAGAGCTGCTCGGTTTGCCCTGGTCGCCTGGACTCTCCCCCTGCAGGGTCTGCCAGTAAGGATACAGTCCGACAATGCCACGGCGGTGGCATACATAAACCACCAGGGGGGCACAAGGAGCCTAGCGGCTCAAAGGCAAGTAAACCTGATTTTTTCATGGGCCGAAGCCCATGTACCCTGCATCTCAGCAGTGTTCATCCCAGGGATAGACAATTCTCAAGCAGATTTTTTGAGTCGTCAACAGTTACTCCCGGGAGAGTGGTCTCTTCACCCCCAGGTATTCCAAGAGATTTGCCAAAGATTCGGAGTTCCCGATGTGGACATCATGGCAACAAGATTCAACAAGAAGTTGGACAAATTCGTATCCCGAGCCAGGGACCCCTCGGCCTACGGGACCGATGCGTTGGTTTGCCCCTGGCACCAGTTTTCTCTCCTGTATGCGTTCCCTCCACTACAGATGATTCCCCGCCTTCTACGAAGGATCAGGGTGGAGCGCAGGCCGGTGATCCTGGTGGCCCCAGCCTGGCCCAGAAGGGCTTGGTACGCACTCATCGTGAGGATGTCAGTAGGGGCACCGTGGCCACTCCCCCTGCGCCCAGATCTGCTGTCTCAGGGCCCGATCTACCACCCTGCTTCACAGCAGCTAAATTTGATGGCTTGGCGGCTGAATCCCTAATTCTTAAGGGCAGAGGCCTCTCAGCCCAAGTCATATCTACGTTAATTCAAGCTAGAAAGCCAGTCTCTAGAAATATCTATTACAGAGTCTGGAGAACCTATGTGGAGTGGTGCGAGTCTCAAGGAGGGCATCCTCGCAAGTTTTTTATTGACAGGATCTTGCGATTCCTCCAGGTTGGCGTTGACAAGGGGTTGGCTCTTAGTACTCTAAAGGGGCAGGTGTCTGCCTTATCGATATGGTTTCAAAGGCCTTTGGCCACACATTCGCTTGTGAAAACCTTTTTGCAGGGGGTCTTGCATGTAAATCCCCCTATTAGAGCTCCCCTCTGCCCCTGGAATTTAAATCTGGTCTTGTCAGCTTTACAAAAGCAGCCGTTTGAACCTCTGACAGAAATCCCTCTTGTGCTGCTAACCCGAAAGTTGGTTTTCTTGGTGGCTATGGCTTCGGCCAGAAGGGTCTCCAAACTGGCAGCCTTGTCTTGCAGGGAACCGTACCTGATTCTGCATAAGGACAGAGTGGTTCTGCGGCCTCAACCTTCTTTCATTCCTAAGGTCATATCCAGTTTTCACTTGAATCAGGACCTAGTCCTACCATCCTTCTTTCCTACTCCCCAGTCCAGAGAGGAAAGACTGCTTCATACTTTGGACGTGGTTCGAGCCATGAGGGTTTATCTCAGGGCTACAGAAAAGATTCGGAAAACATATGTGCTTTTCGTTCTTCCGGATGGCCCCAAGAAGGGTCAGCCGGCTGCCAAGTCTTCCTTGGCTAGGTGGATTAAGCAGCTGATTTTTCAGGCCTATGGTCTGAAGCGCGTTCCACCTCCCTTATCAGTTAAAGCCCATTCTACGAGGGCCATGAGTGCCTCTTGGGCGGCACACCATCAGATCTCTATGGCACAGGTTTGCAAAGCGGCAACCTGGTCTTCCGTACATACGTTTACTAAATTTTATAAGTTGGACGTCGCAAAGGCTACGGATGCAGCATTTGGGCAGGCGGTCCTACGGGCAGCAGTATAGAATCCTCTGGCCTGGTTCACGCCCCCTTTTTTTCTGTTGGTGGTGCTATTTTTTTACCTCCTGATATATTTTCTGTTTGGCTATTTTTTGGCCTTACGGTCTCCCTCCCTTCATGGAGCATTGCTTTGGGACATCCCATATGTAATGGCTATGCGCTCTGTGTCCCGTGATGTACGATAAAGAAAAAAGGATTTTTAATAACAGCTTACCTGTAAAATCCTTTTCTTGAAGTACATCACGGGACACAGAGCTCCCACCCCTCTTTTGGGGAACATTGTGTAACCTCGGAGAAATTGCTTGCTACAAAACTAAAGCACTCTCAGTGGGAGGGGGTTATATAGGGAGGAACTTCCTGTGAAGTTGATTACACCAGTGTCCACACCTGAAGGTACCCATATAACCCATATGTAATGGCTATGCGCTCTGTGTCCCGTGATGTACTTCAAGAAAAGGATTTTACAGGTAAGCTGTTATTAAAAATCCTTTTTTTTTTAACCGCGCATGCGCCGTCTGTGGACGTATCCCAGTGCGCATGCGCGAAAATCAAGTCGGAAATACTCATTGATAACGACGTGAACGTAACTTACGCCCAGCCCCATTGTGAATCGGCTTACGTAAACGACGTACAATACGACGCTGTCCTGGTGTCCATACTTAACATTGGTTGCGCCTCATATAGCAGGGGTAACTTTACTCCGGTCCGACGCCTTACGTAAACGACGCAAATAGATACGCCGGCCGCAACTACGTTTGTGAATCGGCGTATCTACCTAATTTACATGTTCGACACGTAAATCGACGGAAGCGCCACCTAGCGGCCAGCGTAAATATGCAACTAAGATACGACGGCATAAGAGAATTATGCCGCTCGTATCTTAGCTAAATTTCGCCGTATCTTGTTTTCTGAATACAGAAAAAAGATACGCCGCCGCATCTTAGAAGTTACGCAGCGTATCTCGAGATACGCCGACGTATCTTGTTTCTGAATCTGGCCCACTGTACTTAGGTAGAGTCTTATCGGCTGATAATTTTTATGTATAGACTTCTATTGTCAACTTATCTTTATGGTCACAGAAGTGGAGATTTTCTAAAACTGGCGCTCACAGAAACTGACATAGCTGTGCATAGTAACCAATCAGCAATCTGCTTCTATGTTCACATTGATCTGAAATGAAAGTCGTACAACTTCTGATCCAAAATTTGCCCTGTGACTTCATGTCCGACTTCCATACAACTTCAGTGAACGGATCCGACTTTGATCTGACCCTTTATGGTTGGTATGAATCTGAGAGGGAGCCCCAATCCAACAAAAAAAAAATATATATGGTGTGGTCCCCCCAAGACCATTCAAGACCCTTCAGTCTGGTATAGATTTTAAGGGGAATACCCCAAGGCACAATAAAAAAAAAAAAACACTGCGGGTCCCCCCCAAAATCCATACCAGACCCTTATCCGAGCATGCAGCCTCAGGAAAGGAAAGAGAGGGGACGAGCAAACCCCCCTCCCCAGACCATACCATGCCCTCAACATTGAGGGGATGGGTGCTTTGGTGCAGGGGGTGGTTGGCTCTGTCACCTCTTCCTGACAACCCTGGGCAGTGGTTGTTGGAGTCTGCGGGCAGGGAGCTTTTTGAAAGTTGGAAGCCCCCTTTAACAAGGGACCCTTCTTGTCCCACCCCCCCTCCCCATGTAAATGCATATGGGGTACATTGTACTACTACCCATTCATCGGATAAAAAAAAAGAAGTGTAGTGCTACAAAAAACAAGACGGTTTTCAAAAAGTCCTTTTTTAACAAAGGGAGAATGTACATTGTCTTAGCTCCGTGTCATCTTCCTCTGGTCTTCTCCCTCCGCTTCCTCTCCTGGTTCTTCTCCTGCTTCTTCATCCTCTGCTTCTTCTCACGCTTCTTCTTCCTCCACCTATAACTTCTTCCTCCGCCGACCCAGTCCTCCTACAACATTGGCTTATGCTGTTGTGTTAGGTCCAGTGTCTGCCAGTTCTTGTATATCCATAGGGCATGGCCCTCCAAGGACATCACCTGAAGAATCTACCCCTTGGGAAGTCACATGGAGACCCCGCACCCTGTCACTAAGGGGCAGTAGTATGGTAGTTGGGTTGAACTAGTTCCAATTTGGCTAAGCACTCAATAGCTATGGCTAACTGATTATCCAAATCCAGTAATATTCTGAGACATATGCCAAACACTAAGGGGTGTATTTATATGAAAAAAAATTGTTGGGCAAATGCGACAAGCAGTTTCCCAGCCCCGACTAATTCTGCCTGTGGGATCCAATCAGTGGGTCCAGTGGCAGAAATGGCCGCCGACCACCTGCGATCGTTCATAGGAGAGGCAGAACAGCGGTAAACAAGGCAGACCATTGTTCTGCCAGATAGGAAAATGGAGATCTAGTATTTGAAACACTGATCTCTGTTTTCCTTTAGTCAAAACACATCCCCCACAGTTAAAAAGCACTTATAGGGAACACATTTAACCCTTTGATGGATTGCTCCTGATGTTAACCCCTTCCCTGCCAGTGTCATTTATACAGTGACAGTGCATTTTTGTTAGCACTGATCGCTGCATTGGTGTCACTGGTCCACAAAAAGTGTAAAATGTGTCTGCCACAATGTCGCAGCCCCTCTTAAAATCACTGATCGACGCCATTACTGGTAAAAAATATAAAAAAATAAAAAGTCCCTAAATCTATCCCATATTTTGCAGACACTATAACTTTTACGCAAACCAATCAATATATGCTTATTGGGATTTTTTACCAAAAATATGTAGCAGAATACATATTGGCCTAAATTTATAAAGAAATTCGATTTTTTTTTTTTTTTTATCGGATGTTTTATAGCAGAAAGGAAAACATTTTCTTTTTTTTTTGTTTATAGCACAAAAAATAAAAAAACGCAGAGTAGATCAAATGCCACCAAAAGAAATCTCTATTTGTGGGGAAAAAAGGACATTGATTTTATTTGGGTACAGCTTCACACGACCACGCAATTGTCAGTTAAAATAATGCAGTGCAGTATCGCAAACAAGGGCCTGCTTATGAAGTGGGGTAAATCTTGAAGAGCTGAAGTGGTTAAAAAAAATCATGGCTGCTCAGCATCATATGCCTAAAAATGCCCACTCCTTCAGACTGACAACCACCCACCATCACATTTTGATAGTTGCAAAACTTCTCCCAAGAGCTGGCCCATTATCTTGCATCAGTGCTGAGGGCTGTTGAGAGTAGTACTGAGGCAGGGTGCTGTGTTGTTTTTAGGAACCTATGTACTGCACCCTGACAGCCTATCACACCAGCCATGAGCTGCCTGCATTGCATACAGAAGCGCAGACACCCAGTAATTATGCTGATGGGTCTAAAATAAGGTATGTAATAAAAACAGAAAAACTTCATAAGTATGTTCGAAAGTGGGGGTTGGCAAAGGAGGAACCAAGGAAGGTAAACTATAAGCAGAATAATCTTCAGCTTTAACCAGCCGCCGCTGTTTTACTGTGGCAACTTGGCTAGGCTGGGCAAAACAACGTTATGTTACATCACTTTGCCCTGTGGATACTAGAGGCGCGCGCCGCCGCAGGCGTGCGCATGCGCCCACTGCTTGCCCCCGAAGCCAATGCAAGTTCCCAGCGGGTGCAATGACCACGATCGCTCATGATACAGATCGCGGTTCCCTTAGGCCGGATTCACACTTGTGCGGTGCGAATTTTAGCTCTGTAATCTCTGCAGATAGATAAAGGAAGTGTTCAGCAGATTAGCTCTGTTTTAGCTGCGAATTTGGAGACCTGGGAGAAGTTACATGGGAGAGGAGAGTGGGGGAGAAGTGTATTGGGCTGAATGAGACAAATCCTGAAGAGAACTAAACACATCTGCGAATCAGCTGCGTACCTATAGAAGATAATGGGCCTGAATTCGCACCTGAGCCGCACCGCAATGCCTAAAATACGCACACGTTTTTTCGGCAATGCGCAGTGCGAATGCATCGCACACATGTGAACCAGCCTCATTGAAAACAATGTATTTAGAAAAGTGTTGTGCGCATTGGATGCGGTTTAAGCCGCACTCAATTTGCATAGGTGTGAACCCGGCCTTAGGGGAAAGGTGACTGATCATCTGTTGTCATTTCCCCTAGTAAGTCCCATCCCCTCTTCAGGTAGAACATGCAGAGGGAACACAGATAACCCCTTGATCGCCCCCTAGTGTTATCCCCTTCCCTGCCAGTGACAGGGAAAATTATCAATGGTCCCAAAAAGGTGTCAAAAGTGTCCGATCTGGCCGCCAAAATGTCGCAGTCCTGATAAAAACCACAGACCGCCGCCATTACTAGTAAAAAAATAATAATAATAAAAATGCCATAAAACTACCCCCTATTTTGTAGACGCTATAACTTTTGCACAAACCAATCATTATACGCTTATTTCGTTTTTTTTTTTGTTTACCAAAAATATGTAGAAGAATACGTATCGGCCTAAACTGAGGAAAAAAATGTTTTTTTTTGAAAAAAAATGGGATATTTTATTATAGCAAAAAAAATATATATATTTTTTTACGCTATTCTTTTGTTTATAGTGTAAAAAAAAAAAAACCCGCAGAGGTGATCAAATACCACCAAAAGAAAGCTCTATATGTTGGGGGAAAAAAAGTACGCAAATTGTCAGTTAAAGCGACGCAGTGGCAAATTGTAAAAAGTGCTCTGGTCAGGAAGGGGGTAAAATCTTCCAGCGCTGAAGCGGTTAACTGACACCACTACATCAATAGTAATCTTGTTTTTGTTGAATATGACCAAGTATCATTTACTGGTATTTACGATCGCTTAGCAATAGAACCTTGTTCAGAAAAACAACGCTCTAAAGGAAACCTGTGGAGGCTGTCGTTGCGTTCCATTTCTTCTGAAAATGCGTGTTGCTTGGCTGAGTCTTGCTCCAGCACTCCTAGTCAATGACTCAGTATGCAGATGGGGACCTCTGACACGTCATCAACTCTCCTGAAAATCATGCTTGTTCTGGATCGCTGTCTCAGAAAGCACTAAAAAACAGTTGGTCAGTAGAACAGCCAGGCAACTACTGTAGCATTTTTAGATGTGGGTCAAGAAAAGCTGTCCCCATATTCTCCTTCATACTTTAACTAAGGACGTGGACAAAATGGATAATGCTATAATATTTATTTTATATACTTTTTGTTATTCTTCTGTCTTACTGGCTTTGGTGGTAAACATACAGAATCTTCCTGTCTTTATTTTTGTTTAACAACTTTTATTAGGTTACATTTAATTTACATAGACTTATTTGATTTACAGTGAATTGAGTGCTTACAAAACAGCTGTCTGCAGTAAGGTTGTATTTTAGATCGGTGTTACAAAGTGATCCTTTACCTTACTGCCACTGTCATTTATGAGCCCAACTGAAAGGCAACACTGACATCTGCTGCCCAATTATATTATTGCTTGATCCTTCCCTGAATTTAAAGGATTATGTGTGCCTATTATAGAGTAAAATCTATACCACTCCATAGCTGTATTATGATTAATAATAATATAAGTGCTGTAGTAGTATTAAACTTGCATTTCACATCACAAAGTTCTATTTTTGTATTAAAAAATAAAAATTAGAGCCTTGTGTTTAATGATGAATACATAGACTTTTTACATTGGTATTTAACCACTTAAGGACCACCTAACGTCACCTTTAACCACTTAAGGACCAGACCAATATGCTGCTAAATGGCCAGAGGCGTTTTTACAATTCGGCACTGCGTCACTTTAACAGACAATTGCACGGGCGTGCGACGTGGCTCCCAAACAAAATTTGCGTCCTTTTCTTCTCACAAATAGAGCTTTCTTTTGATGGTATTTGATCACCTCTGCGATTTTTATTTTTTGCGCTATATACAAAAATAGAGTGACATTTTAAAAAAAAAACAATATTTTTTACTTTTTGTTATAAGAAAAATCGAATAAACTACATTTTAGTCAAACATTTAGGCCAAAATGTATTTAGCCACATGTCTTTAGTAAAAAAAAATCACAATAAAAAAAAAATAGCTACCTAGCGGCAACAGTGACTCTAATACAGCGATCAGAAAAATGATCGCTTAGTGACACTGGCAATAGGGGGTGAAAGGGTTAACTAGGGCGGTGATCAAGGGGTTAAAACATTATTGGGGGGGTCCGGGGGCTACCCTGGACCTAACACTAACTGCCTGTCACACTGACACTAAATGCAGTGATCAGTAAATATATGCTCACTGCATTCAGTGACACTGTGACAGGGGGGTGGGGGGGGGGTGATCGGGGGGGTTTTATGTGCCTATGTGTGTGGTGTCGGTGTAATGTTGGTGCAACTCACTTGTGATGTCTTCTCTCCTCGGCGGCAGTTGAAAATACTGCCGAGAGGAGAGATTACATCACTCCCCCCTTCCGGGGGAGTGCGCGCATTGGCTGGGAGCGATCCAGAGGGGGTGGACAAAAACGAACAGCCGCCCCCTCATCCCGGATCGCTTGCACAGCCACGGGGACCGCCGCAAGTACCGGGGGGATCCACGTCTAGGCAGGGACGTACAGGTACGCCAATGTGCCTGTACGTGCCATTCTGCCGACTTATATGTACATGCGGCGGTCCTTAAGGGGTTAAAAGCCCAGCCGTGGGTCGCACGCGACCTGGTCCGAAGCTCCATGACTGCGCCCCCCGATCGCTGCCGGTGTGCCGCTACCGGTGACAGGAGCTGAAGAACGGGGAGAGGTTTGTGTGTAAACACACCTTCCTCTTCTTCTCTTCTCTGTGTCCCTGTTATAGGGAATGACGATCAGTGACGTCACACCTTCAGCCACGCCCCCCTAAGCAAGAATCACTCCCATAGGGCAGACTTAACCCCTTAGCGCCCCCTAGTGGTTAACCCCTTCACTGCCATTTTCACAGTAATCGGTATATTTGTATAGCACTTTTCCACTGTGAAAATGGTCCCAAAAATGCGTCAAACATGTCTGACGTGTCCGCCATAATGTCGCAGTCATGAAAAAAATGCTGATCGCCGCCATTACTAGTAAAAAAAAAATTATTAATAAAAATGCCATAAAACTATCCCCTATTTTGTAAACACTATAACTTTTGCGCAAACCAATCAATAAACGCTTATTGTATTTTTAAGTAGAAGAATACGTATCGGCCTAAACTGTGGAAAAAAAATGTTTTTTATATTTTTTTGGGGGATATTTATTATATTTTTTATATATATATTTATATTCAAAATTGTCGCTCTATTTTTGTTTATAGCGCAAAAAATAAAAACCACACAGGTGATCAAATACCACCAAAAGAAAGCTCTATTTGTGGGGAAAAAAAGGACGCCAATTTTGTTTGGGAGCCACTTTGTACGAATGTGCAATTGTTAGTCAAAGCGACGCAGTGATCTTGACAGTAATGTGACCTGATAACATGGGACGGCTTAGTGGTTAGCACTTTTGGCTGGCAGCACTGGGGTCTCCAGTTCAACTTCCAATCAGGCCACTATTTGCATGGAGTTTGCATGTTTACCACGTGCGTGCATCGATTTCTTCCAGGTACAGTGAGGGGAAAAAAGTATATAATCTCCTGCTGACTATGTATGTTTGCCCACTGACTTCTCAGCAGATTTCCTAAATGATCATTTAACTCAAGAAGTACCGGTAGCTTTGGCTCTATCAATCTAATAACTTATCTGGTAAAAAGTTTTACTAAGGCTGGCCCTACATTATACAATTTTCTTGTGTAATTTTCCTTTAGATTTACCAAAAGCATATACTAGGAGGTCAAACACTTTCAATTTGTATGCAATCAGGCAGGGCCTTGCACTATAAGAAAATTGTATGGTGTATGACCAGCTTTAATAAAGAAAATACAATTAGAGTTAGACAATGATAGTTTAAGAATTGATTGATGGCTCCACACCCGCTATGGAGTTAGATTAAAAGCCAACAGAATTTTCCAACCACTTAGCCCTCTTTCACCTGTAATCCCTTCCTACAAAATCAGTTAAAACGGATACAATTGGTTGCTTAACCAAAGAATGTAAGATGATTTCATATTGGCATGCAAATCTATGATTTTTAATGAAAGGGGAAATGATCTGCTATTAGTTTGCCTCCTATAGCTCAATGTGCTAAAAATATGAATGCAAATTACTCATTAGGGGGAGAACCTCTGGGGGAATTCAGGATGGAAAACGTTCAGGGGGGTTCTTATAGATGATGCAAAGGCATTCAATGCCAAGCTGCTGCAAGCAAATGTAGCAGAATATTAGCCTGCAATATAAAGGGGATTTACTCCAGAGATACAACTATAATTCTTCCACTTTATAAGACTCTGGTTTGGCCACATCTTGAGTATTCTGTCCACCAGTCCTCAGGAGGGATATGCTGAAAAAGGAGAAGGGCAAAAAAGCTAATAAAGGGACTGAAAGACTTCCATTATGGGGAAATGTATTCCCTCTGGAGAAGTGACACTTGAGAGGAGATATGATAGCGACATACAAATACCTTACTGGTCCCTAGAACATGTAAGAAACTTTTCAGTGGGAGGGACTTTGAAAAGACACGTGGCCATTCAGTGAAACCGCAGGAAAAGCGTTTTATCCTTAAACTGCATAGAGGGTTCTTTACTGTCAAAGTGGTGAGGATTTGTAACTCCCTTCCACAAGGAGTGGTATAAGCAGGGAGTGTCGATAGTTTTAAAAAACTTTTAGATGGGCATCTTGACGATCGCAACATACAGGCATATGGGATTTTAATATTGACATAAACTCTCACACACCACAGGTTGAATTGGATTGACTAGTGTCTTTATTCAACCTTAACAACTATGTAACTATAGAAGAGAGGGAGGGTGGGGGCAAAAGAATAGTTGCTGAAGCTAGACTTAGGGGCATGCTGGTGGACTATCTCGGTACTGATAAGGAAGAATAAAAACAGTTGCATAAAAAGGGATTTATTACAGATAAAAAATTTTTACAAGACAATCATACAGATCAAAGATTGGACAAAGTCTCTACTAGTTTCGCGGGGATACCGCTTCTTCAGGAGAGCCAATCTATAAAAATACATAACACAATAAAATCATATGATACAACTATGTAACTATATATTTTATGGGTAATCTCTGACCTTCTATTTTGCAAGCCCCAGAATGCTAGGCCTGAAAATGTCTGCAAGTAAATGCTGGATCTTGTGGTTTCTCAACAGCATTGTACTTGTTGGTTATGTGCCATTTCCTACATTAAAGAAGTGCCACCAGTTATTGCCAGTATGTTTTAAATCTTTTTTTTTTTTTTCACATTTAGACTAAGTATATTAACAATTGAGTAAAAGCTTATTGGTATTTTATGTCTATTCCTGTTGTGCAGAAGAATACTAAAGTGTGATTGTAAACATTACAATGCCAGTGCATGATTCAATAAGTAATAAGGTAATTGCTGGGCACTCTTCTAGGCACAGTTCTAAGTTGGGATGTGAGATGTTAAGCGTTGCTGCCTGCATCCAGGGCCAGAGCATAATGGAGAACTTGGCTGGGAAGAAACACTTGCGTCTCTCTGCCATAAAAGCCTTCGAAACAAGTGCAAGGTATGTTTTAATCCCATAATAGAAAAAATATGTTTTTTAGTTTAAGTTATTTGGCATATCAAAGCAGTAAAGTAAAGTAAAACATATATAGCTTTTTATTTAAAGCAAGGAAAATTTGTGGTAAGAGCTATCCATGGGTGTAATTTATTTATTTTTTATTACACACATAAATAGGCATATTAAATGGTATAATGCAAAGAACAACAGTCCACAGTAAACAGTTCAAGATTAATTTTCATTAAAAAAAAAAAGAGCTAAGAAAAAAATGTCCATATTGACCAAACACTTTCAGAAATTCAAGTATTGCCTCACAATGTTTTCTTTTTTTTTTTCTTTATCCTCTTTGGAAAGACTTCTCATCACTTCCTGTCGAGACAGGAAGTGAGGTGAAATCTCCCCAATAAAAACACAAAAAAACAAAACAAAACAGACAGTGGCTCTAACCTCTCCATGTTATATCCAAAATGTAATAAAACATTAGGGTTGATTTAGTATAACTGGAAAATGCAAAATCTGTTGCAACTCTGTGTAGAAACTCAGCTTCCATTATTTATTTATTTTTTGTCAAAGCTTAATTGAATAAGCTGAAGTTTAGAAGCTGATTGGTTACCATACACAGTTGCACAACATTTTGCACTCTCCAGTTTTAGTAAATCAACCCCATTTTGTTTGGAATTGGGCTTTAAAGTAGGTCTAAACCATAACAGGGTGACATTTTATTTCATACGTTACTGTGGTCGAAACAGTTGCTTTTTTTTTAAATATAGTTTTTGCAATTTTTCAACTTTTTTTGCTTCTCATCCTTTGAGATATAGGAAATAGTTCACTTTTGGGTTACATAGCCACTTGGACACTGTCAAAAATTGTAGGTCAACCCAGGATAACCCCTACTACTACTACTACTACTACTACTACTAGCATACCTGAGTTTTTTTTACTAGGAGGATGGACATCTTTTCTTCAGCTCTGGTATGTAAAAGACTAACCTATTTCTAACAGTGTAATTTTTTCTTCAATCAAGACTATTTCCTACATGGCTGCTAGAGCCGATCTCTCCAGTTGCAACATGACTACCCTCAGCCTGTCTTTTGGAGAACTGCACCCAGACCTAGCTGGACTGGATGTTCTGGCATTAGCAAGTCACTTGTAAGTTGCATGTAAATTTCTTTCCAGACTCCGTTCTGGTAAAAATTAGCTGCAGAGAGATTTTCAGGTTAAGAGCTGCCGGTATTGCCTTGGTGCTTGCTCTGTTTCTGAAGACTCACTTTTTGAGTGAGCCAGTCAGACTAAAGCCGCGTACACATGATCGGTCAAACCGATGAGAACGGTCTGAAGGACAGTTGTCTTAGGTTAACCGATGAAGCTGACTGATGGTCTGATGTGCCTACACACCATCAGTTAAAAAAAACGATTGTATCAGAACGCAGTGACGTAAGACACAACGACATGCTGAAAAAAGGGAAGTTCAATGCTTCTAAGCATGCGTCGACTTGATTCTGAGCATGCGTAGGTTTTTAAACGATGGTTTTGCATACTAACGATCGGTTTTGACCTATTGGTTATCAATCCATCGGTTAACCACTTAAGCCCCGGACCAAAATGCAGCTAAAGGACCAGGCCCCTTTTTGGTTGCGACGTGGCTCCCAAACAAAATTGGCGTCCTTTCTTCCCCACAAATAGAGCTTTCTTTTGGTGATATTTGATCACCTCTGGTTTTTATTTTTTGCGCTATAAACAAAAATAGAGTTACAATTTTGAAAAAAAAATATCTAAAAAAATATATTTTTTCCTCAGTTTAGGCTGATACGTATTCTTCTACCTATTTTTGGTAAAAAAAATTGCAATAAGCGTTTATCAGTTGGCTTGCGCAACATTTATAGTGTTTACAAAATAGGGGATAGTTTTATTGCATTTTTTTTTCTACTACTAATGGCGGCAAACAGTGATTTTTTTTTTCGTGACTGCGACATTATGGCGCACACTTCGGACAATTTTGACACATTTTTTGGGACAATTGTCATTTTCACAGCAAAAAATGCATTTAAATTGCATTGTTTACTGTGGAATAGATATTTGCAGTTTGGGAGTTAACCACAAAGGGGCGCTGTAGGGGTTATGTGTTCCCTGTGTGTGTTTACAACTGTAGGGGGGTGTGGCTGTAGGTGTGACGTCATCGATCGCGTCCCCCCTATAAAAGGGATGACGCGATCAATGCTGCCGCCACAGTGAAGCACGGGGAAGCCGTGTTTACACATGGCTCTCCCCGTCATTCAGCTTCGGGGACCGATCGCCGCACTCCAACGGCGATCATGTCCACGAGTCCTGCGGTCCCGGAGACGGAAGCGTGCAGCGGGCGCGCGCCTGTGACCCACGGCTGGGTAGTAGTACAGGATGTACCTGTACGTGGATCTGCCCAGCCGTGCTATTCTGCCCATGTATATGTGCAGGAGGCGGTCCTTAAGTGGTTACATTTTAAAGCAAGTTTGCTTTTTTTTAACCGATGGTTAAATAACCTATGGGCCCCACACACGATCGGTTTTGACTGATGAAAACGGTCCTTTAGACCATACCTATCGTGTGTACGTGGCTTAAGGATCAGGAGTTACCCCAAATATGTAGGTGGCTGAACACGTTTAAATTGTACCACTCCTGCCGGTTTTCAATGTGGAAGGGATTATTGCTATTAGACTGAGCACTATGGAAAGGATTAAGGCTGTGGCAGTGAACACTCCAGATCGAGACTATGACAGTGAGCGCTCTATGATCTTTCCTGCCATACAGTATTAAGGAAGCATCTCCCCATTGCTGCTCCAGCTTTGGAAGGGGCAACAAGGAACTTTGATCATTGGAACGTTGGTGCTTTCCATCTACAGTGGCCCTAGTAATCTCTGCCATTCTGACCCTCACCTGCTACATGCTGTTGGGGTTTTGTGAGTACCTGAGGCCATGCCTCTTACCTGGAGCAATCCCACTGTAACAAAGTGCCCCCTGCTGACACTCTACTAATGGCTCCAGTGCTGCTTGCTTCTTGGAATTATGTTTTTATTTGCTCTTCTGTGGCCTTAACCGCCTCTGAGTCTCCCCAGTCCTTATTGATTAGGCTTGCATTCAAGGAATTTCAGTCTCCTGCCATCACTCTTCAATAAGAAGAGCCCACTTTTATTGATATGGTGCATGCCCCTAGACTCTCGGAGCCTTCCTATTGCACCCACTGGCAAGATTTTTTTTTCTCACAAGTACTAATTAGCCTTGTACCCATTTAAGGAGGAATTTGGTAAAAAGTGGTCTGTTCAAACCTACTAGTGTATCATTCTTAATACTCCTCTGCTTCACAGAATTGAGATGGAGGGCATTCTGGGAATTCTCATTGCTATGGATTGGCCCAGGCAGATGTGTACTGTGACCAGACTTCTGAAGGATGCGCTCTAGGCTTTACCAGTTCATCAGAGCGTTCTGTCTCATGGACTGATTTACCATCCTGCTTCACAGTCCCTGACTTTAATTGCATGGCTGTTGAAGTCCAGGCCCTAAAAAAACAGACATCTCTGAATCCGTGGTTAACTGTTAGGAAATTTACTTTCTTACAGCTAGATCTGAATCTGCATTTGGGTTACAGCACAATTAGGCTCCATGCACACTGACTTAAAGCGGAGCTCCAGCCGCAAATTTTTTTTTTTTTATAGTCAGCAGCTACTATCAGTGTAGCTTCTGACTTTAAATAAGGACACTTACCTTGTCCTACTTGCCCGCGCTGATGGGCCCCCCGATGCCGGTCCCACGATCGCTCCGGGTCCCGCGCCACCATCCACACTATGGGAAACAGGCAGTGAAGCCGTACGGCTTCACTGCCCATTTCCTACTCCGCCTGCGTGAGTGGTTCCCAGAAAGCAGTTCCCAGAAAGCAGCGCGCCCCATTCACAAGGAGAAGGAGAAGAAGAAATCGGACCGCGGTGCAGGTGAGGCAGATTACGGACTTCCGCATAGCAACAGGTATTTCGGGTGAGTATTTTATATTTATTTTTTTCAGTTTTTTTTTTTAAACAACATTGTAAAATGTTGTTTTCCTGGGTGGAGCTCCGCTTTAAATAAATATTGCTTCTACAGTAGTTTTGTGTTTTGCTTGTAGAAGCAACTGTTATCCTATGTGTCCATGCACATTAGGACGATTACAGGCATATTTTGAGCTCAACGTTTAGAGGCAGGAAAAAAAATCTTCTGGTTTCCGTTTCTGATTGGAGCTCACTGTCAGAAAAATAGTTAAAACTTGTCTAGACTTTGTACAAAAATGCTCTATATGAGCATTTTCTCACCTCGCCTTTCAGGACAACCTTGGAGAGAGCGCAGCTCCGCCTCTTCATTAGGAAACACATGCTGGACTTTAAAACCCCTCCTCTTCCACCATGGCCTCAGTTATTGTGTTTCCTCCGCCATGGTTGAAGGACATGCTTGTGAACCAGGGGAAGCTGCGCTCTTTCCAAAGGGTGGATTGGGGTAAGCTTACCTTTTTTTTTGTCTTGTTGTTTCCTGCATGTGTGCAGGGGCCATCCCAGCCCCCCTAAGTGTAAGGGGGTGTTCTCGGAGTCTCCAACCTCTCCCTGCTCAGTGGAGTGAAGGCTCCACAGGCGGCGGCGCTGAGTGCCCGGGGGTCCGCGGTGTTGGCTCAGGTGGCCAGGTGGTACGATCGCTGTTATCAGCGTTTTTTCCTCCGCATGTCAGTCCCGAGTCCTGGGTGGCGGGGGACGCCATTCACAGCGGCGCGGCTTCCTGTGGGAGCGGGGCGGCGCGTGGTTCACGCTGCCTGGAATGCAGGGGTCAAGGGACAGGCCTAAAGAGCAGCGTCTTCCGGTTCCGGCCATTACAGATGACGTCAGACCCGGGAAAATTTTAAAACCTTCACGGTCCCAGCTGCTTCTCTGCTACAGTATGGAGGGTTCAGCAGCGATGGCGGAGACAGGCGCCTCAGACGCCGCTCAGGTCCAGGTAGGAGGAGTACAGTGGTGCCTCAATTCTTTACCTTATGGACTTATCTGGTGTTAGTTTATTCCTCCTTAAGGGAGTCTGTATGGCAGGGTCAGAGGTAACTTCTCTCGGTCCCTGTCAGTTCCTGCACTTAGGTGGTGTTTTTTGTGTGTCTTTAGGCGGGCACTTCAAGGAAAGACTTATTAGAGTCCTTTCCTTTGATTTTAAAGTCAATTAGGTATATGGCTGACACATCAGCAGAGTCAATCAAGTTGGCAGCCAGATCTTCCGCCTTGGTTAACTCAGCCAGGCGTGCAGTCTGGCTTAAAACCTGGACTGGGGACACTGCTTCCAAAATTAAGCTCTGTCGACTACCCTTTTCAGGGGACTTATTGTTTGAACCAGATTTAGAAAAAAATCTGGACAGAACAGCTGACAAAAAGAAGGCCCTTCCTACCAAAAAGAAGCCACCCATCAAGAAAATTTTTCGTTCTTTTCAGCAGACGTACAAAAAAGAGGAAAATGAAAAACGCTGGGTTCCTCAGCGAGGTAGAGGAAGAGGAGGAATTCTCTTTGGGGCCCCCCCAAGACCAGTCCTCAAAAGACAAATGACAATCTGACTCCAGTGGGGGGAAGATTGTCCACTTTTTGGCCTCAGTGGAATCTTTGCACCAAAAGTCTCTATATAAAAAACATCATTGCACAGGGGTACAACCTGGAATTCGCAGAGTGTCCTCCATCCAGGTTCTATATCACGAACCTTCCAAGGGCCCAGGAGAAAGCTTCCGCAATGATGATCCTTCTGAAGGATCTGATACAACAGGGAGTCATTATCCAAGTCCCAAAACACCAGGAAGGGAAAGGGTTTTACTCCCATATATTCTTGGTAAAGAAGCCCTCGGGAAAATTCCGCTTGATTCTAAATCTAAAAATCCTGAACAAGGCAATCGGGTACAAGCATTTTCGCATGGACACTATCCATACGATAACAAAGCTATTAACACCAGGGTGCTTCATGGCATCGCTAGATTTAAGGGACGCGTACCTACACATTCCTATAGCCCAGGCCTCCCAAAAGTTTTTACGTCTGGCAGTCAACTTAGGAACTTCAATTTGGCATCTACAGTTCAAAGCTCTGCCGTTCGGCCTCTCATCCTCCCCCAGAATTTTCACGAAAGTGATGGCGGAAGCCTTGGAGCCTTTGAAGCTGAGGGGAGTCTCGGTGTTCCCATACCTGGACGATCTTCTATTTTTTGCAGATTCAAAAGATCAGTTGGTGACGGATCTCCAGGTGTCACAATTGCACCTCAGGGATCTGGGGTGGTTGTTAAATGTGGAGAAATCAAACCTAGACCCTTCTCAGGAGATAAGGTTCCTCGGCTACAACATCAACTCAACTCTCCAAAAGGTATTTCTCCCTCAGGAAAAAATAGAAAAGATCAACTCCTCAGTCTGTCAAATCCAGACGAATCTGGTAGTATCAGTAAGGACAGCTATGGCAGTGCTAGGCCAGCTTACGGCCTCGATCCCTGCAGTATTATGGGCCAGGTAACATTCCAGACCCCTACAGAGAAACATCCTACAAGTATGGTCTCATCAGGAATCTCTGGAGAAATCTTTCAAGCTAACATCAAGAGCAAAGAGGTCCCTCTGGTGGTGGAGAGACCAGTCCAATCTGTCAAAGGGTCGCTCCTGGGTCCTTCCGTTGGACAAACGTCTGACAAGGGACGCAAGTTCATGGGGGTGGGGCGCTCACCTGGACGGACAGACGGCTCAAGGATCTTGGTCCAAGGTGGAAGCAAGGAGGTCATCAAATTGGCGAGAACTAAGAGCCATTTTCATGGGACTCCTGGCCTTTCAACAAATACTGAGGGGTTGTCATGTACAGGTCTTATCAGACAATACAACTGCTGTAGCCTTCGTGACCAAGCAAGGAGGGACCAGGAGCCAGGGGCTGATGGAACTAGCCAACCAGCTACTAGCATGGGCAGAACTAAACGTAATCTCCCTATTAGCAATTCACCTAAAAGGGTCCCAAAATCTACTGGCGGACCTGTTGAGCAGAAGGAGAGTAAAAGAGGCAGAATGGAGCCTAAATCAGGAGATATTCAATATGATCACAGGGAAATGGGGTCATCCTCAAGTGGATCTTTTTGCCAGCCAACAGAATACCAAGGTCCAAGAATTATTTTCCCTGCACAGGGGAGACCAAGCGATAGGCACAGATGCTCTAGCCCACCCATGGGACTACCATCTGTGTTATGCTTTTCCCCCCTTTCCCCTAATTCCACCAGTGTTGAGGAAATTCAGGGAAGAAAACACCAGTCTGATTCTGATTGCTCCCTTCTGGCCAAAAAGGCCTTGGTTCGCAACACTGTTAAATCTAGCCATAAAGTCCCCATGGAGACTACCAGCCAGAAAGGACCTTCTAAAACAGGACTCAGTATGCCACCCAGAAATAGACAGATTGAATCTGTGTGCCTGGTTTCTGAAGAGGACATTCTAAGAAAGAAGGGTTTATCCGATAAGGTAGTAAAAACTTTATTATCAAGTAGGAAGGAAGTAACCAGGGCTATTTACCAGAAGGTATGTGAGAAATTTAATTCCTGGTGTTCCGCTAAGGATTTCCAACCCGAAAGTCTTGTCTCAATTCTAGAGTTTCTCCATGAAGGAATGGAGAAAGGTCTTGCAGCTAGTACGTTAAAAACGCAGGTAGCGGCTCTTTCTGTTTTTTTTTAGAAAGGACTCTATCTAGAGAGCCTTTGATTTCCAGATTTTTTAGAGCACTCTCAAGAAGCAGACCAGTGACTCTCAAAAATTTTCCAAGTTGGGATCTATCAGTTGTCTTGCAGGGCTTAACGGGAGCACCGTTTGAACCTTTAGAAAATACTTCTTTGAAAAATGTATTTCTCAAAACTGTTTTTTTGGTGGCAATAACTTCAGCAAGACGAGTTAGTGAGCTACAACTCTGGCCATTTCTGAACCTTTTTTAAGAATTTTTCCAGATAGAGTGATTCTTCAGACAGATCCTGCTTTCCTCCCAAAAGTGGCATCTAATTTTCATCGTTCACAGGAAATTATCTTACCCACTTTTTCTTTAAATACTTCTAACGCTGGAGAAGAAGTGTTTCATACTTTAGATGTGAAAAGGTGTCTGATACAATACCTCCTAGTCACCAGAGAGTTCAGAAAAACAAATGCTCTGTTTATAGTTTTCTCAGGCCCTCGTAAAGGGGAAAAAGCATCCAAAAGTACGCTCGGAAGGTGGCTTAAACTCGCAATTACGGAAGCTTACAAAACCAAAGGGGTTACACCTCCCTCAGGCATTATGGCACACTCAACTAGATCAACTGCAGTATCTTGGGCCGAAAGAGCGGGTGCTACTCCCGAACAAATTTGCAAGGCCGCCACCTAGTCCAGCTATTCAACGTTCCTGAAACATTACAGGCTGGATCTATTGTCTGCCACAGATCAGGCCTTTGGCAGGAAGGTGCTGCAGGCAGTAGTCCCACCCTAGGGTAAGTTACTTGTTTATCCTCTCCAAGGTTGTCCTGAAAGGCGAGGTGAGAAAGGCCTAGTTAGACTTACCGGTGACGGTATTTCTAAGAGCCTTTCAGGACAACCGCTATTTCCCTCCCTAAATGTATTTTAGAGTAATAAGTTATAAATCTATCATGGTGCTGTGGTTTCTGTGCTTTATCTTCCAGGGAGTCGGACCACAATAACTGAGGCCATGGTGGAAGAGGAGGGGTTTTAAAGTCCAGCATGTGTTTCCTAATGAAGAGGCGGAGCTGCGCTCTCTCCAAGGTTGTCCTGAAAGGCTCTTAGAAATACCGTCACCGGTAAGTCTAACTAGGCCTTTTTACTCCCAAGAGAACATGTTGTTTTAAACCCCAGTGTGCATGGAGCCTAAAGGGTCAGTTTTATGCCAACAGGGACATTCTTTTGTCTATTCTCAACTGGCAACTTTATGTTGCAAGGACCCCTTTTTGGTTTTTCTCAGGGATAAGGAGGTGTTGATGCCTAGAACTTTCTTCTTGTCTATAATGGTTTTCTGCCTTTCATCTCAACCAGGACAGCATTCTTCTGTCCTTCTGTCCAGCTTTCATTCACCAAAACTGATGTGGTTTGAGCAATGAGAGTCTAAGTGCTGCTTTCTGAAAGACTGCCTTTCCCCCCTTTTACATCGTAGATTAACTCAAAGGATCGGGTTTCACTCTTTACAGTCAAGGCACGCTCTACTATAGCTGTGAGTGCTTCTTGGACTTTTCAACATCCAGCAAGCAAGTTCTACCAGGTGTATGCATAGGCGTCATTTGATGCCAACTTGGGTTTAAGATCCTTCAGGTGGCTCTCTGAGGTGCAGGCTGTCCCACAGTTTTCAGTATTTTTCTTGGGCCTGTTACCAATTGTTTACTGTGTGCCCACCCCTTTTTGGAATACTTTTTTGGATGCCTCAAAAGTAAAAGACATTTTGTGTTTGTTAATGATTGAGAAAGAGATAATCAAATTGTCTTCTCACCATAAATACCTTTCTTTTTTTGGTGTCCATTGAGAGCTTAAGCATGCTAGTGGTATGAGGGGTTATCCTGGACTGGCCTACATTTTTTTTTGCCAGAGTGCAATCCTCCTGCACGTGACAGTGTGACCCAGAAGTGAATGACTTCCAGTTTACTGAGGTTAGTGTACTGTGCCTGTGAAATATGTATTAGCATGGCCATTAGTACTCTCCACCAAAAGCATGTACTATATAGTGTAACAAAGCAGGAGCACAGCTGGGACAGTTGTCACCTGATAAAATGAAGTGCTTGAACAAGGAAATGATCACCAGGTATTTTTTATATTTTGATGCATCCTAAACTTTATTTAATTTTATGTAGTTAACACAGGTCATAGCTGGTATATTTACGTCAAACATATAGTTTTACAGAAATCAGCAATAAATTACTGTGTACCATATAAATACATCATAAGTGTTAGAAGGGGAAATAAAAACAAAGATACTGGAGAAGTCTAGAGATAGAATGGCATTTGGGGCTGATTTTGGACCTACTGTATATCATATTCAGAACAGTGGATGGTGGTAGATTTAGCATTTTTGACAACAATTTTATATTATGTTAAAACTTGTATAAAGTAGTGATTGGATTTAGATCTACTTTAATGTTGTGTTAGGCCTGGGCAACAGAAGAAAGATATGAAGCATATGTTAGCAAACTTTAGTTTTTCTTGTAGGGTCCCATATTGAAAACCACAATCAAATAAGTGCTGCCATGGGTTCAATAACAAGGGGCAGCCCGTTTAGTTCCACTATGTACTGAAGGAAATCTTGCCCGCCTACCTGATGACTGCCCTGGGAGCATGGTATAGTGGTTGGACCCATGACATGTAACCCTCTTCAAACCCAAACTTACGCATTACTGCCCACAAGTATACTCATTCTTTGCTGTCAGAAGATTTATGAGCATCAAGTGGGCATCAAGTGACAGCTGAAAAGGCCAAGCTCAATTGTTTTTTTTTTTATCTGTCTTTTCTGCCTAGAGGAGAGAGGTGGGGTCTTATAGATCCCACCTATCTAAATAAAGTGGACCTGTCATGCCCTATTCCTATTACAAGGGATGTTTACATTCCTTGTAATAGGAATAAAAGTGATCAAACAATCAACATTTTTTAAATAAACAATAAAAAAAAAGATCTGTCCCTGCTTGCAGAAGCCAAGTATTTACGTACATGGTGCCCACATTTGTAAGCAGTGTTCGAGGTATTACCATGAACGTTAGAGCAACAATTCTAGCCCAAGACCTCCTCTTTAACTCTAAACTATTAACCTGAAAAAAATGTGAAAGCGTTGCCTATGGATATTTTTAAGCACAGAAGTTTGGCGCCATTCCACGAGTGTGCATAATTTTTAAGTGTGCCATTTTGGGTATCTTTTTCCTCCACATAGCATCATCTTTTTTTAAACGCGTTTGAAAAATTGGCAAATAAAGTGTGACAAAAAAGTTGCAATGACCACATTTTTACATGTAGGAGAGTGCCAGAATAGGCCTAATATGAAAGTGGTTAAGTAAACTGGGAAATATCTCAACACTGTATGTCTTATACACTTCAATTGGTAACCCATCCTCCCCCGGTGCTTTTGCATTAGGAAAGAAACTGGTCACTGTCCGTAATTCCTCCAATGTTAGAGGGGCATCTAGCATACTCCGTGAGGTAGGGGAGAGGGATGGTGATGGAATATCACTAATATAGTGTAATAACGTGTACTCAGAATAGGTTTGTTTAGACCGATTAAAGAGTATGGTAGCACACTTTAATTAGTACAGATTGTAAGCACACACTTATGGAGAAGTCAAGGTTGGACCCCCTTTGGTGGTCCCCTTTCCACCCACTGAAGGTTAGCACTCGTATATTATAAGTGTGATTGGTATGTTTCAAGTTTACTTCATGTTATTATGTGATCTCTTCAGATTTGGAAGTGAAGCCAGGAGCCCATCTCTGACACTACAAGCAACTAAACATTTCTGGTATGCTTGCTCTCCACTGTCAAAATCTGCCAAAGAGCGAGAACCTCTTAAGGATTCTGTTATTTGTGTTATAAAGGCCCTGAATGAAGCAGAAACCAAGCAGAAAGAGGTAAAGAATCACAGTATACTTTATAATGGGCTATCTGATGACATAGAATGCGTGTCTCTTGCCTTCTCATTTTAGTGTTAGTTATTACAGGAAGGTTTACCATAGGGCCCACATTATACCATTACCAAACCTGTGGTCAGTGTTGGATATTATCTAAAAACTAAGATACATTTCCTGCAAAATGCATCCAAACTAAATACAGATGCATCTTAAAAATTTAGAATATCATCAAAAAGTTAATCTATTTGAGTAATTACATTTTAAAAGTGAAACTCATATATTATATAGCTTTATTACACACCGAGTGATATATTTCAAACATGTATTTATTTTAATTTTAAAGATTATGGCTTACAGCTAGTTTGCATGATTATGGGACTTCCTGCAGTTGTTTGTGTCATAGCGCTTTTTTGAAGGATTACTTTGGTCTGGCTTACAGCTAGTAAAGACCCAAACTTCAGTATATCAGCAAATTAGAATATTACATAAGACCAAACAAAAAGGGATTTTTAATACAGAAATGTTGGCATACTGTAAAGTATGTCCATGTACAGTATAGTATTCACTAAAAACTTGATTAGGGCTTCTTTTGCATCAATTAATACATCAATGCGGCATGGCAAAGATGCATACAGCCTGTGGCACTGCTGAGGTGTTATGGAAGCCCAGGTTACATAGTTGCATAGTTAGTTCAACCACAAAAAAATAAACAAACAAAATAAAAAACACAGTATAATCCCATACTCCATACCCACGGTTGATCCAGAGGAAGGCAAAAAAAAACATGATCCAATTTGCTACAGCAGAGGAAAAAATTCCTTCCTGCTCCCCCAAGAGGCAATCGGATTTACTCTGGATCAACTTTACCTACAAATCGTAGTACTTAGTTATATTATGTACATTTAGGAAAGTATCCAGGCCTTTCTTAAAGCAATCTACTGAGCTGGCCAGAACCACCTCTGGAAGGAGTCTGTTCCACATTTTTACAGCTCTTGCTGTGAAGAAACCTTTCCTTATTTGGAGATGAAATCTCTTTTTCTCCAGATGTAAAGAGTGCCCCCTGGGGAGCTGCGGTGGCTCAACGCGATTGGCACTGCGCTGACAAGCCATTCACCTCTGCAGCTAGAGGTTCGGATCCCGGTCTCAGCTACATGTGAATTGAGTTTGGTGGTCTCAGCCCGGCTCCCGGTGGGTGTGCTATGCGAGGTAAGCTTGCACTTAGTACGCCCACCCCCCTCCCGCAAAAACCACCACACTTACACGCACTCGAAATAGGGTTAACATGCACGCACTTTGACCACGGGGTCTCTAAAAAGAGAGGCGAAGGACTAACGTGGCTGGTTGAGCGGGCTAGATCCTCTCACTCCCTTATAGGGAGTCCCTCTGCCCCGTTGGGCTTCAAAGCGGAGCAGGTAGGGCGGGCTGTGTGGGAGAACCCCCTCACACACCCACCATTGCCACCCGGGGCATGGAGAAAGGTGGCAGATTGCCTCTGGGGGAGGCCTGCCTATTTCCAACTCCTGCAGTCCAGGTCCTCTCTCGGTTACACGCACAAAATACACTTTAAAAAAAAAAAGAAAGAGTGCCCCCTTGTCCTCAGTGTTGACCGTAAAGTGAATAACTCAACACCAAGTTCACTAAATGGACCCCTTATATATTTGTTGTACATGTGAATCATATCCCCCCTTATTCTCCTCTTCTCAAGAGTGAATAAATTCAGTTCTTCTAATCTCTCCTCATAGCTGAGCTCCTCCATGCCTCTTATCAGTTTGGTTGCCCTTCTCTGCACTTTCTCCAACTCCCCGATATCCTTTTTGAGAACTGGAGCCCAAAACTGAACTGCATATTCCACATGAGGTCTTCTTACTAATGATTTGTACAGGGGCAAAATTATATCTCTCTCTCTGCAGTCCATACCTCTCCATTACAGAACCCCCCTAGTTGTACTCCTAGTTGCTAGGTTGCTTTGATAGCGGCCTTCAGCTCATCTGCATTGTTGGTTTGGTGTCTCTCATCTTCCGATTGACAGATTCTCTATGGGGTTTAGGTCAGGTGAGTTTACTGGCCAATCAAGCACAGTGATACCATAATCATTAAACCAGGAGTTGGTACTTTTGGCAGTGTGGGCAGGTGCCAAGTCCTCCTGGAAAATGTAATCAGGCAAGAATTTCCTGGTAGAGGGCTGTGCTGACTTTGGACTTGATAAAACACCGTGGACCAACACCAGCAGATCACATGGCTTCCCACATTATCTCTGACTATGGAGTTCACACTGGACCTCATGCAACTTGGATTCTGTTCCTCTCCACTCTCCCTCCAGACTCTGGGACCTTGATTTCCAAATGGAATGCAATGGAATGCTTAAAAAATCACACTGTACCATGTTGCATTGATGCAAACACCATGGAGAATAACGTGTTATGCATTGCACTGCATTAGCAGGTACAGGAGAAATTGCACTTGTGTGAACTGGGTCTTAGGACTTGCAATCCTGCCGTTCACATACTGTAAGTGACTTATTGTAAGGGACCCATTTCAACAAACTATCACTCCTTCTGTCAAGTTCTTGGACAATCAGCTTCTCTCCAACAACTTTAAAGACACCATTGTGTTTGACTAAAATGACTGCAGTGCCAGTGTGGCTATAAACATTGGGGTATATTATCAACACTCAACAATTTAATGAAATCAATGTGATAAAACAGTGTGAATGGGATACATAAAAATCTTCACAGACATACTAAAACGAATCAAAAAGAAGTTGTTTCTTATTCAAAGTAGCTCAATTAATTATTAATTTGTTCTTATTTGAAATTCACTCAAATGAAAAGTAATGAGATTTTAAGAAGATATAACTATTCCATATTTGTGCTTAGGAGTTTCCCGGAAGACCTCATTGTTAATAATATGTATTTTATTTTTTTAGGGGTCAGAGAACGATACCACTTTATTTCACCTGTGGCCTATGATGGACATTGAAAACCGTAAAGTGCATGACCCAGATAGTCCTAAAGGTACGTGGGTTAGTAATGCTGCTCGAAAGACGTCTTCATCTGTCTATTCTTGTAAGCTATCATAAGAAGAATGTTCATTAAGGATTGACAAGCCTTGAGTTAATTCAGTATATGTCAAGGTTTTCCATACTGTAAAACCTCTCACTGTTATTTATTAATGACTGGAAAGATTATATGTTGTTGGATGATCCAAAAGAATGGTCATTTACATGTTCTTAGAATGGTTCAGATATAAATTAGTAAAATAAGGTCTTTGTAATTATAACAGCTACTGGCCAACTCTGTTGTCTAGAGCTCTTGGCAACTCTTCTCTTAAAGGGACTCTTCAGGGAACTATTTATAAAATATTGATTATTTTTACAAACTTTTTTGCAGATTTTGACTTGTTCCTGTTTTGAAGATACTGAAATAAATCATTACAGTGTACTTATTTTTAAATTTCTCAATATGACATGACCATACTCACCACACATGTGGCCAATCCTTAATTTGCTGATATATTGTTCCAGAAATGATGGCAGTTATTTTTTTGGAAAAAAAAAAAAAAGTACTCTAAAACACATATGCAACAGTGCCAGATTATATAAATATTATGCTTCCAGAAATTTGCATGCATATTACTGTATATACCATCAGTTGTCTTGCATAGCTTTGGTATATCCAAGGGAGATATAGGGAGGTTGTACTCTCAGACTCTAACATGTATAGTCAGTTTAAGAAATATACATTGTATGCATGATCTTTCCTAAGCTGCCCGTACTCGGTCTCATTGTACAGTATTCTTTAGAGCTGCCAACATATTGGAGGAGGGTTGCTGTCATAGTTAAAATGATGGAGGAACCTTGTTGGTCATATTCATGTTACGACCTGTGGATTCGATGTTAAATATGCAAGTACTCTGCTGGTATAGAGTTCATCTACTTATATTTATATCTTCTAGTTAGTGAAAGACAGACTGTCAGTGAACAATTCACTCATCTGGAGAACCATGGCTTATTATTGACTGTCGCATGTAGACCCATGCCGGGTTCCTTCATGTATTCGTTATAATTATTGGCTGTACAATACAATTTGTTCCAGTAACACATTAATGTATCCTAATAACAGTATTTGTCCCACTCAGGCACTGAAATCAGTTAATTGTACAGCTCTTGTCATACCTTAACCTCTTTGGCTTTAATCTGTTACCTTTACCTCTTTGGCTTTATTCTATGTAATGTTATTGTGTTGCAGCTATCTCCAGTGAATCAGTTGGGTATAATGAAGAGCTAAGCCTAAAAGCTGGACTTTATGAGCTGCTATTCATATTACATGCTGATAAGAATGATTGGGAATCGGGTCTCAAAGTACTGGATGAAGCCATCAATATTCTGCCACGTACTAGACACAGACTGTAAGTTTGTTACTTCTTTTTTCTCTCTACTCTTTTATTAAAGCTGAACTCCCACATATATATGGGGGTTGTTTACCTGCCAAAATATTTGCATTCTGTTCCTCCAGTTTTGATATTTTCACAGCTCTGCCACATAGCGGGAGATTGAATTTTTCTCTGTAGCTTTCCTGAGCACTGTGTAACCTTTGCTGGTAAAAGAGAAGCAAAGAAAAGCAAAGTTGTCTCCTGGCCCCCTTGAGTGCAAGCAGCCTGGACTTGTACTTGCCTTCAGCCCTGATCTAAGTAGCATATCGCAAAAATGGACCCAGGCGTCTTCTCTTCATTATGTAAGAAATATGCCAGCCAAAAGCTAAATATAAACAGGGATACAGGTGATGTCATGACCCAAATGTGAGCACTGGTAATTTTTGTGAAACAACCTGTTACTAGGTGGGAGAAGCATGATGGGGTGCTGTGAGACTGAAAGTCGCTATTGGACTGAATAGTGGCTATGGATCCATCCACTGCTGTGTGCTGTTAGTAAAGAAGACCTGATGGGGAACTAGTCTCTCAATTCAACCATCAGTCACCGCCCACCCTAGGACAAAACTCTTAAGCCACATGCCTGTTTGTGTAACAGGCACAGTGGCACCGGCGCTGATGAGTGCACTGATGAAGAAGTGTCCAGTGTGGACAGTCCATCCTCAGAGCAACACAACATTCAGCATAATAGCATAAAGTGAAAGTAAATTGATTGTGATAAGGAAAATGTCTCCTTCTCCATGTTTCTGTAGTCCAGGACCTGGATACACTATAATGCTAAAATCTAGGAAAGCTTCTTCCAACATGGTCTATCATCAGATGTTGTAGACCTACTTCTCATGGCTTCCACCCAAGAGGTTTCTTGGATGAATCCTCTCTTTTCTGCAGCTATTTTTGAACCAGCATTGTATTTTCAGAGAATACCAACTTTTCACTCCTTGATCAAGACTTTTGTACCGGCCCACATAGCAAACAATTGTGCTGCAAGTTTGAAAATTACTTGCTAAGCTATTGCTAGACTTGCCAGGCTTCACAAGTGTGTTGCACAATTTCAGTAAGTCCGCATTGCATGACTCCAGATCAACTTTCTTTGCAAACATTCTGCAAGTTCTGGTTCAGTTATGTTGTGCAATAGTCATCCCACTATTTTTTTTTTTTTTTAAATGTCCCTGTTGCATCTTCCAAATAAGAGATGAAGGACATTTTTTTTCCAAAGGTAAAAAATAATGACAGGATTGAACCTCTTCCTAGTCTATCCAAAACTGGAAAACCATTTTGGCTATACAAACACTTTAGGGGCCTTATAAATGCTTGCGGAATCTGATGATCCTCACACTACCATTTTAGAAAATAAGATTCTAAGTGCTTTATACAGTATAAAGGCTAACATCTCATCATCTCCAGTTCTCAAATGTCGTAATTATCAATACTGTTATATTTGAATTTGTGTAGGTCTACTTTTACTCTGATCACCAACTGCAATGGCAGAAACTGTTTAAGCTTAGTTCTGGTCATGTATTGTTAAGGTTAAATGTTATTGTTGAATATGTTGGAGAACCTTACTTTAGCATTAATCATGTCACTGTAATCATTGTGAATATGCAGTGTGCATCTCATACACTTCCTCGCCTACGCAACATTTACTGTAAAGTTTATGATAAGCATGCTAAAATAAAACAAAAGTAATATTTTGCTAATAATTAAGTAATAATAAGTAATAATTAAGTCATATACTTATGCATGTTTTAACTTATCTTCTATGCAGTTTACTACATAGTATAAGTCCTGATCTCATTTGGGTTAAAAAAATAGTTCCTTAGTGGCTCTTTAAAGGTATAAATTGATTCAAGCACCTGTCTATAGCAAATCCAACTTAATTTTTTTTGAGCAAGAGTTTTGCATCGGCTTTATGTGTGTCTTCTCCATCTAGAATGTGAAATGGTTGACTGTGACATACACCTGCTTTAAATGCATAACAACGCTTGTCATTTTTTTACCCTTCAAGCAAATATCAGCCTAGGAGCATGTTTAGAATGCCACAGCACTGATTCTAATCAGCAGGTGGGGGAAATAAATCAAATTGCAGTCTCATAAAACATAAGACTCTATTTCAGTTCAATAATACTCATCATTTTCAATGCCCCCCAGTCTGCGGTCCTGATCAGGTCTTAAGATTTTAACTTTGAAATCACATGCTATCTGTAAATAATTTGCCACATAATCATTACTATAAGTACCTACTAGAGTTGCAAGTGTTTTCAATGCTTTTTACACATTTCTTCATAAGTTCTGCAGTGGAGCAGCTCTATAGTTCAATGTCCAACAAAAGAATTTGCTTGTTCTTATGTGCCTTTTCTGTATTTGAAGTCTAATGGGCTGGGTTGTCGAGATGATATTATTGGCATTCTAACATGACTGGACCGGTCAGGAGTTTAAGGGCCATGTAACACTTGTGACCCTATCAGTGGTGAAAACTTTTGATCTTTACAGATATCCTGATATAGATGTGTATGATTGCTGAAACAAACTGGGAGTAGGTTGTTTACTTCCCCGTTCATTTATTACTTATAAAGGCTGGTGGCTTATTTTCTTCTGTTCCTGCTTTATTTCCCATGATATTCCTGGATTATTTATAGTAAACAGAGAGGCTCACAAGCATTGGGAGAAAACTGGACGAGGGCACTGGAAAGCCTCAGGTACAAAGGTGTATACTATGTGCGTGTGTATGTATGTGTGTGTGTGTATGTATGTGTGTGTGTAAAATATATATATATATATATATATATATATATATATATATATATATATAATCAAGAAAAAAGTATAAGAACTCCTTGGAATTAACTAGTTTTCTGTGATAATTTGCCATAAAATGTGATCAGATCCTCTTAAAAGTCACAACAATAGACAAACACGATGTGCTTAAAGTGGAATTTCACCCAAAAGTGGAACCTCCGCTTTTCTGAGGATAGCTAAGGATAATCTTCTGATTGTTTGCAGCAGCTGGTACACCTTTTTTTATTATTCCACGTACAAAGGTAACCCACCATACACCAAAAAATATCATCGTCTCCAGTAGATAATTGGAGAATGTAGAGAAATCTCTGTGCGCAAGGGACAGGGCCGAAATACACTAAAAACAGTCATGATTTTTTGATGGATATAACTGCATGGGTTCAGGAA
This sequence comes from Rana kukunoris, assembly GCA_029574335.1. Taxonomy (NCBI): domain Eukaryota; kingdom Metazoa; phylum Chordata; class Amphibia; order Anura; family Ranidae; genus Rana; species Rana kukunoris. The sequence goes on from CM056056.1 coordinate 59,235,671, forward strand.
TACTTCAAAAAGTTACTGTTTTTGAACACAGTTTACCATACCATTCAAAAATGTAAGGTAAAGCTCTATCATGCAAAGAAGAAGCCATGTGTGAAAATGATCCTGAAACTCCACTGTCTTCTCTGGGCCAAATCTTATTTAAAATGGTCTGGTGCAAAGTGGAAAATGATTCTGTGGTCAAACAAATCAAAATTTGACATTCATTTTTTCTAAATTGGGAAAAAAAACTTCTGGCTTTTTATCAGCACTCAATTCAAAGCCTGCATCTCTGATGGCACAGAGGTGCATTAGTGTGTATGGAATGGACAGCTTGCACATTCGGAAAGCCGCCATCAGTGCTGTGATATATCCAGGTTTTAGAGCAGCATATGCTGTCTTCAGTTCTGTCTTTTTCAGGCAAGGCTTTGCATATTTTATCAGGAAAATGCTAAACTAAACGTAATTTATTTTATCCATCAACTTCTCCGCTCTGTTTCAGGGGTTGTCCTACACACGGCACACTATTACATATATTTTGGGAATGCTCCCACCTTAAACCCATCTGGCACAATGCAAGTCTTATAATTGATTGAATCTCAGGCAGAAAGATCCCATTAACACCTCAAATGTGCCTTCTATTTACCCCCATACAAGACATACCAATAGCAAGTTCCAGATTAATCCACACTCTTCTTAGCTCTATCCACTGGGCCATAGCTTTTAATTGGCGTTCAACCATAGTACCATGGCCTCAAATTCTTAACCGTATGGTAAATATCAAATTATCAGAAAGAATACATCACACGCTATATGACACTATGCATATATTCCAAAATAAATGGTCTTTATGGGAAACCTCGCTACTGACATAATATCCATTACAGGTATTTAGCACATCCACCATTTTTTTTTCTTTTTCCACGGAGATCGTATAGATCTATAAATCTAATGTATGCATTTTCTCATGTGATATATCTTTACTCATATACAATGTATAATGTAAATGACTCTCTCACTTGTTAATTTTTTACCACTGTTAAATGCTTATACTATGACCTTATTCATTAATAAAAATCGTTTGTAAACAAAGGAAAATGCTAAACTGCATACTGCATCTATGACAACAGCATGATATCATAGTAGAAGAGCCCGGGTGCCTACCTGGCCTGCCTGCAGTCCAGACCTTTCACCAGATGAAAATATTTGACACTTGAATAAAAAAATACAACAAAGAAGACTCAGGACTTTTGAGCAGTTAGAATCCTATATCAGGCAAGAATGGGACAATGTTTCTCTCCCAAAACTGCAGAAAATGGCCTCAATTCCCAGATGTTTTCAGATTGCTGTTAAAAGAAGAAGGGGTGCTACACCGTGGTAAACATGGTCCTGTTCCAACTTTTTTTGCTGTCATCAATTTCAAAATTACCTTTATTGTGCATTTTCTCAGTTTAAACATTTGGTGTGTTTTCTATTTTCTATTGTTAATAATACATGGGTTTATGAGATTTGTAAATCATTGCATTCAGTTTTTTTGTAGATTGTACACAGCATCCCAACTTTTTTGGAATTGGGGTTGCATAAAAATAGTTGTTTACTTTTGCAAAATGCTGCAGTTGCTAATGATTAATACAAATCCCGATATTGTGTTTGTTACAGAATTTACAATTGATACAAGGCATGCAGAGATAATTATTTAATAAGCAGTGAAATGGTCAGGGTTCATCCATAGCATCTAACCTTGATATAGATAGATGGAGTTTAAATGGTTGTTAAATGTTTAAATTCTACATGAAAAAAAATAAGGCTGTCTTTTCAGGTAGGCTAAATTTGTCTGTCCTCATTGGTCAGTTTGCCTTTTATTCATTCATTTATCTAGTAATGTATTTCTCCTTTCTCAGCGTCATCTTCAAACACCGTGTTCTTGTTAAGGCACGTTTGGGTCATAACTTTTTCATGGACATCCAGAAGTTCAAGGATGAAAGTGAAGACTATGTGTCATACATTTGGCATCATGTTGCCAAAACCTGCAAAAGCAGCCGTGAACAGTTAGCCTGCTATATGAATGCAGTTGATGCTTTAAAGGTTTGTAAAGCAGATTTTTCTATAGACATGTCAGTTTTGAAGTTTCAGGGGACACATAGACCCTAGTGTGCTCATTAACACTCTTTAAAACTACCCAACACACAATTTTCAATATTTCAGGTCAGTTTTGCATTATTCATTACATACAGCATATTCTGTATTTTGTCTTTAAAGAAGCCAGAAAATGATTGGCAGAAAGTGGAGTACTTGCTAGAACTGGCAGAATGGTTGTACTGCAAACAGTTTTCTCTAAGCGATGCTATGAATATGCTTGATTGGGCGGTGGATATATTGCTTCATATGAGGTTCTCCAGTAATGCAGAGGAAGGTGAGACACACATCTGTATAGTTTACGATATAACAACTTTCTTGAATTGTTTTTTTAAAGTCAAATGCTGCTTTTGTTTTAGTCCCCCTCCTCTACCCAATTTGGCATGTCATTTTTTGGAGGGAGCGTGTACCTAGTTTTGACAGGTACCCGCTCCCAGTTCTGCTTTCACTTCTCCTCTCCCCCTTCTTCCCTGCAGTCCTCTGAAACACGTCAGCGCTCCCATAAGACTGCAGGATCATTCACAAATTGTAGCAGGGCTTGCACATGCCTTGTGAGTAACCAGCTGTAAAGCGGCACAGCCAGCTGCCCACAGTTAAGATGCCAGTACCAGAAACCCGAAGGCTAATGAAGAACTGAGGATGGTCCTGGATCCATGGACTAATGAGTGTCCTATTATTAAAAATCCGCAGCTACAAGATTTGTAGCTGCTGACTTTAAATGTGTTGTTATATCGTGGAAAACGGCTTTAAACCCCCTGCCAGGTTTTTTCATCTTTGTCACTTGCGGAGATTTTCCTTCATTTCCAGTCCTATAGACCAAAAGGAAGTAAGATAAACTCTCTCCCTAGAGAGAGAGAGAGATAGAGAAAGATATAAACTCTTGTAGACAGTTGCCACTCAGAACAAGTATCCCCATCATATGATATCCCTTATAATACTTCTCTGGTGACAACTCAAATTTTAGTATATACAGTGGAACCTTGGATTACGAGTATAATCCGTTCCAAGAGAATACTTGTAATCCAAAGTACTCGCATATCAAAGCAAGTTTCCCCATTGAAGTCAATGGAAAGAAAATTATTTGTTCTGCATTAACTTCAATGGCATGCAATACTGCATGTGGCCAGAGATAGGGGGTGCCGGAGAGCCTCATAAACACTCGGAAAGGGCCAGGGACACCTCGGCTGAACTCGGGGGATACCTCGGAAAGCCAAGCTTTCTGATCATTTCCGAAGGGCTCCGAACGGCTCCGCCCCCCACCTCAGGCCAAACGCGGTATTGCACACTGCTTTGGATTGAATCCTGCTTGTTTTGCGAGACAACACTCGCAAACCGAGTCAGGATTTTTTTAAATACAGTTCTCGTATTGCGGAATGCTTGTTAACTGTGTTACTCGCAATCCAAGGTTCAACTGTATATATATATTTTTTCTAATATTTTTATTGAGGTTTTACAGGGTAAAGGGTTTTTACAAAAATATTGAGTATATTCCATATCCAATAAATGTGATGATGGTAACAAAGTTACACAATTAAACTTAAGTCTTACAGACTTTAGAGAACAAGTAAAGCTGGGCAATGAAAGGGATAAAGTAACCGGGGATAAGGAGTCTTGTGTCGGATATGCCGGATGTGCCTCCAGTCCACCCATGCACAACCAACCAGATTGCAGTCATTTATAGCATTTCATAATAACAATAAATTGGAAAACTAGGGTAACAAATTAATTCTGTGTGATGTAGGTCATCTCGCCTAGAACTTGTATAACTGAATAACTGTCAAAATTGAGTATTTAGAACAAATAGTTGTTTGTTCTTAATTTTCTGTTCCCTAAAGTATGACTAAGGGCCAGTACTGGGGAGTCTAGACCCCAATGAGGTGAGAAAGGGTTGTGGTGAGGGGGAGGGGAGGTAGGCGAGGCAGTCTAGGACTAATGTAAGCAAGAGTGCATCTGGAGTCGTTGGGAACTTCTTCATTTGCAAGGTCATCTATGGATTGAGTAGCAGTCAAATGTTTGTATTTTTTGTTACTTTACAATGACAATGGTCACCAGGAAAAATAGAGAAGGAATCTCATCAGCATGGACACAGCAATAAAAAATGGATGGGTTATAATCCCTCGCTACTCAATCCAAAATGTATTTTTTTTTTTAAAAAGTTAAAAAAATGGAAGAAACCATCTCTATAAAAAAAGAAACTACAACTCAATTCCCCAATAGATGGAGACCTTGGTATGTGCTCACTCTATGGCGGCGTACACACGTACGAGAACCTCGACGGGCGGAACACATCGTTACGCCCGTCAAGGCTCTCGGCCGGCCGTCGAAATCAGCGACCCGCCCGTCGGGAATGGCAACCAGCCATTCATCCAGGCGGGCCATCGAGCAAATAGAGAGCCTGCTCTCTATTCGCTCGAGGGGATTCCTGACGGGCGGGGCGAGCCAGGAGCGTACACACGGCCGAGGTTCTCGCTGGAATGCAGCTCCCAGCGAGGTTCTCGCTGGTTTCTAGCGAGAACCTCGGTCGTGTGTACGCCGCCTAACAGAGACGTTTAATTATTTCCAATTAAAACTTCCTGTGAATTTACTTTTAAGAGCTCAATTTACTTTTTTTTTTTCCATTAAACAAGTTGTTTATTGAGTGAATTTGCATACATTCAACAATCAACGTTTCATGGTTACATACAAAAACAAAAGGGGGGTTTACATTGTCAATACCGACATTAAACATGAACAATTCAATTAGTGTTAGTCTAGCATCTGTAGCATAAGAAGACACCTGTCTCTGCCTGGGGGCATGAAGATCACCAATTAGAATAAAAAGCATGGGGACAATAGGCGGGGTGTAGTTCGGGTAGTCATGAGCATGGCGAGTTTAATTGCAGGATTCAGATTTATTCAACCATCTATCCCATATTGTATAGTATTTGTCCGGGCAGGCTCTGTTAATATATACACATTTTTTGTAGGGTAGGGTCATATTGATTTCTGCTTTCCATTCTGAAAAGGTGGGGGGAAGCTGCCTCATCCATTTGCGGGCTATGACCTTTCTGACAGAGAACAATGTCTCGTGCAGGAAAATCCTGGTATATTTATCCAGGCCTGTGGGGAAAATCCCCAGCAGGCATTGTCTGGGATCTAACACGATAGGGGCTCCCATTGTGTCATGGAGGAATGTTATGATTTGTTTCCAGAGGTCTTGAATTTTCGGGCATGCCCAAATAAGATGAAAAAAAAGTCCCTGTCTCTTGAGTGCACAACACACACAGGGTAGATTGGGTACGTTTGTATCTGGCTACGCGTATTGGGGTCAGATATGCCCTGTGGGTGATGTATATTTGTGTAAGGCGGTCTGAAAGTTTAGGGGACACAAGTTTGCAAGTCTCTAGAGCCTCCTCCCACTCCTCATCTTCCAATATCCCCACCTCCCTTTCCCAGCGACATTTTATAGCAGATGTTATCCTGGCGGCTGGAGGGGAAGATAGCATATTATAAAACGTGGATATGAGTTTGTTGGGATCCCTGCTTTTAACTATAGCCATTATGGGGTGCAATGTAGGTTGTGGGTAATTGTGTGAGAACTGTACCTGGGCTGCGTGTCTTAACTGATAAAACCTAAACAGCATGTTGTCACGTAGTGTGAATTCTTCTTTGAGTGTTTGGTAGGTTTTCAAGTTTCCATTGGATAATAGGTGATGTAAATAAAAGACTCCCTGTGCAGCCCACAGTTCAGATCCTTGAACATTGGAGAGCTCCTGTAGGGTTCTATTATGCCAGAGTGGCGTGTAGTCATTGTACCCGGGTATTCCCTCCTTGACATAGTGTCTCCGGATCCCACCGACACCGCGTAAAGTGCATCTCTGGTGAGCTGAGCCTCGCGTGGGCACAGCAAAGTCAGAAATTGCTGACTGTCCGTTTTGTCTACATGATACAGCTGTGATAATTGCGCAGCTATATAATACAGATTGAGATCCGGTAGAGCCATGCCCCCCATGTCCGTCGGGTTCTTTAGTGTTTGCCACGCTAGTTTGTGTCTACCTGTCTGCCATATGAAAGGCTTAAGGAGGGCTTCCATAGATTTACAATTTTTTAAGGGGATGTACATTGGGGTATGCGAAAGGGTGTAGAGCAGTTTAGGGAGGAGGACCATCTTCACAAGATTTATGTGACCCCAGACCCCAGGCTTCTGCTGAGTCTGACTTGATCTTGTTAATGCGGGAGATTAGAGACATGCGGGCATGAATTTTAAATGATTCCCACACCGTGACCACAGGGGCAGAGCCATCATTAGTCCCAAAGAAAGACTCCCACTCATCTGAGAGGTCATCTCCCTCCGGGAGCAACGAGAGCCAAAAAGGGTTCAGGCGCCATGTTCTCCTCGGCTTGTCAATGGGAACACTCAGTGTGATCCAATATGGGCTGTGGTCAGACAGTAGCCTCGGGCCAAACCTAGCCTCTGACAGTCTGGGAGTAAGTCCTTGAGAGATGAGGATAAAGTCTATTCTGGACATGTGTGGCTATGTGTGGCAGAGAAACAGGAGTACAATCTTTTGTGTGGGAATTTATGTCTCAGGGAATCGATTAAATGCAGGGAGGAGATCAGTTTGGAGAATTTAGTGTCAGTCCTCACATCCGGGGTAGGGGGGGGTGCACCCCCCAACCTATCCAGGGCGGGGTTGAAAACAGTATTGAAGTGAAGTGAATGTGACGTGTAGGTCGAGTGAAATGCCCACCCGACCCATGGCCTACGGAGTGCCATTTGCAGCCTACCCTCTACATGCGTCTCGACTAGGACTACTATGTCTGCCCTCTGTTTCTTGAGGAACATTAATATCGCTGATCGCTTGACCTTCTCGCGCATGCCCCTAACATTCCAGGTGAGGAATTTTAAAGATGCCATGATCCTTGCTCTGCTAATTAGCCGGGCTCAACCGCATGGGGCAGCCTCGCGTGAGGATCAACGATCAGAGACAACAGATGCGGCATTGAAGATGCATACACAGGTATATAATCACATTGCACAAAAAAGGCCCATAACAGTGTATTGATCAGTATGAAGAACCATTCCCACACCTTAATAAACAACAATTCACTCAAATTAAACTGAAACTTTCCCCCTCCCCCCACCCCCCACCCTGCCTTACACCCCAGGAACTTGGTGTAGGCATCATCCCAGAACATAGGAATAAATCCTAACTGTGGAAACGCATGCTTTGCACGAAATAGGCACATAAGGATATACTGATGGAGCTGCAGAGTATTATAAAAGCCAAACATGGGGCCTCCAATAATGAGGGCAGCAAAAATCGCAGCAATGCTGCAGCTCCAAATGCGATAGTCATACTTCCTTTCCACAGGGGGGGAAAAGTCTCGCTGCACCTTGTGCTAGGTGGGTAGGACCACCAGTCTCCTGAGGCTCCGACCTCTTGTACAACAACACGGGCCTCACTGGACCCCAGGGGTGTATACAAAGGCAATAAGGTGACTATCGAACTGACCCCAGAACGTGTGGGGGTTGTAACTGAGCGAAATAGGTGAAGAGGAATCACGGCAGGGGGACATGGGGAGGAGGGGGACAGGCCGTTCTGGCAGCAAAGGTATATAAAGCATTGTGAAGAATATAAGAGGAATAAAAAATAAAGAATAAAAAAAAAGGGGGAAGGGGGAGAAAGAAAATAAAAAAGGGGAAGGAAAAAAGAAAAATTGTCACAGTACATGCGATGGCCATCACCCACATGTCCAGGATGAAGGGTCCCCACAGAGAGGGCTGGTACTTGAGGGGGGCAAAGCTGATGGGGGATAAGAACGGCACGGGAGCATCTGGATTCTCAGTCTGTAGCAGTACCTCACTAAGTATGGCCAAAGTGAACGTGGGCAAAGTGGGGAGGTATGTAACAGAGAGGGGAGGATTGTGTCATGGCAGTACTCACTACGGGTGTCAGTCCTCCTCTCTGGGCCTTGCTCTTCTCTCCAACCAGGTGATCACCTCCTCCGGGTCCTCAAAGAAAATTGTCCGATCTTCATGCTCGATCCTGAGGCGAGCCGGGAAGAGCATGGCGTATTTGATGTGGCGGGTACGCAATTGGCGCTTAGCCTCCATAAAGCCCTGTCGCCGACGTTGAATCTCAGCAGAGAAATCTGGGAAAACAGCAACCTGGACATTTCCAATGGGGATGTTGCCCTTCTCCCTGGCGAGGCGCAGTGCAGCATCCCGGTCCTTGTAATTTAGGAGCTTGGCTATAAATGTACGTGGGGGGGCTCCCTGCGGTGGTGGTCTTGCAGGCATACGGTGGGCCCTTTCAACAGCAAACATGGGGGAGATGTTCTCCCTACCGTATGTTTTGGTCAGCAGGTCTTCCAGGAACGCGGTGGGGTCTCTCCCTTCGGCTCCCTCAGGCAGCCCAATGAGGCGCAGATTACACCTCCTTAATCTGTTCTCCATGTCATCTTGCTTTGTAAATAGCTGTTGTATCTGCCGCTGCATGCGATCGGACGTATCTTGTAAAGGAGGGACCGCGTCCTCCACCGCGCTGATCCGGGTTTCTGCCGTCTTGACACGGTCGCGCAATTTGTGTAGATCCTGCCGAATCAGGTATATATCGGTCCTGACCTCCTCTATCTGCTTAGTGAGCGAGGTCCGACAGAGGGTAATAGCCTCAAGTAGAAGGGCCGTGTCTCCTGCCGGCCTGCCCCCCCCCCCCCCCGCAGCCGCCGAGGCGCCATCTTCCTCGGCCTCATCCATGCGGCGATATTGATCTAGCTTCGCCAGGGCTGCAGATTTCGCCGCTTTCGGCGGCGACATGGTCCCACGTGTTCCCGGTGCCAGGGGGGTCAGTTCCGTAGTAAATGGGGTCCCAGGTGAGGCTCAGGATAATCGGATACAGGAGTAACGGACGGAGCTACTCTGAAGAGCGTCCTACTCCATGCGGTGCTAGGCCACGCCCCAGCTCAATTTACTTTTAAGAGCTCCACTCATGCCCACACAACACTACATAAAATAGTACTCCTCTTTATTATTCGTTACCCATTTCCTATCTTTAAAAAGTAATACAAGTCTTTCCTAAGCTTTCTTATCTATTATTACATATCTTAAACATTTTCAGTGTTCCTGATAACCGATGACTTAAAAACTCTGAATACTTGTTTGGACTTTTTTTCACAGCTATATAGATTTCCTTTGAAAAGAACAAATAACTATCATTTGTTTTGCCATACTTCATTTGTTCATTACAAGTCATGTATATTTGAAGTATATTTTACCTCTTGTTGTTTGTTTGCATATTTAGTATTTTTATATTGCTCACCCATGCTCTGTATTTCATACATTTTTTCCTATGCAGTAAACTTTATTTTATTTTTTAAATAAACAGTTTTAAACACTTTACCCAAAAAACTTACCTTTGCCTTTATTTGCCTGGTGTGTTTTCCATTAAAATCAATGAAAATGCATTCAAATGCAGACCAACAGCTGTCATAACGCATATCAATGTACATTAATGCAGATTGCTTTGTAATACACAATTAAACACACAGCAGAGCACATCAATGTTCGTTGACATGCATTTTGATGCATTTCCATTGATTTTGTGAAGAAGGCATCAGGGAAATGATGCACCAAAAAGGATAGGCCTTTAAATTCAGCTCTGTGTATAAAAGTTTTTCAGCCCAGGAGCAAAACTTTATTCAAAAATCGGAAGTCCTGATAGCCTGTATTTATTTTTGATGTATTGCAGTTTGTCTGTTGTTTTATGTATTTTATTTTTAACTGTAGATTTTGTTATAGTTATTTACTAGATTTTTTTTTGTGCTTAAATGCTTTTTGGTTTCTTCAATTGCCCCAATTCTTCAATGTAAGCAGGTAAATCTCAAAAAACAAAACCAAAGCCTAGAAAGAAATCGTCCCAAAATAAGGAACCAGCAAGCGAACAAGATCCAAACCCTGAGGGTACGGAGACCGGACCTGGAGATCAGCCTGGCAGCCCTTGTAACTCCCTGGAAGACATAAAGAACATTAGACAGCTAGAGGCCTTAGGACGAGCTCACACTTTAATGGCTTCTCTTAGTGGTCGGGGTTCACAAAATCATGAGCAACACTGTCTGATGGCATATGGGTATATAATCCGTATTTGGCAGGTACGTTGGCAAATCACTTTCTTTTATACAGTAAAACTTCAATTTGCTAACGCAGACAATAACAATCTTTATATTGTATATGTATTGTGTATGAAAATTATTAAAGTTGATGATCAGAGAAAATCTTAAAATATTGAAATTAATGGGAAGTCTTAGGCATCCAGGCAAGATAGAATGGGAAGACGGGACTTGGTAGAGCTCAGCGTAGAGATTGCACAGTGGTAAGAAGACAAGATATGCCACAACTTTTTAGAACTTTTTAGAAACCATTATACATGTTGATGTTTGTTAGCATTTTAAAAGTAGGTGGAGTCACCATTGCCATCTGGTGCTCTTTTGATACCCTTTGCATTTTGTATCTTGTTTTGTAGAAAAGCTCAGTGTGCATATATTTATTATTGAAATGTCACTAAAGGGCCCCTGTGCAACACTAGATGGGGCTTTTATTTAAAGGGGTTGTAAAGGTTAAAAAATGTTTTCCTAAATAGCTTCCTTTACCTCGGTGCAGTCCTCCTCTTTTACTTACCTCATCCTTCGATTTTGCTTTTATCCTTTGTCCTTATTTCTTCTGAGAAATCCTCACTTCCTGTTCTTCTGTCTGAAACTCCACACATTAGTGCAAGACTTTCTTCCTGGTGTGGAGTCAGGACGCTCTCTAAGGCCCTGTACACACGAGTAGACATGTCCGATGAAATCGGTCCGCGGACCGTTTTCATCGGACTTGTCTCCTGGGATATTTTTGTCTGATGTGTGTACACACCATCAGACCAAAATCCCTGTGGACAGAGAACACGGTGACGTAGAAGACACCGACGTGCTCTAACCAGGAAGTTCAATGCTTCCACGCATGCGTCGAATCAATTTGATGCATGCACAGGATTTCGGTCGGGTGGTTGGGCGTACTAACCAGTGGACATGTCCGACGGACAGGTTTCCAGCGAACAAGTTTCTAAGCATGCTTAGAAACTTTTGTCCGCTGGAAACCTGTCCGCTAGGCCGTACAGACGATCAAACATTTCCCCGGAAACTGGTCTGCGGACAAGTTTCATCGGACGTGTCTCCTCGTGTGTATGCGGCCTTACACACAGCTCCTTTCTCTATCTGCAACGAAGGGAGCGTCCTGACTCTCCTGCTGTCCAAGGGATTGGGTGAGCATGACACTCCACACCAGGGAGAAAGCCTCGCATTACTGTGTGAAGTTACAGACAGAAGAACAGGAAGTGAGGATTTCTTAGAAGAAATAAGGACATTTAAAAGCAAAATCGAAGGATGAAGTAAGTGAAGGAGGACTGCACTAAGGTAAAGGAAGCTATTTAGGTTTTTTTTTTCTTTACCTTTACAACCCCTTTAACTTCTGCCCATATACAAACACTGGGAGAAAGAGGGCAGTACTAGAAGCCAATCTGCTCTGCACATGTGTATTCGGGGAACATGCTGACAGTAGAAGAAAGGATAGTGAGAAGGGGTTGACAATTCATTGATGTTTTGCTACTCCTTCAATGTGCAGTCAACAGGCTAGTATAGTTCTTGAACAAGCTTCAGTGGAGGTTACGGATCAGGCTGTGATGTCTGACAGGAGTGCCTGGATAGCAATACTAGCTGCACAGACGTACAGGTCAATTGGCTGGTAAACTGTTCTTGTGTGTATTTCCTTTACATCTTTAGCTATATACTATAGACTTAACAGTTTGATAATATATGAAAGAGTGGTCATACTGTTTGGAAGCTTGGCTATTGAAATAGATCATGTATTTTAAGAACCACTATTTGTGACTTTGTATTTTTTCCAATATCAATAATGCACATTGTTCTAATGCATTATTTCTAAAGACATCTGACTTATCTTTTCAATGAAGGTGTCATTGCCTGGAGCATCTTCCTTCATGAAATCATCACAAAAAAATCCTGCCCCTGTTCAAAATCCACAATCTGCATCATCCCGTAAAGAGAAAGGAAAGAAAGAAACAATTGAGGTAACTTGTATGTGACTGAATGGACATTATGATTACTAGATTTAGAGTGTTTAATTGGAGTCTTTACACAGTTGTATGGTCAGCAGCAAGTCAGCAATTGCTTTTCATTAAGGCCGGGTTCACACTGTCGCCGCATGCGGCGCACAGCAGGGGTCCGGTGCGTGCTGGTTCACCAGTTCAGATCCGATTTCAGCCCGAAAAGCACCGAAAAATCAACAGTTTTAAATGCTTACTTTCGGGGTTTTTTCCTTTGCATAAATAGATTTTTGTGCCCATTAACTTGCAACAGATTTGACAGGACTTCGGGAAGAGTACATTCTCTAGCATAGCCCCCTCCTTCCTGTCATAGTCCTCTCCTCTTCTGGGAGGGGAGCACTATGCTGGCGTGGCCCCTCTGCTCCTCCTCTCACCTCCCTACCATAACTTTTATGTAGCCAATGGACAAGGAGCAAAGGAAAACAGTGTCACTTGAATGACCGCTCTGAATCTGCTGGGGCTGCTGACATCACATCCACGATGGCGGCAACCAGCAGCAATTTCAGGGCTTTTGGATGTCTACACAAGAAAGGCTTTTAAAGGTAAATAACATGCATAAAATATTGTAAATGCACATGTACTCTTTTGAGACAATTGTTAAAGTGGAACTTCAGTCATATTTTCAGTCATTAAATCTTCTGCCCTTGTTGTTTTAACTTTGGAGAGTTATGCCCTGTACACACAATCGGTCCGATGGACCGTTTTCATTGGACAACCAATCGTGTGTGAATAGAACCTGTTTTAATTTTTCTTATGGTTAAAAAACCGATCGTCTGTGGGGAAATCCATCAGTCAAAAATCCATGCATGCTCAGAATCAAGTCGACGCATGCTCGGAAGCATTGAACTTCATTTTTCTCAGAACGTCGTTGTGTTTTACGTCACCACGTTGGACATGATCGGATTTTTAACCGATGGTTTGTAGGCAAGACTGATGAAAGTCAGCTTCATCGAATATCCGATGAAAAAATCCATCGGTCTGTTTTCATCAGACAAACCAATTGTGTGTACAGGGCATTTCTGCCAGTAACTACCTTATTCAGCTCACTTCCTGTTTCTTGTCTGGTAAAAAGCCTAGGCTTATGACATTATCCAGCAGTCGCTGCATAAATGCCAATGGTCCCAAAATAGTGCCAAATGTCTCTAAATCTATCCATCGCATTTTCCCAGAACTGCTAAAAATTGCAGATCACTGCCATTACTAGTAAAAAATTATTAAAATGCCATAAAAATTCAAAAATCTCTCCCATAGTTTGCAGACGCTATAACTTTTGCGCAAACCAATCAATATATGCTGGCGCAGATGATGTTGCTACCTAGGCCTACTTTTTTGAGACTCCTGGCATTCCTTTATGGTTTCAAATGGCTAATATTTCCTGATACTATCACTGTTGCCTTGCATATCATGCTATGTATAGTTTATAGACCAAACTCTTTCACTAACATATGGAATAAGATGCATCTGGAGTTTGCAGTGGCAAACCACCCAATCGTCTTGTGTTAATATTACCTCTAACCATGCTGTACTACCAAATACGATTTTCTATTAGCTCCTGAAGAACGATTTTCTATTAGCTCCTGAAGAAGCAATCACTCACGAAACATGTCAAGCTAACCATGTTTGTATCATGCATTATGATGTCACATGCCTTTTGTAACGTGATGATTTTTCTGAACATTTATTGGAACAATTTGTTGTTACTGTAGTCTTCTACTACAGCTTTTTAACAATTTAGGGCTAGATTCACGTAGGAGCGCGTATCTTTGTGCGGGCGTAACGTATCCTTTTTACGTTACGCCTCCGCAACTTTTACAGGCAAGTGCTGTATTCACAAAGCGCATGCTCCATAAGTTGCGTCGGTGTAGCCTAAATGAGCCGGTGTATCTGCGCGCAATTCAAATTGGGCAGGTAGGGAGCGTGTTGTATTTTAATTAACGGTGACCCCACGTAAATGACGTGCCGAACGAACTGCGCATGCACCGGCCGTGGACGTATCCCAGTGCGCATGCTCCAAATCACGTCGCAAATAGTCAATGGAAACTACGTGAACATAACTTCCGCCCAGCCCCATTCTGAATTGGCTTACGCAAATGACGTAAAATTTATACATTTTGACACGGTCCCAACGTCCATACTTAACATTGGCTGCGCCATCTTTTTGTTGGAATATCTTTACGCCTGAAATCGCCTTACGTAAACGGCGTATCAGTACTGCGACGGCCGGGCGTACGTTCGTGAATCGGCGTATCTAGCTAATTTACATATTCGACGCGTAAATCGACGGAAGCGCCACCTAGCGGCCAGCGTAAATATGCAACTAAGATACGACGGCGTAAGAGACTTACGCTGCTCGTATCTTAGCTCAATCCCGGCGTATCTTGTTTTCTGAATACAGAAAAAAGGTACGCCGGCGCATCTAAGAAGTTACGCGGCATATCTCATCGGACCAGGCTGAAGTGGTCTGTTGATCTGATGTGCGTACACACCATCGGACCAAAATCCCCTCGGACCAGAACGCGGTGCCATAGAACACAACGACGTGATGAAAAAACGAAGTTCAATGCTTCCAAGCATGCGTCGACTTGATTCTGAGCATGCGCGCGATTTTGGCCTGATGATTTCGTGTACTAACCATCGAACATGTCCGACGGACAGGTTTCCAGCGGAGAGGTTTCTAAGCATGTTTTGAAACTTTTGTCCGCTGGAAAACGGTCCGATAGGCTATACACACGATCGAACATGTCCGCTGAAACTGGTCTGCGGACCAGTTTTAGAGGACATGTTCGATCGTGTGTACGCGGCCTTAGTGTTTTGTTCTTTTACTCTTTTTTAACTTTTTGTATTAAAGTTGCTAAAAACTATATTTGTTAATTTTTAGAATTGATGCCTATAAAGTCCACTTTCTTGCTCCTACAACATTCAAAATCAATATTTGTGGGTCGTGGCATTGCGCTATTTTTAGACACCCACAGTCCATACTGTGTTGGTGTTCTTGGACCAAGTGTTTGATTCCATTGTAATATAACTGAATGTGTAAGCAAGGTGGATCCATTTATGCCCCTTGCAAAGCAGTGTGGTTTGTTGCCGTTGACTTCTTTACCTCTTATGTACTGTAACTTGTTGTTATGCACTGGTAAAATGAAATTTTACAGTGCACCCTGTTTCCAGTACCATTAATTTGCTCACATGCACTAGCCTTGAAAAATGAACTTTGTTATTCAAAGACCTCTGCATGATTCCATTGCGTGCATGAATATGCTGGTAGCATTGAAAGGATCAATTGGATGAAACTAAATACCATTCTTATGTAGTCTTTCCTGCAAAAGATAAAATGTAGAAAGTCATAAAATAGTTACCTGTGACCTGTGAACCAAGCATCCCTCATACATGGAATGCCTGTTCTTTTATTCAACGAGAAGGGTGAAAAGTTCTCAGAAGCACATGTGGCTTTCATTCATAATGAGAGGCTTGTCAACACAGACCTATGCAGAGTGCCCTAATACTGGCCCCTGCACAATGAAGGAAACACGGCTACATCAGCTACATTTTGTTAATTAAAGCGCTTGTATATTACTTGTCATCTTATAAAGAAAAAGGCCTAATAATTACTATAATATTCTCAAATCTCTATGTAATTTCTTACACTTGCATAGAGAATATAGCATTACTCTGGGCCCAGAATAATTACAGATTACAAATTTTAATTTGTAAAATGTAATTGATTAAATTAGAAGTCTTGATTAAAATAGAAAGTTTAAATTTAGCAACCGTTTGAAGGGAAGCAGCAGCGTTACTAGGGCTTAGTTGTATGACTTGTATACAGCTGCACAATATACATATCCCATGGGTTTTCCTCTAGCCAGCATCATTACCACTGCTTGTCGGCAATCCAGACACCAGTCTGCTGTGGAATGTTAAGTTCTGCAGCAGTGACATTATAGAAAGGTGCCACATCCCTGCTGATAATATGACAAGTCAACTGGCAATTCTGTGAGTGATTTGAGCTTTAATGAACTGATGGGCGACATAGGAAGTGACACTTCAGTGGCCATGTCTTTCAGTAGTCATCTGACCACAGAGTGTGTACTGCAGTGCCCTGTACAAACGATCTGTTCGTCTGATAAAAAACAAACTGATGGATTTTTTCATCACATATCCGATGAAGCTGACTTTCATCAGTCTTGCCTACGGTGTGCATTGGTTAAAAATCTGATCGTTTCCAACGCGGTGATGTAAAACACTACGACGTGCTGAGAAAAATGAAGTTCAATGCTTCCGAGCATGCATCGACTTGATTCTAAGAATGCATGGATTTTTGACCGATGGATTTCCACACAGACTATCGTTTTTTTCTATTGTTTTTTAACCATACTAAAATTTTAAAACTGGTTCTATTTTTTTCACCAATGGGAAAAAAACTGATAAACTGATGGGGCCCACACACGATCGGTTCTTCCGATGAAAGCGGTCCATCGGTCTGTTTTCATCAGACGAACCGATCGTGTGTATAGGACATAACTAAGCCCTGAGCCACCCAGATGATTGCAAGATATGGGAGGTGACACAATGATTATTATGGTGTAGTCTGGCAATATTAGCATGCTAAATGTTCTATTTTATCAAACATAGATGGCCAGATATTGTTCTGAAAATGAAAGCTTCAGAGATATCTGCCCATATTTTCACTGTTTTTAAAGCGGACATCCAGACATTTTTTCACCTTTCCCTCTAATAAATCTTCTGCCCTTGTTGTTTTAACTTTGGATAGTGAAAAAATGTTTCTGCCAGTAAATACCTTTTACGGCCCACTTCCTCTTTCTTGTCTGGTAAAAAGCCTGGGCCAATGACATTATGCACAGCTCTCTCTCTCTCTCTCTCTCTCTTGTGAGAGTTTGCCAGGAAGGGAGGGGTGATGAGTCATAAAAAAGCCAATGAATGCTGCAGGGCTGTAGAGCTGGAGGTGTGCGTCTGTGTAAATCCAGGAAGTGAACGGGCAGCAGCTTCAGCTGCCCACAGTTAAAATGGATGCAGCCAGACTTAGTGGAGGGAGATTTCTGCAGCATATTTGGCAAGTATAAAATCACAGTATATATTAAATAATATACAAAGATTCTCATAGAATTTCGCTTATGTATCGTAAGCCATTTACACTACGCCGCCGCATCGTACTAGAGCAAGTGCCGTATTCTCTAACCATTTGCTCCGTAGTTTGCGTTGGCGTAGCGAAAATGGCCCAGCGTAAGCCCGCGTAATTCAAATGACGCGGCTCGTATGTAAATGAAGCGCGCCCCGCGTCGAACGAACTGCGCATGCGCCAACCGGGGAAAAAGCACAGTGCGCATGCTCCAGCTCACGTCGGAAAGCGTCGTTGAAACCGACGTCAAAACGACGTGCACGTCACTACGCAATGCCCCTATTCGCGAACGAGTTAGTAAAACGACGTAAGCGAAGGAAAAAGCCGACGCTGATCCGACGCCATACTTAACATGGCATCCGACGGCATCCAACGGTACTTCGTAAGGTTACCCCACATAGAAGCTGGGGTAACCTTACGCGGACGAAAACGACGTACGTGACGACGGGGCGGCGTAAAAGCGATCGGGAATTGGCGTACTAGCCTCATTTGCATATGCAAATGAGAAAACAACGTAAAGGCCACCTAGTGGCCGGAGTTGTCATTACAACTACGATCCGCAAGTGTAATGGTTTTACACTTGTCGGATGTTGAAGCGTATCTATGCAAAAGTGATGCTAAGCATCACGCGCATAGATACGAGGCAAAAAAAACGGCGATACGACGGGGTATCTGAGATACTCCGTCGTATCGCCGCTGAGAATCTGGCCCAAAGTGTTTAGAGGAAAGCTTCAGAATGGCAAAGACATTTTTATTACAAATGATGTGAGCAGACTGCAAATCCTCTTGAAGCTATTGCTGGAATCTACCACTGTTTTCATGAACACTTCTGTAGTGCACGCCTGATCCTTCGTGCTTCACCATTGTAGTATAAAGGATCAGGGCCTGCTAAACCTCCCTTTATAATGACAAGCATCTCCAAAAGTCTTTGGCAATCATTGCAGCCAACTAACACGTAGATGTGGAAGCATCACTTGCTTATATCTCCATTTGTCGCTCGCAATCATTTCAAATCCAAAAAATTATTTTACAAAAGACCTTTCTGTAAACTTAATGCCTGAGTGCATGTTTATACCAATGCAAAAGGTGGGGGAACACAGGTAGACACCTCCAGCTTATTTCAGGGGATAGCTATAGTGATCAGGACCGATGATAAGGCAGTACAGCTGGCCCTCCTGTACTGGCCAGACCCCATCAATTCAAAAGGGGGGCCCAGGCACCTGCTGAGCGGGGGGGGGGGGGTCAGCTGTACTGCCTTATTGCTGACTTTTGTGGACCCCCCTGCAGTGAGGCCAACTCTTACTCATGTTTTTCCTTCCAGCTATGCTCCAGAAGGATTGGTTCTATTATCTGTGCCCCCCTTCCACCTGCTCTCGGGCCCCCTTGTGTCCCCTTCTTTCATCCTCTTCTCTCCCCTCGGCAGCTGCTGTAAGGCACACAGGGATGATGTTTCAGAATGCAGAGATGGGGAAGGGGCCAATAAATATATCCTTTCCTGAATGACCACAGTAAGTGAAAGGTACGAATCACCCCTGTGTCTATTCATCACTGAAGCATAATAAAAAAAAAGTTTAAATAAAAAAAATAATAATAATAATTTAAAAACAAGTAAGGACTCGTTCACTTGTGCTTTGTTCTCTTAAGAGCAGTCAGCATTTGGATCGCTCTTCGGAGAACATTAAACAGGCAGTGAAGAAGCATATTACCTGCCCACCGTTTGCTGAAACTCACTCGCACTAGTGCACCACAACCACATGCTTTGCTTTGCATGTGGTTGTGGGGCACTTGCAGAGCAATGCTATTCACTTGAATGGATCTTGTTCGACAGGGGTATTACTTCTGCCAAGGTTGCAAAGCATGGATTGTAGCCATGGCATTTTAGGGAAAATATAATTTGCGTGTGGCATGGGGTCCTGTCAGGTAAGCTGTACGGGGCCCTATTATTTCTTACAGCAGCCCTGATAGTGATGATCCATGACAATCCAACCTAGCCAAACAAATTTCTGGGATAGGTGACTTGGAGTGACATTTTTCTAGTAAAGTTGTAAAATGTTGATAAACGTAAAATGATTTCCCCTTCTCATCAACATACTAATAACATTTTTTAATTAAAACATTTTTCATTGCATACCTTATTTTGGATCCAGTGATGACATGGCTGGTGGGAGAGGCCTGCCTCAATACTCCTCTCATGAGCCCTCAGCCCTGATGCAAGCAGTGGGCTGGCTTTTGAGAGGATTTATGCAAAAATAAAAATGCCTTGATGGGTCAAGGTCATTCCTAGGAGGCTCCATTGTCATGCAGACTACCCTGAGTAATAGCTATTAGTAAAGCCGAGCCTCCACGATTGAAAGAAATTAAATCCATGTATACTTGCCCCTGGAAAAATTCACACCCACCTACAGTGCACCAATGGTTCAATTCAATAAATTAAATAAAACATATGGAGGACATTTCCAGTTCCCTTAAGGTCACCGATGAAAAATTTCGTAACACTTGGTTTAATTGGGTTAATCAATACGGAAGAATATAACCGCTACTGGAACTCGTGAGTTACCACTACACAGATCTCCCCTCCCAATTTATATGGCTTAGAAACCCTTTAAGACTATTTGTTTCTCAACATTTTTTTTTCTTTCATTTCAGCCTGTCATGGCTAAGGAAAAGCCAAAGCGGAAAGGACCAATTGACGTATTACCTTCAAACGCAGAAGAGTGGGCTGTGTATGATTGCCCTGATGAGCTTAGAGATGCATTTAAACAAGATACATCTTCCCAAGTCATAAACAGAAGTACCATTGTAAAACCAGTAAGTCTTATAAAGAACTGTGACCAGCAGGAGACAGAACTAATCATACATAGAGGATGGCAGTCAGATTCTCAGAATTAATGACACTATGGTTTGTACATCTTAATTACCAGTGCGGTAAAAATTAACATGTTAGCAGCAGCTCATTGTGCGAAGATCTCTATATTACAAAACATCATTACTCAAGACTATGTTACAGATTTCATAGACTAATAAATCATAAATCACACTGCAGCAGTGTGTGTTACATATTAATTGCAAGGAAAAAAAGAATATATATATATATATATATATATATATATATATATATATATATATATATATATTATTATGATTTTTTTTTAACACATTTTGACCAGAGCAATATAATGTTACCATAGTAACATTGTACTACTCTGGGGAAGTGATCAGTGTTTGTTTGTTTTTTTGTTTTTTTACACATTATGTTTGTATATAGCAAAACATTTCATTGCTACAGTGCCTAGATAGTCATATTAGTAGTCAATTAGTGGAACATAATTGTGAAATGGAAAGAAAATGATAAATTGTTTTACAAACTTTTTTTTACAAATAAATATGTGAAAAGTGTGGTGTTTATTTGTATTCAACCCTCCAATGCTTTGTAGAACCACCTTTTTCTGCAATTACAGCTGCATTTTTTTTTGGGGGGGGGGGGGTATGTCTCTACCAGCTTTGCACATTTAGTGACTTTTTTGCACATTCTTCTTTGCAAAATAGCTCAAGCTCTATCAGATTGGATGGAGCATGTCTGTGAACAGCAATTTTCAAGTCCTGCCTTGTCACAGATTATCAATTGGATTTAGGTCTGGACTTTGACTGGGCCATTCCAACACACACATTTGCTTTTATCTAAATCATTCCATTGTAGCTCTGGCTGTACGTATAGGGTTGTTGGCCTGCTGGAAGGTGAACCTCCGCCCCAATCCAAAGTGTTTTTCAGACTCTAACATGTTTTCCTCTAAGATTGCCCTGTATTTGGGTCCATCCATCTTCCAATCAACTCTGACCAGCTTCCCTGTCCCTGCTAAAGAAAAGCGTCCCCACAACATGAGGCTGCCACCACCATGTTTCACGTGGGGGTGGTGTGTTTAGGGTGATGTGCAAGCATTTTGCTTTTAGGCCAAAAAGTAAAATTTTGGTCTCATCTGCCCATAGCACATTCTTCCACATGTTTGCTGTGTCTCCCACATGGCTTCTCGCAAACTGCAAACTGGACTTCTTATGGCTTACTTTCAACAATGGCTTTCTTCTTGTCACTCTTCCCTAAAGGCCAGATTTTATTTATAAAAAAATTGGAAAACCATTTATCATTTTTCATCCACTTGACAATTATGTGCCACTTTGTGTTGGTCTATCACATAAAATCCCAATAAAATACATTTACGTTTTTGGTTGTAACATGACAAAATGTGGAAAATGTCAAGGGGTATGAATACTTTTTCAAGGCACTGTGTCTGTCTGCAAGCATTTTACTGAATAAAATAGATTCATTCAGTTTGTTTTGTTCTGATTAACTGTGATTGGCTACAACTGATCACATGGCAAACATGGGCCGTGATTGGCCCAGTCTGTACCATGTGATCACTGTGACCAATAACCGCTAGCAACAAGCAAGCCATCCATTGTTTCAGATGTCATGTGACCTGCTGTGATTAGTAACAACGGTCACATGGCACCGACAGCGGGACGGTACAGTGATCAGTCATCAGCTGTGGACGCATCGGCACATCCCCCACAGTTATTACCTCTTGTAGTTCTTGACCTTCGCTTAGATAGTAGGCTCTAAGGAGCAGGGCCCTCTGATTCCTACTGTATTAAAGTGTATTGTTTTTGTACTGTGTACCCCCAAGTTGTAAAGTGTTGCGTAAACTGTTGGTGCTCTATAAATCATGTATAATAATAATGAGGCCCCGTACACACGACCAAGTTTCTCGGCAGAATCCAGCGAGAAGCTCGCTGGAAGACGTATTCTGCCGAGAAAACCGTACATTTTCGACGAGCAAACCGTCGGGAAACTCGTCGAGCCAAAATAGAGAGCATGTTCTCTATTTCCTCGTTGTTCAATGCGGAAATTTGGCTCGACGACCTTTTCGACCGCTCATCGGGAACCTCGACGGGCGGAACGATGAGTTTCGCCCGACGAGGTTCTCGGACGTGTGTACGGGGCCTGAAAGGTGAACTTATCATTTAAGTCAAAGCTGCATAGGTTTTTTTTTCTAACTACAAATGCCCCCCTTACCTTTTTATAGGAACTAACCCTTAAAAGTAATTTGGATGAAATTTTACAAGGGGGAGTACCAGAGCTCCAATGGAGCTAAAAGTTTCTCTCAGCATAATAAACATACTGGGGTGTAAGGGCTTATAGATAATATTTAGGGACAATACAGTATGTATAGATATCTTTTGGTATTTTCCTATAACTTATGGTAGGCTTTAGGTCATATGCTTGCCAGTTGGAGAGATTTTTTTTATTTTTACACAGTCCCATGGCATGAATTTGAAAAAGGTGTTTCTAAATGATCTAGCATATAAAACGTATTATCTTTCAGCATTGGTGGTATTATACCAGCTTGTGCATTTTGGTTTCTCCATACCTTTAGAAAAGGCTCTTTATGCAAGAGTATATCTTTAGAGGCCACATCCTGAACAAACGTTGATGCAAAAATTCTTGGGTACCTGCATCAAGATGTTGGCACCAAGATTAGCTGTTCCATGTATGGTTTCTCTAGCCTCCATGCTATGCTTTTTAACTATCACAAAACCTTTAGCAGGAGGAAGAACCATGAGCCATGTAAATACAGTGCCTTGGAAAAATATTCATACCCCCTTGAAATCTTCCACATTTTGTCATGTTACAACCAAAAATATAAATGTATTTTATTGGGATTTTATGTGATAGACCAACACTAGGCAGCATGCAATTGTGAAGTGGTAGGAAAATTATAAATGTTTTTCAAGGCTGTAACATAACAAGATGTGGAAAAAGTGAAGCTCTGTGATTAGATTGGATAGAGGGCATCTGTGAACAGCAATTTTCAAGTCTGGTCAAAGATTCTCAATTGGATTTAGGTCTGGACTTTGACTCCCACTTTACAATTATGTGCTGCTTTGTGTTGGTCTATCACATAAAATCCCAATAAAATACATTCACGTTTTTGGTTGTAACATGACAAAATGTGGAACATTTCAAGGGGTATGAATACTTTTTCAAGGCACCACGCCACATTCACTCATTAACCAACTGTAGTGAGTATAACTGATTTCTATAGAAGGTCCTTTGTAATGTATTATCAAAGAACTGATGACTATCTTTTCTGCTCTTTTAAAGCGGAGCTCCACCCAGGAAAACAACATGTTCCCATGTTGTTTAAAAAAATTAAATAAAAAAAACCTGAAAAAAAAAAAAAATACTCACCCGAAATAGCTGTTGCTATGCGGAAGTCCGTAATCTGCCTCTTCCACTCCGCGGTGCCTTTTCTTCTTGTCCTTCTCCTTGTGAATGGGGCGCGCTGCTTTCTGAGAACTGTGTGTGTTCTCAGAGAGCAGCGCGCCCATTCACAAGCCAGCGTGAGACTCACGCAGGCGCAGTAGGAAATGGGCAGTGAAGCCGTACGGCTTCACTGCCTGTTTCCCCTAGTGTGAATGGCGGCGCGGGACCCGGAGCGATCGTGGGACCGGCATCGGGGGGCCCATCAGCGCGGGCAAGTAGGACAAGGTAAGTGTCCTTATTTAAAGTCAGCAGCTACACTGTTAGTAGCTGCTGACTTTAAAAAAAAAAAAATCGCGGCTGGAGCTCCGCTTTAAGTTTTTCTCAGGGAGAGGGCCACTGAACCAATACTGACTTCACGTAGCCCTGTGATTTTATTTTTATTTTTTTATTTAATATTCTTTAAAACATTTTTTCTTAATTAAGGAAATCAAATCTGTATTATTTTTAAATTATCTTGTGTTGTCTTAATCTGCAGACATACAGTCTTTACTACCTAAATCTGCTTGTAGAAGAATTGCACAATATCTCGTATACACACTTGACACTTGCTGTTCTCCAACTGGCAGAGGTTATCGCACATGATGTTGTGGAAAGTAAAAGTCTGTCAGATCTCTACCATCTAAGGTAAGTACTATCTACTACACTACTATGTTTGATTGATTTAGTGTACATGGGTTGCCTTTTTGATATACAAAATGCTGTGTGGCACGTTTACACTCATAAGCCACTTTATTAGGTACACCTACCTGTTCAATTCCGTGTTAACACAAATTGCATGGCAGCAACTTAATGCATTTATGATTCTAGCCATGGTGAAGACAACTTGTTGAAGTTCAAACCGAGCATCAGAATGGGGAAGAAAGGGTATTTAGGTTACTTTGAACATGGCATGGTTGTTGGTGCCAGACAGGCTGTTCTGATTATTTAAAAAACTGCTGATCTAGTGGGATTTTTACACACAACCATCTCTCGGGTTTACAGAGAATAGTCCAAAAAGATAAAATATCCAGTGAGCCGGAGTTGTGTGGATGAAAATGTCCTGTTGATATCAGATTTCAAAGGAGAATGGGAAGAGATGATCGGCAACTCAAATAAATCAAAAAACAACTGGTTACAGCCAAGGTATGCAGAATACAAATTCTGAATGCTTTGAACCTTGAAGCAAATTGGCTGCAGCAGCAGAAGACAACACCGGGTGCCACTCATGTCAGCTAAGAACAGGAAACTGAGGTAACAATTCGCATAGGCTCATCAAAATTGTACAATAAAAGAATGGAAATACGTTGCCTGTTCTGATGAGTCTCGATTTCAGCTGCGACATTCAGATGGTAGGGTCAGAATTTGGTGTAAACAACATGAATGCATTGATCCATCCTGCCTTGTATCAATGGTTCAGGCTAGTGCTGGTGGTGCTGTAAGCGTGTGGGGGATATTTTGTTGGCACACTTTGGGCCCCTTAGTACAATTTGTGCATTGTTTAAATGATCCATCTCTTGATGACTACAGTGTACCCAGGGCAGTCATCACAAATTTTGGGGCCTCTTACGCAGCTTTAGCCCTGGAGCAGAGAACCAGGGGGGAACCCTCCTCTCTCCTGACGATGGGTTTGGTAACAGAAGTGTCACCTCTTCTCTCTCCTGCCGCAAGGTGATAAGCAGGACGGGAGGGGGGGTTGCTGATGATGAACACAGTCAATTCAAGTCTTCACTTCTCTCTCCTGCCATGAGTTTCTAAAGGTGGGGGTCAAACGAAAAAAAAAATTAAACCAAAAAAACAGGGTGGGGGGGTTGCCGGGCCACTGGGGACCATCGGGCCCTTACAGGTGTAATGCCTGTACCCCCCTGATGGCGGATCTGCTAATTCCAGCAGGATAATGTCACAAAGCTCAAATTATCTCAAACTTGTTTCTTAAAAATCACAATGAAATCACTGTACTTCTATGGCCACCACAGTCACCAGATCTCAATCCAATAGAGCACCTTTGGGATGTGATGGAATGGGAGATTCGCATGATGAATGTGCAGCCAACACATCTGCAACAATTGTGTGATGCCATCATGTCAATATGGAACAAAATGATGAATGTTTCCAACGCCTTGTTAAAACTATGCCACAAAGAGTTAAGCCAGTTCTGAAGGCAAAAAGGGGTCCAACCCGGTACGAGCAAGGTGTACCTAATAAAGTGACCGATGAGTGTATATTTTTATAGTATATTGTACAACAATAGATGTGAGACTTAATCTGGCAAACTATTGTACAGTCCACATCAGTCTGATTAATCAGCGTTAAATATCTTAGAATCTCAGTCAGTCCACCTCTTGGATCGCTTAGAGAAGCAAATTGTTTCTGCCCTAGTTACCATTCTGACACATCAATAAGACTTGCAGGATTCATTATTGAAAGAGAGCTGCAAGAGCCTTTAAAGGACAAAGAGGGCAAAAAGAACACTGTGGGGGGCGTGGCTAGCCATCGAGCTGAATGGACGGCTGATCTTACAGCTCCTGCACTGACCGGAGATCTGACCCGCAAAAAGCACCGATCCGAGCACCAAAATGCACTACCAGGACCCCTATGATGTGGGGAACCAGTCCGGAGCATCCCGCAAACGAAAGGACTACAGGGCTCCTCGGAAACTGACCGACTTTTTCTCCAAGGCGCCCGGAGGAAACATCCAAGATGGCGCCCGCGACCGATCGCCGCGCGGGGATCGAGCATACACTGACCTGCCTGACGAGGATGAGCTGTTCGACCGGCAGCACATGACACCCGCGGCTTCCTCCTCGGCTCCTGGGCTGGCGTCCACCTCCAACAGTCCGGCGAAGACGCGGATGCGTCTCGACTCAGGAGCGCAGGCCTCAGAGGTAAGGCCTAATCTGGACACTCTCCTCACGATGCCTCCCGCACCATCCCCTATTGCGGCCTTCCCCACATCTGACCAGCCCATAGTAGACACACAGCTAAAGGATAT
Source organism: Rana kukunoris (assembly GCA_029574335.1). Lineage (NCBI taxonomy): Eukaryota > Metazoa > Chordata > Amphibia > Anura > Ranidae > Rana > Rana kukunoris. The sequence goes on from CM056056.1 coordinate 59,262,343, forward strand.
GCTCATCTCCCTGCACAGCTCCCTACATAATGACATATCCACTATGCTCTCTGCATTTAAACTTGAGATGGGCCACATAGGGAACAGGATGGGACATATTGAAAATCAGATGGGTGCCATGACTGAAACGGTAAACGACCTGGTGGACGCCCATGATCATGTCAGAGAGGAACAGCAATGGGTGCGGGCGAAAATGGCGGACCTCGAGGACAGATCGAGACGTAATAACGTCAAAATACGTGGAATACCTGAATCGATCATTGCAGCTGATCTGAATGGGTACGCTAGAAAACTGATTTCCACCTTGTTACCTGATCTTCCCCCTGTGGAAACGATAATCGATCGTATCCACCGCCTGCCGAAACCTCCCCATTTGCCTGCAGAGATCCCCCGAGATACACTGATGAAAATCCACTTCTTCCACACAAAGGACATGCTCCTAGCCAAAAACAGACACCTAGGTCAACTTCCACCTCCCTACTCTAAGCTGCAGCTATTTGCGGACATTTCCCACTACACCAGGCAGCAAAGGAAGCAGCTGCAAACCATCACTAAGCCGCTCAATAACCACAAGATATCCTACCAGTGGGGGTTCCCGACCAAACTACTAGTGACCCAAAACGGGGTGAAACACGCCATCCACACGGTCGAGGAGGGTATAACCTTACTTAAAAAGTGGAAGATCATCCCAGAGGGAGACGCGTTGCCTCACATGCCGGTCGCGGAGAAACAACGGCCCATCTTGAAAGACCCTCACCTCAGTAACACCAAGTGATCAAGGATCAGTGCAGTTCTTTATCAAGTTTATGTACGCACTCCGGTCCAGTGCCTGCTCGTTGCAGCTAGTTCACGAACTTTCACCCTCCAACACCGCTCAGTGGTTCTACTGATACACCGCTGACCCTTGTTAGTGTTCTGTTGCTCCCTCTCCTACCTACCCCAATAGTTCCTATTGCATTTGTGTTCTCTCGCAATAACTGTTACCCTCTTTTCCCCCATATCCGTCCTGATCCCGGAAGAGCACCTACCTACTACTACGCAGCCTTCACTGAAGAACTCACCTTCGTGATCCTCCAGATCTCCCGGGTTTGCTGAATCCTATTCTGATCTACTTCCACATCACGTGAACTGTGAGTAATTTCTTTTTCTTCAATACATCACACCACCTCCCAAGATGCCAAAATTTCTATCACTCAATGTGAAGGGGCTAAATCATCCGGCCAAGAGGGCCTCGATGTGGAAAACAGCCCGAGAATCTGGGTGCGACATCCTATGTGCGCAGGAGACACACTTTAAGCTTTCCGCAGAACCCGCATGTACAAACAAAAATTTTCCCAACATTTTTAAGGCCTCAGGACCTGATAAGAAAAATGGCATTTTGGTGGCCTTCAAGTCCACGGTGTCTCTAGTCCTCCACAATGCCCTCACTGACCCTGATGGTCGATATTTGGCACTGGACTGCTCCTTAAATAGTGTCAGACACACAATTGTGACGGTGTATGCACCCAACAAGAGACAAATTCCCTTTCTGTCCAAACTGATGAGGAAAATAGACCACTTTAAACAAGGCCGGCTTATCATCTGCGGGGATTTCAATATTGTGCCTGACAGCTCTATTGACGCCTCATCCAGACCTGGAAGGACCTCGTCACCTATGGCCGCTTTTATCCGCTCGCATGACCTATATGATGTATGGCGTTGCCACCACACTACTGAGAGAGACTTCTCCTTTTTCTCCCCGTGCCATAACACCTACACCCGCATTGACTACTTTCTGATTGATAAATGGACCCTTCCTAATGCCTCAGCTTCTGAGATAGGCACTATCACGTGGTCAGACCACGCGCCAGTCATGTTGACCACCAATGACTCCCCACCTACCTCCGCTACGAGGATTTGGAGAGCTAACTCGGCTCTCATGACCTCGCCACTCTACTCTGACCACATTCAGAAATGCTTGCAGGACTTTTTTGCCCTAAATGTAGACTCCGTTGCGGATAACTCTGTTCTTTGGAATGCCCATAAGGCATTCATACGTGGGATTCTTATCCAAATTGGAGCTAGAGAGAGGAGGAGGAGATCACAGCGTCTAGACTCCCTAACAGCGGATATTAAATCGCTGGAAGTCCAAAATCAATCTCACCCCGACAACACTATTAAGCACAAACTAGGTCTCCTTAGGCAAGAATTAAGGTCCCATCTTTTAGACTCTTTCGAAAAAGCCCACACCCGTTTCAAGGCCGCACACTACTCCACGGGTAATAAGGCAGGGAAGGCCATGGCCGCCAGAATTAAAGGTCATCGCTCCAAAACCAAAATCTCCCATCTGTACCACCCCACATCGAAACAAAAACTCATAGATCCCTCGGCTATTGCGGATGCTTTTCGCCATTATTATAATACTCTGTATAACCTAAAAGATGACTCCTCTGTACCACAACCCTCCCCCCAAGATATATCATCGTTTCTTGAAGACATCAACCTCCCTAGTTTATCTGGCGAACAACTTCTGACGTTAAATGCCCCGTTCACCCCCCAGGAGATCCTTCAAACCATCTCGAGATTGCCCTCTAATAAATCCCCAGGCCCAGATGGTCTCACTAGTGAGTACTACAAAATTTTCGGACACACACTAGCGCCCTTCCTCTCGAATGTTTGCAATGACGCTGCCTCATCCTCCTCTCTCCCCCCAGAAATGTTGTCTGCCCTGATAATTACGCTGCCGAAGCCAGGCAAGGAACCCACCCATGCGCAAAATTTTCGCCCTATATCCCTACTGAACATAGACACCAAGATTTACGCTAAAATCATAGCAAACCGACTGATTGACCTAATGCCCTTGCTCATTCATAAGGACCAGTCTGGTTTCACGAAGGGGAGGCAAACGTTTGATGCCACCCGCAGGATTATCAACATCATACATAGTGCAGGATCCACACGAACGCCTTCTCTGCTCCTATCCTTGGACGCGGAGAAGGCGTTCGACAGAGTCCATTGGGATTATATGAGAGCGACTCTCATTAAATTTGGTTTCCAAGGCCCTATACTGTCGGCCATACTAGCACTATATTCCTCCCCTTCGGCCCAGGTGTATACTTCCGAAATGCTTTCACGACCATTCTCCATAACCAACGGCACCCGCCAGGGGTGCCCTCTGTCCCCGCTAATATTCAATCTGGTTATGGAACCCCTCGCGGAACACGTCAGGGCCCACTCCGCTATAGCTGGCTTCCGAATAGGCACTAAAGACCATAAAATTAATTTGTTCGCGGATGACGTGATTCTGATGATAACAGACCCAATATCCTCCCTGGCTTCGGTACAACTGCTGTTACATAGATTTAGCAATGTATCATATTACAAGGTGAATGAACAAAAATCACATATTTTAGACTTGGGCCTAGACGCAATTACAAGTAACATACTCAGAAACACTTATCCTTACTCTTGGGCTGACGAGGGTATAACATACCTGGGTGTGACACTTTCTAAATCACTAAAGGATATCTCTAAACATAATTACGCCAACATTAAGCAAGTTCTCATCAGAGAAACTAATAACCTTTCTAAATACGAATTCTCATGGGCGGGCCGCTTAGCGGCCTTCAAAATGATGCTACTTCCCAGGCTACTGTACATTTTCCGCACATTGCCCATACCCCTTTCACACAAGTATCTCACATCTCTACAGACCATCGTCTCTCAATTTGTATGGCAAGGCAAAAAATCTCGCTGTCGTCATACCAAGCTCATTAAACATAGAGCGGTGGGAGGGATGGGACATGTGGACGTTAGAGACTATTATTTAGCTTCTATCCTCTCCCAGATGAGAGACTGGTTCTCCGCTTCCCCAGCTACACTGTGGGGGGACATAGAAAACACCACAACACCTGGCCCCACCCTATCCGGCTGGCTGTTTAGCGTGACCACGAGGAACACTTCGTTGTCCCTCTACTCTCCTACCATCCAGGCTTCTGTAAAAGCTTGGAAAACCCTTCACAACACCCGATGGACGAACCACCTGACCAAACCCGTGCCCGTCCCCATCGAGACCCTCACATTGTTGACCCCTGACCTGGCTGTCCCGACCTGGCTTACGGACCAAGTGACTCTCACTTCTGACCTACGCTCCCTTGCGTCTAACACCTCATTCTTACAACTACAACAAGAGTTCCATGCCCCTGCCAAGGACTACTTCACTTACTATAGATTACAAAAATGCCTTACAGCGAACCCTTCTCTAGAAGGCTCTTTGCCCATCCACGTCTGGAACTACTTCCTCAAGGACACTAGTACACCAAGGGGCACCTCCTTACTGTACTCTACTCTACAAGACAAATATGTTTTCCACAAAACTAAACCCTTAACCGACTGGGAAACCGATATACAAACTAAATTTACTGACGAGCAATGGCAAGCGGCAATCAAAACTGTTTACAAATACACTTCCTGCACCACCCTATGGGAGCTTACCCAAAAACTACTAATGAGATGGTACATGACACCTCACAAGATAGCCACATTCTATTCACACACCTCAAACATGTGCTGGAGAGAATGCAAATTACCTGGCACACTCATGCATATCTTCTGGACATGCCCATGCTTACGACAACTCTGGACCACGATAGAGGTAACTTTGCGGGAGATCCTTCATTTCCCTTTAACATTGCCTTCCCACCTAGCCATCCTCAACTTAACTATTGACGAACTACCACCGAGTCTCCGACTGGTGACCACACATGTCCTCCTGGCAACAAAACTACTGATTGCTAGGAAATGGAAAACAAAAGACATCCCCACACTCACGGAAGTCATTCAATTAGTACAAACCCACCACACCTATGAAACTATCCTAGCTAGGGGTAAATCCAATTACCCCAAGCTGCTAGCCCTTTGGAACCCTTGGACTCTCTGGTACACGAACACATACAGCAAGTGATACACCTTTGACCCATGTTGTGAACTTTACGGGTGCTCTCCCCTCTCCTTCTCACCCCACCCCCCCTTCCTCCCCACCTCCCTACCCGGTTCTTTCCCACCCCCCCCCTATGTTCTACCCTTGATACAACGCAAACTATGTTAACCTCAAAACCTTCCTTGGTTTGGCTTTTGAACTTGCATATACCATTTTGTTGGACCGAACCAAGCCTGATTTAGCTGGGGCGCACATTCAGCACCCCTCTAACGCTCACTATAGGTACGTTGCCATTTATATGCAGTGTTGTATGCCTTGATATCGTACTTGTAACGTTAAACTTTGAAATTTCAATAAAAACGATTTGAAATAAAAGAACACTGTGGAGTTGATTTAATAAAACTGGAGAGTTCAAAATCTGGTGCAGCTCTGCATAGTAACCAGTTGGCTTCCAGCATTTTTTGTCAGAGCTTAAAGGAACACTAAAGGTTCGTTTTTTATTAGATCAATTGATTGCTGTAAGCTAGAGCATTTAAATATCACTTACCTCATTTTTCCTTTTAACCTCCAAAATACAGTAATCCAGGTTTGAAAATGCCATTTCCTGTCTCTCCTCTTCTTGCTTTCCACCAGCATCTGAGCCGTTTTGCATGGTGGAAAGCAGAATGTGCTCACCCCCTCCCTATGACTACAGCCCTGCGTGAAGATGCTCTCTTAACCTCCCTGGCGGTATGATTCTGTCTGGAATTACGTACCAAAAGCGGTACAATTATTTTTCATGGAAATTCTGCATTTTATACTGTAGGCCTGCAATTCTTAGGAATAACTCACGTAAATGTGTCCAAACCAGAGTCTAGTAAACATCTCTGGTATGATAAAGTTTGAAACACAAAATCATAAAATTATAATATAATAAATAACTATAAATAATTATAACAAATAATAATTTAATTATAATAAAAATTATTCAATAATGTAATCAAATCAAAATCACTGAAATTTGCTCAGTTGCAGAATTGTCGCTGTCATTACTTTTGTTTTTTTATGACGAATTTCCCCACAAATCGCTATCGCTCAATTCTGCAAGTGATTATCATTTATTATCGCTGTTTTCTAGCTGCTCTAAAATCACTTTTGACATAAAGGGACACTTTTGGTTGCTATGGACAATCTCCAGTTTGCAGGCACAATTTTTTTTTTATTATTATGTAAAAGAACATGCAGGGCACTGGGCAGACCAATAGGGACAAGGGGGGTGTGTACTTTTTACATACAGTACTGTAATCTATAAGATTACAGTATACTGTATGTAATGTGTATGTTTACTTTTTTGAATTTGCCACCGGTCTCCGCCCCCGTGCGCCGTTACGTCGCAGGGAACGGAGATCGGCGGCGTGCAGGCACTGTGTGAGTCGAATGGAGGACGCCACTCGCTCACACAGCGGGGATGCATCGCTGGATCCAGGGACAAGGTAAGTACAGTAACCCTGCCTGGATACAAGGTAAGCCAGCGCGCTGCAGGCTCTGCATATTCACCCCGAGCGTGACTCGGGGATGCCGATTTTTACATAAAAAATTCACCCCGAGTCACGCTCGGGGATACCGGCAGGGGGGTTAACCCTCGCAGACATGAAGGCTAAGCCTAATGGGAACTGTAGTTCCCATTAGGCCATGATGTAGCAAGAATGAATGCGCACCGCAAACCAGGAAGTCAGTGAGAATAATGATTCAGGAGTGACGAAGGTGAATAAAACCGCTCAATTTCAACAGGTATCAAACTAGTTATAATGCAAAACATTACTTTTTACTTTATCAGCTACTGTCAGACTTTAATTTAAGAGAAAAATATTTTTGTCTTTACAACCTCTTTAATTGAACAAACTGATGTTAGAAGCTGATTGGCTATCATGCACAGCTGCACCAGATTTTGCACTCTGCAGTTTCAGTAAATCAACCGCGGGGGTAAGCTCTTGCAGGGAGGAGCCGTGAGAGCCGCCATGGGACCCAAGAAGAGGACACTCGCAAAACAAACTACACAGTGGAGGTAAGTATGATATGTTTGTTATTTAAAATATATATATATAGATATATATATATAGATATATAGATATATATATATATATATATACAGGGAGTGCAGAATTATTAGGCAAAAGAGTATTTTGACCACATCATCCTCTTTATGCATGTTGTCTTACTCCAAGCTGTATAGGCTCGAAAGCCTACTACCAATTAAGCATATTAGGTGATGTGCATCTCTGTAATGAGAAGGGGTGTGGTCTAATGACATCAACACCCTATATCAGGTGTGCATAATTATTAGGCAACTTCCTTTCCTTTGGCAAAATGGGTCAAAAGAAGGACTTGACAGGCTCAGAAAAGTCAAAAATAGTGAGATATCTTGCAGAGGGATGCAGCACTCTTAAAATTGCAAAGCTTCTGAAGCGTGATCATCGAACAAACAATCGTTTCATTCAAAATAGTCAACAGGGTCGCAAGAAGCGTGTGGAAAAACCAAGGCGCAAAATAACTGCCCATGAACTGAGAAAAGTCAAGCGTGCAGCTGCCAAGATGCCACTTTCCACCAGTTTGGCCATATTTCAGAGCTGCAACATCACTGGAGTGCCCAAAAGCACAAGGTGTGCAATACTCAGAGACATGGCCAAGGTAAGAAAGGCTGAAAGACGACCACCACTGAACAAGACACACAAGCTGAAACGTCAAGAATGGGCCAAGAAATATCTCAAGAATTATTTTTCTAAGGTTTTATGGACTGATGAAATGAGAGTGAGTCTTGATGGGCCAGATGGATGGGCCCGTGGCTGGATTGGTAAAGGGCAGAGAGCTCCAGTCCGACTCAGACGCCAGCAAGGTGGAGGTGGAGTACTGGTTTGGGCTGGTATCATCAAAGATGAGCTTGCGGGGCCTTTTCGGGTTGAGGATGGAGTCAAGCTCAACTCCCAGTCCTATTGCCAGTTTCTGGAAGACACCTTCTTCAAGCAGTGGTACAGGAAGAAGTCTGCATCCTTCAAGAAAAACATGATTTTCATGCAGGACAATGCTCCATCACACGCGTCCAAGTACTCCACAGCGTGGCTGGCAAGAAAGGGTATAAAAGAAGAAAAACTAATGACATGGCCTCCTTGTTCACCTGATCTGAACCCCATTGAGAACCTGTGGTCCATCATCAAATGTGAGATTTACAAGGAGGGAAAACAGTACACCTCTCTGAACAGTGTCTGGGAGGCTGTGGTTGCTGCTGCACGCAATGTTGATGGTGAACAGATCAAAACACTGACAGAATCCATGGATGGCAGGCTGCATGAGTGTCCTTGCAAAGAAAGGTGGCTATATTGGTCACTGATTTGTTTTTGAATGTCAGAAATGTATATTTGTGAATGTTGAGATGTTATATTGGTTTCACTGGTAAAAATAAATAATTGAAATGGGTATATATTTGTTTTTTGTTAAGTTGCCTAATAATTATGCACAGTAATAGTCACCTGCACACACAGATATCCCCCTAAAATAGCTAAAACTAAAAACAAACTAAAAACTACTTCCAAAAATATTCAGCTTTGATATTAATGAGTTTTTTGGGTTCATTGAGAACATGGTTGTTGTTCAATAATAAAATTAATCCTCAAAAATACAACTTGCCTAATAATTCTGCACTCCCTGTATATATATATATCAAAGCTTTAGTAAACCTTTAATTTCTCTCTAATAAAATTCCACTGCTGGGAAGGTCCGGAAAAGAGCCTGGTGTGCCTTTAGCATGAGCTCTTGTCTTGTGAAGGTGCCATCTTTCTATGCCACGATAATGTTTTGTTTGACAGAATGATAACTTTGACAAGATGGAAAAAAAGGAACTTCCATTGACGAGGCAATTAGAGAGTCTTCAGTTTACCAAACTGTTATGCCGCGTACGCACGATCATTTTTCAGCATGAAAAAAAAACGTTATTTTTCAGCATGTCCAAAAAATGACATTTTCCCAACTTCATCATTAAAAACGACGTTGCCCACACACCATCGTTTTAAAAAAATGATCTAGCAAAGCGCGGTGACGTACAACAACAAGTACAAAGGCACTATAAAGGGGAAGTTTTGTTCGCCTTTGGGATGCTTTAGCTGATTCAGTGTTAGTAAAAGACGATTTTCGCTTTTCTGTCGGTTACAGCGTGATGAATGTGCTTACTCCATTATGAACGGTAGTTTTATCAGAACGAGCGCTCCCGTCTCATAACTTGCTTCTGAGCATGCCCAGGTTTTTTACGTCGTTTTAGCCCACACACGATCATTTTTTACAACCTGAAAAACGGCATCGTTTAAAACGGCGTTAAAAAATGCAACATGTTCAAATTTTTTGGGGGGGGGGTTTTCAGAACCTGAAAAATTATATGTAGCCCACACAGGATCATTTTAAATTACGTTTTTGAAAAACGACATTTTTTTTTCATGCTGAAAAATGATCGTGTGTACGCGGCATTGGGGTGTTCAGGAGAAGATACTGCAGCCACATGCTACAACTGTGACCCTAGCATTTGACTTCAATGGGTGATTTTGCCAAGCGGTGCCACCTGTCAACACAACAAGCCAAGTTAAATTTGCCACGGCACGTGTACAGTCCCCTTCGGCTGCCTTTAAGCATTCAGTGAGCAGTCGGAGGGTGTTAAAGGCCTTGCAGTTGCTGCCTTATCAGGTGACATCTGAACCTAGGGTTGCGACCTCATCCCTTTAAAGCCGAACACATATTAATCACCCAGGTTCTGGACCTAATTTAATGCAGGTAAAGCACTAAGTGAATTGCATTACCACCTTAATCAGCCACAAAAACTCTGTAATTAACTAATATGTGTTTGGTTTTAAAGGGATGAGGTGACAACCCTATCTGACCCTTTGACACCTCATCTAAAGTATCAGGCTCAAGCAAAGTGCTAAATAAGGCAGAAACATAACTATTTCATAAGTAGTTCAGCTCAGTTATGATAATAAGACTGAGCATTCAGCTTCCTCTATAAACTTAATCATGACCTTTTTTTCCAAAAAAAACTTCTTTTTGAAGAGGTTCTTTTATCACATACAGACCAAATGCTCATGAACTACGTCTTAAGTAACATTTAAGTACCTATTTACTAGAGTCACTAGATCCTTATGGGCTGCCATTGTTGACATTTCAATTTGAAAATGTTAATTCCCCACCTGTCATGCCTGTACTGTGGCTTCAGCACTGTCTAAGTCAACGACCCACAACAAGGATAGCAATATTTAATGCTAGCACTTTTTTGACACTCGTTTACGGAATACTTGCTCTGTAACTGTGATTCAAAAGTATTAAAGTCATACTTTGCCTCTACTTCTCTCATGACAAGTGTACTTTTACAGCCGCTAAACTGCAGATATAAACTAGTAATACATTTATGGCTGCACCGGCCACATAATCCCAGCGTTTCAATTATTTTATTGTACTAAAGTGGAAAACGCTAACCTACTTTCTCCACCAATTTGGTGCATTTCACCACCGCAGATGGGCTTATTTGCCCACCACCTTATGAAAATGCTAGTTACTTGGATGTCTGTGGCTTGAAGACTTTGATTTACAGCCCAGAAACACGTATGCTGAAAGCTAGAAGTTAGAGGAAGTTTAGATCTTCCGATCTGTGTACTTATTTTAGGTAGTTATGAAACCAGTTGTCAGGAAAGGTTCCATCCGTGGTGCTATTTATGTTATGTCTTGCAGTGCTGCGTCAACTTTGGGATGCAGTACTGGCCTCCACCAGCGGATGGATCCTGGCAGTGTGGAGCACCTGGCCCTTGCTGCGTTCAGGTGTGACCTGAACATAATTAACACGCCCCTATTTATACCCAGCAAGTTCAAGCAGAACTTGCCCTGGTATCTGTCTATTTACCGGACCCTGAGCCTGATACCTGACCCTGCTGTCCCTGTTCTGGACTTCTGACCCGACCTGATCAGATCTGTCCCAACCTGATCCCTCTCCTGGACATTTCCTTCCTGCGAATTCCCTGTCTGCAGCTTCTTTGGTGATCTCCTGGTATTTGACCCCGACTTGGCTTTTGGTTTATGATTACGGCATGTCCCCTGGACTTGTATATATGCTTTGTGTTATTCGTGCACTGGTTGTCGTCACCTGTTTGTTCACCTTTGTAAATAAAACACCTTTTTATTCCACTATATACAGTGTTGGTCTCCTCTGTGTAGGCACACAGTACTGGTCCATTTAGAATCCCTGACACCAGTGGATCAGCATGACAGGTCATCTACATGGGCGTCCGCTCCATAGGGCAAGGGGGGTTGTTTGCCCCCCCCCCCCCTGGAATCACCAAGGAGAGCCAGGAGCAGGACCGAACTATCCCTGGGGCCGATTTAAGCGGTGACTGCATCGCTCCCCGCCCCTCTAGTTGTCCCTTATTTACAGTGCCTGTCCCTCTTCTGGAATCAAATCCATTTGTCCCTCATTCCAAAAGGTTCCTCTTTTAGACCTGAAATAAATATACTGTCAATATAGTGTAGTGTAAAGGGGTCCAGTGATGCAGGGTGCTGTGTAATGTAAAGCAGTCCAGTGATGCAGGGTACTATGTAATGAAAAGGGGTCCAGTGATGCAGGGTGCTGTATAATGTAAAGGGGTCCAGAGCTGTGGGGTGCTGTGTAATGTAAAGGGGTCCAGAGGTGCAGTTGTGGAGAGGGGGTACACAGTAGTGATAAAGAGATATTGAAAGATGCAGGGGGCACAGTGGGGTGTTTTTAAATTTTAACATGGGGGGGGGCGCTTTTAACCCCCGCTAGCGGTCGAAGAAAGAGTGTATAACCACTGCCGAAGCACCCCCCTCTGAAAAAATTTCAGCAGACGCCCATGGTCATTTATAAGCGGAGTTACTGGCACACAGAGTTAAGGGTAAATCGTTTTACCAGTGTTCAGGGTGATAATGGTGAATCCATACAATGTCAATGGCTGCTATCCTCAGAGTTGTGTCCGACTCTGTGTAGACCAAAGGAAGAAAGCAGCCTTGTGTAGTTTTTCCATGAAACGTTTTTAATGAAGACAGATTAAAACACTTGCAAGATGAATATATATAAAATGCTCATCTGGTCACACTAGGCATGGATGTGTTTCATCCTGATCCCATCCTACAGGACCGTTGTAATCTTTTTCTGGCTGCTGAGTATGAAGGGCTGGCTCGGGAACCTGAAGGAACCCCGGTGTTTCGTCAGAATAGGCGATCCATCAGATTTTGTAATAGAAGCGATGTTCTGTCGTGGCCATCTTGCTATACCTCGCACTCGTCCACAGTAAGGATACAGTGAGAAAACAGCAATCGGACATCTTGTTACACCCACCAGAGTCTTGCATTACACACTTATCTTTAACATTAATCTGAGTCAATACAGTGAAATACAGGATTTAAAAATCTGTCTGACTGTTTAGATGTTGAATTGTAAAAGCAGCAGTGAGCCTCTTGATCGCACAGGTTTACTGATCTGACAGAACACAGCTGCTTTAAAAAATTGAACATTAAAACAGTCAGATGGATTTTAAAATACTGAATTTCACATTATCAGTGTACTGTTAAAAATAAGTGTGAAATACAAAACTCTGGTGTGTGTAACAAGATGTCCCCTTACATTAGTATATATAAGGTGTAGGTTGGTATTTCCATCGTCATATCTGTAAGGTTCTCCCCCCCTCCTTTCTACATGTTGACCAATACTACAACTTTAGTTGGTATTACACACATATTTTTCATCTCCATGCATACACATTTCCCAAAAAAAAATTGTTTTAATATTATTATTTTATCCCCTTTTTTTATTTATTATTATTTTAATTTTATTCTTAATTTTATTTGTATTTTTTATATCTATTTTTTTCAGTCCAGTTCATTCTATATATATCACTATTCTCTGCAAATTGTGTTATTATTACCAATTGGATAGTTTCATATTTAATTATTATATGTATTTATGATTTTGATGAACTCTGAGCACGTAGCCTTCCTTGTTTCCCCTCTCGTTTTTACCTTTAAAATAACAAACATGTCATACTTACCTCCACTGTGCAGTTCGTTTTGCACAGCATGGCCCCGATCCACGTCTTCTGGGGTCCCTCGGCGGCTGGTCTCTGGTCCTCCCCGCAATTACTCAGTCATGCGAGAGCTTGCATAGTGGTTAGTAATTGCGGGCGCGCTCCCGTGATACAGCGAGTGGCCATAGCCGCTCACTGTATCACTCGGCCCCGCCCCTCGGCACGCTGCGTCACTGGATGTGATTGACAGCAGCGCCAGCCAATGGCTGCGCTGCTCTCAATCCATCCTCTCTAGCCAATCAGCGGCCAGGCTGAGCAGCAAAGAGGATATCGGGGCCGCGCGGGACTTTCGAGGGGTCAGGTAAGTATAACGGGGGCTCGGATAGGGGGGGGGGGGGGGGCGCAGCATTCAATGTTTTTTCACCTTAATGCATAGAAAAAACATTTTTTTCTTTACAACTCCTTTCAAGTTCCCGAGCCAGCCATCTCCATGCCGAGCAGTCAAAAACTGATTACAGCGGTCCTGCAAGACGGGATCAGGATGATTTACATCCACACCTAGTATGACCAGATGGTCCTTCTATATATTTTTATTTTGTGAGTGTTTTTAATCTGTCTTCATTAAACACGTTTAACTGGGATACTACACTTAGCTGGTGCTTCCTTCCCTCTCTGCTGTCTTCTTTCTGCATGACAGGTAGGCAGCTAGCATTTTTGCAGAAGGAGATATACAAAACTGAAACAATAAAATCCTGGCTTAGACTCAACTCCACCACACCCTTTACATATATTGTAGTATGGGTGAAATGTAGTTGGGAACCCTCCAGTGACAACCTACAATACTTAACCATATAGCTTTTTTTATTCATAACCATGGAGAAGAAACATCTAAAAATAAATAAGATACACATATTGGCCAATAATTAAAAACGACTGAACAAAGCCTTTGCCCCTAGAACAACTGGGTGTTTAAATATAAGGCCTCGTACACACGATCAAATCTGTCCGCTGGAAACAGTCCGCTGGACCGTTTCAGCAGACAGATTCGATCGTGTGTACGGCCGAGCCGACGGATTTGGCCACCCGACAGATTTCAAAGCATGCTTTGAAATCTATCGGGTGGGAATCCGTCCGCCCAACATGTCTGCTGGTTAGTACACTTACCAGCAGACATGTCGTCCCGCACCGCCGCCGCACCGCCGCCGAATGGATTCGGCGCATGCGCGGAAGTGTTTTACTTCCTGGTGCGGTGACGTGGCGGCGTCAACGTCACCGCCACGTCACCGACACGTCAGCGCGCCGTCTGCTGGCTGGGATTTTGGTTTGCTCGTGTGTACACGCGAGCAAACCAAAATCCCAGCAGACAGATTTGTTCAAATCTGTCGGACGGACAGATTTGAACAAATCTGTCCGCTCGTGTGTACGAGGCCTAACACAGCGGGAAACCCAAGCATCTGAAATTGGTAAATCAATCTTATATCCCCCCATCCCGTACAGTAACTGAAAAAAGTATTTTATCCCCTGCTGATTTTTTACGTTTGCCCACTGACAAAGAAATGATCGGTCTATAATTTTAATGGTAGGTTTATTTTAACAGTGAGAGACAGAATAACAACAAAAATATCCAGAAAAAATAATTTCAAAAAAGTTATAAATTGATTTGCATTTTAATGAGTGAAATAAGTATTTGATCCCCTATTGTTCAGCAATATTTCTGGCTCCCAGGTGTCTTCTGTACAGGTAACAAACTGAGATTAGAAGCACTCTCTTATGCTGCGTACACACGATCGGAAATTCCGACAAGAAAAACGTGGATTTTTTTTTCGACTGAATTTTGGCTCAAACTTGTGTTGCATACACACGGTCACACACAATTCCGACCGTCAAGAACGTGGTGACGTACAACACTAGGACGGGACGAGAAAAATTAAGTTCAATGATTCTGAGCATGCGTCGACTTGATTCCGAGCATGTGTGTTTTTTGTGCGTCGGAATTGCATACAGACGATCAGAATTTTTGACAAGAACTTTTCCTGTGAGAAAATTTGAGAACCAGCTCTCAAATTTTTGCTGTCGGAAATTCAGACAGAAAAAGTCTGATGGGGCCTACACACAGTCGGAATTTCCGACCAAAAGCCCACATTAAACTTTTCTTGTCAGAAATTACGATCGTGGCATTAGGGTAAGTTCGCAATGGAGGCAGGTTTGAAATCGTGCAAGTTCAGCTGAACTCGCACAATTTTAAACCCACATTTTATTGCGAGTTTGGGGGCAAATTAAAAGACATCTGTGCGGGTTCATGCACAGATGTCTATTGAAATCACCCCAATGTGAACAGGGGCTGAAAGGGAGTGCTCCTAATCTCAGCTTGTTACCTGTATAAAAGACACCTGTCCACAAAAGTAATCAATCAGATTACAATCTTTCCACCATGGCCAAGACCAAAGAGCTGTCCAAGAATATCAGGGACAAGATTGTAGACCTACGCAAGGCTGAAATGGGCTACAAGACCATTGCCAGGTAGCTTGGTGAGAGGTTGAGAACAGTTTGTGCGATTATTCGCAAATGGAAGAAACACAAAATAACTGTCAATCTCCCTCCATCTGGGGCTCCATGCAAGATCTCACCTTGTGGAGTTTGAATGATCATGAGAACAGTGAGGAATCAGCCCAGAACTACACGGGAGGATCTTGTCAATGATCTTAAGGCAGCTGTGACCATAGTCACCAAGAAAACAACTGGTAACACACTAAGCTGTGAAGGACTGGAATCCTGCAGCGCCCTCAAGGTCCCCCTTTGCTCAAGAAAGCACATGTACAGGCCCATCTGAAATTTGCTAATGAACATCTGAATGATTTAGGGGAGAATTCAGTGAAAGTGTTGTGGTCAGATGAGACCAAAATCAAGCTCTTTGACATCAACTCAACTTGGAGAAGGAGGAATGCTGCCTATGACCTCAAGAACAGCATCCCCACCATCAAACATGTAGGTGGTAACATTATGCTTTGGGGGTGTTTTTCTGCTAAGGGGACAGGACAACTATGCTGCATCAAAAGGACGATGGGCGGGGCCATGCATCATCCAATCAATCACCTCATTCCCTTAGCCAGGACATTGAAAATGGGTCATAGATGGGTATTCCAGCATGACAATGACCCAAGACAACAAAGGAGTGGCTCAAGATGAAGCACATTAAGGTCCTGGAGTGGCCTTGCCAGTCTCCAGACCTTAATCCCATAGAAAATATGTGGAGGGAGCTGAAGGTTCAAGTTACCAAAGGTCAGCCTGGAAACCTTAACGATTGTAGAGGATCTGCGAAGAGGAGTGGGGCAAAATCCCCGAGATGTGTACAAACCTGGTGACCAACTACAAGAAATGTCTGACCTCTGTAATTGCCTAAAAGGGTTTTGCCACCACGTACTAAGTCATGTTTTGTGAAGAGGTCAAATACTTATTTCACTCTTTAAAATGCAAATCAATTTATAACTTTTTTTAAATGTGTTTTTCTGGCTTTTTGTTGTTATTCTGTCTCTCACTGTTAAAATAAACCTACCATTACAATTATAGACTGATCGTTTTTTTTGTCAGTAGGCAAATGTACAAAATCAGCAGGGGATCAAATCCTTTTTTCCCTCACTGTATATCACTAGTTGGGTCCCAGCATCCCCTGAACAAAGCAAGAATTAACCCTACACTGCAAATGTATATATTCACACATTCTCCAGTAAATGTTGTCCAAAGGAACATTGCTAAAAGGTCCTGTCAACGAGCCAGACAGCAGAAGGCTGATATAATATTCACTTATAGGGTGCATGTAACGTGGGTGTTATTGACAGTTACTAAGCTCAGCACACATTTGGACTTTGTAAGTCCCACTTTAGGCCAACTGGCTGGTAACTCCACCACGAGAAAAGTGATATATCACTGTCCATACATCAAACCATCTCCACTCAGGCACAATAGGAGAGGTAAATGGCAAAGCCTTGGTCAAATTAAATAAATGTTAGATACCTAATAAGTGGTATAAAGCAAAACACCTCATCCACTTAATCCATATACAGCAGCTTAGGCATGCCTCAAATATATTGCACATATGACATCTGGTGTTTTGAACAGTGAGAAAATTCCAGTTTAGGCCCCTTTAAGGATAGCAATAATACAAGGCATTGCATCCATATAGGCATCTACTTATCACTCTCAATCTGGTCCAGTCAGCACCACACAGAAGCAAAGAGGCCTATCCAGGAAAACCTAACTGGTTTTACCATTCAAGCCAGCTTCAACAAAGGTGTTTGACTTACCTGTGTCGATTGGCCCATAAATGCACTTGAAAATGGCTGCCAAACACTGACATGTGATGGCACAGCACGCATGTGCAATGATGTCACAGTGCACGTATGTGATGATGACACAACAGCCGCTTGCACATGGGCACACCACAAAGAAAAAAACGTAAACAAAATTCCCACTTAAAACATAGGGCAACACGAATTGTAAGCCCAGCAGTAACGGCCATCCGATCTAAAATGTAACAACATATATTTAATTAAAAATAATAGTAAATGAAAAATAATTGTTAAAAAAACAATCCACCAACGACTCCTCTCAGTTTATCATCCCTTACGAAATACAATTTTTTTTTTATATGTGGGTAGGGATTTACAGAGCTATTCATCTTGGTATTGTTTGTAGAAGCAGATATCAGCAAAGGCAGATTGATAACTTTACCATGATAGGTTTCCTTTATGTGTCACTCTGTACACCCTTGACTTTGAAATATGGTAATTCTGGTAAATTGTTAAAAGAGATTAATACATCTGCAAATTGATTTCCTCATTTATTTTCAACCCTATAGCCACTGTCGCAGCGAAACTGAAAACATGCTTTCCCCTTTACAGACTCCTATGTCTGACAATTTACATTCAGTAAAGAATAATACAAGTATTTATTTTTGTGGTTTGCCGTTTTCACTATGTGGTTCAGAGATTGCTTTTTAACTTTTGAAATTGATGTAGCAAATTAATTAATATTGTTCTTTTCCTTTTTAATAGAATTTCCCAAATATGTGGAGATTTAAAACTCTACAATGCAGCCAGTTATCACCAAAGAACAGTCAGCAATATGTCCATTAACGAATATGAACTGATAAGGTATGTTGCATATGTTTGCTTAAATTAGGTTGGTGATTTATAACATTGTTATATAATATAATGTTCTGAAACTCATTGGATAACATAAGATTAAATATATATATATACTGTATATATATATATATATATATATATATATATATATATATATTGTAAAGTACAGCTAAAGACAAAGCTTTTTTTTTCGCTTAGATAGAATGGAGAGGCATTAGAACACCCGTCAGGTTTTATTACTGATTGTTACCCCCATTAGGGAGATTCACCCTCTCTATATGCCATGTTTACCACTATCATCAAAAGTGAAAAGTCCCCAGAACAGTAATAGAGGAGACAACCAAGGATTGCCTCAGATGAGTAAACACTGCTCAAGCTGCGAGTGCTGCAAGTCTAGTGTTGCTTCTAAAGCAGTGGTGGCCGCCCGATTCACCTCCGGGAAAAAATGGATGAATGGCTGCACACTCCGGAACGATGCCAAAATCTTTATTGTAATGATCAACAAATAAAAGAACAGTGATACCTCGGTTCACGAATACTTATGTTCACTAACAACTCGGTTCGCAAACAGAGAAGTTCACAAAAATTTGCTTCGGTACGCAAACTCTGCTTCGGTTCACAAACACGAGCTGCGGCCATCTTCCCTGTTCTGACACATTCATATTGAGAAGAGCAGTGCAAGATGAGACTCTTCAGCGAACCAGTCCACTCAGATATAGGTTTCTGCCCCCTGACTACCATGAGGGTGGGCTCACTGGATTGGGAATCAGGGAAAAACAGTTTATATGAATTCTACAACTTTATCATGCCCTCAGATGATCTTTCCCTGGTTGCACAGTGCTATTTTCTGCCCCCTAGATTAGTAATTGGGGGTTGGGATTGTTTCAAACAAGGATTAAAGAGGAGCAATCTTCTTTTTTTTTTTTAGATGTACACATGAAAGAGGTCGGCATAATGTAAAATACTGTATGTAATATATATTTAAAATCCTTTTTTTGTACTGTACATGCATTTCAAAATATTATATATTAACAAAAAAAACGTTTGTAACGGATTAACCTGATTTACATTGAACCCTATTGGAAAATGTGCCTCTGTTCGCAACCAGTTTGGTTTGTGACCAAAGTCGTTTTATTAATTACGTTTGTGAACCGAGGTATCACTGTATATAAAGCACAGCGAGCACAGGAGATAAACATTTTATTGCATTTCACATAGATAACAGCACTTAATACTAACAAATGTGTTATGATTGAGTGCTGTTATCTGTGTGAAACGCTTTAACATTTTTATATTTTGGTGCTCGCTTTGCTGTATATAATTTTATTTGTTGATCACTACAATAAAGATTTTGGCATCCTTCCGGAGTGTGCAGCCATTTATCAATTTTTTTCCTAAGGATTTTCTCAGTTTGGAGAAATTTCCCTTACCGCCGCCATTGCTGGTAAGGGTACCCGTTTATGAAGCCTTTTTGGCACAAAGCGTGGCTGCCCTCTCCTACTGGCCCGACAGTAGGGGAAGGAGGAGGATGGGACTGGATTTCTGGCATACCTCACCACTCCCTCCACAAGAGGTGTGGGGGGAGGGGACAGATAAGCGGAAGTTCCACTTTTGGGTGGAACTCTGCTTTAAACAATCACAGGGCTACCCTTTTCAAAAGAAGAAAGTTATTTGGGAAACCGATATTTTCTCCATGTTTCAAAAATTCTTCCTACTACCTCCTGCAACTGGTGCACTCAGAATCTGGTGCAGCTGTGCATTGTGGCCAATCAGCTTCTAACTTCAGCTTGTTCAATTAACCACTTAAGACCCGGACCAAAATGCAGGTAAAGGACCTTGCCCATTTTTGCGATTCGGCACTGCGTCGTTTTAACTGACAATTGCGTGGTCGTGCGACGTGGCTCCCAAACAAAATTGGCGCCTTTTTTTCCCCACAAATAGAGCTTTCTTTTGGTGGTATTTGATCACCTCTGCGGTTTTTATTTTTTGCGCTATAAACAAAAATAGAGCGACAATTTAAAAAAAAATTCAATATTTTTTACTTTTTGCTATAATAAATATCCCCCAAAAATATATAAAAAAAAAATTTTGTTTCCTCAGTTTAGGCCGATACGTATTCTTCTACGTATTTTTGGTAAAAAAAAATCGCAATAAGCGTTTATCGGTTGGTTTTGGCAAAATTTATAGCGTTTACAAAATAAGGGATAGTTTTATTGCATTTTTATAAAAAAAATTTTTTACTACTAATAGCGGCGATCAGCGATTTTTTTTGTGACTGCGACAATATGGCGGACACTTCGGACAATTTTGACACATTTTTGGGACAATTGTCATTTTCACAGCAAAAAATGCATTTAAATTGCATTGTTTACTGTGGAAATGACAGTTGCAGTTTGGGAGTTAACCACAGGTGGCGCTGTATGGGATGTGTGACCTATGTGTTGTGTTTACAACTGTAGGGGGGTGTGGCTGTAGGTGTGACGTCATCGATCGCGTCCCCCTATTACAGGGATGACACGATCGATGCTACGGCCACAGAGAAGCACGGGGAAGCCATGTGTACACACGGCTCTCCCCGTTCTTCCGCTCCAGGGACGGATCGCCGCACTGCAGCGGCGATCGGGTCTGCGAATCCCGCGGTCCCGGAGCTTCGGATTGGGTCGCGGGCGCGCGCCCGCGACCCACGGCTGGGTACTAAAATCAACGCATATATACGTTGATGTGCCCAGCCGTGCCATTCTGCCGACGTAAATGTGCAGTAGGCGGTCCTTAAGTGGTTAAGCTTTGGCAATAAAACCTGGAAGCTGATTGGTTTCTATGCAGAGCCTCCCCAGATATCACACACTCCAGTTTTAGCAAATTGCCCCCAAAGTGTCAATCATTGGGCACCATCCTTTTTAAACTTGCTGTTAAGTAATCTAAAAAGTTAGATTTGTAAACTGGAATCTATTTATTTAAATGTATTCTAGTGATGGATTAGGAACTTTAAAAAGGTTACAACAAGGTCTGTGGAGTGGAGTTAGTGAGAGGGTTCTATGGCAGTGTCATGAAGTGAAAGGAATGTAGGCCACAAATCCTGTGGGCTTCTAAAGTTGATTCAACAATGCAAATCTCTTCTCAGTGTTGAAATGCAGGATTTTAGATTGAAGAGTTGTTAAGTTTTTTTTATAAATGTAATTTGTTTTTAATATATGGATATATGTGTTGGTATGGGGAAAAAAAAAAACATTTATAACATAATCCATGGGAATTCATAAAAAAAAATAAAAAAATGATTGAGCGCAGCCCATTAACTTAGGCTTAAAGTGACCTTGTCTCTAGAAAACTCAAACTGAAATAACCGCACTCTTCAAAATTAGATCACTCATACTTTCCTTTCCACACAGTGAAGAGGAGGTGAGTATCATGCTCATCATTATAATTTATCAGCAGACAGGTAAATATGTGTAATCTTCCTTTGCAGGGTGCTGTTATTTCAGTTTCAGTTTACCTCTGCACTCCAACCTTAAAGTGGTTGTAAAGGTTTGTTTTTTATTTTCTAACTAGGCTTCTTTAAGCTAGTGCATTGTTGGTTCACTTACCCCTTTCGTCTATTTCCCTTTTAAATGTTTTTTTTCTTTGTCTGAATTTCTCACGTCCTGTTCCTCCTCAGTAAGGTGTTCTGGCTAACCCCCAGTCAGAATGGCTTGGATGATGGGGGCAAGCTTACTGAGGAGAAACAGGAAGTGAGAAATTCAGACAAAGAAAAAAAAACATATAGAAGGGAAATCAAAGGAAAATGTAAGTGAACCAACAATGCACTAGCTTAAGGGAACCCATTTAGAAAATAATAAATTAACCTTTACAACCCCTTTTATCCCTAACCCCTATAATTAACTTATTGCCTACAGGCCCACGACTTGTAGTCGCCAAAACTTTGATTTGTTTCTGTCTGACCTCTGTATGTATCCAATGTAACCACTTGGCCAAGAAATTATAAAAAAATTAGTGCATGCTTTCCTCCAAATTTCATTAAACCAAAAGCCGTTTACAAATGCAGAAACATTAAATGTGCAGATAGGTATCTACTATAGCTGCAGAAGGGATACCTGCCTCAAGTTAAAAATGTGTGTGTATGTATGTTTATTCCATATTTATTGTATTTGAAGGATAGTTATCTTATAAAGACATTTCCGCCTTTATACAAAATCTGAGAAACAGAGACTTGCTGCTGTGGGAACCGCCAGATAGTACAATTGTCAGTCTTCACTTGTGACAGTGAAATTGCAACCTGTCATTGTCAGCACATTGATGCTCTTGCTTATGAAAAGAGCACATCGATATCAGTCATCTGTGAAATCGTTTTAGGTTGCCATCTTTTAGACTAAAGCTGGCTATAAATTAGTAGATTTTTTTTTATTTTTTTAAGAAGGATTACTTGATTTTTTTTTTAATGGTTATGGTAGGGTCAAACTGAAATTAATTTACTGAAATAAACTGAAATAAATTTACAACCAAAGTGACAAGAAAATTTGCAGAAGCAGGATGGAAATATTTTCTTGAATGAATACATTTCTAACTGTGTTTGCGATTTCCGTTCAGGAAATTACATTCATTCCATAATTGAATGTTAAAAGCAAACACAATTTTGACATACTGGTGAATGACATTCGTCCGAATGTACACAGACATTATGTACAAATGTTTGTACAGATATTTGTACAAACATTTGTTAGACAATCTACTAGTCTATATCCAGCTTTAATCAATGACAAGCAATGTTTCAGTCAAGCTGTAGTGCTCTGGCATCTTTATGTAACCCTATTAGCTAAAGCTTATTTGACAGTAGAGCCAAATCAGATGTGCATTAACAGTGTCAATAACTTAAATATTACAGCTGAGATACCTTACTGACCTTCTCTGCATTGTGATCCCAATACAGACTGCACCGGTCTATGCAGTTCTATTATTTGCAGCTCAAGCACGCAGTTGTGGCTCAGCACTCATCACTGGGTTTTTGCCTTTCCCCTACTCTTATCTTTGGTATTATGCAGAAGGGCCCTGTACAAAAAAAAGTTTATATCTCAATGTTATGCCATGCTCTTGTCTACCAATTTCACAGCATACCCTTTCCGGGTGTGAGATATGGGTGTCAGATGAGGGTGACTTGCCTGGTGAGCAATGGGAGATGGCGCTGGAAGCGTTGCAGAATAGCTCCTTAAATACATATAAATGCCTGTCCCAGTTATACATACTGTTGAGGGTACACTACAGCCTTTTAAAAACTATTTAAACAGAGCTTCCTTTAAGAAATCACTATGTCCGAAATTTTACAGGGATCATGTCGCTCTAATATACATGTTATGGCACTGGCCGAAATTGGACAGATATTGGGAGGCAGTTCATTAATTAAGCATTCCAAACTACCCTTATTCTGAACCCTAACTGTTGTATCCTAGGTATAGTGAATGAGGTGGTGATAGACCAGTGTGACAGAGAGACGGTCTCTAGAACACTATTTCATTCAGGCACGTAAACTTTTACTACTCCATTGGAATATCACTTCCCCTCCTACTCTTAAAGAATGGGTGGAACACATGACATGAATATTACCCTCAGATATGAGTTGGTTATTTACCAGCGTAGGGGTTGTATGTCTAAATTTAACAGAGTCTGGGCTGGCTGGCTGGATATTCCTGGCCTCCCTCCAGCAGACCTAGACATGAATAGATTATTATGTTGACATGTTTGTATCTATCTCTACTGTACCCTACCACCTACAGGTGTAGCCTGTCTCAAGTGCGCAGTGGAGTTATTCTTAGTGACTCTGCGGGAGGGCATGAAATTTGACTAGTACTTCCTTGGTATGATGTTGGTTGCTGTACCTTTGAAACCCCATTGTAACAGTCTAGTCTCTTTATGACTTCAAACGTTCTGGAACATGCTGTTTTGTATATGTGCAATTGTTTCACAGTTACATAGTCATTAAGGTTGAAAAAAGACACCAATCCATTCAGTTCAACTTGTGGCGTGTGTATGTGTTTGTCAATATGTAATCCCATATCCCTGTATGTTGAGATCATTAATATGCCCATCTTTTAAACTATCAACACTCCCTGCTGATACCACTGCTTTTGGAAGAGCATTCTATATCCTTAACACTCTAGCAGCAAAGAAGCGTCCTACGCAGTTTAAGGTTAAACCACTTCTCTTCCAATTTCAGTGAATGGCCATGTTTTTAAACTCCATTTCACTGAAAAGTTTTTTCCCTATGCTAGAGTCACCAGTAAGGTATTTGTCTATCACTATTGTATCCCCTCTCAAGCATCTCCTCTCCAGAGAGAATAAATTCAATGCTTGTTATCTTTCCCCATGGATGAGATCCTCTAGTCCCTGTATTAGCATTGTTTCCCTTCTCTAGACTCTCTCTAGTTACGGCACATCCTTCTTGAGGACTGGTGCCTAGAACTGGTTGGCATACTCAAGATGTGGCCGGACCAGAGTCTTGTAGAGTGGGAGAAGTATCTCTGGAGTGAAACCCATTTTTAATGCATGCTAATATTTTGTTGGCTTTACTTGCAGCAGCTTGGCAGTGCATGCCATTGCTGAGCCTGTCATCTACTAGGACCCCCAGGTCCTTTTCCATCCTGGATTTTCCCAGAGGCTCTTCCCCTAGCTAGTAACTTGCATTCATATTATTAACATCCAAATGCATTTTTTTATATCATTCAACAGTAAACCCTCATTTGCTATGTAGTTGCTAAACCCATTATTTTATTTAAGTCTTCTTGTAAAGTTTCCAGATCCTGCGCAAAATTTATGGCCCTGCTTAGCTTTGTATCATCAGCAAATATTGAGATTGAGCTATTCATTTCATGTTCTAAATCATTTATGAATAAATGAAACAGAATTGGTCCCAGTACAGGTCCCTGGGGGACCCCAATTACCACATCAGGCCATTCTGAGTACTTGCTATTTATCACCACCTTTTGGGCCTGCCACTGTAGCCAGTTTTCAATCTAGGTATTCACCCTATGCTCCATGCAGACAGACCTCAGTTTGTAAAGTAAACTGTATCAAATGCCTTTGCAAAATCCAGATACACCACATCCACAAGATTTTCTTTTATATAGATGGTAGCTCACTTCCTCTTAGAACAATAATAGTTTGGTCTGGTAAGAATAATCCATACTGATTTACTATTAATGATACTGTTTTCATTACTAAAATGTTGGATATAGTCCTTTATCATCCCCTCCAATAGCTTTACAGACCATTGATGTTAGGCTGACTGGCCTGTCGTTTCCAAGGATATATCTCTGCCCTTTTTTAAATATTGGTACCATGTTGCCTTTTCTCCAATTAGCTGGTACCATTCCAGTCAGTAGACTGTCCATAAAAATTGGTAACAGCGCTCTAGCTATCACCTGACTGAGTTCCTTAAGGATCCTCGGGTGCAAGCCATCTGGTCCTGGTGACTTATTTATGTTAAGTTTTTCAAGTCTATTACTGATACTGGTTTATGTTAGCCATGAGGGTATATTCTGTGACGTGTTATTAACATTACAGTCTTAGTTACTATATCCCTCTTTTTCCTTTGTGAAAACTGAAACAGATGCATTAAACAACCTTTGCCTTCTCCTTGTCCTTTGTAACCAAATTCCCTTCTTCATAATTTTTGTGGCCAATTTGCTCTGGTCTCATTTTCTTTCTGTTAACATATTTTAAGAATGTATTGGGGCTTTTTTTACTCTGCTCTGCTATGTGCCTTTTGTGGTCTATTTTAGCTGACCTGATTGTGCCCTTACATTTCTTATTGCGTTCTTTGTATTGTTGGAATGCTGACACTGACCCCTCAGTCTTATACTTTTTTTTTAAGGACTTTTTTTTTTTGCTTTTATATGCATTCATTTGTTTGAATTTAGCAACCCAGGATTAATTTTAGAGCTTTTAAACATTTTTGCCTTTGGAACGCACTGGCCAATACCTTTATATAGTATGCTCTTAAAGCACTCCCATTTTTCCTCCAGTGTTCCTAGGATATTATCCCATTTAATATTGTGTAGCAAAAAGCGCAGTTTAGGAAAGTTGTCTCTTTTGATATTTAGTGTACTTGTATTACCCTTGTGCTTTATATTTCTGTGAATTATACTGAATCTAATTTACCTGTGATCACAGCTTCCTAAGTTGCCACATAATTCCACATCTGTGATCATGTCTGTGTTGTTTGTAATAAGTAAATCTAGTAATGCATTATCTCTTGTTGGTGCATTCACCAACTGACCCATGACATTATCCTGCAACACATTTAGGAAATGGCGAGTCTTTTATGAATAGACAGTTCCTTCTGCCCAGTCATATTTGGATAATAAAATCTCCCATTATAATGATATTGCCCTGCCTTGCCGCCATTCCAAGCTGTGATAGGAGGCCGGCCTCCCCCTCAGGTTAGGAAGTCTGTAGAATACGCAAGATCAAAACCATCCTCATACGTGTGCAGATCCCGTTCTCCCATTTTATTAGCATTGGTGTACAAGCCTCATAATTTTGTCCTGTCGCATACTATTTCCTGGTTAGTTGTAATGAGGCTGCAGTTTGGCTATGCCAACTTACCTTATGTTTTGATATTTGATTTCAATAAAGTTAACAAAAAAAAAATTCATTACAGCTGAACCTTAAACAGATGAAGCAATGCCAATTAGCCCATTATGTATTAAAATATAATGTATTACCCTTTTGAAAGCAGCTCTATAAGTATCTGCATTCTCTTGATCTCAACATACGCCAATTCTTTGCAGGTTTAATAGAACATTGACCAAATTCCCCAACACTTTTAAGCTAATCTGTCCTAACCCATACCAGCTGCTGGGTTTTGTCATGTGTTATTGGGCTCATTTGTTGTTTTCTTTTGTGTCCATTGTGGGACACAGCCAGCTACAAGGAATGGACACTATAACAAACCATTTCTTCAACTGTGTTTTATAAAAGAATAACACCACTTTTGCTAGCATTTTTTTTTCTTTTAATTCTTTTTTTTTTTTTTTTCAAGCCTGTTCTGCTTATTTTCTACTGAAGATGTCTCTCTGATTGTAGCTATCTAGCTTGGTCATCCTCAACCCTGTTCTTGGAATACTGTATCTGGACCCCGTTGGACTAGATGTTACATGGATAGCCCAGAAGTGAATTTTGGGCACTGGGTTCTGCGCAAAGGTGCTTTTGAGACTTTTGTTCTCAGAAGTTGGTTGTGAAGCACTTTCTAATTTGACTGTGCAGGGTGCATCAGGCTCATACTTTGATAAGGGCTCTAGAAGTCCTTGCAGCACCACTTCTGATGGTGGTGATTTCTGCAGCCTGAAGTCCTATTGCTTTCTGCTGTTGGAGTCTGTTTCGTGCTTGTAGTCACATTTAACTCCATTGGTTATGGCTAAAATCTCTTCCCTTTCAGCTGAGGCTTTCTTTTACGGCCATGGGAGCCTTTATGGCCCAAATTGCCCATTGTTTTTCTGACTCAGCTCAGACAAGCTCTACAAATTCTGGACTTTAAACGTATGTAGAGAGGAGGAGACTGCAGATAAACACATACAGCTTTCTGTATGTAGGAGGATTTTTATCATCTCAGTGTATAACCTGAGGTTATTTACTTCACTGGGTATATGTAAGAGTTTACAACCACTTTAAAAAATAATGTCGAGTTTTAACCACTTCCCGCCCGGCCTATAGCAGAATGACAGCCAGGCGGTGGTTCTGTTTTCCTGAGTAGACGTGATATGACGTCTTACAGGATAACAAGCCAGCGCGCGCCCCTGGAGGCATGCAGCACTGTGATCGGTGGTGCGATGTGTCAGTCTGACACACCGCAAATCTGAACTAGGTAGAGAGACTCTGACGGAGTCCAATCACAGCTGATCACTGTGTAAACAGGAAAAGCCGCGCATCAGCTTTTCCTCTATCATGTCTGTCAGGCACAAGTAGAGGAGAGCCGATCAGCTGCTCTCCTGACAGGGGGGGGCGACTGCACTGAATGATTTGTTTGGGTACAGTGTTGCATGACCGCGCAATTGTCATTTAAAAAGCAACAGTGGTGAAAGTTGAAAATTGGCTTTGGCAGGAAGGGGGGAAAGTGCCTGGTGCTGAAGTGGTTAATCAGTAAATTGGAGCCCTATTAGGATTTCTATAGTTAACAGATACATACTGTATGTATAACACATAACTTGTTTTCTTTAAATATGCATTTTAACTATTATAGCTATAGACAAGAAGCTGCAGTGGCAAAGGAGGAGAATCAAGATGGCAGTAATGATGATGTAACAGACCAGCCTCTAAGTGGAAAAAAAAAGGTAAATGTTATATTATTCACTACTTACCATTACTTGCTTAAGGTTTAGCCCTCCCTTCCATTCTTATCCTTACCTGTCCCAAATTCAGAGATGTCACCTTTAAAGCCACAAAGCAGCTTGTCCAAATATTCAAAGCCTGGGCTACACATAAACATAAACTCCCAGTTACAATCCTATGTAGAAGTCGTACTTCACCTCCAGCCTTTCCATAGGATTAAATGAAGAACAAACAGTGCATGTGTGGGCCTGGCTCAGAAGATTTTGATAAGCGGCTTTGTACCTATATCGGAAATATCTCCCTGAACAGGTGAGTATCATACTGATAGGGGAGGTGTATGCAGTATATTATGTCGCGTACACATGATTGTTTTTCGGCATGTAAAAAACAACGTTTAAAAAAAATGTCATTTAAAACGATCATGTGTGGGCTTCACAGCATTTTTCGGGTTCTGAAAAACGACACAAAAAAAAAACGACTCAAACATGCTCCATTTTTTGACAACGTTTTGCGGGTTGTAAAAAATTATCGCGTGTGAGCTTAAAGGACGTGAAAAACCCGCGCATGCTCAGAAGCAAGTGATGAGACGGGAGCGCTCGTTCTGGTAAAACTAGCATTCGTAATGGAGTAAGCACATTCATCACGCTGTAACAGACTGAAAAGCGCGAATCGTCTTTTACAAACACAAAATCAGTAAAAGCAGCCCCAAGGGTGGCATCATCCGCATGAAACTTCCCCTTTATAGTGCCGTTGTATGTGTTGTACCTCATCGCGCTTTGCTAGAGCATTTTTTTTTTTTTAACGATCGTGTGTGGGCAATGTCATTTTAATGATGAAGTTGGGAAAAAAAACTTTTTCTAGAGGCTGTAATACGTTGTTTTTTACATGCCGAAAAACGATTGTGTGTACGCGGCATTAGAGTATACCAGCTAGTGTAGAGTCTTTATAACTTCAATGGGCAGGTTGACAAAGTTATGCCTGCTAAAAGCTCTCTGAAAGGATTTCCATCAAACAAAAGTACTCCACCACACACACACACACACACACTTTCAAGCGCAATAGTACAGCTTAGAATAATTATATGAACTATGTAAATATAAGAAGTTGATACGTAGGTGGGCTTCATTCATTATGTTGTTGTAGGTTTAATACAGACATCGCCAACCTACAAAAACGTATTTCAGTGAGGTGGCGCAAAGTTACAATTTTATTTTTTTGAATTTTTTACAATTTAATTATATATATATATAGAGAGAGAGAGAGATTATATATATATCACCCCTGTTGGGGGGCTTTGGTGAGATATCAGGGGTCTAAACAGATCCCTGATATTTCCTCTTTGAGACAGAGAAAGGGACGGAGGACACAAATTCCCCAGTCCCTTTCTCAGCATTGAATATGAATGGACAGGAGCCAGGGGCTCCTGTCCATTCATAAACTGAAGCATAGTAACACACAGTTTACTATGCTCAGTTATCACAGGGCATAGGAGTGATCAGTAGTGAATGCTCTCTATGTCCCATTCATAAAAGGAATAGGATTTTTGAGATCATAATAATCCTAATGAGTTTATCTATAAGTATTAATGATAAAAAAATAAAATAAAAATTAATAAGAATAAGTTGTAGTCATGTATTTACAGTATATACTGCATGTATAGGAGTTAACATTTTAGCCATTACCGCGTACAGACGATCGGACATTCCGACAAAATAAAAGTGGATTTTGTTGGCTCAAACTTGTTTTGCATACACACAGTCACACAAATGTTGGAAATTCAGATCGCCAAGAACGCGGTGACTTACAACAGGTACGACCACACTATTAAAGGGAAGTTCAATACCAATCGTGTTACTAGAAGTTTGGTGAGAGACGATTTGCGCTTTTCATCCTCGTGCTTTTTAGCGCGTTACAGCGTGACGGATGTGCTAGATCCATTACAACGCTAGTTTTATCAGACCGAGCGCTTCCATCTCGTACTCGATTCATAGCATGCGTGGAATTTTGTGCGTCGTAATTGTCTACATGCGATCAGAATTTGATAGAATTTGTTGTCGGAAAATTGAAGAACCAGCTCTCAAATTTTTGTTGTCCGAAATTTCTGACAGAAATGTCCGATGGGGCCTACACACGGTTGGAATTTCCGACAAAAAGCTCCCATCGAACATTTGTTGTTGGAAATTCCAAGCGTGTGTACGCGGCATTAGGCTTTCAGTGGAGAATAGTAATTATGCTTTGTTTCTCTCCTCATCTGCAAGTTTATGGCTCAGCAAGCAATGGCTGCTTGAGTTTTCATGCCAGTCACTGTTCAGCAAGGATGCTGGCTGCACTATCTCCTGTAAAGACAGTAATTTAACCTAAACATCCATTTAAAAAATCTGGTCATAACAGTATGTTACAGGAACAGGTAGCTGTTACAAAATCTTGTAAACATTAGAAAATAACCTAAAATGTGTATTCATGGAAAATGCACCGTTCACCTTAAAACGAAGATCGTATACCAGGCTTGCATGAAATGATATTGGCTGGTTGGGGGAATCCACTCACAATTAAAGATGCCCTTACCCTTATTATATATTTGAGTGTCACCATAAATGTAATCATAATTCAAGAACAAATAAACAGTGGACATGCAACACTAACTTGGACTACAAAATATTTATTTATTAAAATAATAGAATACAAGTTGTATCAATTTTTTTTTGGGGGGGGGGGGCATTTTTGATACAATTTACAGTTTATACTTTTTTTTCTAATAAATACATTTTTTGGTAGTCCGGCGTTGGTGTCGCATTTCCACGGTTTATTTTTTCTTGTTGTATAAGATCATATATCATGCTTCACATAGAAAACAAATAGATTGCAGATGTTCAGGCACAAAGTACAGCAATAATCATGCCCTGTCTGGTTTGTAGGAGTATATTCTGTATGTGGCAACATTTCTGCATCATTTCATCATCTTGTTTACTTCCTTGTGTGTTTTGTTGGATAGTTTGTTGACCACTGCTTGAACTTTCTGAAACTTAAAATTGAAACATTCCAAATAAAAAGGAAAACAATTTTTTCCCAACATTTTTAAAACGATCGTAGATGATATTTGTGTTCTGATCATTTTTGTTATTTGTTCCAGTCGGTTCACACTGGGGCGACTTGGGATCAGACTTGAAGTCGTCTCAAGTCGTCCCAAGTCGCGCTGTCCAGAAAAGCAATGTTAGTGAATGGGAGCGGTGTTAATACACACTACTCATGTCGCTCCGACTTCAGAAGAGGTTCCTGTACTACTTCAATCAGACTTCTAGGCGATTTGTGCCCATTGATTTCAATGGAAGTCGCTTCCAAGTCTGATCACTGTTTTAATTGAAGCTACTTTCCAGGAAGATAACATACATTTCTCAGGCAAACCTCTCCCTCCCCCTCCCTCTTCCAGAGCTGATTGTTGTTTGATTGGCCACTGGAATGTCTCCTGACCTGAAAAGGACTTAAAGTCGTGTTGTAAATCTCCCCAGATCGCCCTGTGGTTCATGCTCAAGTCGTGTTGAAGTTGCTTCTGAAAGTCATGCTGGAAGTCGTGTCGCCCCAGTGTGAACGACTCTAACCTTATACCTGAAAATGTATTAGAGGACTATTCCCTATTCAGCTATATTACATGAATGTGTTTACTTTTTCTCACACTTCCAAGCTAGTAATAAAATTGACAAGTTATATTGGTGTTTTATTTATTATGTTGCTAACCTTTAAAATCTATATTTAAGATTTAATATCTCAAAGATATGATGTGGGTTAAATGAGAGTTCCTGACGCCGACGTGCATGCCCGGCGGGTGCGATCAACGCCAGGCACCCGCGATCGCTTGTTACAGAGCAAGAACCGGGAGCTGTGTGTGTGTAAACACACAGCTCCTGGTGCAGTCAGGGGGAGAAATGCCTGATCACATGTTCATACAATGTATGAACAGCAATCAGTCATTTCCCCATGTCAGTCCCACCCCCCCTACAGTTAGAACACTCCCAGGGAACATACTTAACCCCTTCCTTGCCCCCTGTTAACCCCTTTCCTGCCAGTGGCATTTTTATAGTAATCAATGCATTTTTATAGCACTGATCGCTATAAAAATGCCAATGGTCCCAAAAATGTGTCAAGTGTCTGAAGTGTCCGCCATAATG
This sequence comes from Rana kukunoris, assembly GCA_029574335.1. NCBI lineage: Eukaryota > Metazoa > Chordata > Amphibia > Anura > Ranidae > Rana > Rana kukunoris. The sequence goes on from CM056056.1 coordinate 59,294,927, forward strand.
TCACAGTACCGATAAAAATCGCAGACCACCGCCATTACTAGTAACCTTTTGATCGATCGTGTGAACGCGGCTTTAGAGGGAGGTTTCAGGAAAAAAACATTCCACAGCCCCCTGCGTATAACACGCAGGCACAGTTTACCCTCTATTTATACGCCAATAAATACAGTATTTTGCTGCTGGTCTCATTTCATTTTCATTTAAATGTTTTTAATCCTTCTTAAAAATAATTCTTTAATTTTTTTTTCGGTCTGCATCCCTTTTCACATTTGTTTTTTGATTAGTTCTTTCACGATCAAAAGACTTTCTGAATAGCTGATAAATGGTCAAGAACATCCCAAGACTAACGAATAAACGATTTTGGCTTCTGTACAACCAGGCTGCTCATACATGGATCAAAATTTGACTGGTCCCTGCTGAACCGGACAAATTTCAATATATGTATGGCCACCTTAACAGCTAGTAGATTTCACAGAATGGTGTAGACAAGACAGCAGGGGTCCTGTGCAGCAGATCAGCTTAAAGTAGTTGTAAAGGTATTGTATCATACAATACAAAATAAATAATATAAAACACCAATACAACGTGTCAATTCATTACTAGCTTAGAAGGGCAAGAAAAAGTAACCACGTCATGTAATATAGCTGAAGACAGAATAGTCCTCTAATAATCTTTTAGGTATATGGTTACTGGAACAAACAACAAAAAACAACAGAACACAAATATAATCTATGTTCATTTTAAGTTGAACCATTGATACCACTTTAAAACCCACTTGCAGACCACCCATCATACATATACTGTGACAGGGTGGCCGCTCTATGCCAGATCACACATAGTGGAGCCCAGCAACACCCGCCGATTAGACAGTACATAGGCAGAACAACAATCTACCTATGTAAACAAGGCAGACCTTGTCTATGAAAGGTCTGGGCCACCGCACGCTCCTCCGCTGTCAGCCTAACAGGGCATGGTGGGCCCCCTCCTGTGGCCCTGGCATGGGCTACCACTTTGGCCAGCTTCTTTCTGACCAGACGCCGGAGATCATTGATCTTCTTTTCAATCCCCGACTGTGTCCGGGTCTCCCCCCCCCCCCCCCCTGATGCATTCACCTCATCAGTAATGTTCTGCAAGATATCACGCCTCCTGGTGTTGGCACTCTCCGGCCCGTGGAGGAAACGCCCATATTGGGAAATGGCCTGGGCAAATATTTGTTTCTCCCCCAAAGTAAAATTTAACTTCCTCTTTCTCTCAGTCATACTCATACAAAAACTCTCTCCCAAACAGTCAGCAAAAATCACTCACAAAAACAAGCAGGAAAAATCAAGCAAGAAAACAAACAAACAAAAAACTATCAACCAAAAAGTCTCACAAGCAGTCACCAAAAATCACTTTCAAATATCTTCTAACAAACACTAGATCACACAGTCCACAAATATCACAAAGACAAATCACAACGCAACTAACAACAAAACAAAAGCACCTTGCTGTATAGGGAGGGATACAAAGGGATGTACTTTTGCAAAGGAAGTGTGTTCCTGTCTGTCTATTTATGCTGTCTGCGTAGTTCACTATTTTGCCCTAGTCCACTTCCAATTTCACTGATTGCGCTGTTCCCGAGTTGTGAGCATACACACAGAGGTGCTGACCATGGTCTGCTTCAAGCGCGCATGCCCGAGCCGGCCGGCCCTTCATTTGCATTGGGTCACGGCTCATTTCAATGTAACACGCCCACGTCCTTCCCAATTTGTATTACTCTGCCTTGCGCCTCAGAAATAACGTTGTGCAGGTGCAAATTTCTGCATAAAACCGCAGAGAATAGGGTGATTGCGCCGCTACATTGCGCCAGTCTAATGTAAAGGTGGTGCGCTACGCCGGTCCAATAATGCGCAGATGTACGTGAATCTGGCCCATTGTTTCTTTTTTCAAAATTGTCAGTCTTTTTTTTGTTTTTAGCTCAAGAGATGATCAAATAAAAAAACTATTATTTGTGGAGAAAAAAAGGGCAAAAATTGTATTTGGGTACAGCGTCACACAAGCGCAATTGTCAGTTAAACTAACGCAGTGCTGTTTTGCAAAAAAATGGCCTGATCATGAAGGGGCTAAATCTTCTGGAGGTCAAGTGGTTAAATAACTTGCATGGTGCCAGCACTAGTGACTGATATGCAGGGGCGGACTGACAACTCATTGGGGCCCCCGGGCAATAGAAGATTATGGGGCCCCCAGACTTACAGATGGCCAGCTAAAATCTTGGGATTTTCACATCAAAAGCATGTCGGTTTTGGACATATCAGGGACAGATGTAAAAAAAAACACAGATTTTTACATACTGTCCCTGGTTTTAATGAGCCTGGAAACCCTCATGGGGCCCCCTAGTGGAATGGGGCCCTCGGGCAGTGCCCGAGTTCCTCAATGGTCAGTCCGCCCCTGCTGATATGTACATGCATTTTCATGCACGCACGCACACCTCCACATGTAATATGGGTGACTGTGTCAGCCTTCTAACAGATATTTGTCCTGATGCACCATTCTGCATGCCCTTCCTGACATCGTTTTATATTCCTCTTTTGTGGGCCCTAAACATTTTGTGAACACTAGACACAATGAAGTTAATTTACTAAAACTGGAGTGTGCAAAATCTGGTGCATCTCTGCATAGAAACCAATCAGCTTCCAGGTTTTATTGTCAAAGCTTAACCGCTTAAGGACCGCCGCATGTACGTTTACGTCGGCAGAATGGCACGGACAGGCACATCAACGTACCTGTACGTGGCTGCCTTGGCGTGGTTCGGGGGTCCGATCGGGACCCCCCCCCCGGTACATGCGGCGGTTCCGTAGGCTGTAGGAGCGATCCGTGCTGAGGGGCCGGCTGTTCATTTTTGTCCGCCCCTTCCGGATCGCTCCCAGCCAATGCACGCACTCCCCCTGCAGTGCACTTCCTCCTCCTGTGTAAACACAGGAAGGGGGAAATGATGTGATCTCTGCTCTCTGGGTTTTTTCAACTGCCGCTGAGGAGAGATCACATCACATAGTAAGTCTGCACAACACTACACTGACACACAGACACATAGGCACATTAACCCCTTGAGATCATCCCCCCCCCCCCCACCCCCTGTCACAGTGTCACTGAATGCAGTGTACTGATCACTGCATTTAGTGTCAGTGTGACAGTCAGTTAGTGTTAGGTTCAGGGTAGCCCCCGTACCCCCCCTAATAAAATGTTAACCCCTTGATCACCGCCCTAGTTAACCCTTTCACTCCCTATTGCCAGCGTCACTAAGCGATCATTTTTCTGATCGCTGTATTCGTGTCTCTGTTCCCGCTAGGTAGCTATTTTTTTTGTATTGCGTTTTTTTTTTTTTTTTTACCAAAGACATGTGGCTAAATAAATGTTGGCCTAAATGTTTGACTAAAATTTTGTTTATTTGATTTTTCTTATAACAAAAAGTAAAAAATATTGATTTTTTTTCAAAAATGTTGCTCTATTTTTGTATATAGAGCAAAAAATAAAAATCGCAGAGGCGATCAAATACCACCAAAATAATGCTCTATTTGTGGGAAGAAAAGGACGCAAATTTTGTTTGGTAGCCACGTCACACGACCGCACAATTGTCTGTTAAAGCAATGCAGTGCCGAATTGTAAAAACCCCTTGGGTCATTTACCAGTGTATTGGTCCGGTCCTTAAGTGGTTAATTGAACAAGCTAAAATTAGAATCTGATTGGCCACCAAGCACAGCCGCTCCAGATTTTGCACTCTCCGGCTTTAGTAAATCAACTTCAAAGTCTTAATACCTCTATGATATTGATCTAGCAGCCGGCGACTTTTCCGATTGTAGACTGCATCTTGGCCTACATTTTCAGTTGATCATTCCAACTATAGCAAATAAAAAAACAGACCGGGATATTAACTCTTCTATACTGCATACAAAACTTTAAAGGGTAACTCCAATTTTGTGGGGAAAAAAATAGCAAATAAAGAAAAAATATAGTACATATAATTGCAACACTTATCATATTGTAACTGAATGTTATTATAAATTGTCTTTCCTTTTCAATCTGTAGTCACTGTAATTTTCTGAAAATGCAGTGTAATGTGGCTACCTGGAGTTGTGTACTGGCCACCCCCAGAAACATAATTTCCTCCTTGTGTGATTGGCTCACCAATTTTCCCAGAAGTCTGCCTAAGATGCAAGTCAGGTTTCAGGCATCTCTTGCAACAAAAATGTAATTTTTAGGGCCCTTTCACACGGAGCGGTCCGTTTTTCGGTCCGCTCCGTGTGTCCGTCAGCTCAGCGGGGGGGTCTCCGCTCAGCTGTCGGCGGACAGGGCGGTCCCCGCACACTGTGCAGGGACCGCCCCGTCTCTCCTCCGCTTTCCCCTATGGGGAGTCGGATGGAAACGGACCGTCTGTCCGTTTGCATCCGATCCGATCCAGCGGACGGAAGAAAAATAGGGTTTTCTTCCGTCCGCAAAAGGGATCCAGACGGACGCGGATCGTAGGCGGACGTTAGCGGATGCATCATCCGCTAACGGACGCGATCCCATAGGGACACATTACAAGTCCGTAAACGGACTTGTAATTAGCGGACCGTTCGTCCGCTCATGTGAAAGGGGCCTTAGAGATACTTTTAATAGGCAGATGTCTAAAGGGATGCAGGCCCAGCAGATTTCCTCATTAGTGCCCAGCAGCTGCACACCTGACAGTTAATTATGAAACCACTCCTATTAGACCCACTTAGTACAGAGGCAAAGAGAAACACACATGGATTTCTTCAGAATAACAAAAAGGTAGGAATCAACCACAAAGGTTGTTATAATCCTTGCAATGTACATTGATCACCTGGGGGGAATGTTTTTTTCGACCAAAGTGGAGTTATGCTTTAAGAAAAAAATTGTTTTGGTTTTACATACACTTTAATATGGACAAAGCAGACAGTACCTACATTGTTTTATTTCTGTCTGAACACTACTGTAATCCCATTAGCTCCACTACTGATGGATGAGCTCCTAATCCATGTCACACTATCATGCCTTTTCAGTTAATCTGTGCACAGTGCAATAACCTGTAGCAACTAATCAGGTTTTAACTTTTGAAATAAGATCATAAAAAGGTGATTTCTGGTTGCTTTTAGGTTACTATTCTTAAAACATAATAATTAATAATTCTGCATTTTTGTACAGCTGATGAAGATTCATAGTGGATAAAACAAAAAATGCACAGGCTTGCTTGTAAGAATGAAATGTATAATATATGAAGGGTCCTGTAAAGATCTATGTTGTGTGTGTGAATATTTTCTGGACTAAGCGATTATCTTGGTGGACCGATTCATTTTAATCCTGTTGTTTTTCCTTAGCTGCTGAGCGTACGTTCAGATGGGAAAGGATTAAGCGGACTTTCTCTTCCTTATCTGTGGCTGGAGAAGGCTGATATATTGATACAGCTTGGGCATTTCCAAGCGGCTAGAATCCTACTGTCACAAGCATATAAGTCATTCCAGGTGAGAACACATTTCTTAAATCTTTGACAAACTAACAAAACAGTTGCTATATAAAATATTATGAAAGATTACATTGATATTGAAAAGAAAATTACATTGATGTAAAACATCTGGAACAAAGGTAACAAAAATGTATAACTATTGCCCCTTTATGGTAGCAGCTGTGTAAATTGGAAGACTTTTTTTGTCTATTCGATATAGTTGGTCCTTCTGTTTTTTATTGATACTGGTCAGATGTGTCCCCGATTAATTTAGTACAGACACTTTGATCAATCAGGCTTTGAAATAAACAATTAACCTTCAGAGATTGTTTTGGGGGATTTGCTCTTTTGCGTGAAATAGCAATAGCTAATAGGGGTCCCGGATCACTGATGAAAGGAAATAAGGTCGACTCGTGCAAGTAAGGAAGCTATGAGCAAGTAAGAAACATTCTATATATTTATTTTATAACATCATAAAGAGGCTGAAAAACCTAATCGTGCTGATTCCTTCAACTTTATTCTTTGATTGATCTTGGTAGAAGAATCCTATCAGGTGTATGGGTAAATGTGGCCACTATAAAGCAGTGGCAGGTATCAATACAGACGTGTTGCCCAAAGCAATCAATTATTTTTAGTATGCTTTACTCTGTAACCCAAGGGTGCTCAACCTGTGGCCCTTGGAGACCTCGGATTTGTCTCTTGACCTCAAACCAGGGAAGCGCTTGTCCGGGGTCTGCAACCCATTGATGCTGATCTGGGCTTGCCAGCCGACCATCCCAGAGCATCAGAGTGCACTTCACCTCTGTCCTTTATAGCAGTCTAGAGAGCGATGCCAGCAAAAGTTGAAAGAGGCTAAAAAAAGTCAGTGTATTAAACAACACATACAGTGCACTTTTGCAATAACTTATTTGCACTTATTAAAGGGTTAACAACTATTAGGCTGCTTTTGACACAGATCCATGGGTGCAGTGCAGTGCACCTGCAGCTTTCCTGCGGGTTACCTGTGCTTTGCAGTAAACTTCTATTATAAGTTTTGGGTCTGGTGCACTTTTTGAAAGCACTCTGAAACTCGTGCATTAAGGAATTTTGGTACGCTTTCAGAAAGTGCACCACATCCAGGTAAACAGCAGCACATCGGTGTGAAAGCCATATAGAGGGTTCAAGACAGTAAGGGTTTGTTTACATTCCTTATTGGGGGGGGGGGAGTTTTTACCACAACCACTTGTGTGGTGTCAAGGATCGCAACAGCGATCCTGTCGCTACACCAGTGGTTAGGGGGTGTGTCACTTTCTGTTTTAAACTTGGACAGGAGGGGCAGCAGGGGTGGCATATACAGCAACGATCCTCTCCATTTTCCTCCTACAACTGCTGTAATCCGGCTTCTCCTCCTCTGGATCCCGCCGGAATTCAGCGATTGCAGGTGAAAAATGTTCATTATGCTATTCAAAATAAAAAATGTAATTCTGAACAATTTCATTTCATTGTGGTCCACGACCAGTTACCAAATCACTTAAGTGGCCCTCGCTCTTTAAAAGGTTGAGCATCTTTGATGTAAACTATGCTAGTTGAAGTTAAACACAGACTTTCAATCAATAGGAGTCTTTTAAAACATTTTTTTATTAAGATGGCAAATGTAACTATTATATTCATTGCAGGATATCGGCGACAAGCACAATCACCTAAAATGCCTTTATTTATTATCTGTGTTGGCAAACTGTGAGAAGAATCATGGACAAGCTAGGTCTTTGCTTCTGGAAGCCAAAGATCTAAGGAGGGATGCAAAGCTTCTGTATGAAACCACATGTTCATTAACTGAGGCAATTTTAGGTGAAGAACAAGAAGAACGAGTAAGAAAGGTATGGGTCATTTAATTGTTTTATTACATAAGTACCCAAGATGTTTCTATGTCAATGAAAGCTCATGGGCTCAAGTGGTTCAAACATTCTACTATCATTGAATGGTATGGAGTTACCCATGAACAAGTATGTACTCAGTGTTGCAGTGTCTAGTTGGCATGCCATATACATTAGAATTAGATTGAAAACCTCTAATGTTGGGATTGTATCGGCAACAAACAACAAAATATATACAAAAAAATAATTTATTTATACAAACATCATATTGTATATCACATATATCTTTGTTGAAACATTAAAAACATGAAGTTTATCAAGAAATTGGATACAAATGATACAATAGCCAACATTCGAAAACCTCCAGGTCAACCGGAGACAGAAGAAATGCAGCTAACCAATGCGTTTCAAACAGTTAAACATATTTTATTTGTATCTGTGTCTATAATACATAAAAAAAAATCATTTAGTAACAACAAATATTAAGTCACATCTCCCACACCCCCAACGGTGTAAGTAAAATATGACTCACTTCTTTAAATACTTCAAAAAAACAAATGCATTTCCCATGGAGGTTGCAGTGCTGTTATTTGTTCCCCTTTATGATCTCTCTGTGTGCCTTAGACCCCTCACTTCCTATAGAGGAACAGGATGACTATCCAATAACATGGTGCTTGAAAATGGATTCTGTGTGCTAAACCAAAACATAAAGAAGGGGGAGCTGGTATAATTCAAATAATAATCTTCATCACTGAAAAATATGAGAAGGGTATGGCAAAAACTTACCCACACAATAGTGTAGTTCAGAAAAAGGAGGAGAATTTCCACTCCTAGATCAAAAAAGCAGGTTTTCAGCTTCAAAGAGGATCCCCAAAGTGTCATCCAAGAAATTCCACCTATAGGGCCTGCAGACCTTCACAGTGCTCCTGACAGCTGTCGAGCTGAGGAGAGGGAATGACGCCATGTATTCCCCTTGGTGTCCTATTAAACCCCACTCTGAGACCCTATTGGTCTAATCCAGTCACGTGACATCCACAGCTGACAAGCAGCCGTGTGTCACAGACATGCGTCATGCAGGTGATGATGCGGCACGCACAGAGGCGGGCCGCATCATCAGAGACCAACCCGCATGACGCCTCCCACTCTAAGATGGGCCACGCCACACATACGATGATGCGGCACATGCTGGGGGCACACCACGTCATCAACTCCACCATGCGCAGCGTAATCCGCCCCCGAATCGAGCACAAGCACCACACCACCGGTACCATTTCCCACGATCCGGATGTAAACATCCAGAGAAAGCGGGCACCGCCATGATGGAAAAGGGCAATAGGATGTTATGGCCCAAATAGGCAAGTTCTACAAAACCTGGCTGGATGGCAATGTGGGCTCAAAGTGGGACAGAGATAAAGTGGAACTGGTTATAAAAACCAGACCACTCCTGGGTTTGGATCCGTGATCCCTTACAGATGGTGTATGTAGAAGGAAACAAAACCGGACCAGGGACAAATACCACCAGTGCCAGAACCTCAGAGCTGAAATGAACCCAAGGGGGAAAGAGAACCACACACAAATGGCATGTGGGCCCCCCTGGCACTGGATAAGAGGGAGGGATGATTAAAAACATAGTCACAGAGAGACTCAAAATACTTGGGAAAATAATCCAAATTCCAGCACAATACAAACACATGAAAAACGCTAATGCTTCCCATAATACTACTGAAAAAGGCATACTATCATTTAATGTTAATAACACAGAACGCACCCTCCAATATTCAGATAATCAAACCATAATTAAACAACAAAATAAACAAACCCAAAGTGTGTATATCCTGTATCAAAAAATTCCCTCCCACCCCCACAGGCAAAGAGCAGATGTAAACAACTGTTACTATAAAATAGTATACAGTACACGGAGAGTGGTGCGAGTGAAACATGGATGACATCTGAAGGTCAATCATCTAAAAAGATTCCACAAAGGTATGGATTAAAGAAATCCCCCATAACGCTGAGCAAAGATGATAAATACATAATTAGGGAAAAATTCCATTTAAAAAGAAAATCCAGTCTCAGATTTCAGTCAGTTTTTCCTGAGCTGTAGCATTCCAAAAAAGCCTAAAGCTCTCAATTTCATTCAAACCTGGGGGCCTTAAGGTACCTGATCCAGCGCATTTTGCGCTGCAGCAGGACTTTATTCCAATCACCCCCTCTTCGGGGTATGTGGATCCTCTAAATTACCTTAGGCATTCTATATTTATGTTTCCTTACAACATGTCTTCCTAATGGAAGATATACATTTCCTATTTTTAGACTGTGCATGTGTTTCTCTATCCGTTTACCCAGTTCTTGCCTAGTTTTCTCTATGTAGAAGGCCCCACACTGGCACTGCATTAAATAGACAACGCTCTGCATTCTGCAATTGGCAAAATGTCTCCCCATTAGGCAGTGCCAGTGTGGTCCCTTCACCAATGACACTGGGAGCATGCACCACATGGGTAAGTACCAAAAGTCCTACAGGGATCTTTCCTTGCATTTCCCCATTACTCGCTTTGTACCAGCATATTTCCAATGGATCCTGCCTTTTTAAAGGTGATTTAAGGCTTCGTTGTCACAATTTTTTTTAAGATTGGATCTTCTGTAAGAATTTACCAATATTTATTAATGAGTTTTTAGATTTTGAGATGTTCATTTAAAAAGTTCATAATAATTCTAGTCACATTCTCCTCGTTATTCTTTTTCTTGTTAAATTTAAATATTAAATCCTGTCTCTTTGTACCTTGGACACAATTAAATGACTTTTTTAAGCTATCAAATGGTTGCTTAAATCATCGGATTCCCTCTGAAAGTCAAAGTCAGAGGTACACTTTCTTCTAATACGAAGAAATTGACTGAAGGGAATTGATTTCTTGAGGGCTATTGGGTGGAAACTATCCACATGTAACATTGTGTTACTTTTTTTTTGTTTGCTGCTGATCTTGCCATGAGGGTCCTTACATATACTAATATCTAGAAAGTTCACTTCCTTCAGCTCGTATGACATTGTAAAGAACAAATTCAGACCTTTGGTATTCATTAATTTCAAGACCTTCTTTAGATCATCCTCTGACCCGTCCCAAACTATAAAAATGTTATCTATGTAAGGCTGCCACATCAAAATGTGGCTAGCGTAGATAGATGCATGTTCCCCCAAAAGAAAATATTTTTCCCACTCCCCCAGGTACAGGTTGGCATATGGCATCCTTAAAAAGAAAAATATTATGTTGCAAAATTAAATCAAGCATTTGCACAATGAAGCGATTACATTTCCAATCCGTTGTTGGTCGTTGTCTTAACACACGTATACAAAGAGAATCCAACACATGAGGTCTTAAAGCGGAGCTCCACCCAGGATAACAACATTTTACAATGTTGTTTGAAAAAAAAAAAAAAAAAAAACCTGAAAAATAAAATAAAAAATACTCACCCGAAATAGCTGTTGCTATGCGGAAGTCCGTAATCTGCCTCTTCCTGAACCGCGGTGTGTTTTCTTCTTGTTCTTCTCCTTGTGAATGGGGCGCGCTGCTTCCTGGGAACTGTGTGTGTTCTCAGAGAGCAGCGCGCCCATTCACAAGCCAGCGTGAGACTCACCCAGGCGCACTAGGAAATGGGCAGTGAAGCCGTACGGCTTCACTGCCTGTTTCCCATAGTGTAAATGGCGGCGCGGGACCCGGAGCGATCGTGGGACCGGCATCGGGGGGGGGCCGTCAGCGTGGGCGCCTAGGACAGGTAAGTGTCCTTATTTAAAGTCAGCAGCTACACTGTTAGTAGCTGCTGACTTTAAAAAAAAATTTCCCGCGGCTGGAGCTCCGCTTTAAGTATTGATCAATTATCTGACTTGCCCCCTCTGAGATGGACCCATTACCAGAGATAATTGGCCTTCCAGGTGGGTTGTGTACGTTTTTGTGTTCTTTAGGGAGGGCATACATGGTTGGTTAGCGGGGATACTGTACGAACAAAATCCCAAGCATCTTTTCCAACGCATATCCTCATAGTCGATATTGTCCATAAGGACACTATTCCCACCCTTATCGGATCCTTTAATTGTAATATTGAAATTATTTTTAAGAGCCTTAAGGGAATGTCTCTGCTCCAGGATTTAGATTTTGATGAATGCTGTCCTTTCCTAATCCCTCAATTTCTTTAGATAACTGCCTGATAAACAAAGCTAATGCTGGATTTTGATTGAGCGGAGGAAAGTTATGCGATTTCCTCTTAAATTTTTTCGTAGTAGTGATTGTTTAATCCTCTGCCCCCTTATCACTCTCCCCCTCTTCCAGGTTTCCCTCCCAGGATTCATCCCAGGGTGCATTTTCTTCCAAGAGCAGATTTAGGTCCCGAAGGGCTTTAAAGTCTGCTGCCCTTAGATTAGAGGATAACTCTGGTTCCTGATTTTGTTGTTTTGCATATAAGCTTTTGTAAATGAGCTTACGGCAAACAAATGAATATCCTTCACCATCTCGAAATTGTCTGCACTGCTATTGGGACAGAGCGAAAGGCACAAAGACAGTACTTCATGTTCGATTGGTGTTAGGACATAGGATGATAGATTTATAATGTTTACGTTTCCCCCTGTGTCATTTTGACGACAAAGGGTTCCATTGCTAGTTGTGTCAAGGGTAATGGAGGCACCTTGTTTTAGACTGTTTGTCTAAAAAATCCTCCAACTGCATACGTTGGGCCTTCAAAATAGCCCTGAGTTCTTTGCGAGAAACGGTTTTACCTCTAGTGGATGAAGAACCTCTGGTGTTCCCATTTTGTGGGCCTCGTGTGTGTCCACCGCCCCTTCCACTTTGGATTGGATTTGAGGATCTGTTGTCGCCTTTTTATTCTTGTTGAACTTCTACCTCTATTTCACGTTGTCTGGGGGAGGGGCCTTTCCTCTTTTCCCCAAAAAGCCGACCTGTGTTTGAGGAAACCGAAGAGGAGGCGTTAGACAGAGTGTCTGATGAGTAATCATTCGATCTATTTATATTTTCAGAAGTGTTTTATTATTTTTTTTTAATTATTTCTACATTTTTTATCCTGATTTACTTTGTATGCTCGACCCTCACAGAACACATTTTTGTCTCTCCAGTATTTCTTTTATTTTTTGATCAAGATAGACTAACCGAAATTTTCTAAATGTTCTTTGAGATTTATTTCTAAATTCCCATATTCTTTATGCGTTTTTAAAGGTGTGAGCCGAGCATACAAAGAATCAATTTCAAAATCCAAGCTAGTTAACTGTTGCCTATACTCATTTTGTAACAACATCATCAAATTCTCAGAACATTCATTGAGTTTCATCTACCAATTGGTCTTAAGGTCTTTGCTAATATTATCCAAAATTGGAAATTTTTGAATCCTTAAGCCAATGGGATTGATATGTTCCCCAATATATCTCTCCAATGATTGGATATGCCAATATAGGGCTGATTTTTTTTCTCAAGTGTCTTTCTGAGATTAAAGAAAAGAGATGACAAATCAGAAGTGAGTTGTTCCTTCCCCTGATAGTTCTTCTGGATGTTATCCATTAATTCCTCCCACCCACCCCCTGTAGATCACCTATTCTGAATGTGTGAGAAAGGGAAAGAAAATGAAAAACACAGAATATTTAAATATTTAACTGTAGTACCAACACAACAGCAAAAGTACATTAGTGCCATAATTGGGCAATGGAGCAGCCCTGACACAAAAATTGGAATAGTTCAAAGACTTATAATTTACCAATTTTAACAAACCTCAGGTACTGAAAACACAACCATCCACCATTTACTGGGAGTAACTATTGGCCAACCAGCCCATAAAAACATTTATCAGCTCTATACTATTTTAGAAAATGACAAAATTGGAAGTCCAGACCCACCCAGACTTCATTTTTCAGAAGTAATTGAACATATTTTTCCTATGACAGCTTTTATTCAAATTGTGAGCATAGCTGAGCTTGCGTGTAGCAAGATCATCCTCTGATCAGAAACACCTTTATGTAATGTATAAAACATGTTTTCAACCATAGAAGACATGTTGGAGTACCTAATGTAATATTGCAAAATTAACCAAAGCTCATTAAATATAGCATTTAAGTCATTCAATTAAAAATACTGCTATGGTGTAAAGCTGTAAATTTGTCATTTACCGGTACATAAGAATACTTAAGGTTTAGGCATTATGTACTGTATGATGTGAAAGTTAAAGTGTGTGTCCAGTCCTTATTTATTTTTAGACTTCAGATAAAGTCAGGAAAACTGGGCTTATACCTTAGTAAAAACGAAATGAAGGTAAAGGGAAAGATGTTAGAAAAGAAATGGTAGGTGATTGGCTTTCAGTTCCCATGATCCCAGTCTTAATGCAGGGCTGATCACCAAATGTAAGTGTACCTGTAAAGTCAGCCCACAGTTATCAGCAAAACAAGCAGTAATTGGATCTTTGAGAACATTTCTGAATTTATTCTCAGAACTAACAACTTTATGGAGTAAACTCAACTGACAAACCACAAATATCTTACAAATAACCACATGAGGCAATTATTTTACCCTGTTAATCACATGTGTGTAATAATTCTTTCAGGCCTGTCAAATTTTGGATACCACAATAAATGCTCTTAAAACCATGTTGCACAAAGAAAAAAACAGGGAGTCAGAATATGGACTTTTTATAGCCAAACTGAATGCAAGGTAAGAAGTTGTCTTTTCTTTTTTCACATGGATATAAGTTATCGCCCCTGTCTGTAGCTGAAGGCTGGCTGTGTGATGAAAACTCGACTAAAGTCAGTCAGGTTTTTTTTCTCGTGAGGCCAGATAAGACTAATGTGTTTTATGGTATTTATTTTGAACTTAATATTAGCCTGTTAGCAGGGTTACTCAGGGTCTGGACAGTTTGTCCCATTTCTGGCCCCAGTGCCCAACGCAGATCCACACTGTCTGCTTAAGTGTTTACTGATGGCAAGTTAGAAACCCCACTACACCCCCCCTCTGGCCCACCACAAAACCCCCACAGTTCATCAGGGAGCTACTTAGATTGCAAAGCCCTGCACTCTACTCGTGGTTCCAGGCTAAGGCTCAGAAAGACCAACTAAGCACCTGAGGCCATATTATAAGAATAACATTATTCGTACAGCTGCCTGTGGCCCAGTGGCATTCAAACCGATTTTACATGCTGACACTTAAATACACAAGCATCCTCTATGAATAACGACACATCCAGCCAAAAGCCAAATTTGTCTTTTCTTTATTGTACATCACGGGACACAGAGCAGGCTATATACTTAAAGGGGTTGTAAAGGTAATAAATGTTTTCCCTAAATAGCTTCCTTTACCTTAGTGCAGTCCTCGTTTACTTACGTCATCCTTCCATTTTGCTTTTAAATGTCCTTGTTTCTTCTGAGAAATCCTCACTTCCTGTTCTTCTGTCTGTGACTGCAATACCATAGAGCCACTCTCAATTTTGGAGACTAGTTTTCCATCTCCGGCATGTCTGCTAAATCTGGAACATTTTTTTGCATGAAAAGTGGTATCAGATTCCATTATCCACCATCACCAGACTTGTGATTTGGCATTTCACGCAAGAATTCAGCCTGTCTTGAATGCCAAAGGCAGTCCAACACCATATTGAGTAACAATTTTGTTCTCTTACCTTGTGTTTCCATATTTTTGTCTAACCCCTATATATATATATATATATATATGTATACATATGAATAAAAATGACAATATAAGAAAACAATGCCAGAGGATTTATGGGTTTTTGCATATTTATATTTTCATTTTTTTTACAGGAAATTTTTAGTTCTATTTAAAAATGCTCAAGATTTGATCAGTAGTGGAACTACGCCGTCTCAGACTGTTGTGACATTGCTTGATATGTGCGATAAAATGAATCAAATAGAAGCTGATCTTCTGCGCTATGGACACAAGGAGTACAGAGCTGAATTCCTAATGGACCATTCAACTATCCTTAGGTATTTCAATAATGGTCCATGATTAAGGCCACTTAGGCCGAAACACATAAGCAACTGTTACCTAATTAAAATTATTGCTATTCAATAAAATATGCTGCAGAGAAGTTGCGGAGTGCTGGCATTTAGTTTTTCTGCATGTTTGATTCTATGACAAGGCTGTGAATAATTTGAGGTATATCCTTTTGGACCACAATTGAATTGTGGTCCAAAAGGATATACCTCAAATTATTGAATTTCAGTAACTTACAATGCTATATCCTATGTTACCTGTACATTGTTAAATCGAAAGAAATCTCTACTTTTAAGATCATACATTTTTTGAGCCATCAAAAGGGATGCAACAGTTGCACAGGCATAGCTGCTGTTCCCAATCTGACATCTGTGTGGGTTTGGGTACATGACCCCGTACACAGACAGTGTGAGCTCAGGGACATGCATGTGGACCTACATGGATGTAAAATTGGGAGCAACGGCTCTGTTCGTGCAGGTGCTACACTCCAAATTACATCAATGGGACTGCCTGCACAGAAATGCACAGAACACCTGTGCATCCCTGTAAAGGAACGCTGTTTATGCCCTGTGTGAACGAGGCCTTAGACCTCTTTCACACAAGCACACAGATTGGGTCTGTCTGTCTGTTTTTCAGGCGGGCCCAATCGGACCACCCATTGTTCTCTATGGAGAAGCTGATGTAAATGGGCATGTTTCTGTTTACACCCACCTGCATCTGATCCATTTCAGTCCGCTAAAAACAGATGGATGGGGATTCCATTCCCCATCCATCTAGCAGATCGGATTGGATGGCATCCAATGGAAATGGACAGGCGGTCCCTTTTCTATCCGACCTCCCCATAGAGAACAGCGGGCTGTTTCCGTGCCCACTATGCCTCAGCGGAGCAGACACGGACCTGTCATCCACCTGCTCAGTGGGGATCAGCAGACAGATCCCCCGCTGAGCAGGTTAATCTGCTTGACAGAGTCCATTCCATGTGAAAGGGGCCTTATCAGGAGCGACCGGTCCATTAGGGGCTATGGGGCGCTGTCACCCTGAGTTTTTTTCTTTCCAACCACATGATTAGAGCCTAAGGCTCTAATTGGCTTGAAAAGGGTTTGGCTCGGGGTGGGCTTGGGCATTGCACCCCTTACCCACCCACTTGTGACACTAGCAAAATAAGATTCGCTATCATTTTCCGGCTTCTTCTCCTGGCCAATTAGGATGGATCGGGTTGGCCAGGAGGAGAAGGTTAGGTATCGGTGGAGAGGGAGCGTCTTTTTGTTTTACTTTCTACTTTTTTTTGGGGGGGGGGGTCTTTGGTGAGATATCAGAGGTCTAAACAGACCCTCATATCCCTTTTTTGAGACTGAAGATGGTCCCTTATCTCTGCAACACATTTTTTTTGTTGAATGAATGGGAATCTGTATAGAGATTCCATTCATTCATAAAATCAGTCTGATACATTGTAACACTTGTAGTTACAATATATCAGCTGTCAGTGTCAGTGGGCATATAGCAGCGATCAGTAGTGATTGTTGCATGCGCCCTGCCCTGTCTTCTACACGGGAAAGCTTGATAAAAACGTTTACTAAGACCCCAAACCCCTACTTCACCCCCACCCACCACGCTCCCTCCCATGTGATCCCCAGCCTGACCCGATCACAGACTTCTATACAGGGAGAAGCTACAGGTGGAAGGAGGCATGCCGCTCAGAGCAACCATGGATCAGGGTGCAAGGGCAGTTGGGGGGGGGGGGTGATCTGACTGGCGGGGGGACACATCTGGACCCCCCAAGCACCATGCAGCACCTGAAGCTGGTGGGAGTGGAAGAAGAGAGATGCCTGCTAATGATGGTGCTGGGGGAAGCGCGTTTGTGGGAGGGTCGGATAAGGCGGAAGGGGGTAATTAGTGCTAATATTAATATTATTAGTTAATATTAATTAGCTGAAGGGGATAGGAGAGGAGAGTGGGGGGGGGGGGCAGTTTTAGATGGGAAAGATGCAGCGGGGTAGAGAGACAGGGGACAGGAAAGCAGTGGCATGGGTTCGGAGTGGGGGTCATATTTGTGTTTAATAACTCTGATCATCAGATTGTAATCCACTGATCAGAGTGATAGAATTGTTCAGCAGAGTCTGCTGAACAATTCTGATAAAAGCTTATGGTCATTGAAGTGACAATGAGCTTAAAGGAGAGGGAGAAAGGGGGTCAGTATGCCGCTGTACGCACTTGGCAGTGAAATGGTTAAAGTTCATGTGCGTGTAAAAGCAGGTGTGGCAATACTCTTGGCAATATACTTTAGTATATATACAGTGCCCTGCGAAAGTATTCGCCCCCCTTGAACTTTGCGACCTGTTGCCACATTTCAGGCTTCAAACATAAAGATAAAAAACTGTAATTTTTTGTGAAGAATCAACAGCAATTGGGACACAGTCATGAAGTGGAATATTTCAAACTTATTTAACAAATAAAAAACTGAAAAATTGGGCGTGCAAAATTATTAAGTTAATACTTTGTAGCGCGTCCTTTTGCTGCGATTTACAGCTGTAAGTCGCTTGGGGTATGTCTCTATCAGTTTTGCACATCGAGAAACTGAAATTTTTGCCCATTCCTCCTTGCAAAACAGCTCGAGCTCAGTGAGGTTGGATGGAGAGCGTTTGTGAATGGCAGTTTTCAGTTCTTTCCACAGATTCTCGATTGGATTCAGGTCTGGACTTTGACTTGGCCATTCTATCACCTGGATATGTTTATTTGTGAACCATTCCAGTGTAGATTTTGCTTTATGTTTTGGATCATTGTCTTGTTGGAAGACAAATCTCCGTCCCAGTCTCAGGTCTTTTGCAGACTCCATCAGGTTTTCTTCCAGAATGGTCCTGTATTTGGATCCATCCATCTTCCCATTAATTTTAACCATCTTCAATGTCACTGTTGAAGAAAAGCAGGCCCAAACCATGATGCTGCCACCACCATGTTTGACAGTGGGGATGGTGTGTTCAGGGTGATGAGCTGTGTTGCTTTTACGCCAAACATAACGTTTTGCATTGTTGCCTAAAAGTTTGATTTTGGTTTCATCTGACCAGAGCACCTTCTTCCACATGTTTAGTGTGTCTCCCAGGTGGCTTGTGGCAAACTTTAAACAACACTTTTTATGAATATCTTTAAGAAATGGCTTTCTTCTTGCCACTCTTCCATAAAGGCCAGATTTGTGCAGTATACAACTGATTGTTGTCCTATGGCAGAGTCTCCCACCTCAGCTGTAGATCTCTGCAGTTCATACAGAGTGATCATGGTCCTCTTGGCTGCATCTCTGATCAGTCTTCTCCATGTATGAGCTGAAAGTTTAGAGGGACAGCCAGGTCTTCGTAGATTTGCAGTGGTCTGATACTCCTTCCATTTAATATTATCGCTTGCACAGTGCTCCTTGGGATGTTTAAAGCTTGGGAAATCTTGGGAAATCAAATCCGGCTTCAAACTTCTCCACAACAATATCTCAGACCTGCCTGGTGTGTTCCTTGTTCTTCATGATGCTCTCTGCGCTTTAAACGGACCTCTGAGACTATCACAGTGCAGGTGAATTTATACGGAGACTTGATTACACACAGGTGGATTCTATTTATCATCATTAGTCATTTGAGACAACATTGGATCATTCAGAGATCCTCACTGAACCTCTGGAGAGAGTTTGCTGCACTGAAAGTAAAGGGGCTGAAAAATTTTGCACGCCCAATTTTTCAGTTTTTTATTTGTTAAAAAAAATTGAAATATCCAATAAATTTCGTTCCACTTCATGATTATGTCCCACTTGTTGTTGATTCTTCACAAAAAAATACAGTTTTATATCTTTATGTTTGAAGCCTGAAATGTGGTAACAGGTTGCAAAGTTTAAGGGGGCCGAATACGTTTGCAAGGCACTGTATATGAATATATATATATATATATTTATATATATATATATATTTTCAAGATAGAAAAGAGGGTGTCTATCATGCCATGAAAAATTCTGGATGTTGTTTTAGCCTCTGCTATATAAAGGTTTGGTGTTCTGGCAAAGCCATAGATTGTCTGAACATCACAACAACAGCTGGGTACTCCATGAGAGCCAAGCAACTTTTGTTCCTCCCTGTGGGTTTAGGATTGGTAGAACAACTAATATTTATTTTTAGACTATAGGTATACACTAATGTGTTTTAGAGTAACTGCATTACTGAATTAATGGGTTCTCTTTAAATATTTACCTGAATTTCCAATTTAATGAGTGGTTGAAAAAATTGTATAGTTTTTTTTCTGATTTTTTTGGCCTCCTTATTCCAGCATTCTCATTATTTTTGACTCGCTTATTTCCATTTTTTTGAAAGGATCCTTGCTAGCACAGTGGACGATGAACATCGTAAACACAATTACTATTTGGATGCATATATTATGGCAGAGAAAGCGATAAGCATACTAGAGCAAATACTGTACAGCATTGAAAATACTTCCCGAACTGAGGTAAACAATGCAATTAAATTTCATTCAGTAACAAAGATTTTTGTTTTTTATTTTGTCTTGATTGTATTTCATTTTCGTTTTTAGAAGCTTTTTATATTTGATGTTTAGATGTTTTTGTATTGTCACATAGAACATTCAAAAGCAAGCTGAAACTCAATCTGTGGATTCTCTTAATTACTGTGAATTTTTTTATTTATTTTTTAATCGGATGCTGGTATGACTAATAGTGCTGTTATACAAACGCAGGTTATTTCTAATAATACGATGTAAGTAATAATTCTAATAATACAAAGTAAACCTTCACAAGGTGAAATATGTTGGCATGCATTGTAAACCTCTTGGTCATTCCCCACGCTTTGCACTAGTTTCCTCAGTGCAAGAATGGAGTGCATCAAATGTAATACAAAACATGTTGAAAGAGTTGACTAAAATTCTGAATTCTGTTAATTTAGAGATTCTTCATATTTTTCTCTTTTTGAGGAGGAAACAATTGAGGGTGATGCATGTGGGATGATGATTCAGAAGATTAAGTGACGGGACACAATGAGCTTTATTTATAGACTCTTAAAAGTTAATTTGAATTTTTTATTTTTCATAGATTATAAATTCTGGAGAGGTTTTTGAAAGCAATTTAAAATAGATGTAAACCTTAGTAGAACGACATTTAGTTTGCTCACACATTTTGCCTACTAAAAATTTGAATTTTTTATTTTTCATAGATTATAAATTCTGGAGAGGTTTTTGAAAGCAATTTAAAATAGATGTAAACCTTAGTAGAACGACATTTAGTTTGCTCACACATTTTGCCTACTAAAAATTTGAATTTTTTATTTTTCATAGATTATAAATTCTGGAGAGGTTTTTGAAAGCAATTTAAAATAGTAAACCTTAGTAGAATGACATTTAGTTTGCTCACCCATTTTGTCTCCTAAAAATTGCCTTTTCATTTAACCTTTTATCATCCTTTGTTGTATCTCTCTGTTTCCCTTCTCCTGTTTATTTTTTATTTTTTTGCCTTTTCTGTTTTCAATTTCTTCATTTGAAATTTTTCACAAAGAAAAAAAAAATTCCGAGAAATTGTACAAACATTGTGAGAGTTGCATAAGAATGACTTACAAATTACTAAGCAGAGGTAAAATAAAAGGTGTTTTGACAATAAACTAAAAGGTTATAAAGAATTGCGTCATCTATAGAGACACCCCAAGTCACATATACAAAACACAAATCTGTACATTTATAATGTGTTTTCAACATACCGAAAATGCCCCCCTTGGCTTATACTTGAGTCATCTTTTTGCACCTGATCTCCCGGAATTTGAGGACCCGAAATTTGGGGACCTGGCACTGGCCGGCCGTAGGTCCCCTGCACCCCAAACTTGGCACACATATAGCCCAACTTTTCTACATCTGTGCAAAGTTTGCTGTCTGGGGGACCTACGGCCCGGGAGCACCGATTTTTCAAAGCCGGGCACCCCTTCTATATACTCCCATGTTAAACATAAGTCTAGTCATGGACACAATGATGAATAGGCACAGTGAGGCATGCACATGGAAAAAGTGAGGCAAAGTGAGGCATGCAGATGGACACCCTAGGCTTATACTCGAGTCAATACATTTCCCCACTTTTTTGTGGTAAAATTAGGTGCCTTTGTTTATATTTGGGTCGGCTTATACTCGAGTTTATACGGTACTACAGGCTAGGGACTATGAGCTTTCGAAAGGCTCTATAACAAAATTATTACTTTATGTCCCTCTATCTAAATGGTAACCACATGAATTAGTTGATATCAGGGTGTGCCTTTCATAGTTGATAGTGAAAAGCTCCACCTTCAAGGGGAGAAGGATGCATTATTTTCCGCAACTGTGAAGGCATTCAGCCTGAGTATTATTAAGAACCTTCATAGGAGAAAGAAATAGAAAAAAAAGAGCTGAAGATAAATAGAAAAGATGTAAGAAGGAAAGAGGTAAGAGAAGGGGAGAAGCCTGTGCTCTGCCCCATGCCTGCTAGAAGGCATTCTAGATGGGTATTTTTCCAAGGATCATTTGACAAATATCTGATCCATGGACCCCATTTTTTTTTAAATTTTCATTTTGTCATTTAAGATAACAGATAGACGTTTATAGGCCACAAAAGCTTGTGCTTGCGTTGGTCAAATGGTATAGTAGCCAATTTCCAGTTTCTGGCTATAGTGATTTTTGTAGATACAAATATAAAGGTGAGGCGTTGTCTCAGAATTTTTTTAAGCTTCCTCCACCCTGAATCACAGCATAGCACGTTTTGAGGACCTGATCAGAATAATTTGGATGAGAGTAAATATGAGATTATAAACTATGATCCAGAAACGCCTCACCTTATGGCACTGCCACCAGATGTGATACACTGTCCCTTCCTGACCACAGCCTTGAAAACACTTTGAAGAAGCTCCTGGAATGTAGGTAGCCAATCTGGCCGTTACCAAATATAATTTCTATGGCCATGTCTGTGTAATGTGTGTTGAAATGGCCACTTTCTATTGGAAGACCCTGTAACAGCTTGAAAATGCAGGAGTACATTAGTTAGGCAGGACAGTGTGATGTTAAAGCCCAAAAATGGAACTTCCGCTTTTCCTCCCCCCTTTTCCCGTGTCACATTTGGCACCTTTCAGGGGGAGGGGAGAGCAGATACTTGTATAATATAGGTATTTGCTCCCACTTCCGGTGATAAATCGCTGCAGATTCTGCAGTGATCTACACCATGTCTGGCCCCTCCTTCGTTTTCCACCATTGTCTTCTGGGAGACACACAGGTCACAGAAGACAGAAGAGACCAGTGAGGACGAGCAGCGCGACTTGCACATGCGCAGTAGAGAACCAGGCTGTGAAGCCACAAGACTTCACTTTCTGATTCCCTTTACCGACGATGCCGGCGCCTCCCTCCAGGAACCGAGGCACAGATCGGCTTTGGGTTAAGGACATCGTGGTCACCTTGGACAGGTAAGTGTCCTAATATTAAGTCAGCTGCAGTGGTTGTAGCTGCTGACGTTTAACTTTTTTTTTTTTTTTTTTTGGCGGAACTCCACTTTAACCTATTACAGGAAGTGCCTGAATAAAAGATCTTTATGGCTAAAATTGTATTTGTTTTTCTGCATTGAATTTGAGGATATCGAGGGCCTGTCCATATTCCAATGGGGCTGGCGGAGAAGGGACAAATAAATTAGGTATCTCTCTACTCTAAAGACTAAACAAGCATTTATTTTTTACTATCAACAAAATAACTAAAGCAGTAATAAACTCCACAATATTTATCTGCATTTCAACAATCCAACTTCCGCAAGGTCCTTTACCAAAGCCAACATCTTCTCCCCAGCTTCTTCCAGGTGACATGTCTTCGACCTTCTTGATTGGCCAGTGCAGGAGTTTGTTCATCCCGGTACTGAAGCATACCAAGAATGTACTCTGAGCTGTACATACGTTTCTCAGAGGAGACTGTGAACAGGAAGACAAGTTTAATTAATTGCGGAAGAGAAAAACTCTGATGGAAGTCCAATAGAGCCTACACACTGTCAGAATTTCCGACCAAAAGCTCACATCAAACTTTTCTTGTCGGAAATTCCGATTGTGTGTATGTGGCATAACTCTTGTACCTTGTTTTTAAGGATATGTAATGTTTTTATTTTGCTTA
Source organism: Rana kukunoris (assembly GCA_029574335.1). NCBI lineage: Eukaryota > Metazoa > Chordata > Amphibia > Anura > Ranidae > Rana > Rana kukunoris. The sequence continues at coordinate 59,318,374 of CM056056.1, forward strand.
GTTTTTTAAGAAGTATCCAGTTCTGATCAACTATTATTGGCTAACAAATGTTGTAGCAAATGTCGATTTTGTTCTCTCCCCATACCAATCTATAGGAATGCAATAACAGCTGAAACTACAGGTCAGCAGCTCCTGCAAATAATTCTGATTGATCTCAGAAATGTTTTAAACTGATGACAAGGACTCTGCCCATCAGTGTCACCGACAGCTGTTTGTTGTGATCACCATAGCTGACATGCTTATATGAGTAATGCTAAATAAAGAAATACATGTGTTAATTCAATAGGCTTTATACAAAGTGCATGCCATACATTGTACGGTTCATCTGAAGTATTTATTTTATTTTCTGCCTTTTTCTTACAATACATATTAGTCTATCTTTAGACATTGTGGATTATGTCTCAGCATGAATTAATTTTGTGTTACAGGCAGGGGGTACCCGTTTGCCTGTCTTGAGAAAACTTGCTAAAATGAAACTGGATTTTGCTGAACTGTCACTGGAAATAATGCATCTTTTCATCGATGAGGAAAGTAAAAAACTGCAGAAGGAAAAAAGCAAAGGAGCCCTTTGTGTCATGGTGGAAGAGTTTGTCAGAGCCACCCCAGATTATAATTCTCTTGAACAGGTGTGAAAGCTTTTACAGTTACATTTTGTGTTCTCCTGTCTATGGGTACATACCCCGGGCTGAACTTGCTTGGTGTGGGAGTTATACACTATACAAAAACATCTAATTGCAATTATTTTTCTTAAAGGGGTTTTAAAGGTTTGTGTTTTTTCACCTTAATGCTTCCTATGCATTAAGGTAAAAAAAACTTGCACTCTCCCGCCCCCCCCAGCCCCCCCCCCCGTTTTTTCTTACATGAGCCCTGAATCTCCGTGGGTGCAATCCCCAATCCCGCCATGCTTTCCCCGAGCTTGAGACGGCTCTTCATTGGATGATTGATAGCAGCGCAGCCATTGGCTTCTGCTGCTGTCAATCAAATCAACGATGTGGTGCGCCAGGGGGCGGGGCCGAGTGATACAGTTGGCGGCTATGGCTGCTCCAGCAGAAGACTGCATTCAAAGAAACAGTTTTCCTTTTTACATTTTTTTTTAAATAACCAACAGCTGTAATATTCTTTAATTTGTATTTTTTTTAATACAGTATATATAGACAGTTTCTTAATTTTTATGCAACACTTTGCAGAGAACATATAGCCATTACCTTTGTCTTTGTCTCATTTGAACTTTCATTTTAATGTAGTTGGGAGATATACAGTATGTGACTAAATAGTTCTGTTGAGCAATTAGGCCACATACACACGATCAGACCGGTCCGATGAAACTGGTATGACGGACCGTTTTCATAGGACCACGCTGAAGTGGTCTGATGGTCTGATGTGCGTACACACCATCGGACCACAAATCCGATCAGACCAGAATACGGTGATGTAGAACACAACGACGTGCTGAAAAAACGAAGTTCAATGCTTCCAAGCATGCGTCGACTTGATTCTGAGCATGCGCGGGTTTTTGGTCCGATGGAATCAAATCTGTCCGACAGATTTTAAAGCAAGTTTTAAAACTTTGGTCCGACGGACAACGGTCCGATAGGCCGTACACACCATCGAATTGGTCCGATAAAACTGGTCTTCAGACCAGTTTCATCAGACCGGTCTGATCGTGTGTACGCAGCCTTATAGTAACACGCATCCTGGAATATGTGAGCATTATTAATATAGTGCTTGAAAATGGTACTTAACCACTTAAGGAACGCCACACGCAGATATACGTCTGCAGAATGGCACAGTTTGGCACAAGGGCGTACATGTACTTCCCCTTTAAGAGCCCAGCCGTGGGACGTGCAGCGTGCCGACGGCGGTGCGCTTGCGACCCGGTCCTAATCTATGTGACTATCCCTGCGAGAACCGCGGACCCAAACGCTGCCGGTGTCCTGCGATCGGGTCACAGAGAGGAAGAACGGGAGAGGTAAGTGTAACAAACCTCTCCCCGTGCCTCCTAGTGAGACTGACCTGACGTAGGGAACGACGATCAGTGACGTCACCCCCTACAGCGCCACCTACAGGGTAACCCCTTCACTGCCAGTGTCATTTTTACAGTAAACGGTGCATTTTTATAGCACTGTTCGCTGTATAAATGACAATGGTCCCAAAATAGTGTCAAAAGTGTCCGATGTGTCCTCCACAATGTCGCAGTCATGATAAAAATCGCAGATCGCCGCCATTACTAGTAAAAAAAATATTAATAAAAATGCAATAAAACTATCCCCTATTTGGTAGAAGCTTTAAATTTTGTGCAAACCAATAACCAACCAAATATATATATATATTTTTGGGGATATTTATTATAGCAAAAAGTAAAAAATATTGAATTTTTTTCAAAATTGTCGCTCTATTTTTGTTTATAAGAACAAAAAAACACAAAGGTGATCAAATACCACCAAAAAAAAGCTCTATTTGTGGGGAAAAAAGGATGCTGTTTTTGTTTTGGAGCCACGTCGCACGACCGGGCAATTGTCAGTTAAAGTGACGCAGTGCTGAATCGCAAAAAGTGGCCTGGTCTTTAAGCTGCATAATGGTCCGTAGCTTAAAAAAAAAAAGTGGTTAGAATGCGATTTTGGTGCTTTGTTTCCTCAGGTAGGTCATACAATATTCTGTGTAATTTTAGCAACTTAAAATATCAAGTTTAAAAAGCACTGATGTGAATAGAGCCCTAAAAACAGGACTGCCCTGGTGTAGCTAAGGAAAGAATATACAGGGACAAATTGATGCATTGCCAACATATGCTGTAGCCAAGGGCAACAAGCATGCCCGTTGACAGTTTGTCTTAGTCTTCTAGTCATTGCTTCTAGTCCCAAGGGAGGAAGCAAGCACACTGATTATGGTAACTCCCAGCCAGAATGGCTCGGATGATGGGGGCAAGCTTACTTAGTAGGAACAGGAAGTGAGAAATTCAAACAAAGGAAAAAAAAGAAAAAAAGAAAGGGAAATCGAAGGAAAAGGTAAGTGAACCAACAATGCACTAACTTAAAGTGGATGTAAACCCCCCAATGTTTTTTTTTTATGTCACAATGTAGAGTATAAGATTTCCTATCATCTGTGCCCAGTCTTGCCACACAGAGTTAATCCAGCGCTGAGCAATCCTCTTGTATTGTTCAGTGAAAATTCCAGATAAAAACCTGTCTAAATAAAAAGTCAGTTTCTCTCTCCTTGCTTTGAGTGACAGCTACATATCTAGCTTGGACGTGTTTATCATATGTTATGTTATGTTTATCAAAATATGAGGTGATCCAAAGTTCATTGTATATTACCAGGATGTGTTATATGGGGGAGGGGTGGATTTATCACTTTTTATACTTTGGATCACCTCATATTTTGATAAACATAACATAACATATGATAAACATGTCCAAGCTAGATATGTAAATAACCTGTCACTTTTTATTTAGACAGGTTTTTATCTGGAATTATGTTAATTTTCCCTGAACAATAAAAGAGGATTGATCAGAGATGGATTAACTCTGTGTGGCAAGACTGGGCACAGGTGATAGGAAATCTTATACTCTACATTGTGACATCATTGTTACATCCACTTTAAAGGAACTGTAACGGTCACCACCGTTTACAACCTTCCATCTAACCACGACAAGCTTATCTGACACACTCCGACAATCCTGCATACACGATCCATATCAATTCCTATAAACAAGACGAGACTCAGCTCTGCACTTGCTTCCAAAGATATGAACCTTTTAATGGCATCTTTCCAGCTCTTTTATACAGTACAAGATGTTACAGCCAATCACAGGACAATGCCATCTCCACCCCCCTATTCACACTGGGGCTAATTTTAATCCGTAGACATGTGGGCACCGCATCATCAATAGAGTTCAATTAACCTTGAATAATACACAATCACAGATAATCTTCACACATATCAGGAACCTCAATCACATTATCTTAGACAGACAATTCTGCGCCGATACTGACAGATACATTCCTTGAGATAATGACATCAAAACCAAATACTATCACACCTGAGCATCAATACATTCCTAAACCTAACTGACATGCTAATTCAGTACATCTGAATGGAGACTTTAACACATTGTTTTAAACACAATGAATCACACAATCAAAAGGTCTTTCAGGCCCCGATGCAATCAACACCTTTCAAAAGCATGTGTCTTTCACAGTGAATAGCCAACACCTGAAGACATGCCTTAAGACATTTAAATAGCCTATTATACAGAGGTATGAGTCACTCTGGTCTTGTAGACCTGAATTAACACCTTTCAAAAGCACGTGTGCCCAGATTGAATAGCCAACAGCTTTTGATATCTGAAGACATCCTGCAAACATGAATTATTATTAATGTCCCATCTTCTGTAATGAATGAATTATGATTCTTTGTCACCCTATGGCCCTAGTGGACATAAGGTGACCCTAGACATAGGAGAATCTCAGTCTGTCATGGTTCATTCCGTTACAGGAACCTATTTAGAAAATAAAAAAAACATTTACAACCCCTTTAAAGATGGCTAGTCAAGCAGTTTGGGGTTTCAAAAGGGGGAACACACCATAATAATGCCCATGCTTCAAAAAGGGATTATTGGGGTTGATTTACTAAAAGCAAATAGACTGTTCACTTTGCAAGGGATGTTGCACTTTGAAAGGGAACGTTCCCCAGAGCTTAGTGAATGAGTTCTGCTGACCGCCATAATCCAATCATGTGCAAACACAAATGCTATAATTTTTATTTTTATTTTACTTGCACATGATAGGGAATTCTTTGTAAAGTGAGATTTTACTACATTCACCAAGCTCTGGGGAAATTCCCTTGCACTGTACAATTTACCTTGCAAATTTCACAGTCTGTTTGTCTTTAGTAAATCAACCCCATATACTTGTGATGGTTGGATGTTGACAAACTTTGTGCAGTCTACTGTAGTTTATATGTGACCTACTATTATTGATATTTGTCAGTTTGATACATTTTTCCTAAGTGTAGTTTGAATTGATGTCATTGTCACAATAACACACTATAGGACCTATATTTTCTTTATTTTTGATAATGATGTAACTGTTTTTCATTAACTGCTCTCCTGACTTTTTTCTGTTCGGTACAGGAGTGGAAAACGCTTAGCCGTACAGTATCTTCCTCCACGCTGTCTCAGTTGGCGAGTGCTTTGACACTAGCAGGTGGTTGTAATGATCTGAAGGCACGGTGTTTGTATCTAACTGGAAGATGCCTCCTGCTGCAGTCTTTTACAGTCGATCCGCTTGATGCAGACATGTACTGGAATGTACATTATTTGGTATGTTTATTTCTTGTCATTTGTGTTTGCTGTTATTAGAGAAAAAAGATGCACAGCAAAAACAAAGAGATTTACCCTTCTAAAAAGCCACAGCTGCGTACAAATAGCTTCAAATTTGATATGTTATAATCAGCAATCTGGAAAGACCTTAAACAAAATCACACTGGCATGGCACTCCTGCTGGTTGCTGGCAATTTCTATGTACAGCCATATTTTTGTATTCTGTTTGATGTAATATAAAGTATATCTATGCCTTCAAAACAAGCCTAAAACAACACTTTGCTTAAATTGTTTATTTCACCTTTCATTTTCTTTTATAGGATGAAAGAAATACTACAGGAGACATTGGAGATAGTGAATCTGAATGGCCTGATGCCAATACAAAGCCAACTAATAAACAGCTAGATCAGATAGCAAGGAAAGCTGCAGCTTTTAAGGTAAGCATTTTATATATATATATATATATATATATATTTTTTGTGTATGGAAGCTGTATTGTATATATTTTAGATTATTACACACACACACGCACATGCACTATAATATATTACCAAAAGTATTGGGATGCCTGCCTTTACACACACATGAACTTTAATGGAATCCCAGTCTTAAGCCCTGTACACACGGGCCAGAATCTCATCAGGAAAAAAAACGTAATTTTTCCTGACGAGGTTCTTGGCAAGAATCTCTTGCCGCCTGAGTGTACAGACACTCCTTTCAAAAGAATCACGGTTCTTTTGAAAGACAAGAACGCGGTGACACCATTGCGTACGACGAGCATGCGCTCGTCACATTCAATGTCGTCGCCGCCATCTTGCTGCACCCTACCTATGCCTAGCGAGCTGCAGCGCATGCGTCAAAGTCAATCCAAACATGCGCGGGCTTCCACGGCGAAAGGTAAGTATACACACTCTCAGGTTTCTCGGCAGGAAAAACACGACGAAAAAATAGAGGACATGTTCTCTATTTTTCTCGTCGAGATTTTAGGCAGTTTTCTTGACGAGAAACCTAAAAGCCTTGTACACACGCACGTTATACTCAGCAAGAAAGCTCTGCCAGCAGTTTTCTTGCTGGTTCTTGCCGAGTAAACCGAGCATGTGTACGAGGCTTAAGTCCGTAAGGTTCAATATTGAGTTGGCCCACCCTTTGCAGCTATAACAGATTCAGTCGCAGTCATGTTGGAACAGGAAGGGGCCATCTACAAACAGTTCTCAAACAGTGGGGAGGATGAAATTGTCCAAAATGTCTTGGTATGCTGACGCCTCAAGAGTTCCCTTCACTGGAAGTAAGGGGCCAAGCCCAATTTCTGATAAAAAAAACCCCACACCATAATCCTCACTCCAACAATTTGGACCAGTGCACAAAGCAAGGTCTATAAAGACATGGATGGGCGAGTTTGGGGTGAAGGAACTTGACTGGTCTGCAAAGAGTCCTGAACTTAACCTGATAGAACATCTTTGGAATGAATTAGAGTTGAGAAAGCAAGCCAGGCCTTCTTGTTCAACATCAGTGCCTGACCCTCAAATGCATTTCTGGAGGAATGGTCAAACATTCCTATAGACACACTCCTAAACTTTGTGGACAGCCTTCCCAGAAGAGCTGACGCTGATAAAGCTACAAAGGGTGGGCCAAATCAATATTGAACCCTACTGACCAAGACTGGGATGCCATTAAAGTTCATATGCATTTAAAGGCAAGTGTCGCAATACTTTTGACAATATAGGCCCGGATTCACAAAGCACTTACGCCAAAGTATCTCCAGATAGGCCGCGCAAGTGCAAATATGCGCCGTCGTATCTATGCGCCGGACACTGAAACTGAGATACGCCTGAAAATAGCCTTCATCCGACCAACGTAACTTGCCTACGCCGGCGTAGAGTGGGCACATATTTACGCTGGACGTATTTGGCGCACCCATTGATTTTCTATGCACATATGCAAATGAGGAAGATACGCCGATTCACGAACATACGTCCGTTCGACGCAGTGCGCGTAAAGTCATACGTCCGGCGTAAAGTTATGCCCCATAAAGGAGGTGTAAGTCAGCAGCATCCATGCAAATGGCTGCACCAGGGAACACAAGCCAACGTAATTTACGTAGTTTACGTAGGACGTGAATATGACTAGGCATAGGTTACGTTTATGCTGTAGGCAGTGATTCGACGTATCTTAGGGAGTATTTCCAACGTGATTCTGAGCATGCGCACTGGAATGGGTCCACGGGACGGCGCATACGCCGTTCGTTTTAAGTACTTGTCTGGCACTCGGCCCATCATTTGCATGGCCAGATTTCTGTAAAACTCTAGACCCCTAACTGTCAAGTTAAAAAGTCAGATTTGAAGTATGATTCACCAAGAAGGTAAATACTAAAACAATTCCCTCACAAGTTAGCCTGCACAATTATTAGTGATCGACCAATATCGTTTTTTTTCGGCCACCTCTAAGGCCGATAGCCGATATTTTTGTACATTTAACAAAAAAAGTTACACTTTTTTTTTTTTTTTTATCACTGTTATTGCTGTCACAAGGAATGTAAACATCCCTTGGGACAGTAATAGGCAGTGGCAGGTACTCTTTGTGGAGGGATCGGGGGTCTATAAGTCCTCAAACCCCTCCTCTGCACTTGAAAGTTTTCAAAAGTCAAGATCGGCATCTTTGAATACTTTATATATATTTTTTTAAACTGGCACCTTTAAGATGCCAGTAATCCGGAAAGTGATGTCATGACTTCCGGATTACTAGTTCTGAGACCCAAACTAAGTATCGGCTTTGTTCGGGTCTTTGGCCAGCCCGGATGTGCCAGCTGGTTACTTTGGCCTTTTGGTGGGACGGGAGAGCACAGACGAGCGGCGGAGGCAGGCGGCAGGAGTGGGGGACACATCCCCTCCCGCTGCTTGTATTAGCAGCTGAGCGGCTGCTGAGCCACATCGGTTGTTGTTGCAATAAAGCTGACCGTCCGCTCTAAAGAAAGGTACCGGGTGATCATCATCCAGGTAAAAGCCCTTGAAGCAATATCGGATACCGATACTTCAAAAAAAGTAGATATCGGCCTCACCGAAAAACAGTAGATCCCTAACAATTATAATTGTTTTTTAACTAGGAATACAGATTCTTACACTGGTCTGGTTTTGATCTACACGCAGCCCTCCGTGTTTGACAGAAATCATGGCATCATATTCTGTCAAACAGACAAGCTGGAAAACCATTTTTCCAATCAGCCAATCAGCTGCAATAATGATCATTGTATTCTGACAGCGCCAGGTCCCTCTGTCAGAATACAATGCTGCAATTGGGGGGAATTCCTCCATCAGCTTCCTTTGTTTAGATGAGGAATCTGTTCTTTTTTCCTGTGGTTCAGCCTGCTGTTGCTTTGTTATAATTTTCAGTGTACCGTGAACAAACATTTAAAAACAAATATTTATGCCACAGTTCAGACTTATTATCAGTTATCAAAGACAGCAAAGTAAAACAGGAAATACATCTTTTTTTTTTTTCCAAAATATTGATACAGAAAGAAAGTTATCCTGGATCTGAATGTGTTAACACCTACAGAATGGACGGGGAAAGCATTTTTTCTACATAGTGGAGCGTGCTGCTTTACTTCACACTAATTCCTGATGTAAATGCTCTTACAGCACCTAGATGATCTGAAATATCATTATAATATACAGTATAATGCATTTACTTATAAAAGCACATTATGAGGGATAGTACATTAACAGCAGCATTGGTATCTCAATCAGGGACACACAAACCTAATACATTATACTTATTTGTGTGCAGAGACATATTGTCGCTGACACATTACTGTCTGTTGACTGGCTAACAATGCTGCTAACTATACAAAGGCATCATCATGAATAAGTGTCCTTTTCATTATACGGGTGCCTGTGATTTAAATTATCTGTCATTTCTAGTCTGTAATGTAAATGAGTTTACAGAAACATAATGTTGCTGACACGTTACTATCTGTTCAGTAACCATCTAACATTTCTACCAGTTATACAAAGGCACCACTGTGAATGTGTATAAGGCCGCGTACACACGATCAAATCTGTCTGCTGGAAATGGTCTGCCAGACCGTCCCAGCAGACAGATTCGATCATGTGTACGGGCGAGCCGACGGATTTGGCCAGCCGACAGATTTGAAAGCATGCTTTCAAATCTGTCGGCTGGGAACCCGTCCGCCCGACATGTCTGCTGGTTAGTACGCTAACCAGTAGACATGTCTTCTCGCACACGGGCCGAATGGTTTCGACGCATGCGCGGAAGTGTTTTACTTCCTGGTGCGGTGACTTGGCAGCGTCAACGTCACCGCCACGTCAGTGCGCCGTCTGCCGGCGGGGATTTTGGTTTGATCGTGTGTACACGATCAAACCAATACGCCCCCAGCAGACAGATTTGTTCAAATCGGTCTGTCCGACCGATTTGAACAAATCTGTCTGCTCGTGTGTATGGGGCCTCAGTCTCTATAACCAAGTGTCTGTGATCTAAATGTCTAATCTGTGTAAAGGAGTTATATTTCTACTAGGCCTAGGTTTACCTAAAAGAAAAAAAGCAGCACAAGGGGCATTACTTGCCTCCATTGAGATGTGTCCCTTATGCTAATGTGTCCTTTTGCTGAAATCGCCCTCCTCCGATGCCCCCCACATCTGCTGCTGTAATCTTCAGGTGAGACGGGGGTTAATAGATTTAAAGTATAACTAAAGGCTAAACTTTTTTTCTTTTCTTTTTTTTTTGGCTAGAGGGGAGAGGGATTAGAATCCCTGTCAGTTTTTATTGCTGTCTGTGCCCCTGTTAAGGTGATTTACCCTCTCTATTTGTCCTGTTTACCATTATCATTGAAAGAAAATCCCACATTTTGAATTGTCCCCAGAAAAGTAATAGAGGGAAAATCTTCCAATGGGAACACTAGTTCTGGTAACCTTGGGGTCCCCAAGAAATTCCCTTCCTGTTTGGCTATGGGACGGGAAGTGAAGGTCAATCTCTGCAATGGGCCACAGATGGCAAAAAAAAAATCTGACAGGGATTATAACCCTCCCTTGCTCTATCCAAAATGAAAAAAAAAATGTCCCTATACAGTAATTCTGCTTTAAGGGCTATGACAGACACTCATCAAGAATGCCCAACTATGTCCACCCTTTCCAGCCAGCAAACGTGTTTATTAGAATGCATACTAGAGCTTCTGAATGAAAAACAATCTGTGAATGAAAGAAGGATGGAAGAACCCCTCCATTCATAGATCTGGTCCCAAGTCTTCTCCTCTTCTGTTTACTTCCTGGTTTGGGTCTGTCTTTGGTTGTCCATGTCAGTGATTGCCTTATATGGACACTTCTTAATGGATGGACTGCAGCGGGGCTCTCTCAGGATCCAGAAGAGGACAACTCCATCAGAGGGAGGCAGCAGGGGACCAGCAATCTCAAGAGGGACATTGCAGTGCTGGATCAGAAGTCCAAACACCTGAAAAGAGTTGCAGTGTGGGACCTGGATGGGCACTGGATTAGGTGAGTATATGTTGCTTCACAAGGTAAGAGGGGAAAGAAGACTATCGGTACGGGTTAGAGAGGGGTCCTAGTGAAGACTAGGAATAAAATATTATATTGACAACATAAAAATTAAATAAGTGAGCCATTATATCAAGAATGAGCAGAAATAAAATGTAAATAACAGTCCCAAAGTGAATTCAGGTCCAAATCCACCGATGTGACAATAATAATAAAGAAATCTTGTGTAATCCAATCCTTGCAACACCCAAGTGTACCGCCACCTCCGATTAAGAGAACTCTTACCAGAATCTTTGGCCCCCTTATATATAAAGAGTCAAATGGGCATGTGAATATAATCCCAATGGCAGGGGATCCAAGTAGAACACCATCTCTTGGGTGCCTAATAGCACCTCCAAGTCTCCAGACAAGGTCTGCTTATTGTCCAATCCAGTGACCAATTTACCGTTGCCGGAAGCCAGAAATTGGTCCTTTGCGGGGATGATGACCACCGGGGAGAGCATAGTGTGTTGAAATAATATGGGTCAATGGATTTCACAATAAGCAGACCTTGTCTGGAAATTTGGAGGTACTATTCGACCCCCTGGAGACGGTGTTCTAGTCAGATCCCCTGCCAATTGGATTTAATTCACATGCCCATTTGACTCTTTATATATATATATATAAAAATATATAAAGTGTCTAAAGATTCCAGTAAGAGTGCTATTAATTGGAGGTGTGGCAACCATTGCATTACAAGATTTTTTATTATTATTGGCACAGCGGTGAATTTGGACATGAATTCACTTTGGGACTGTTATTTACATTTTGTTTTCTGCTCATTTTTTGATATAATGGCTCACTTATATACATTTTATGTTGTCAGCAATGTGAATTTATATCTGTATACAATTTATCTAATTGTTTTTTTCCTGCTGCTATTATATCTACCAGCACAATTTCTGTTTTGTTTGAACTAATAATTGTATCTGTTTTTGTCTTTTCCAGACAAGACGAACATTGGCAGAAGTCTATCTTGCCCAGTCCAATGAGATTTTACTTCAGTCTATTGATGCTGCAATAGACAACAAGCTGATGGACACATTATCAGCCGCAAGTCTTGAGATCTGTTCATGTTTTGGACAGTTTGACTCTCTGACATCAGGTTTTTTTCTTGCTCTTCATCAGGTACGCTTATGCCAGGCAGTTTTTTGTTAGTGACTTCTGTTGAGTGTAGGTTTGAATTTTGGTACTTGGCATGATTATTGCGAAGCCTTAATTAATCATTGAGGAAAAAAATAAGTGCAGCGCTTGAAAACGTGAAATTGCGTGAAGCAGTTTACACAAATCCCATCCAAATGGGTGAGATTATAATGGGTGATCCAAAAACACAATACAAAAATGCACAGAAAGGATGGTGAGACCCTTTGGAATGCAAACAGTGAAGTATAAAGTATAGAATATGGAGGAAGTCCTTCAAAAGACAAAGTATAAATACAGGTAGGTCTTCATATGAAACACTCCTGTGGAACACTCCTGTGTTACTGGAGATTCGAATGGTATGCGTGATCCACTTTAATGGGCATGCAGGGTAGCCAAACTAATAAATTAAAAGAATGGGTACTCTTACCGCATGAGGTGGACACATATGCCGGGAGCACTGTGTCAGATGCGCTTGTGAGAGCTCCTCGGATGGATGGCTCTATGGAGGGTGATGGTTGGAGGAATTGTAGATCCTTCCCAGGGATCCCAAGGTCCAAGATAGAGAGTGGCTCCAGGCTTTCAGATGGAACAAAACTTGTAGGTATCTATAAAAGAAACAAAAAAACTCCACATGGTGTAGTTTGTTTGAAAAGGGAAGCCTTTATTAGGCTGGTAAAATACAGAGCAATAAAAACAACAAAAAAGGAAAGATGCCAGTACTCTGGAAAGGATCTGGCACACGTGATCACATGAATGTAAAAAGAGCGTGGTAGTTGGGTATAAAAAAGCTATGTACCCGACATGTTTCGAGCTAATGCTCATCGACAGGGGCATGGCCAAGACCTACCTGTATTTATACTTTGTCTTTTGAAGGACTTCCTCCATATTTTATACTTTATACTTCACTGTTTGCATTCCAAAGGGTCTCACCATCCTTTCTGTGCATTTTTGTATTGTGTTTTTGGATCACCTATTATAATCTCACCCATTTGGATGAGATTTGTGTAAACTGCTTCACGCAATTTCACGTTTTCAAGCGCTGCACTTATTTTTTTCTTTATTGTTTACTCACAGGTTGTTTTACTGTTAGTGCTGGCAGCTTTATTCCATATTTTTAGCAGCGCAACTTTATTTTGTTTTGTTAATTAATCATTGGTTACCAAGATTTTCCATCATTTAGAAAAAAAAGTTTTTTTTGCAATATTAAACACATCCACAGGTGTTTGTTAGCTCTCAACATGGTCTAAATGTCTCCTGCAGTGCTTTTATTCGTTTTTTTAAAAAGCAAAACATGTGGGGTTTAGCAATGGTTTAATGCAGAACTTCAACTACAGACATCCATATAAATTCCCTAAGGAAAAAAATGCATGCATTGCAAATTGGCACCATTATGTACATGGCCATGAGAAGACTACATCTCCAGTGCCTTCCAGGGTGTTATTGTAGTTCATTTGCAAGATCTTAGGAATAGTACTATTTCCTGAGATCTTGCAAGATTTCTCAGGGAAATCCATCCTTTTTTCCACACAGACAATGTGGATATTATTGGTGAACTAATGAATGAATGAATGAATGAAAACTTGTATAGTGCGAACTGAATTCTCGCTTGTTGTTCCTGTCTCCTTTGATATGAGAGTCTTGACCTTTTTCCTAAAGATTTCTCAGGGAAATCCATGGACTTGAAGTTGGCTTTTGGAGCAGGTTCTGATTCGTGGACACGCGATTGGGATGCGCTTTTATTATTTCGCATAAATAAAGGGGGGCATTCCCATGGACACATCTATGTGTAAGACAGAGAGCTTTAAAAGCGATTCTGTCTTTGACTGAATAATAAAAATAATAAGCCTGACATTTTTAACTTTGAAGGCAGCATGAGATTTGTGAACATTAACATTATTGAGGTATCACTAATCATATTTATATCTTGTCTATACTTATTTATTTGCTGTTTAATAAAGTGGGGGGTGGGGGGAAATGTTAGCTTTAGGAATTTTAAATAGATGCCCCTGGCTGGAGTTCCATTTTAACATACTGACTAAAACATAGCTACATGGGCCAGATTGCCATTGGGGTCATGGGGTTCGTTCTTGACTGATGGACCTTGCTATTAGTGCATTGGTGTGCAGTCATGTTGAAACAGGAATGGTCCATCCCCAAGGTGTTCCCACAAAGTTGGGAGCATAAAACGCCTTAAACGCTACCTTCACTGGAACTAAGGGGCCAAACCAAACCCCTGAATAACAACCCCTGAAAAACAACCCCTCACAGTAATCCTTCCTCCACCAAATGATTTGGACCAGTGCACAAACCAAGGTCCATAAAGACATGAATAAGTGAGTTTGGGGTGGTGGAAGTTGACTTGCCTGCACAGATTCTTAACCTCAACCCGGTAGAACACCTTTAGAAAGACATAGAGTGGAAACTGAGAGCCAGGCCTTCTCATTCAAAATCAGTGCCCGACCTCCCAAATGCGCTTCTGTAAGAATGGTCAAACATTCCCATAGACCCACTTCTAAACCTTGTGGCCTGCCCAGAAGAGTTGAAGCTGTTATAGCTGCAAAGGGTGGACCAAGGCAACATTAAACCCCATGGACAAAGACTGGGATGCCATTAAAATGGTCATGTTCATGTAAAGGCAGGTGTCCCAATACTTTTGACAACATAGCGTGTGTGTGTGTATATATATGTGTATATATATATATATATTTATTTATATATATATATATATATATATATATATATATATATATATATATATATATGCGTTTTGTCTTTAAAATGTAAGCGTATGTTTTAGGGAAGATGTTCAATGAAAATGAGTGGTTAAAAGAGAAGTATAGGGGTGGGGAGTTTTCCCCCTTTTATGCTTACCTAGGTGGATCAAGCATCGGTCCAATGTTGCATATGCCCCCCCCCCCCCCCATGTCTTTACACTAAGAACTGAGCCATCGAACATTGCTGATGGCTCGGTTCTCACAGATCCCCGAGAGGAGAGCTGCTGACTGTCAATCAGCAGCTCTTCTTTCTGGTCCTCCATGCTCACTGGAGCGCTGAGCTGTGGAGGGGCGGAGAGCGGCCATCTTAGGCTCTCAGATGCTCTCTGAGAGGCTGAGTCAGGCATCTGTCCAGGGACCTGGCAGATCCAGACTTCATTGTCATGATGACGCAGTGCCTGGACTGATCTGCGTGACATCAGCAGAAAGCGGACTTCAGACCGCTCTCTGCTGAAAACGGGTCATAGGATTTCAAAACGAATTGCACTCCTGTGAGCCATAGGAGAAGCCCAGCCAAACAAGCTCAGACTGCACTTCTCCTTTAAAGTTTTATGAAAAGTAATATTTTGTCAAAGTTGATCATGATTATCACCATGTTGGTTTGTATTTGTATTGTATCTCCATAGAGCTGTTCATCATGCATGATGATTAAAAACATAGTGCTAACGGCAACACGCAATACTGGCAGCTCTCAGTTTGCAGCATTACTGAACCTCCTGCATTATCTACAAGAGAAAGGAGATGAAGGATCTCTTCGGAAACAGGTTGAGCAACAACTGGCCACCATCTCAAGAGTAAGAAACATACAGTACAGTTGGAAAGTATATACAGTACTTTCAAAGTGCTGACTTTAACAAACGTGAAATACAGTTTATTTCTAGTTGGTCAATAATAGGGATGAGCTCGATATTCGAGTTGAACGCAAGTGTGACTTGAACTTCGGGTGTTTGCCTGTTTGCCGAACAACGAATATTATGAGTTGTTCGCAAGAAATGTAAGCATCGCGGAATGACCCATAATGCAATGCGAAGTTGCACTACATTGACGTCTGATGGTTGGCCAAAGCATGCACCTGACCTGCATGCTTTGGCCAATCACAGCGTGCTGTGCTGCGAGAGCCATAATTGGCCAAAGGCAGGGCCCATGTTATATATGGCTGCTTACATAGCGGCTGTGTATAGTGTGTGGACAGAGCCAGATTTAGCTAGATTAGGCAGGCAGGTCAGTTAGTGGCAGTGTATTTGATATATATGTGTGTGTGTGTATGTGTGTGTATATATATATATATATATATATATATATATATACTCTGCATTTGGCGTAGACTAAATATTCAGTGTATAGTTAGCGTAGACAGTGGAGTCTGAAATATGTTGAAGTTGAAGTTGAAATATGCAGTTAGCGTAGACAGTGGAGTTCATATATTTATAACTGGTTAAGGGAAACTCTGCTCCAAAATGTAAAAAGTAAATAAAATGGTGCAGGAGTCCCCCCCCCCCAAATATATACCAGGCCCTTCAGGTCTGGTATGGATTTTAAGGGGAACCCTGTGCCAAAATAAAAATAAAATAAAAAATGCTGTGCCCCCCCCCCCCCAAATCCATACCAGACCCTTATCCCAGCATGCAACCTGGCAGGCCACAGGAAAAAGGGGGGGACCTCATCCCCACAACCCTCATCCCCACAACCCTTGATTGGTGGTTGTGGGGGTCTACAGGCGGGGGGCTTATCGAAATCCTGAAGTAAACAGGGATTGGGCTAATGCAGGTAGTTAACGTTGTACTGGCCTAATATCCAATGTTTTGGCTGGCTTGGAGTAATGTAGTGGGGCTCCTATTAGATACAGCTACCTTTGTTGCAAACCCCCAGTGTCAATGCAAGTGTTTTTTTAATTAAGTACAGTTGTGCTCAAAAGTTTGCATACCCTGGCAGAAATTGTGAAATTGTGGCAAAAATATGACTAATCATGGCAAAAAAACTGTCTTTTATTCAAGGATAGTGATCACACAAAGCCATTTATTATCACATAGTTTTTTGGCTCCCTTTTAAATCATAATGATAACAGAAATCATCCAAATGGCCCTGATGAAAAGTTTACATAACCTGAAATGTTTGGCCTTGATACAGGCACAGAAGGTGGCACGCGCAGGTTGAAATGGCCATTAAAGGTTCATTTCCAACATTTGTGGCATTTTAAATTGCAATTTGTGTCTGTGTATAAATAGTCAATGAGTTTGTTAGCTTTCACATGGATGCTCTAAGCAGGCTAGACATTGAGCCATGGGGAGCAGAAAAGAACAGTCAAAAGACCTGAGTAACAAGGTAATGAAACTTTACAAAGATGGAAAAGGATATTAAAAGATATACAAAGCCTTGAATATGCCAGTCAGTACTGTTCAATCATTTAATAAGAAGTGGAAAATTTGGGGATCTCTTAATACCAAGCCAAGGTCAGGTAGATTGCAGCCACAACTGCCACAGGAACTGTTTGGGATACAAAGAAATACCCACGGGTAAGCTCAGGAGAAATACAGGCTGCTCTGGAAAAATATGGTGTGGATGTTTTTTAAGCAGAGGTTCACCCTAAAACAATTATATACCATCCAGCATACTTCGGATATGTACAGTATGCTGGTATTTTTTTTTTTCGCTGTAAATACCGTCTTATAGTTATTTTTCACCCGGCTTCTGGGTTCTCTCTCCCACGGGGAGTAGGCGTTCGTATGAATTGGCATAGATGATTGACGTGCGGATAAGGCGCGTCACGCTTTTCGAAAATAGCCGAACTGGGACTCGGCTCTATATGGCGCCTGTGCAGTCAGCTCTACATGGCTCCTAGTCTGTGCGCAGGCGCCGTATAGAGCTGAGTCCCAGTTCGGCTATTTTCGGAACATGTGACGTGCCTTAACCGCACGTCAATCATCTACGCCTCTTTATAGGATCACCTACTCCCCGTGGGAGTGAGAACCCAGAAGCCGGGTATAAAGGAAGTTTAAGACGGTATGTACAGCGAACAAAAAAAAAATACCAGCATACTGTACATATCCGAAGTATGCTGGATGTAATGGTATATAGATGTTTTTTAGGGTGAACCTCTGCTTTAAGGAGCACAATACGATGATGCTTAAACTAAAAAGATCTGCATGGTCAAGTTGCCAGAAAGAAGCCTTTACTGTACAAGTTCCACAAAAAAGCCTGGTTACAATATGCCCAATAACATTTTGACATGCCTCATTGGGCTTTTTTGGGGCTTTGGTGCAGTAAAGGGTTCCTTCTGGCAGCTTAACCGTGCAGCTCTTTTTGTTCAAGTATCATTGGATTGTGGTCCTTAAAAACAACCACACCGTCTTTTTGGAGAGCAGCCTATTTCTCCTGCGGTTACCTGTGGGTTTTTCTTTGTATCCTGGGCAATTCTTCCACCAGTTGTGGCTGCAATCTTTCTTGGTGTACCTGACCTTGGCTTGGTATAAAAAGAGCCCCTAATTTTCCACTTCTTATCAAGAGATTAAACAGTATTGACTGGCATATTCAAAGCTTTGGATATCATTTTATATCCTTTTCTATCTTTATAAAGTTCCATTACTTTGTTACGCTGGGCTTTTGCCCGCTCTTTTCTACCTCATCATGGCTCAGTGTCTAGCCTTCATAGGACATCCAAGTGAGAGCTAACAAACTCATTGACTACTTATACACAGACACTAATTGTGATTTAAAAAGACAAAAATTTGAGAAATAAACTTTAATTGCCATTTTAAAGCGGAGCTCCACCCAGGAAAACAACATTTTGCCATGTTGTTTCAAAAAAAAAAAAAACTGAAAAAAAAAAAAAATACTCACCCGAAATAGCTGTTGCTATGTGGAAGTCCGTAATCTGCCTCACCTGCACCGCGGTTTGATTTCTTCTTGTCCTTCTCCTTGTGAATGGGGCGCGCTGCTTTCTGGGAACTGTGTGTGTTCTCAGAGAGCAGCGCGCCCATTCACAAGCCAGCGTAAGACTCGCGCAGGCACAGTAGGAAACGGGCAGTGAAGCCGTACGGCTTCACTGCCTGTTTCCCATAGTGTGAATGGCGGCGCGGGACTCGGAGCGATCGCGGGACCGGCATCGGGGGGGCCATCAGCGCGGGCGCCTAGGACAGGTAAGTGTCCTTATTTAAAGTCAGCAGCTACACTGTTAGTAGCTGCTGACTTTAAAAAAAAAAAAAATCGCGGCTGGAGCTCCGCTTTAACCTGTGTGTGCCACCTTCTGTGTCTGTACCAAGGCCAAACATTCCAGGGTATGTACTATTTTGATCAGGGCCATTTGGATGATTTCTATTATTACGATTTAAAGGGGATCCAAAAATGATTATAAATGGCTTCATGTGATCACTATCCTTAAATAAAAGACCATTTTTTGGCATGATCAGTCATATTTTCAATATTAATGCCAAAAGTTCACAATTACTGCCAGGATATGCAAACTTTTGAGCTCAACTGTATAATACCTAAATTATGAGTGGATTAACCAAACGCCTAAATGTCTTGTGTTAGACCTACTTTTTGCCAATGTTTATACAGGTGTCTACCTATCGAAAAAATTCACAGCTTTCATATTTCATATACCACCATATAAAAAAAATTATTGAGTTAAAAAAAAGACAGGCATTCTGTCTGTTTCACTTAGCTGGGTGGAAATGTAACATAGTTCAAGTCAAATGTTCTGTAAGTAACCGCACATTTTATCTGATCTTCAGAAGAATGTTCTCTAAAAATCACAAAAAACAAACAAATGTTTTATACAAATTGTACAATTATACAAAAGTATGTCTGTTGGGTTAATGCAGTGTTTCTCAATTCCAGTCCTCACGCCCCCCCAACAGGTCATGTTTTCAGGATTTCCCTCAGATGAAAAGGCTGTGGGAATTACTAAGGCAGTGAAACTGATCAAATCACCTGTGCAAAATAATGGAAATCCTCAAAACCTGACCTGTTGGGGGGGCGTGAGGACTGGAATTGAGAAACACTGGGTTAATGGCAGATAAGCTCTGTGTAGCTGTGCAAAGTGATATGTTCTCATTTTTATATCTTTTAGGTATGGGGGAATCTGCATGTCCCAATGCAGCATTTCAGTATGTTTGGCGAGCTGCCACCAAACTTCAATATTATTATTCTGCAACATTCAGAAGACAGGTAAACTGCAAATCCTATCTAAAGCTTTCCTTGATTTTTGAGAGCTTGCATCACTTTCTTTCCCTTCTGTTCACTTTATAAGTGTATTACAGGTTGCTTTGTTGTATAGTTTGGTACAGTGTCTTGAACTTCTGTCCTCAAGTAACATAGAAAAGCAGAAAAAAAGACTAATGCTGCGTACACACGATCGGTTCATCCGATGAAAACGGTCTGATGGATTTTTCCATAAGTTATCCGATTAAGCTGACTGATGATCAGTCGTGCCTACATACCATCAGTTAAAAAAACGATTGTGTCAGAACGCGGTGACGTAAAACACAACCACGTGCTGAAAAAAATTAAGTTTAATGCTTCCAAGCTTGTGTCGACTTGATTCTGAGCATGCGATTTTTAACCGATGGACGTACCCACAGACGATCGTTTTTTTCTATAGGTTTTTTATCCATCATATAATTTTAAAACAAGTTCCTAGTTTATTGACTGATGGATAAAAAAACGATGGGGCCCACACATGATAGGTTAGTCTGATGAAACCGGTCCATCAGACTAACCTATTGCGTGTACGCAGCATAAGTGGTCCATCGAGTCTGCCATTTTTTTATTTATTATTATTTAAACTTGTTTGTATTTTTTTTTTTTTTTTGGTTCTTATTTTGCTCATTTTGCAATCATCTGAGATAAGCACTCCCAGAGTTTTTCCTCTGTAGTGCTGGACAACACTGTAACCCCAATGTTGTACTCTGTCAAGGAATTATTTTTCTCTAGGTGTCTTATTTTACATATAAAATTATTGAACTGCAGTTTTCACTGATTTGACCAATCTTCCAGCAATGCCAAATCATGTTCCATGTTACAGACACCTCCAGAGATATCAAGCCTATTACACATCTTTGTGTCATCAGCAAAAATACATACCTTACACAACAACCCTTTTAGTTATATGTATTACTTACATATAGATTAAATAGAACAGGTACAGAGCCTTGTGGTACATTAAAAGTGACTGGTCACTGTTCCGATTGATCACTGTTTACAGCCACACTTTGGTATCTATCCTTTAGTCAACTGCATACCCACCGATCCACCCAAGGGTTGAGTCCTAGCTTGTACAACTTTTGTATTGGATCATTGTGTGGAGCTGTATCAAATGCCTTTCTGAAATTAAGATAGCCTATGTCCACAGCACCACCCTAGTCCAAAACATTGGTAATATAGTCAAAGAATTCAATCGGATTAGTCTGACTTAATCTGCCCTCAGTAAAGCCATGCTGCTTTGGGTCAAGCAAGCTATGTATTTTTAAGTGATCAATGATCCTACTTTTCAGGAGTGATTCCATTAACTTGACTACAACTGATGTTAAAATCACTGGCCTGTAATTGCTGGCTTCTACTTTGTTGCCCTTCTTGTGGAAAAGTACAATATTTGCTGTCCACATAGTCATGGAGAACATCTCCTGTTAAAGGAGTTTGATTAAAAAGATCAATTAATGGTCTAACTACTGTACCTAAAAGTTCTTTTAGAACTCTGGGATGAATACCATTGGGGTTTATTGCTTTATTAGGCTTTAACAAAGCCAACTCCTCTGTTACCTCTGTCTCCAGAAATCTTAAAAATGAACCGTCATTACTAGAACCTATATGATTTGCCAACTTGTTATTGCTAGTACAATTCACTTCTGAGAAGACTGAACAGAAGTACCGTAATTATTTAAATGGTTTGTTACTTCCAGGTCTTCCTCAGTGTGGTGTCCAGTTTTTATTTTAGTGATCCCATTGTATTTCCTTCTATCATTAATGTACCTATAAAAGGTTTTATCTTCTTACCCCTAAGGTCTAGGTTTCCATTTTTCTTATGCCCTGTACACACGATCGGTTCATCCGATGAAAATGGTCTGATGGATTTTTTTATCAGATATCCGATGAAGCTAACTTTCATCAGTCGTACCAACACACATCTGTGTCAGAACGCAGTGACGTAAAACACAACGACGTGCTGTGGAAAATGAAGTTCAATGCTTCCAAGCATGCGTCTACATGATTCTGAGTATGCGTGGATTTTTAACCGATGGACTTGCCCACAGATGATTGTTTTTTTTTTATATAGTTTTTCTAACTATCAGATAATTTAAAACAAATTCCTAGTTTTTTCGCCGATGGAAAAAATAACGATGGGGCCCACACACGACCGTTTTCATCAGATGAACCGATCGTGTGTACGCGGCATTAGAGTCTTCCCTTCTGAAAACAATATTCATTTTCTGTGATGCTTACCTAGTGATGTTGTTATCCTGGGTCACCAACTAGTTAAACAAGTAAATTTTTCTGACTTCATTTGCTACTGTATGTTTGTTGTGGGTAAATGGGAACAGCGCTATATTAGACTCCACAGGGTGCAAAAAGAAGCACTGAGCAGGTCTTTTTGACCCTCACCAATCTCCTTTTAACTGCTAAGTCTAATGCTGGCCATACACAGGTCTAATTTTCAAAAGACCTTTCTTTCGAAAATCTTGTCTAAGAATTTTTTTAATTTTGTATTCTGCACCGTTAGTGGGCTGCAGCAACAGCCGATTTGTGTGCGGCCATCGAATTTTAATAATCCATCATGTTGGATATTTTTTTGAAAAAACAAACGATTTTCAATAAGCAGGTTCCCAGACACGAAAATTATTTTCTGTAGGAACATGAGGTGAAATTGAAGGTTTGGTCGGTCGAATTTCGAAATCAATGGAAGCACCATCAGATCACAAAACCCACAAAATTCTTTCGAAATTCGACCTGTGTATGGCCAGCATTACAGTGTGCCAAACGGCCTAGTACATACCGTATTTTTCGCCGTATAAGAAGCTCCAGCATATAAGACGCACCCAATTTTAAATCAGGAAAATCTAGAAAAAAAAGATTGTGAACCAAATACTGTAGTAAAATATTTGCCCCCCACTTGTCATCACCATCACACCACCCCCAAATTAGTAATAGCCAGTAACATTGCCCCCACATTAGTAATGGCCTGTAACATTGCCCCCACATAGTAATAATAGCCAGTAACATTGCCCCCACATAGTAATAATAGCCAGTAACATTGCCCCCCACATTAGTAATAGCAGCCAGTAACATTGCCCCCACATAGTAATAATAGCCAGTAACATTGCCCCCCACATTAGTAATAGCAGCCAGTAACATTGCCCCCACATTAGTAATATCAGCCAGTAACATTGCCCCCACATTAGTAATAGCAGCCAGTAACATTGCCCCCACATAGTAATTATAGCCAGTAACATTGCCCCCACAACTCACTGTTGTTGCAGATGCATGGAAAGATCGCGGCACGGGCTCTGCTTGGAATAAACGGATCCACGAGTAGAGCAGTGATGACGTCAGCGTGTCGGGTGTACTAAGATGGCCGACCGCTCCGGAGCTAGACCAAAGCCGCGGTCTTTCCTAAGGCCGCGGCGGCGGTGCGCTCCGTGGAACGTGGATCGGTCAGGCAAAACCGTGTATTCGCCATATAAGACAACTCCCCCCCCCCAGTTTTGGGGAAGAAAAAGTGTGTCTTATACGGCGAAAAATACGGTACTTCTCAGGGCGCATGCGCGGCAGCTCCCAAGATGGCCACCGGCTTCTAGAGCTCCGCTCCACCACGGCCCTGTTTTAGTCACCGGAGCTCCCAGGACGCCCCCCGAGCGCTGTCACCGGGATTGTCGAGCGGGGGAACCCCCCGTGAACGAGTACATGCTCGCGGCGCCGGTCAGGAGGGATCTTTCGCGGCAGATGGCGGCTTCTCCCGGCCCCCTCAGCTATGCTAAGATGGCGGCGGCAGCTAAGCAAGGCCTACACGCGGCGGAGGAGACAGAGGCACACGGTGATTCTATAGCTGACCAGGACCTGGTCACACCGCATTCCCCAGGTATCAGCTTCCCCCCACTGCCCTTGGCTGTATCCCCAGCTTCCACGGAATCCCTGCTGGGACGGATGTGCGCAGGGCCCCCCTCCACACCTATGCTGGATCCCCATACAGGTCTATTGCTGGAGGTGAGCGAGGCTGCAGACTCAGCCCCCGTTCCCACTGACATCCCCTCCATGATGGAAGCCTTTGCTCAAATGCTCTCTAGGAGCTTGGCCCTCAACGCAGCCCAGATCACATCATCTATTCATGCAGATCTGCAACAAATTGGGGTAAGGATGGACACTATAGAAAAAAAGGCTGATCAGGCGGTGGCGCGCATCAATCAAAACACAGCCAGGATACAAGATGTTCAGGATCAATTAGAAACTGCTCTTGCTAAGATCGATGACCTCGAGAATAGATCCAGACGCTAAAATTTCAGGATCAGGGGGCTCCCTGAGTCCGAACGGGAGGTCCAGACGGCGGTGAAAACCTTCATTAAACACCTCATACCTGACATAGCGGACAACCGCCTTGAACTGGACAGGGCCCACAGAGCTCTGCAACCGCCCCGCTCAGATGGCCTCCCCAGAGACATTATAGTGAAACCCCACTTCTACTCGGTAAAGGAAGAAGTGATGCGGAGATCCAGGAACGCCGGCAACCTTATGCTACACGGTCACAAAATACAAGTGTTTGCTGATCTTTCCCCATATACGGTGCAGAAAAGGCGATCACTTAAACCTTTGTTGCAGCTCCTGATGGAGAGGGACATCACTTACAGATGGTCATTCCCCATACGTGTGAACTTCTCCTTTAAGAACAAAAGCTATGGATTCTCATCCCTGGCGGAGGGCGAACGCCTCCTGACGCATCTGGGGATCCTTTCCCTGGAACCCACTCCAATGCAGACCGGTAGGAACACCCCAGCCTCTGCGAAGAGACCCTCGCCAGCAAGTCCACTGCAGCACACATGGCTCAAACAGGGCAACAAGCGCTCCAAGGAGAATCTTCAGACCTGAGGGCTTCCCCCTGTTTCGGCTCTCTCCGCGGGTTTGTGAACCTTACCTCTCCATGTTACCTGCGTTCCGGCAAGACCTTCCCGCTGTTCCCCTCATTGGGGGTCCCTCTTACTTCGGTCATCCTGCCTATGGTGTTTGGACTGTTTTCTTTAACCATTTTCTTTTTGCAGGTGGGCTGAGGAGTCCTTGTCTCCTGGACTGGGACTGGGGAGGGTGGGCCTTGTCCATGGAACGCTTTGGAGGTTTGCGGGGGTGACGGATCGCCCATGGCGTTTCTTCACCTCTAGCACACTGCGGGCCCCCTGGGCCACTTCTATATTCCCGATAGCATTGTAATGTTATTATAGGTTAATATCTCCTGACCTGTTTTTTTTGTGCTCGTTTTACCCCCTTTTGATATGTTTTATTTATTTTCTTGGTATGTGCCAGATTCTGATAATTAGTGCCCTGTACAACCTTTTGGGCTGAACGCCCTAGACAGCTTCATGCCTGTCTCCCGTATCCCCCCGGGGGCCCAGGCCTGGCCGGGGGGGTCGGGGGCTGGGGAATGCCCAATGTACGCAGTTTACTACTTTGGTTTATTAGAGGGGGCGTCCTGCGTCTTCCTTTGAGTGCTGCTGGGCCCCTTTTTAAGCCCACGGTACTTCTAGTTTTGCTTTTTGTTTTTCTTAGGTGGTTGGGCCGTGGTGGACCCAGTGCGCCTTGATCTAGGACCGGGAGTGTGCTCGTACTTCTCGGTTCTTACACGGAGCCCCTGTAGCCAGGGAGCTCCGGTCCTCTCAGGTTAAAGGGTGGGGATGACTGGCTCATCCCTTTCCCTGGGTGGGAAGGGGTTAGGGAACCCCAGGGTTTACTGTTTCACTGTTTTTTTTGTGACTGTTATTTTCTTTATGTTAGTGGCTCAGCCATTATGTTCAGAATACCATTGTATAACCAAATTCTCTTTCTCCCCCTCTTTTCTCTCGCCTTTCCTCTCTGCTCCTTTTGCTGCAGCTCCTCTGAGTATCCTCGGGGCCTACGGACGTCACGGTCCCCCCCTCCCGGGACCTGGGCATCTTCGAGATTCCTCCGTCGGTCTGTCTGGTGAGTGCCGATTTTTGGTTCAGGGAATGCATCCATATATCACTCTAGTGCTGCCTACCCCGCACCATGTCTAATACACATTCCCCTTCTCCGTCCCTCAAGTTAGTCTCCCATAATGTCCAGGGCTTTAACTCCCCTGTTAAACGTAGGAAGCTCTTCCAGCAATATAACTCCATGCACGCAGACATCCTCCTGCTGCAGGAAACCCATTTTCCGGCCACCTTCAAACCCACGTTCCTCCACCAACGCTTCCCCCAATTCTTCCTAGCTTCCTCGGGTAATAAAACGAAGGGAGTCGCCATTTGCTTCGCCAAACACATTAATCTCTCCCAACCGGTGGTCGTAACGGATCCAGAGGGACGTTACATCCTTGTCTCTGGTCACATTGACGGGGAACTTTACACCTTTGTCTCATACTATACCCCTAATAAGGGCCAGAGATCGTTCTTCGTCTCTTTACTGCACAAGCTGAGGGGACACCTTAAGGGGTCGGTGTTTATTGGCGGGGACTCTAACACAGCCTTTGACTTTTCACTGGACAAATCCAAGAACGGAAAACCTATACCCAAGCGTCCCTCCAAACAGAGCGTTAAAATTGCTGAACTTCTTCACTCCGCTGGGCTGATTGATGCCTGGAGGGAGGTAAACCCCCGCACAAGGGACTATACACATTTTTCGGCCCCACACAACTCCTTCGCCAGGATAGACCACATTTTCACACGCTCATCATCGATACCTTTGATTAGAGGCTCCAAGATTTTAGATACCCCCCTCTCGGATCACTCGATGGTCGTACTGACCACGTTGCGATCCTCGGGCGATAGAGTGGCCCCTCGTTGGCGCCTACAAGAATCACTACTGAGTGACCCTATACAGTGTGCCCTCCTGGAGGCCGCGATCCGGGACTATTTCCTCATCAATGCGACGGGCGAGGTCTCGGCTGCTACCGTCTGGGCGGCGCACAAGTCGGTAATACGGGGAGAAATCATCCAAATGGTCGCGAAAAATAGGGCGGAACACAGAGCGGACACATTGAAGCTCATGGAGGACTTTCGTTCTCTCGCCAAAACACACAAGCGTCATCCTACAGTGGAGAATCTTAGACAGTTGGACAAATCCCGGGCCCTGCTTAATTTGAAGCTGACAACGGACGCAGAACGTCACCTTAGATGGACTGGGGCCAGATTCTATTCCCAAAAAGACAGGGTTGGGGCTAAATTAGCAGTAAAGCTGAGTCCTAAGCCACGTTCCCTAGCATTCCCTAAAATTAAGACGACCTCAGGGGACCTAACCCAGAACCCAACAAAGATTATGGACACCTTTTTGCAATTCTACTCTGACCTTTACACACCTGGCAGAACGACACCGGCTTCCGCGAGTAGGGCATTTTTAGATAGCGTCCCTCTACCCGCCCTGTCCCTGGAACATAGGAATCTCCTTGAGATGCCATTCTCTTCGGACGAAATATTAGATACTATTAAATCCCTCAAACTTGGCTCATCCCCCGGCCCGGACGGCTTTTCTAATGGCTACTATAAGAAATTTGGACCTGTGCTGGCCCCGCATATGGCCCGGCTATTCAACTCTCTCAGGGAGGGACACTCCCTAGGGGCTGACCTGAATTCGGCATACATTTCGGTGATACCTAAACCGGACAAGGACGCTAGCGAAGTGGGCAACTATCGCCCAATCTCGCTTATCAACAACGACATCAAAATTATGACCAAGATCATGGCCAACAGGGTGGCCAGCTTTATCGCTACTTATGTGCACAGAGACCAGGTGGGTTTCATACCTGGGAGACAGGGACCGGACCAGATTAGGCGGGCCATTGATATCATCTCACTTCTTAGATCCGGTTGGGATGGGGGTCCCCCGCAGAAAGGCTTTCTTCTTTCTATAGACCTTCACAAGGCCTTTGACTCGATAGACTGGGCATACCTGTCTGATGTTCTGGAGAGGTGGGGCTTCGGCCCATACTTCTTGAATCTGATCCGTGCTCTTTACTCAACTCCCACGGCCCAGATTCGCCTAATGGGTAGATATTCCGATTCGTTTGTTATCGGACGGGGAACCAGACAGGGATGCCCACTCTCCCCCCTCCTGTTTGCAATGGCCATAGAGACACTGGCAATAGCGTTTAGATCGAACCCCGACATTAGGGGGGTGACTTGCGGACAGAGGGAGCATAAGTGTGCTTTGTACGCGGACGACTTACTATTATTTATCACCTCACCACTGACCTCCATCCCTGTACTCCTCAAGACACTGAGGACCTTTAGTGCTGTCTCGGGTCTCAGAGTAAATATGACCAAATCGACGGCACTGAACATCACTGTCCCCCCTGACACCCTCACTCAGCTCTCTGGCAACTTTGACTTTAAATGGGCCTCTGGCTCTATACCCTACCTAGGCATCAAACTGACGCCGGACGTAGGCAGTCTTTTCAAGTCCAACTACCCCCCTATGGTGCTCAAATGTAGGGGAGATCTGGACAAGTGGTCGAAGTGTGGTCTGTCCTGGCTGGGTAGGATACATGCGGTGAAAATGACCCTCCTCCCTCGCTTGTTATATCTCTTTCGCTCCCTACCGATCCCCATCACAAAACACTTCCTCAGTAAACTACAATCACAGATTGTCCGCTTTGTTTGGGGAAACAAGGGATACAGATGCCCCGCAGAGATCCTCTTCCGCCTGAAGTCACAGGGCGGTTTGGGACTTCCTAACCTTTGGGGTTATTACCAAGCAGCTCAACTCACGCAAATATCATCGGTTTTTTTCCAGGGACCAAAACCTGAATGGCTCTCAATGGAGAGACAAGCCACTCCCAGGAACACTATTGACTATCTCCTTTGGTGTGATCCCAAGGCCAGACCGGCAATACTGTCTCCTACCCTCTCACACTCGGTTTCCCTTAGCTCTAAACTCTTTAGGACACACTCCCTGACGACCCCCCTGAAACCATTGGCACACCTTTTTCATAACGAGGCCTTCCCCCCAGGCATGAACATTGAGGCTTTCAGATGGTGGACTGACAAAGGTCTCTACCGGATTGGCCACTTCCTCACCCCGACGGGTCCGATTCCCCTATCACTCTGTAGGAAGAAACTGGACATGCCGGAATCCGAGCTGTTCAGGTTCTCCCAAATTTCCCATTTCATGTACTCTATTTGGTCCAATAAAAAGGTCCCCCCCACAGTCTCACCCTATGAGCAGTGGTGCTCCTCCACAAGGGACCAGAAGGGTGGCATTTCCTTGATCTATACGGCACTCGCTTCCAGACCGACAAAACCGTCCTACGCCCGGGCTTGGGAGGAGGATCTGGACGTCTCGTGGGAAGCAGCGACCTGGCACCGAGCTACGCATAGAGCTTACAAAGGTACTCT
Source organism: Rana kukunoris (assembly GCA_029574335.1). NCBI lineage: Eukaryota > Metazoa > Chordata > Amphibia > Anura > Ranidae > Rana > Rana kukunoris. The sequence continues at coordinate 59,347,695 of CM056056.1, forward strand.
CAACATTTCTCTTATAGAGGCCAGTCTAAAGGTTTTAATTAGGTGGTACTACGTTCCTTCCAGGCTGGCTAAGATGTTTCCGGGGTCCTCACCAGCCTGCTACAGAGGTTGTGAACTAGAGGGGACTATGCCTCATATTTGGTGGACCTGCCCCCGCATTCGATCATTTTGGCGGAAGGTGTTCCGCATCATTAGTTCCTTAACAGCAGTAGTGGTGACTCCCTACCCTGGTGTAGCACTTTTAAACCAATGCATCCCAGGTTTACCCAAACATTTCCAGACCTTGTCGCTATTCATCCTCTTGGGAGCCAAAATGACCATTGCCAAGGCCTGGAAGAAACCCACTGTATCCATACAGAGATTTAAGAGGAAAGTAACATGGATCATGTCTCAAGAGCACATTGTGGCTAGACTTGACGATAAATCTGAGAGATTCCTGGCCATCTGGGAACCGTGGGCCACCTTTTGTAACATTTCCCTCATACCAGGATCAGTGCCAGACGGCCCGATCACTCCCCCCATTCCCTGAAGGAGCAGATACTCTTACCTTCTTTCTCTTTTCCTGTCTTTCCTTTCCTCTCCACGTCTCTTAACCCCGCCTCTCTTGGCGCCTCCGCTGTAGTAAGTTTGTGTTATCGCCTTATTTTTGCCTTTATGGCTGGTACAGGCCCATTTAGGCCCTGGCGTCCGAGGCTAAGTTCTCACTCTGTTTATACACACTGTTACCGGTCTCCTACATGGTGACAAATTTGTATTTTTCTTATCAGTCCTCTTCGTGTGTTCCGCGGCTGGGGCTGGGGCGGCTTGATCCCTTTCCCCGAGGGGCAGCGTGATCCCTTTGGGGCCGCTCGGGGTTTGGGGTCCCGCGCTTCTGCCCGGTGGGGGAGTGCACCTTGATGGGCTCCTGTATGGCTGACCGCCTGCAGAGTGATACACTGTTTAATATTGTTACGGCCAATGGCCGCTGTTGGCCTGCGCGCCTCTTCTCTTCCATCATCATAATGTTGTTGTTCTTTGCTCATGGACTCGGAAGATGCTGCTTTTGGACCTACCTTTATGTTACTATATTATTCTATGTGACACATGTTCTCATTTTGAAAACTTCAATAAAATTATTGAAATTAAAATACGGTACTTCTGTATTCACTGAGCTTTTCATCCCTTCCCACAAACCCGAGTATTGCATACAGTGTTTGGACCATGCTACCCTATTTAAATACATTTTCCATGGTTGGGTGTTCTGACCAAGGGGTAAGTGTGGCCCAAGTACAGGTGCTGCCCCTGTCTTCATAGTCTATATACTATATACTCAGCTTTGTGTAAATGAACAGCAATAATGATTTCTCCAGTGTAGAGATCTCAAACGCATGCACTGTTAGGGGGCCTGGGAACGGCAGTTGACCACCACTGCCTCAGAACATAGTATGAGTTAAATAAAGTAGAGGATGGTGAGAATGTTGCCTTTAGCATATAATCTCCTTCCAGGTGTCTTTTGTATGCTACAGGCATTTCCTATGGTGTACAATAGATCAGTGTTTCTCTACCAATCGATAGTGCACTACTGATGTTGCAGCGAAAGGTCGAAATCTTATATAAATATTAATTATAAACTTTTTTATTATTACATTTATTCTCATATTTCTTCCACAACAGCTGCACTGTTTGACCTCTTGCTAATAATGCTGCATCCGACCTTCTGAATATGCATATTCACATCAAATAACACAGCCCCAACTGTTTAAACTCTTAAAGTGGTTATGAAGCCTGTACTTTTTTTTTTTTTTTACCTTAACCACTTAAAGACCACCTATTGCAGATATATTGCGTCAGGGCGGCTTTACCTGTATGTCATTTTGTACAACAGACACTGGGGAGCACGCCGATTGGACAGAGGGGGAGCTAATTAGCGGGTCCAGTGGACCCAATGTCCTCTAAAAACCTGCAATCGCTCTCCAAAGAGACAGAATGCCTATGTAAACAAGGCAGATTGCCATTCTGACAAGGAAGAAGATAGAGATCGGTGTTTCTGCTTAGCAGGAACACCAATCTATGTCTTCATTCAGTCAGACCATCCCCCACACACTTAGCGAGCACCTCCTAGGGACACACTTAACCCTTTGATCGCCCCTACCCTGCCAGTGTCATTAGTACAGTAAAGCCCTGTACACACAATCGGATATCTGATGGAATCTAATCCGATGGATTTTTTTATCGGATATCCGATGAAGCTGATATTCCTCAGTCTTGCCTACACACCATCAGTTAAAAATCTGATCGTGTCCAATACAGTGACGTAAAACACTACGACGTGCTGAGAAAAATTAAGTTCAATGCTTCCGAGCATGCGTCGACTTCATTCTGAGCATGCGTGGATTTTTGACCGATGGATTTCCCCACAAACGATCATTTTTTTTCTATTGTTTTTTTAACCATAAGAAAAATGTAAAACGCGATTGGTTTGTCCGATGAAAACGGTCCATCGGTCTGTTTTCATCAGACGAACCGATCCTGTGTACAGGGCTTTACAGTGCATATATTTAGCACTGATCACCACTGATCACTATAAACATGTTAATGGTTCCCAAAAAAGTGTCAAAAGTGACAGGTGGCCAATTTGTCCACCGCAATGTCGCAGACCCGCTAAAAATTATTGATCGCAGCCATTACTAGTAAAAAAAAAATATTCCATAAATCTATCCCGTAGTAAGTATTTATGCTTATTGGGATTTATTTTACCAACAGTATGTAGCAGAATACATATTGGGCTAAATTAATGAAGACATTCGATATTTTTACGTTTTTTTTTTATCGGATGTATTGTATAGCAGAAAGTAAAAAATATTGTTTTGCTTTTTTTAAATTGTCTGTTTTTGTTTTTTTATAGCGCATAACAATAAAACCGCAGAGGTGGTCAAATACCACCAAAAGAAAGCTCAATTGGTACATAGGGACATCAATTTTATTTGGGTAGAGCGAACGACCATGCAATTGTCAGTTAAAGTAGTCATTCAGGGGGTAATCCTTCCAGGGCTGAATTGGTAATGCAGTCTTTGCATTAAGGTAAAAAATATTTAGACCTAAGCCCTTATTCGATTCAGCACTGTGCCCATGTGCAGCTCTGCTCTCCCCTCACTTCTGGGTCTCACAGGCTTTGCTGAGGCAGTGTATGCCATTAGCCCCTGTTGCTGTCAATTAAAGCCACTGACGAACGAGCTGTCTGTGTCTATAGATAATGTTGTGTTTGGTGAGCAGTGCTTCCAAGCATGCGTGTTTGTACTTAGAATTTTTGTCCGACAGACACACGATCGGAAAATCCGACAACAGACCGTTGTCCACAGAAAATTTTAAAGCCTGCCATCCAAAATCTGACAGATCTGATGAAGCGTACAAACGATAGGATTTTCTGCCAACAGTCTGTCAACACACAATTCCCGTCGGAGGCTTTAGATGGACACAAAATTAGAATGAGCGCTAATTAAATGGCAGATTAAAGCCTTAAGCCGTGTACACATGGTCGGACTTTTGACCGGGCAAACCTCTGTCGGAATTTAAGATGGAAAAATAGAGAACCTGCTCTCTATCTAAGTCCATCGGAAATTCCAACCGTGTGTACATGGCATTACTCCATTTTAGGCACTTACATTTTATAGAGAAATATAAATAAAGGCGTGCTGATTTAAAAAAGGAATTCTGTCATTACAATTATTACACTCATGTAATTTACAGAGTACAATCTTATCTGTTATCCTAAAAAAAAATCCTCCTCTGTCCTCCTACCTATCCTGCTTAACCTGTATATAAAATCTGATCTGTATACCTATTTTTAGAGGTAAATATGTCTTTATTATTTTTATTTTTTTATAGGTCTTTATTATGTCTTTATTATTATTTTTTTTCTACATACCTATTTTTAATCTGCTCCAGTTCAGTCACGTGATTCTGCAGCTCTGTGAATTTCACAAGCCATGACGCCACCCATTGGCTTCCATTGTCCAACCATTGTCAACGCTCTCTGCTTTCCCCTGCAGCAACCTCTCATTGACACAGGGGAGTCGGAGCTGTGGGATTATGTCACTGGACTGGGTTAAAAATAGTTAAGTACCAGGGGCGGACTGACCATTGAGTCACTCGGGCACTGCCAGAGGGCCCCATGACACTAGGGGGCCCCATCAGGGTTGCCAGGCTCATTAAAACCAGGGACAGTATAAAAATCTATGTTTTTTTTTTTACATCTGTCCCTGATGTGTCTGAAACCAACATGCTTCTGATGTGAAAATCCAGAGATTTTAGCTGCCCCGCCTCTGCACTGCCTCCTGGCGTGGTGGCCATCTGTAAGCCCAGGGGCCCCATAGTCTTCTATTGCCCGGGGCCCCATGAGTTGTCAGTCCGCCCCTGTTAAGTACACAGCTATTTTTTTATACAGGTTGGGCAGAATAGGTTGGAGGAGAGGTGCGGGAACATTTTTAGTAATAGTTGGACTTTTCTTCCACTGCTTACTGGTCCTATATCCATATTATTTACGTTGGGTACTAGAATGTGAAGCTACATTACATTGTTGCTGTAAAACCATTTACAAGAAGAGGACAATTATTCGTTACAGTTTATCAAACACTCCGCATTTTATGTTCATTACTGAGTTTTAAGAATCTGAATCTAACTGATCTGTGTTTTAGTAATTACATTAAATTTAATTCTGCTTTAATGTTTCCAATAGATCTTTCTTGTACGGAGCTCTTCTTGAAAAGCCAAAAGTTATCTCAACGCAGAAAGGAAAGTTACACCAACAACAAAGAACCAGTAAGTTTGTTAATGGCACTGTTCAATGGCAGGAACATTTGTGCCGAGAAGTATCTGTTCTCTTTTTTTAGAACTGTTCTTGTTACTGCATTAGTTAGTTTTTACTTCATTTCATCAGTGCGAGCCAGAGTGGCCCGATGTTCTGTGAATCGTCAGATGTTTTCCAGCTTGTTGGAGAAAATGGAGCTGTTCAAACAAGATACCATGCAGAATCTCCTCAAAAGGGAACATCAACTGAGCTTCACAAGGCAGAAGAATGCGTTTGAAAACATTAACAACAATCCAGCAATGGTAATGCCTGCAACACTAAGATGAATCTGTAAGCTGATTGCCCCTGGTTGGCATTACTCATTTTCTGTTTCTTGTGTGCCTTTAGTATGGGCATTTACGTTTTAGTAACACCTAACTCCTAAATCAGTTTTATTTTAAAAGGTTATTTTGGGCAAAGCTGACCCATATGAACTATTTCCTTTACTAATTGATGCTCCCGCTGTCATTGCTGTATAAACTGTATGCAGCATCAGCGCCATACAGTATAGAGCATTGTGTTCTGGCAGCAGTACAGGGATTTCCCACCTGCTGTCAGAACCAAATCTAGTCGGGCTGAGTGCTGCTTGGCCATTCACAGGAAACCTTGTATTTCATCATTCATTACAAGGCTTAATATAATTGGTGGAGGTGGAGTAATGGGCGAATGACCTCACAATCTCCACTTTAGCCATTCAGAGAAAGTCTTCTATTGATTGATAAAATACAAGGCTCCCTGTGAATGACTGTGCAGCTCTCAGCCCGACCAGTCTCCATACCACTACCAGAATACAGCACTGTTAAGCGTATGTAGCTGGTGCTAAATAAAGCCTATATAGCACTGATCACAGCCGTAGTAATTAGTAAAGGGGATAGTTTGTTTGGACCAGCTTTGTTCAAACTAATTATTTAAATTAAAAGTAAACATGGAGTTAGGTTTTAAGATTTATGCCTAATTTTTTAACTAATTTGCACTATAAATTTCTCACGTAAATCTGTATCTACTATTTTCTCTGATATGAGGCATGCCATGTGTGCTTCTTCCCTGAGACTGTTGTGAGATGCACTGTCTGTAACCCCTCTAGTTATTCATGTACATGATGGAGGTACTGTGGGTACAGTGATGATTGAAAAGAAGGTGCAGAAGGACACTGCATTGTGAACGAGCACGAGAAGGATAACGTTAAATAAGCTGGTTTAAAGACAGACAGACTTCTTTCTCATCCTTTGGGCCATTCACATTCAGGATCTACAGCCGCCTTCAGAAAACAAGTTTTATGCTAGTGTCCTAGGTGGTTAGACCTCTTTTCTTCAGCTCTGCTGGGAGTCTAACTTCATTTTTACTATCTTTTTTTGATCTTTCTTCAGTCGAGATTCCTTACTACACCACTGTTTGATCTGGTCCGTAGATGACAGCTATCCAGATCAGCTTTTCTTCAACTTAGTTGTGCCTTACCCAGACCCTGCTGTACTGGATGTTACATAGCTAGCCTGGAAGTGATATTCAGGTACTGGGTTCCACTCGGGGTACTTTCCAGGCTTATAACTGGAAAGCCCAGCATACACAGCACAGGACACACGTGAGCTAAAAACACAGAGCGGTGAGAGGATTCACCCATCGCCCACCTTGACACTGATCAAAAGGACTAGAGCTCCCTTGGAGGCTGTGCTCATCCCCCCAATCCAGGCACCTGCTGTCATCCATCTGGCCTCTAAACAGGACCGGAGATCGTGGTGTTGAGTGGAGTCAGACATTCTCAAGGTGCCCTAAGCTGTGTTGAAGAATCTGACAGAAGGACTCAGGAGGCAGAATATCAGGCCACCAGGCCAGCTGACTACCAGGAGGAGCCATCACAATGAGGCCCGAGCAAAGTCCTTAGTGTGGTGACTGGGGTCGAAATTTGTAAAGAGAGGGTATTTTTGGAGGGGGTATTTGTGAAGAGTTGGGGGAATATTGGTGCAGATTGGAGGGTGTATTTATACAGGGGGTATTTGTGGAGAGTGAAGGGGGTATTTGAGAGTGAGGGGGTATTTGTAGAGAGTGGGGGGTGTATTTGTGGAGGAAGTATTTGTGGAGAGTGGGGGTGTATTTGTGGAGGGGGGTATTTGTGGTGAGTGGGGGGTATTTGTGGAGGGTCCGCCCACTGCTCTATTCTCATTGGCTTGCAATGTCTCTTCCTGCCTTGGGGAGGCGCTTTGCTTGGACCAGGGAGCGCAGAACGCTGGGCTGTGTAGCCGCCGCCCACTGCATGGATGAGCTGGCGACTGCTGCTGGTTTCCACTTCAGGCATGTCCCTTTTTTCCTTTTGGCCTAGCTTTACTGAGTGTTCTCAGTCGGCTCAGACTAACTTACCACTGCTGTGTTGCTACTGGCTATAGCAGTGACACAAGTTTTAGGCATTATTATTACATCCACTGACACCAATACTAGGGGATTATAGTGCGTCTGCTGACACCAATGCTTAAGGTGAATAGTGAGTCCACTGGCACAAATTGTGGGAGTTAATAGCGCGTCCCTGACACAATCCTGGGAGGGGGGAATAGTGCGTCCACTGGCACTAATTGTGGGAGTTAATAGTGTGTCCCTGACACCAATGCTGGGGGTTAATAGTGCGTCCGCTGACACAAATCCTGGGGGTGAATAGTGCGTCCATTGACACAAATGCTGGGGGTGAATAGTGTGTCTGCTGACACCAATTGTGGGAGTTTATAGTGCGTCGCTGACACCAATGCTGGGAGTTTATAGTGCGTCGCTGACACCAATGCTGGGAGTTTATAGTGCGTCCATTGACACCAATGTTGGGGGTTAATAGTGCGTCATATCATTGAATTCCACATTACTCTCATATTTTTTAATCTTGTTTATATATACTTATTTCGGTTTTTTTCAGTGGTATGATTTTGTGGTGAAAATTTGGACAGGAACAAGAGTGATGCTGGCTGTGAGAGTGGGAGTACTACTGGCAGGGGGGAAGGAACACTGAAACAGTGCTGCAGGAGTGGAGATGATGTAGCAGTGATGCTGGCTGTAGGAGTGGGAGTGATGCTGGTGTGGGTCGAGAGGAAAACTGAGGTAGCGCTAGAAGATTGGGTGGTGGAGAGGTAATCTTGCTGGCTGGTGGATGGGAAGAGGATGAAGGTTAAGGCTGGGGGGGACATTGAAAGGTGAGAATACTGACCAGACAGAAGGATGTCTGAGTATCAGTTATGCTAGCTGAGGCAGCATTGAGAAGCAAAATTGGCACCCATGGGTTTAAACTTGACAGGTGGGTGTGGCTAAAGAGGTTGACAGATGCGGGGTGAGTCCCTGTTTGGAGGATATGGCGAGGATAATAGAAATATGTGAAAGGAGTATGTGACCTGATGGGGGAGAGTTTGAACCATATTGCAAAAGTAATTATTATTTGTTGGGGGGAAGGGGGGTGCAAGTAGCTGGTTTTGCCAAGGGCACAAAATAGTCTAACACTGGCTCTGGCTACAGGGAGCTACTTCCTTCTTTGGTCTGCTAAACACCATAAAATATCCCACTCTCCATTGGTTTACCATGGAAGCAGTCTAGTGCTGATGTCATCTGCTGAGTGTGGTGTGCTTCGTGTTTTTTTTGCTGCCACCTGGTCTTTTGTTCACATGTTTTCGAAGTTCTACCAGGTTGATGTTCTAGACTCATGGTGCCAACTTCAGGCATCAGGTTCTTCAGCTGGCTTTTTAAACCCCAATTTCAACTTTTTATTATTGAGCCTGTTACTGCTTGTTTTCTTATCGATTAGTTGGGTCCCAAAGGTGAATGACTTTCTGTGTCCCATAGTAGATGAGAAAGATATTAGAATTTTTGTACTCACCATAAAATCCTTTGAGGCAAGCAGGTCCTGTTCCTCTGTATTTTGGTTTATGCCCTTGATATTGCTTTGCTACTAAACTTAGGCATGCTGTCAGTAGAAAAGTGTGTGTGTGGGGGGGGGGGGGGGGAGTATCCAGGGATTGGCCTACCATCTTCTTTTCCAGTGACCACTCCTCCTGTAGGCAACAGTATAACCCGAATTTGAATGACATCTTGTGTACCCTAATGGACTCAAAGAAAAGCTTTTTATGGCAAATGCAAAAATCTTATCTCTAGAGATACAAGAAGCTCCCAGATTTATCACTGTTGTTGCAAGGCCAGGACCCACCACGATCCTCACCCAATGGTCTCAGTGGGTTATGAATACTGCTATGATCTTTCATTGTTCTAAATTGAATTTTGACAGCTTACAGGGACGTTTTTCAAGAAAACAATTCAAGCTAAGCTCCTTAGTTGTTTGTACATAGCTTTCAAGGTCTTTAATTGTCCATAATATGCAAACCTCCACTTCCTCCAAGGAAATTTTATTGCAAGGCAGCTTAAGATATACACAAGGATACTGTATGTGAGGTGTATCAACCAACCAGAAATATTTTTATTTATGCTACAGATAGGTAAAATTCAGTTATATTGTTAGTTTTTTAAACTATGTTTTCTGTTTTTTAATTTTTAATTCTGTATAGGACGTGTCCAGTATTCCAGAAGATGAGAGTGAGAAGAAATGCAGTACACAGTTTCATGAGATAGTAGAGGACTTGAACACATACCTAAGCCCTGTACTGCTACAACTGGAGGTCTCTCTGCCAAGGTACGCTTTGGCTTTCTTCTCATTTTAGTGATTTGATGCAGTTATTATTGTATATGAAGCATTTGCTACTTTTATTTATTACACATCCTGCTGGAAGTTTCTAATGGATAGCAGAGGAGAAAACTGATCTACTTATCCCAAACAATCTTTTTTGCTTATAATATTAAAATATATATCTCTGGAATTTCCATAATCGTCTATTGTGTAGCCATAGTATGCTTCCTGCATAGGACAGTGTAGAAAATTTAGCAGCCTTTCTCAACTAGGGTTTCTCCACAGGCTTCTAGGGGTTCCATGAGCAATGAGCAACTTTTGCCTCTCAGATGAGTAACCATTGACAACAATTGTGGTTTTAGTTCTCTGTAAGGGGGTTTCTTCCCAATAACTACAAATGTAAAGAGCCTACATCTTAGTAACCATCTCACTGATGTACTGTGAGCTGTAGATATTGTAATTATTAGCAATGGGTTCCCTGAACCTACAATGTTATTTCAAGGTCTGCCCCGTGTAAAAAGATTGAGAAAGGCTGCCTTAGAGGGTCATTGACTTAAGCCCTGTACACACAGCCCAGAATCTCGTCAGGAAAAAAACATTGTTTTTCCTGAATAGATTCTTGGCAAGAATCTCTTGCCAGCCCCGTGTACAGACACTCAATTCAAAAGAACCTTCGTTCTTTTTGAAAATAGAATGTTTGTTTTTGGTTGCCATGAACAAAAACTGTATTTTCACGTGCCCTAGTGTTTGTAAATTTGCCTAATAACCCAAATTTCTGTTTGGAGTGATGTTCATCTAACAGCAAAGCAGTAAACGTTCTGATATACTTGTATGCCCTTTAGGGGATTGATTTACTAAAGGCAAATAGACTGTGTACTGTGCAAGTGTAGATGCTCCAGAGCTTAGTGAATGAGGGGAAACTCTGCTGACTTCCATCATCCAATCATGTGTAAGAAAAAATGCTGTTTTTTCCTATTTCCTTGCATGTGATTGGGTATTCTTCACAAAGAGATACCTCACCTCATTTATTAAGCTCTGGAGTGACTACGCTTGCAGAATGAAGTCTATTTGCTTTTAGTTAATCAGTCCCCTATTGTCTACAGTTCTGTATAACAAATGATTATATGTAACACAGCTGCCTTTAAAAATATACAAAACGCATAAAAAATTTTTTTTAGATGTTTGAATAAAATTCTATTAATATTTACTGAAAATTTAGATCAGTTTTCCTTTAAAGGGGTTGTAAACCCTCAACGTTTTTTACCTTAATGCATTTTATCCATTAAGATGAAAAACCTCTGTGCTGCAGAAGCTCCCCAGAGCCCCCCTATTACTTACCTAAACAAGATCTTTTCAGCGACGGGGACTAGAACACCAGCTCCAGCCGGTGTCTTGGGTCCTGATTGGATAGATTGATGGCAGCGCCACCATTGGCTCCCGCTGCTGTCAATCAAATACAATGACATGGTACCCAGGGGCAGCGTTGAGTGTCAATAGATGCAGCAGCAGGACACGGCAGGGTGCCCACATGCATGCCCCCATGGAAAGCGGCTCTCCAACGGGGCACTCAAGAAGAGGTGTCAGGAGTACTGCTGAGAGACCCCAGAAGAGGAGGAAGATTGTGCAAAACCAACTGCACAAAGGAGGTAAGTATTACATTTTTGATATATATATATATATATATATATATATATATATATATATATATATATATATATATATATATATTTTAACAAACCTTTACATATCCTTTAACTATTCCCTTCGCAATAGGGCTTACTGCACAATATTTCTGTTATGCAACCACATTGTTTGACTTCTTATAAACATTATAATAAGATTAACACACTATGAACAGATTGGTTACATTTCCAATCCTAGCGCATTCTTACAATTCTTGGCTTATTGGGGAGAGGAAACAATTTTCTTTACCTCCGGTGGAACAGTCCAGTTAAAAGTCTTGTGTAACGCCTTCTAAAGATATTCTATCATTTTTTAAGATTTTGTCAATTTGTGACAATGCCCCGTCAGTTATGATTTATTATTTCTGTTTATTTGTTTTTCTTTTCTTTTTTTTCTTTTTTTTTCCTCAAAGAAATTTGTTTTTCAACATGTATATATTGAGCCAGCATCTTGCATGCACATAAATATATCATTTAAACTTTGGGAGTTGGACCATTTATTGTAGGTAGTAGTTATATTCTGTGATAAAACATATTTATCATATATATCGCTGACCACATATGATACAGTTAGATTTTACAGTTCACTAAATTTAAGTTAAACTAAAACTGGAGAGTACAAAATCTGGTGCAGCTGTGCCTGGTAGCCAATCAGCATCCAAATTCAGCTTGTTCAATTAAGCTTTGACCAAAAAAAACTCGAAGCTGATTGGTTTCTATGCCAAGCTGCACCAGATTTTGCACAGTACAGATTTAGTAAATAGACCTTTATGGTGTACAAAATATATGGAGTAGATGTTGGGCAGATGTTTCCCCAGCCATTTTTACTTGGAAGACATTTGCTTATTTATGGCCACTCTAAGCAATATTGGAAGAAAAAAAAAAAAAACATGTGCTAAACTGTTACTTATCAATCAGGGGTTGTTTGTTGAGTTCATACCAGGTATCGGCTTTTATAACATGAATTTGAACTGACACATTTGCTTCCAGTAAATAAATGATACAAGATACACATCTTTTTGTTTTAACTCTGATTTTATTGAATTTAAATTACGTAACAACAAAAGAAACATTATCCACATTCTATAGGTAGTGATACAGAACATACCACATTCTAATAATAATATATAAAACATAAGACATATTACATATAAACATATACCAACACACTGCAGGAGTCCCTACAGAAGGGAGGATAGACGATAGATGAGAAAAAAATACACATATCTTATCATATAAACACTATTTTGACATTGCTGTTCCTTAGAAAGGTGATTTTGCGATGATTTCTGATTTGCAGACAGCCAACTCCAACACTTTCATCCAGCGGGTCAGTGCGAGCAAAGTCCAGAGAGAAGGAGGAGAAGCCAGCATCAAGTAGGTACCACCAGTCAGGGCTATTTGGAGTTTAAGCAGTATTTGGCTTGGTGCAATTATCAAGTACTTTATTTTCTAAATTAGAAATCTAGAAGAGTCCTTGAGAGGTGCTTGGTTATTAAAAGCGAAGTATGGGTTTCCCAAAAAACAATTATACTCACCTAAGTGGATGCAGCATTGATCCAATGCTGCATCTGTCTCCCACCACCTCTGCACTGAGAACCGAGCAATCAAACACAGCTGATCGCTCAGTTATGCCCTCAGCTCTGAGCAGAGAGCGGTGACTGCCAGTCTCCGTTCTGCCCCTACAGTGCTCACATGAGAGCTAAGCTGTGGTGGAGAGGGAGGGACTGGCTTAATCTCCCAGTGGCTCACTAAGAGGCTGTGTAAGGGCTTACCTTGGTTGGAGTCAATAATGCAGAGTTGTATGCACACCCTTGCAAATACACACAGCCCACAGTAACAAGGTAACAAGCTACCTGGGCTGTGAGTCTGTGCACGGGGGCTTGATAAGGATTTGCAAACGATAGTCGAAGTAAAGCCGTGGTCAGGGATTCCAGAATTCAGAGTAAACGATCAACATATCCAGGGTCAGAAGCCGGAGCCAGTCTTGTAGCTGCAGCTGGAACAGAATACAGGAATACAGGAACCTTTGGCAATGACAGGACAAAACAATGAACTGACAAATCCCTCAGAGTGAGGCAGTGTTTTATACCCTAGTTGATTGGGTAACCTGCCTCATCTGGACCAGGAGAGACAGGTGCAGATTGCAAGGAGATCCAGAGAAGGGCGATCAGCACAACATTCAGAACCAGGCTTAGATGGAAAGCAGGCAAAATACCAAACTGAGGAGTGGCTCAGAGGCAAAGAACCGAAGCAGCAACAGAGAGGTCAGGGTTCAATACCACCCAGAGCCACTTGGGGCGCGACCACACCTGGCCATCTGCATGGCACGGTAGGAACCGTGACAGCCTGAGACACTTGCTGGTCCAGGCTGCTGAGTGGATTCCGCCTATAAAGTGGGAATTGATCTAATGCCTGGAACGGCTGTGTGACATCAGCCAAAGGGTGCTTTAGCCTGCTGTTGGGTGAAAATGGATCACTGGAGTGCAGAATGAACTGCACTCCTATGATCCATAGGAGATGTAGAGCCAAACAAGCTTTGGCCATACTTCTCCTATAACAGTTCTTTTCCTGTGTTCTCGCAAAAAAATAGGTGGTTAGACAGAAACTTTGTGTTGCTCTAAAAAATTGAGTCACTGGTGCACCAGTATATTGACTGGAGGAAAGGAAGTATTTGGCCAGTGTCAGATTGAGTGAAGCAGTGCAGCTCATTTGTATTATCCCCCAAAAGATATGTATTTTCTTCCACTTGGAAAATGAAAGTGAGGTTCCACAGCTGACTCCCAGATCCAAGATGAAAGCACCAGGGACCCACAGCAGTAAGAAGAACTGGCTGCAGGAACACAAGGAAAACAACTCTGGATTCCAGGGAATGATAAATACCTGATTTTTAACGCCTGCAGCTATTTGTAGCTGGTGGTGTAAAAACAAAACAACAAAAAAAAACTGTTGAAGTTCCTCTTTAAGTAATGCAACTAAAATAAGCCAAGCTTGTGATTTGGAAATTAATGAAAACCAGCTGACTGATGAGCTCATCTATTGGTGACTCTGCTCTCTTCTTTTGTCAACAGGTTCCTTCTTAGCACATGAGCACTGCAAGATACTTGTCAGGTCCCTTGTGCTGTGTCTTTTTCCACATTCTGAGCTTTGCTGTACAGGGGATTGTATAAGGAAGTAAAATCTTGGATTGTGAGCATAATTCGTTCTGGAAACGTGCTTGTAATCAAAAGCATTCGTATATCAAAGAGCAAATTCCCCCTGAGAAATAATGCAAACTCTGATGATTCGTTCCACAACCACAAAAAAAATGTCAATAGGGAATGCATAAAGCAGAATCCAACAGGAGCTACAGAGTATAAAAGAGAAGACGGTGCCTCTAAGTGTAGAAATATGGTTACATTTAATGAAGGTACAACGTTTAGTGACTCACATGGTTGATGATTAACCACTTCAGCCCCAGAAGGTTTTACCCCCTTCCTGCCCAGGGGAAATTTCAGCTTCCGGCACTGCGTCGCTTTAACTGACAATTGCGCTGTCGTGCGACGTGGCTCCTAACAAAAATGACGTCTTTTATTTCCCACTAATAGAGCTTTCTTTTGGTGGTATTTGATCGCCTGTGTGGTTTTTATTTTTTGTGCTATAAACAAAAAAAGAGCGTCAATTTTGAAAGAAAAACACAATATTTTTTTAATTTTTGCTATAATAAATATCCCATTTAAAAAAATAAATAAAAATTCTCAGTTTAGGCTAAATATTTTTGGTAAAAATAAATAAATCGCAATAAGCGTATAGTGACTGGTTTGCGCAAAAGTTATAGCGCCTACAAAATAGGGGACATAATTATGTTTTTTTTATTATTATTTTTTACTAGTAATGGCGGCAATCTGCGATTTTTTTTTATTGGGACTGCGACATTATGGCGGACACATCGGACACTTTTGACACATTTTTGGGACCATTCACATTTATACAGTGATTAGTGCTATAAATATGCACTGATTACTGTATTACTATTACTAGGGGGCAGGGAAGGGGTTAAATGTGTAGCCTAGTCAGTGTTCTAACTGTAGGGGGAGGGGGGTGACTGGGGGAGGTGACCGATCTGTGTTCCTATGTACAAGGGACACAGCATCAGTCTCCTCTCCCTGACAGGACACGGATCTGTGTGTTTACACACAGAGCTTCACGTCCCTGCTCAGTTACTGGGCAATCGTGGGTGCCCGGCAGCGATCGTTGCCGCCAGGCACGCGCATCGAGTTCCCAGCAAAGTGGCAGGTGCACGGGAGTGCCCCCTATCGGCTTCAAAAGACGAGGATGTCATATTACGTCCTGTCAGAACAACAGAGCTACCTTGCCGCCGTCAATTGATGGCGGCTGGTATACAAGTGGTTAAAAGAGGCACATCTAAGTATGCAGGCATCTGGGGTAAAGTGGTCCACATAGACAGTCCTTTGCACCGCAATCGACATCATCCCTTCCACAAGCTTCAAGCCTCATTTTCAGATTGCTCTACTGCAGAGTAGTCTTCCCAGTCACGATTGCAGACTGACAGTGGTGAGAGCTGGTAGTGCGGGGGGTGGTCTATGTGGACAGCTTTACCCCAGATTCCTGCATACTTAGATGTGCCTCTTTTAATCATCAACCATGTAAGTTGCTGAATAATGTCCCATCATTAAATGTAACAACGACGATCAGTTTTTTTCATCGGAAAAACCTTGGGTGTTTTTTTTTACGGAATTCCGCTCAACCTTGGCTTGCATACACATGGTCATACGAAAGTTCTCTGAACTTTCGACCGACAAGAACGCAGTGACGTACAACACTACCTCCGAGTCGAGAAAATTAAGTTCAATACTTCCGAGCATGCTTCAAATTTTTTCCGAAGCATGCGCCAGAATTTTGCGTGTCGGAATTGCTACAGACGATCAGATTTTCCTATAGGAATTTTTTCCGTCTGAAAATTTGAGACCTAGCTCTCAATCTTTTGTTGGCGGAAATTACAACCGCAAAAGGCCGATGAAGCATACACATGGACGGAGTTTTCGTTCAAAAGCTCACATCTGGCATTTGCAGTCGGAATTTCCGATCGCGCGTACGGGGCATTAGAGGCTCCTCTCTCAGCTGAACCAGAAACAAGTTAAATATGAAGCTAGTTAAACTTCATAACTTGTTCATAACATCACTGTCCCTCCCTGTGACATTGACAGCCCCTCTCAGAAGTAGTGCTGAAATAGTGGTTGAAGCGGGGCTTTAAATGGCACTACTATAAATCGTACCTGGTTTGGTCACTCAGTTGCTACTCAAATTGCAAGACATCGCTCATTTATTAAATTAAAACGTATTTAAAAAAATATGCTTGTCTTGTAAAGCACTTGCAGACCAAGTTACTCGCAGTCCAGGATTTTACTGTATTTTCTTTAAAGAATACCTTTAATCCTTATATTGAGACGTAGCTGTATGAGTTTTTTTTTTTCTAGAAATAATTTTTAAGGAATAAAGCCAGTATAAATCTTTCCTGTCATCCTGACACAAAGACAGCAATTTATTTGCTGGAATGAGCGTTAAGGTCATAAAATTCTGCATGCCAGTGAAGCGATGGATATTAGTTGAACCCAGAACATTTTTCGTATCGGACATGCCTTATTGTGTATATTCGGACTTGTGTCTTATGCAATCATTTCAATTCCTGTAGGTGCCTCCGTAGAAGTGGGAGATTGCATTATCGTATTGGCAGACAGATTCCTTCAGCAGATGCCCCTGGAAGCGCTGGCAGTTTTCAAGGATGATGGTGGGAACTCCGTGTCTAGAGACTTTTCTCTTCAATTACTGTATAACCGGATCCATACAGAGCAGACAGGTAATGTGTATGTCACAATGATGGCCATAAATGATAACAGTCTGCTCTCTGTGTGGAATAGTATCTCAGTGTAATGATGAAAGCAGTATTCACAATTGCACAATGTTTTCTTGTATATACAAAATTGTGAGTTTAACCTCTTTTTAGTAGGTAAAGTTCTTCATGATGCATTCACTTTAAAACTGAAGTGTGGGAAACCAAAATGATAAACCTACATACTTGCTTAGATGGCAGCAGCATCGACCCGATGTTGCAGTTGTCCCCTGTTGGCACTACATCAAGAAGGGATCAAAGACCACTGCTTGCTCAGTTCCTGCATCTGCTCTGAGCACATATTGGTGACTGTCAGTTACTGTTCTGTGCTCTGCCCCTCCAGTGCTCACTGGAGTGCCTGGCTGTGGAAGAGTTGGGAGCGGCGCGCTGAGAGGCTGAGCCAGCTGCCGTTAAGGACATTATTGTTCGGTTCCCTGCAGAGACTGGACCGGCACTATGACATCAGCCGATGGCGGACTTTAGTTATTATTCAGGAACAATTACTGAAGTGCAGGAAGAGTAAGGATCTACAAGGGCACTCGTTAGCACCCTTGCCGTTCCTAGAGAGCTACATGTCATCTGCTGCGATTAGAGATGGGACTTGTAGTTCATTCAGGCAAAGTCCTGCACAGCCACACTGTTGTTATATTATAACAGCGGGTGCACTGTCATGGAGGGGGGATCAGGGAAGTGCAGGGAGAGGTGCACGGTAACATGTTACAGTATACCCTAAATACGGGTGTAACACGTTGCTGAGAGTGAACATATCATTTAAACTCCTTAGAATCCATGAAGTGGATTTTTTTTGTTGATGTCACAATGTAGAGTATAAGATTTCCTATGATCTGTGCCCAGTCTTGCCACACAGAGTTAATCCAGCTCTGAGCAATCCTCTTTTATTGTTCAGTGAAATAAAACAGACTTACAGAGAAAAACCTTAGTTCGTTCCTCCCCCTTGCTGTGAATGACAGGTTATTTACATATCTCATGCACTAGCCTGGATTGTTTTTTAATTCCCACTCCTTTTCTGTGATTACTTTTCTGGATTTTGACTGGATGTTAGTGATCATAGCAGAATTCAGTGTAAGGAATACACAAGGGAAAATGCATGTTGACAAGGGGAGTGTAGTGGAGGGCGGGGAGTCTACTGACATCACGACTCCACCCACAGAGCTCCAGACAACAGACCCACTCACAGAATCTGCAGTTTTTCAGTTCTTATAACAGACAGAGGGGAAACATTTGACAGGTAAGGATACATGCAGGAGGCATCTATATCCTTATAGATCAGCACTATGGCAGTAATTTAGAAAGGATGAGAGTGGGTTTACATCCACTTTAACAATTTAAATTAAGCAATTGATAAAAATACATGGTATAGTCATAGATTTTCACTGAAAACATTCAGTCAAAATGAAATTATAGCCAGCTGAAGTTATATGCAAATCTTGACCTTCTTGACCCCACCTCTTCCTGCAGAGGAGCCTTTCTGTAGGTCAATGAGACCATCCATCACAATAAAGGAGCAGCAGTAAGAATCTGAATGATGGTGGAGCTAAGAGCAAGTTTAACTTTTACTAGAACAATTGAGATTTGCATAATACTTCTGCCTATACAAAATGTTTGCATTGACTCTGCTTATACATTGTTTGCCCAACTCTTTTACATGTTACTGTATATTTAAATATCTGTACTAGTGTTGCACCGATACCGGTATCGGTATTGGTGCCGATACTAAGCGTTTGCCCGAGTACTTGTACTCGTGCAGATGCTTAGATACAAATCCGATACCTTTTTCATGCGGTGCGATTTAAGTCCATACAAAATAAATAGGCGCAAACCGCACTGCAAGGAATTGCATGTGATTTGAACAGAAATTCAGTGCTATCCCTGTCCCAACTACATGCAGTTTCCTGCACCACTCCTGTGCGAACCCAGGCTTGTCATAATGACTACAGCCTGGTTTCACACAGGAGCGGTGTGGGAAACCACATGTAGTTCGGACAGGAATAGCACTGTATTTCTGTTCAAATCACATGTGATTCTTTGTAGTGCGATTTGAGCCCATTCATTTTGTATGGGCTCAAATCGCACCACAACGCGCACAAAATAGGTATTAATAATTGGTATAAGCAAGTATTTGAGGAAAAGTATGGGTACTCGTACTTGCTCTGAAAAAAATGGTATTGTGCATCCCTAATCTGTACTCTCGCACCTTTTATTATTTTGTTAGTATAACAGCAAGCACTTCATACCAATAATTTTCAATAGTAATCCACCTATGAGTAGTGCAGTTTACAGCGATCCCTGTCTATGTGAGTCCTGTGCAGTTACACTGGGGCTGATTTACTAATGAATCTGCGCTGCGCCGGTACATGCCTTAATAGGTGCGCTGGATGAAGCCCTAATTAGGCGCATGAACCGGCGGCAGCAGCAGCGCGATGTGATTGATAACTAAAGCCGCCGCCGAACTCCCTGTATAAGTCTATGGGGGAAATCTTAATAGTGAATTTTAAAGGCTAATCTGCAAGTTTTGTCCTAAAAAGTGTTTGGGGACCTCAGTCCTGCCCCAGGGGACATGTACCAATGCTTTTTTTATTTTTTAAAACGGCGGTTTTTTCGGGAGCAGTGATTTTAATAATGCTAAAAGTGCAATAATAAAAGTGTAATTTTCCTTTAAATTTCGTACTATGGGGGTCTCTAATGTCAGCATGTGAAAAAGCGCATGTTTCCCGTGGTTAGAACTGTCTCTGCACAAAATGTCATTTTTCAAAGTAAAAAAGCCATTTAAAACTGACTCGCGGCTATAATGAATTGTCGGCTCCCGGCAATTGCAGGAGAATTCATTCATTAAAAAAAGGAAAAAAAAAGCGTGGGGGTCCCCCCAAATTCAATAACCAGACCCTTTAGGTCTGGTATGGATATTAAGGGGAACCCCGCCGTCAATTTAAAAAAAAAATGACGTGGGGTTCCCCCCAAATATCCATAACCAGACCCTTCGGGTCTGGTGTGGAATTTAAGGGGAACTCCACCCCAAATTAAAAAAAAAATGGCGTGGAGTCCCCCCTAAAATCCACACCAGACCCCTTATCCGAGCACGTTGACCTGGCCGGCCGCAGAAAAGAGGGGGGGACAGAGCGCGGCCCCCCCCCTCTCCTGAACCGCACCAGGCCACATGCCCTCAACATTGGAAGGGTGTTTTGGGGTGCCCCCCAAAACACCTTGTCCCCATGTTGATGAGGACAAGGGTCTCTTCCCCACAACCCTTGCCCGGTGGTTGTGGGGGTCTGCGGGCAGGAGGCTTATCGAAATCTGGAAGACCCCTTTAACAAAGGGGCCCCCCAGATCCCGACCCCCCCCCTGTGTGAAATGGTAATGGGGTACCTTGTACCTCTACCATTTCACGAGTAAAAAAAAAGTGTCAGTGTAAAAAAAGACAAGAGCCGGTTTTTGACAAGTCCTTTATTATCTTCTTTCTTCTTTCCTTCGGGTTTCTTCTTCCTCCTCCTTCTTCTTCCTCTGCTTCTGTCTTGGGTCTTCTATTCCTGCATCTTGCCCGGCGTGTTCTTCCATCTTCTTCCGCTGTCCTTCTCGTCCGCATCTTCTCCTTCTTCTTCTTCGCCGGAGCGGCCGCTTCCAATTGAAATCCCCGCTGTCTGCCGGACCACGCCCCCCCTCTGACGCCACGGGCGAGCTCTTAGGAAAGTCCCCGTGTGGTGCCAGTGCGTCAGAGGGGGGCGTGGTCCCATGTTCCAGAAAGCGGGCAATTCAATTGGAAGCGGCGACTCCTGCAAAGAAAAAGCCGCGCACGAGCTTCAAATTGAATTGCCCGCCCTCTCACTTGTGACCACGCCCCCCTCGGACGCACTTGCAGCACACTCCTAAGAGCTTGCCCGAGGCGTCAGAGGGGGGGCGTGGTCCGGCAGACAGCGGGGATTTCAATTGGAAGCGGCCGCTCCGGCGAAGAAGAACAAGAAGGAGAAGATGCGGACGAGAAGAACAGCGGAAGAAGATGGAAGAACACGCCGGGCAAGATGCGGGAATAGAAGACCCAAGACAGAAGCAGAGGAAGAAGAAGGAGGAGGAAGAAGAAACCCGAAGAAAAGAAGAAAGAAGATAATAAAGGACTTGTCAAAAACCGGCTCTTGTCTTTTTTAACCCTTTACATTTTTTTTACTCGTGAAATGGTAGAGGTACAAGGTACCCCATTACCATTTCACACAGGGGGGGGGGCCGGGATCTGGGGGGCCCCTTTGTTAAAGGGGTCTTCCAGATTTCGATAAGCCTCCTGCCCGCAGACCCCCACAACCACCGGGCAAGGGTTGTGGGGAAGAGACCCTTGTCCTCATCAACATGGGGACAAGGTGTTTTGGGGGGCACCCCAAAACACCCTCCCAATGTTGAGGGCATGTGGCCTGGTGCGGTTCAGGAGAGGGGGGGGGCCGCGCTCTGTCCCCCCCTCTTTTCTGCGGCCGGCCAGGTCAACGTGCTCGGATAAGGGGTCTGGTGTGGATTTTAGGGGGGACTCCACGCCATTTTTTTTTTAATTTGGAGTGGAGTTCCCCTTAAATTCCACACCAGACCTGAAGGGTCTGGTTATGGATATTTGGGGGGAACCCCACGTCATTTTTTATTAAAATTGATGGCGGGGTTCCCCTTAATATCCATACCAGACCTAAAGGGTCTGGTTATTGAATTTGGGGGGACCCCCACGCTTTTTTTTTGGTGTTTTTAATGAATGAATTCTCCTGCAATTTCCAGGACAATTCATTATTGCCGCGAGTCAGTTTTAAATGGCTTTTTTCCTTCAGAATGTCATTTTTCACATGCTGACATTACACCCAGGGCCGCCATCAGGGGGGTACAGGCAGTACACCTGCAGGGCCGCCATTAGGGGGGTACAGGCATTACACCGCCCGGGGGTCCCCAGGGGCCCCCAGGGGCCCGGATGGGAACCACCCTAAAACAAAAAAAAATATTTTTTATTTTTTATTTTTTTTAAGGGCTCCGAAGGTCCCCAGGGGCCCGGAGGCCACTAAGGGCCCCAGATGGCAAGCCCTTTTTTTTAAATAAAAGATATATATTTAAAAAAATATATATATTTTTTTAATATATTTGTTTTATTTTTTTTAAGGAAAGGGCCCAGAGGTCCCCAGGGCCCTGGAAGGCTACCCCCTTGTTTTTTACTTTTTTTCGATAAATGTTATATTTAAAAAATATATATATATGTATTTTCTCTCTTTTTTATTTTTATTTTATAAAGAGCACAGAGGTCCCCAGGGCCCCGGATGGCTACCCCCCTTTTTTATATATATTTTTCTTTATTTCTTATTTCTGTCAAAATTTTTGTAAAGGGCCCCCCCGCTCCTCAATTTGTGGCAACACCCCCCCCCCGCTTCTCAATTTCATGCGGCAGCACCCCCCCCCCCCCCGGTTCTCTGCTCCAGGGGGCCCATGCCTGAAGCTGTGTAAGGGGCCCCAAAATTCATGATGGCGGCCCTGTACACCTGTAAGGGGCCCGGGGGTCCGGAGGTGCCCAGATGCCTGGAGGCCCCCCAGCGCCCCAGATGGTAACCCCCCTCTTTTTTTTTTGGTATATATATTTGTTAGTTGGTTTTTGTAGGATTTTTTATTAAAGGGCCAATTTTTGGAATTTAATATTTTTTAGCAGTCTGGAGGTCCCCAGGGCCCCGGGTGGCAACCCCCCAAATTTTTTGTTATTAAAGGGCCAATGTTTTGTTTTAGGGGTCTGGAGGTCCCCAGTGGCCCGGAGATCCCCAGGGCTCCAGATGACAACCCCCCACCTTTACAAAAAAAAACAAAAAAAAAAAAATTATATATTTTTTGGTTATTTTTTAAACATATATATATATATATATAATATAATTTTGAAAGATCCCAGAGGGCCCCAGATGACAACCTTTTTGCTTCTAAAAATGTTATAAACATTTTCCCCAGGTTTGTTACTTTTTACTTTAATTTCTTTTTTAAAGTGTATTTTGTGCGTGAAGTCGAGAGAGAGGAGCTGGACTTGCAATCGCCATCCTTCTCCATGCCCCCGGTGGCAATGGTGGGTGTGAGGGGGGCCTCACCCCACCTGCTACACTTGGGAGCCCGATGGGACAGAGGGACTCCCCCTATGAAGGAGTGTAGCCCACCCAGCCAGCCCTGTAGGTCCTTCGCCTCCCTTTATTTTAGGAGACCTCATGGCCAAAGTGTGTGCAAGTGCGGTGTTTTTTTTTTTGGGGGGGGGGGGGTGGGCATACTAAGCACAGGCGTACCTTGCATAGCACACCCACCGGGAGCCGGGCTGACACCACCAAACTCAATTCACATGTAGCCGAGACCGGGATCCGAACCCTTGGCTGCAGAGGTGAACGGCTTGTCAGCGCAGTTCCATTCACGTTGAGCCACCACAGCTCCCACCCAATGTTATTTTTTTTTTTAGATTTTTGGTAGTTATTTTTTAGTAAAGGGCCCAGAGCTCCCAAGGCAACCCCCTTTTTTATTATTTTATATATGTAGATATTGTAATTTATTTTTCATTAAAGAGCCCAGAAGTTTCTTTTTATTAAAGGGCCCAGTGGTCCCCAGGGCCCCCGGATGGCTACCACCCTTTTTAATATATATTTTTCTATATGTATTTTTTGGTAAAGGAACCCCCCGCTTATCAAATTGCGGCAGCCCCCCCCCTTCTTAATATCAGGCGGCACCCCCCCCCCTATTCTCTGCTCCAGGGGGCCCATGCCTGAAGCTGTGTAAGGGGCCCCATAATTCCTGATGGCGCCCCTAATTGCCTCCCCCCCCCCATGGTACGAAATTTCAAGGAATTTTTCACTTTTATTGGTGCACTTTAACCACTTCCATACCGCGCCTATTCTGGCACTTCTCTCCTTCATGTAACAATTATATTTTCTTCCTTGAAACTTACTCAGGACCCCCAAACATTATATATATTTTATTAACAAACACCCTAGGGAATAAAGTGGCGGCCATTTTTTCGGACACATTTCCAACAGTATTTGTGCCAAAAATTTGCAAACGTTTTTTTTTTTTTTTTGGCTTTCCAAAAAAATACCTGTTTCATGAATGACAAAATAAGAAAGCAGTAAAGCTAGCCCAATTTTTAGGGATAAGGTGAAAGATGATGTTCCCCGAGTAAATAGATACCTAACTTGTCACGCATTCATATTGCGCACACTCATGGAATGGCGCTAAACTTCGTTATTAAAAATCTCCATAGGCAACGCTTGACTTTTTTTCTCAGGTTACCACTTTTGAGTTACAGAGGAGGTCTAGTGCTAAAATTATTGCTCTCGCTCTAACGCACGCTATGATACCTCACATGTGGGGTTTGAAGGATGTTTACATATGTGGGTGGGACTTGCATGCGTGTTCGCTTCTGAGTGCGAGCTACTAGGGACAGGAGCATTTAAATTCCTTTGTTATTTTATTTTTTTACTTAATATTTTAATTTTTGCACTTGTTTGTCCCTTTGTTTGTATTATTTTTCACTTTTCTTCCTATTACAAGGAATGTAAACATCCCTTGTAATAGGACTAGTGTGTGACAGGTCCTCTTTATAGAGAAAGGCGGGGTCAATTAGACCCCACATCTGTCCTCCAGGCTGGAAAGCATGTAATTGGTAAAAAAAAAAACATCTCATGCTTTCAGCTGCGATCATGTTCGTTCAGCACAGTAGCGTAGTGTGTAGCAGGTTCACCTAGCAGCAAAAGGGTTGCTGGTTCGAATCCCGCCCGTGACACTATCTGCCTGGAGTTTGCATGTTCTCCCTGTGTGGGTTTCCTCCCACAATCTAAAAACATGCTGTAAATTGGATCCTGTCTAAATAAGCCCTAATATGCAATAGGATATTTAGGTTTTGTGCTGCCCTAGGCCTGACCAAATTTTGGCACCCCCCTAATAGAAAAATGACCCACCCTTCCTGTCAAGGCCACACCCTGTTTTTTTATGACCCACCCAGGAATTTTCAGGGGACACACACAAGTTCTGTGGGGGGGGGGGGGGGCACAGGAGACCCTTAATTTGCCTAGTTTTTCGATCACTTCCTGTTTGGCTATGGGGCAGGAAGTGAAGGCCAATCTCCCCAAACGGACAGGGATAATACAAAATAAACTGACAGAGCTTCTAACCCCCCCCCCCCCAACTCTATCCAAAATGAAAGAAATCCAAAAAATAAAAGTGATGATTATTGTTCCAGTTTAACCCCAAATTTCATATCATTTTATTGAGAGGCTTAAGAAAATATAACCATGCCAATAGGCCAGGATCCAGCGTTGCTAATATGTATGAATGTGTGTTAGGGACCCCCACAAACACCACCCAATGTTAAATCAACTATTTTCTTGTTTGTTTTGGGGATGCCTGCACCCCTGATAGGGTAAAGACACCTCACAAATGTTGTCACTTTCTACTTAATTCATTCACTTCCTGCCACACAGCCAAACAGGAAGTGAGGGAAACACCTGAGTAATGTTTTGTTGGGGACACACAGATCAATATAAATAGTTTCCCATTTTGGAAATGGCATTTTGCTGTGTACACCCCAAATTAGTAGGAATCTTGGACTTTGGGGTCCATTTACTAAAGGCAAATCCACTTTGCACTACAAGTGGACAAGCAAGGAAGAAAACTCTAAACTTGGCGGGATTGGAAGTAAAAACCATCAGTGCTTCCCTTCTGATTTTCATTGCCTACGCTTCTACTGCAGAGCGGCTTTGCCTTTACTAAACCCCAAAATAACTAATCATTTGGGGTGTACACTGCAGTGCAATTTGCTTAATGGTGACACTAGTTAGATTGACCTGTGTCCCAAAGAAAAGACCATTGGTAGGGTTTTAACCTCACTTCCTGTTCAGCTGTGTGACAGGAAGTGAAGCCAATTTTAGGAAAAGGGACACAAAGCCCAGCCTAAAAACACTAGCAGGGGTTCTAACACTCAATTGGCTTCCCTCAAACAACCCACAATTAGAATAGGATTGTCTTGTGCTAGTTTCAAGCACAGCGCTGTAAATCAGCACTTCAAGCCTGTCCACCAATACACCACCCCCCCCCACCCCCCCTCCAACAGGCCCTGTTTGCAGCTTTTCCTACATCTTGCACATGTGCTTTAAAAAGTCAGTCTGGACATCAGTTCTAGGAAACAATACTTACCGCTTTGTCCTTCCTTTTCTGGTGACTAAACATTTCATGCATACACACCAGGAAAGAGCTTAG
Organism: Rana kukunoris; assembly: GCA_029574335.1. Classification (NCBI taxonomy): domain Eukaryota; kingdom Metazoa; phylum Chordata; class Amphibia; order Anura; family Ranidae; genus Rana; species Rana kukunoris. Next base: position 59,373,968 of record CM056056.1, read on the forward strand.
AGACAAATCACACTTGATGGTTTAGGCCCAAACTAGTTCAGCTGCAGCGGTTGAAATCCATAGCAGGAAAAAAATATCACAAAACAAACTTCAAAATTTGAAAGTAATTTTATTGGTCCACAAAACAAGGAAAGCAAAACAAAAAATTACAAATAAACACACCAAAAATATATAAAAACACCTAAAAACAAAAAAGACCAACGTTTATTTCACAGTCATTGGAAAATAAATCATGCTTTTGAAATAACAGGATAGACCCACAGGATTAAAACATTAGTCATTAACATCTTGAGAAACATTTGCAAAATTATGTAGCAGAGAAAACATCAAAAAATACAAAACTTGCTCCAAAACATCTCTGTTTCACTCCGCCATTCCTTCCAGCCAGCAAATCTGCCCCCTCTGAGGGGCAGCTGACACGTGCAGTATCCACGCTTTTTATAACATGTGTGCTAATGAACCAATTGGAAACACATGAAGAAATGTCAGCCTCTAGTTTGTGTGCACTTGGAACTGCTTACACCTGTTAAGGATGTCCTTAAATTACTAAGCCAAAAAAAGAGCTTTCTGAGCATGCTCAGAAAGATGCAAGTCATTTTCAGGATGAAACTTCCAACTTCTTTTTCTAACTGTTCGAGCATGCCCAGTTCACTCGAAATGCAGTACCAGAATCAAATCTGCAATGGCGGATGAAAGCATTAGAGGTGTTAAATTTTTTTTTGGTCCCCATGAAGTGATGCTTTACAAGCTGAACGGGAGGTCTTATAGAATTTTTACGTAACAAACCTAAATAGTAATAATTTAAAAGCCCCTGTCCCTAGTAGCTCGCAGTCAGAAGCGAACAAGCAGCATTTTTATTGTTTCCGGTTACCAGTTTAGATTTACAGATGAGGTCTAGTGCTATAAATATTCCTCTTGCTGTTACGCACGCTATGATACCTCACATGTGTGGTTTGAAGAATGTTTCCATATATGGGGGCGGCCCTTAAATGTGTAAGCCCCGCCCACATATTGAACCCCCGTTCAAACCCCACATGTGAGGTATCATAGCGTACGTTAGAGCGAGAGCAATACTTTTAGCACTAGACCTCCTCTGTAAATCTAAACTGGTAACCTGAAACACATAAAAAAGCGTTGCCTATGGGTATTTTCAAGTACTGAAGTTTGGCGCCATTCCATGAGTGTGTGCAATATTAAAGTGTAACATGTTGGGTATCTATTTACTCGGTGTAACATCATCTTTCACATTATGGCCATAAATTGGGCTAACTTTAGTGTATTCTTAATTTGTAACCACTTGAGCCCCAGAGCATATTACTGGTCACTGACGGGGCCATTTTTTGCATTTCAACACTGCGTCATTTTGACTGACAATTGCGTGGTTGTGCGACGTGGCCCCCAAAAAAATTGGGCGTCCTCATCCTCCCCCCCCCCCCCTAAAAATGTTTTATTTTTTTTTTGTTGGTGGTATTTGATCACCTCTGCGTTTTTTCTTATTTTTGCTTGACCCAAAAATATAGCGACAATTTGGTAACTAAAAAAACATCTTTTTTACTGTTTGCTATAATAAATCTCCCCCAAAATATATTCCAAAAATGTTTGCCCTCAGTTTAGGCCGATAAGTATTCTTGGACATCTTTTTGGTTGCAAAAAATCACAATAAGCGTTTGATTGGTTTGGGCAAAAGTTCTAAGTAGGGGTTGGTCTTATGGGTTTTTTTTGGAATAATTTTTTGTTTTACTAGTAATGGTGGCTATCATTGTTTTTTCTGTCTAATGCGACATTGTGGCGGACACATTTTTGTGAGATTTGGCATTTTTGTAGCGAGCAATGGTATATAAATGCATTGCTTACTATAAAAATGACACTGGCAGGGAAGGGGTTAACACTAGGGGCGCGGAAGGGGTTGAATATGTTACCTGGGTGTGTTCTAACTGTAAAGGGGGTGGGACTGTGTAGGGGAAATGACAGATCGCTGTTCATACATTGTAGGGACAGACGAGCAGGCATTCCCCCCCCCCCCCTGACAGGACCGGGATAAAGGGGAACTCCACCCCAAATTACAAAAAAAAACGGCGTGGGGGTCCCCCTTCAGGTGCACAACAGGCTCTTAGATTTGATCTGGAACATAAGGGGTTAAACCCACGCCAAAAAACGGCGTGGGGTTCCCCCTCAGATCCAGACCAAACCCTTCTCCCAGGCACGCAGTCTGGCCGGACAGGAATGGGGGTGGGGACGAGCGAGCGCCCCCCCCCCTCCTGAGCCGTACCAGACCACATGCCCTCGACATGGGGGAGTGTGTGCTGTGGGGGAGGGGGGCACTGCCCCCCCACCCCAAAGCACTCTTGTCCCCATGTCGATCGGGACAAGAGCCTCTTCCCGACAACCCTGGCCGTTGGTTGTCGGGGTATGCGGGCGGGGGGCTTATCAGAATCTGAGAGCCCCCTATATTAAGGGGGCCCCCAGATTCTGGCCACCCACCCTATGTGAATGAGTATGGGGTACATCGTACCCCTACCCATTCACCGGGTGGAAAAGTGTAAACACCAAAAAAACCACACAGAAAAAAATAATTTATTAGTCAGCTCCGGGGGTCTTCTGCCGGGACCCCCCACCACCAGCCCATTGGGCCCCGGGCTTCGCCGTCTTCTGCCGGGGGGGGACACCCACCGATGATCTCCGCCATGTCCAGCCAGGCCCCCACCCCAAAATAAGCTCTTTCACATTCGGGGGGGGCCGGCCGAAAAAAGCAGAGAACAACGGGGGCGGAGCCCCTCGGTCTTCCAGACGTTTTCTGCCGGGGGGGCTCCAGCCCCGCACCGGTCTTCGCCGCCGCCTTCCGCCGGGGGGGGACACCCACCGATGCTCTCGGCCATGTTCGGCCAGGCCCCCTACCCCAAATCAAGCTCTTTTACATCCGGGGGGGGCCGGCGGAAATGGCGGAGAACAACGGGGGCGAAACCCCTCCTCGGTCTTCGCCTTCCGCCGGGGGGGTACACCTACCCCCCCCCCGGTCTTCGCCGCCGCCTTCCGCCGGGGAGAGAGACACCCACCGATGCTCTCCGCCATGTTCGGCCAGGCCCCCTACCCCAAATCAAGCTCTTTTACATCCGGGGGGGGCCGGCGGAAATGGCGGAGAACAACGGGGGCGTCGCCACTCCTCGGTCTTCTAGCCGTCTTCTGCCGGGGGGGGGAAACACCCACCCATGCTCTCCGCCATGCTCGACTGTGCCCCCACCCCAAAATGAAGCTCTTTTACATCCGGGGGGGGCCGGCCGAAAACAGCGGAGAACAACGGGGGTGTCGCCCCACCTCGGGCTCCTCCGCTTCTGCCTGGCTCCTCCCAGGGCTTCTTTCGCCGTCTTCCGCCGGAGGGCGCCACTCTCCGGGCTTCTCGACGTTGTCTTCCGCCGCGGGGGCCAGGCCTTCTTCTTTGCCGCCCCCCTCGATTTTTTCGGCCTGGACGGGGGTCGTACATCCCATCCAGGACTTGGACGTGGCGGGCTTCTCGTCGCCGTCTTCTGCCGCTGCCCCCTTCACCACGAAGCTCCGTGCTTGTTTGATGAGGGCAGCGGGCTTCCGTCGTCTTCTCCGGGGCGAGGGTCGTACATCCCACCCCGGATTTCGTCGCCGTCTTCTGCCGCTGCCCCCTTCACCACGAAGCTCCGTGCTTGTTTGATGAGGGCAGCGGGCTTCCGTCGCAGTCTTCCGCCGCGGGGTGACACTCGCGGGCTTCTTCTTCCATTCGATGTTGACACGGCGAGGTCCGGCGCTGAAATGCCTTCTGAGCGGCGGGCAAGGACTTATATTGGCATTGGGCGTGGGCGTGGTTATGCCAACATGTGACCTTAACCCATGTGACAGTGATGTGACGTGACATCACTGTCACATGGGTTAAGGTCACATGTTGGCATAACCACGCCCACGCCCAATGCCAATATAAGTCCTTGCCCGCCGCTCAGAAGGCATTTCAGCGCCGGACCTCGCCGTGTCAACATCGAATGGAAGAAGAAGCCCGCGAGTGTCACCCCGCGGCGGAAGACTGCGACGGAAGCCCGCTGCCCTCATCAAACAAGCACGGAGCTTCGTGGTGAAGGGGGCAGCGGCAGAAGACGGCGACGAAATCCGGGGTGGGATGTACGACCCTCGCCCCGGAGAAGACGACGGAAGCCCGCTGCCCTCATCAAACAAGCACGGAGCTTCGTGGTGAAGGGGGCAGCGGCAGAAGACGGCGACGAGAAGCCCGCCAAGTCCTGGATGGGATGTACGACCCCCGTCCAGGCCGAAAAAATCGAGGGGGGCGGCAAAGAAGAAGGCCTGGCCCCCGCGGCGGAAGACAACGTCGAGAAGCCCGGAGAGTGGCGCCCTCCGGCGGAAGACGGCAAAAGAAGCCCTGGCCCCTAGTAGGAGCCAGGCAGAACCCGGCGACGAAATCCGGGGTGGGATGTACGACCCTCGCCCCGGAGAAGACGACGGAAGCCCGCTGCCCTCATCAAACAAGCACGGAGCTTCGTGGTGAAGGGGGCAGCGGCAGAAGACAGCGACGAGAAGCCCGCCACGTCCAAGTCCTGGATGGGATGTACGACCCCCGTCCAGGCAGAAGAATTTGAAGGGGGCGGCGGAAGACCCTCAAAAGTGAAAACGTTCACCAGGTGAATGGGTAGGGGTACGATGTACCCCATACTCATTCACATAGGGTGGGGGCCCGAAATCTGGGGGCCACCTTATTAAACGGGGCTCCCAGATTCTGATTGGCTCCCGCCCGCATACCCCGACAACCAATGGCTAGGGTTGTCGGGAAGAGGCTCTTGTCCCGATCGACATGGGGACAAGAGTGCTTTGGGGTGGGGGGGCAGCGCCCCCCTCCCCCAAAGCACACACTCCCCCATGTCGAGGGCATGTGGTCTGGTACGGCTCAGGAGGGGGGGGGCCGCTCGCTCGTCCCCACCCCCATTCCTGTCCGGCCAGACTGCATGCCTGGGATGAGGGCTTGGTACGGATCTGGGGGGGAACCCCACGCCGATTTTGGCGTGGGTTAACCCCTCACGTTCCGGACCAAGCCGGAGAGCCTATTGTACCCCTGGGGGGGAAGCCGCGCCGGTTTCACATTTGAAATTTGGCGCGGAGTTCCCCTTCAGTGTCAGCGCAGCCCGAGAACAGCTCGGAGCTTGCCGTGCGCCGCTCCAGGCAGTGCAAACACTGCTACGCCGCCTGGTATTTACCAAGGATTTCCCGGCGTACTGAAGAGGCGCGCGGTAAGCTCCGATTGTTCCCTCTGCGCATGCCCAGTATGCAAGTGAACCTTCCGAGGTTCTAGCGTACTTTGCAAGGGCACGGGGATCGGGTCCCAAAAGTCACTTTCCCTTTCAAATCGGCCCGCCACACAAGTTTAAACACATGTCACTACACTTCCCCTGCATCACCCCCCTCCCTCCCCTCATAAACTCCCGCCCGAATCCCCGATGTTTACATTACTAAATGCCGCACGCCAGCTCTGTACTGGCGTGCTGTGCGCCCTCTTCTGGGCGCATTAGGCACTTTAGTAAATGAGGAAACACGCTGCACTGGCAGCGTGTTTCTTTGGTAAATGTCAAAAACAGGTTTACTCCTGCTTGTGCACCATGAGTCTTGGCGCACAGGCTTGGTAAATCAGCCCAACTGAGTACCATCCTATGATGGCACCTACAACAGCATTCTCACCTATTTCCCCAATTATGAGATTGAAATTCATTAAAAGTAGGCAAACAGAAGAAAAATCGAATTTGAATCAATATTTAGTGTGACCAACCATTGGCTTCAAACCAGCATCAATTCTTCTAGGTACGCTTGCACACAATTTTTGAAGGAACTCTGCAGGTATTTTGAAGAAAGCAGTGCAGCGCTATAAAACAAAAACACAATAATAATCAAAATAATAAATCATCCAGTCCAAAACAAATGATCAATCGGAGTAGGTCAAGCTGACTCTTGCGCCTCACTGAGGTTTTCAGATGCAACAACTACAGCAAACAGGTGTCCTCAAATGGAAGTACATGGCGCTCACCTGAACAGATGGACCAGTGTGTGAATAGCAGGTCAAATGCGCTTTCCCTCACCTGCTATTCACACGCAGGTCCATCTGTTCAGGTGAGCGGCATGTACTTCCATTTGAGGACACCTGTTTGCTGTAGTTGTTGCATCTGAAAACCTCAGTGAGGCGCAAGAGTCAGCTTGACCTACTCCGATTGATCATTTGTTTTGGACTGGATGATTTATTATTTTGATTATTATTGTGTTTTTGTTTTTGTTCTATAGCGCTGCACTGCTTTCTTCTATGCACTTTATCAAGGATTTATATTGACCCTTCAGTGTTCAGCTGCTCTGCTAATTACTTGTATCTTTGCGCAGTTCGTTATCCTCCTTTTTTCTGCAGGTATTTTGCCTTGCCATACCATCAGATAGGCATGTGATTGGCCTCAAATGTATTCTGCAGCAGGACAACGACCCCAAACATACAGCCAATGTCTTTAACCACTTCAATACCAAGGTCGTCAATTGACGTCCTGGCTTTCAGTGGGGATATCTGAATGATGCCTGCAGCCACAGGCATAATTCAGATATCCATCTCTTCAGGCGGGGAATCTCTATGATCGTCGGAGGCCCGGGCGCGATGTTATGACGTCACGCCCGGGTCCTGGAATGTAAACACAGCCACAATCGCGGCTGAAAGCATTAGATCAGTGAATTTTTTTCACGATCTAATGCTTTCCAGCCTGGAGGAGAGATGTTGGGTCTTATTGACCCCGCATCTCTCCATAAAGAGTACCTGTCACACACATTCCTATTACAAGGGATGTTTACATTCCTTGTAGTAGGAATAAAAGTGATAAAAAAAAAAATGTCAAAAAAAGTTTAAAAATAAAATAAATTGTGTAAAAAAAAAAAAAAAAAAAAAATTTAAACGCCCCTACCCCCGGTAGCTCGCTCTCAGAAGCGAACGCACGTGTAAGTCCCGCCCACATGTGTAAACGCCGTTCAAACCACACATGTGAGGTATCGCCGTGTGCGTTGGAGCACCAGCAGCAATTCTAGCACTAGACCTCCTCTGGAACTCTAAATTTGTAACTTGTAAAAAAAAAATAAGCGTCGCCTATGGAGATTTTTAAGTACTGACGTTTGGCGCCATTCCATGAGTGTGCGCAGTTTTAAAGCGTGACATGTTAGGTATCTATTTACTCAACGTAACTTCATCTTTCACATTATACCAAAAAATTGGGCTAACTTTACTGTTTTGTTCTTTTTTAATTCACAAAACCGTTGTTTTCCCAAAAAAAGGCGGTTGAAAAATGATTGCGCAAATAATGTGCGAGATAAAAAGTTGCAATGGCCGGCATTGTATTCCCTAGGGTGTCTGCTAAAAAAACATATATAGTGTTTGGGGGTTCTGAGTAATTTTCTAACAAAAAAATTATGATTTATGCATGTAGGAGAAGTGCCAAAATAGCCCCGGTATTGAAGCGGTTAAACATGTCATGAACCATTTTCAGTGTAAAGAAAAACAAAGAGTCCTGGAAGTAATGGTTTGGTTGCCACAGAGCCCTGATCTCAACACCATGAAAGACCATGAAAGACCATGGAGTCTTCCTGGGATTACACAAAAAGACAGAAGGATTTGAGACAGCCTACATTCATGGAAGACCTGTAGTTAGTTCTCCAAGATGTTTAGAAAAACCTACCTGCCGAGTTCCTTCAAAAACTGTGTGCAAGTACCTAGAAAAATTGATGCTGTTTTAAAGGCAAAGAGTGGGTCACACAAAATATTGGTTCCATTATTTCTGAAAGCATTCTTAATTTACAACATTTTCTGCCTAAAACTTTTGCACAGTACTGTGTATGTGTATAACTTGTGTGTGTGTGTGTGTATATATATATATATATATATATATATATATATATATATATATTCTGTCCTTCTTGTTCATCTGTAGAAGACCTTTGAGTGGTTACTATATAATATTGATTATCTCATTATAATGACATCTGAATAGCTATATACAATATATATATATACATATATATATATATATATATATACCGTATATATCGTATTTATCGGCGTATAACAACCCTAACATTAAGAGGGAAGTTTCAGGAAAAAAACTTTCCACAGCCCCCTTTGTATAACACGCAGGCACAGTTTACCCTCTATTTTTAGGGTAAAAAAGTGAGTGTTATACGCCAATGAATACGATATATATATATATATATATATATATATATATATATATATATAGATAGATAGATAGATAGATAGATATATATATATATATATATATATATATATATATATATATATATAATCCAGATGTGTTTGAGATATTCACAGGTTTTAAATAGGACCTTATGCAAATAAGCAATGTTTATTGTATCGATATTTCGACAGCACATCATTGAAATGTCGATATAATACACATCGCTGATTTTCACAAGCTCCTTTTTCAAGACCTGAGAGTGCCTCCAACACATCTGGATCCTGTATGACTGGGTATCCAATGTATCTGGATTATGTATGATTAATCTCTAATACATCTGGATCCTGTATGACTGGTATTCAACACATCTGGATTATGCATGCTGCATGAGTGCACCAGGACTAGTGCAGAGGCTACCTATGGATATAGTGTGTGTGTGTGTATATATATACTCACACACACACATATATATTGTTTGTCTTGTTTGATTTATAATCTTTTTTTTTTTCTTTATATATATATAATTTTAATAACCTAGCTTTTTACCTACATTGTTTTTTTCGAGTTCATCTTTTTACAGATGGGTTCGTTGTTTAACGTTGTATAGTTCTCTAAGGTTCAAAAATATGTCAAGGACACCAGTGATTACCGCACATGCTGTCAGCACTGGATGGAGGCAACATGATCATTATCTGAACACAAAATGTACAGAACATTAATTATAATGCACTTAGGCCGGCATGCTTCAAGAGGTGTTTTTTTTTTTTTGTAATACTGGAGTGAGTTTATAACTCAGGAAATTAATATTTGAACTCTAGAACTTGCTATGAATATAGTTTCATATGCAGTTCACATGAAGGCGACATGAAGCACCTTTTACTCCTTGGAAAAATTACACTATCAGTTTCTAAGCTAAAACTTGGTCAATTTACAGTAGTCACTAAAAATCTCATATAATTCTTATGCCGCGTACACACGATCGGTTAAACCGATCGTGTGTGGGCCCCATAGATTATTTAACCATCGGTTAAAAAAAGCCAACTTGTTTTAAATTTAACTGGTAGGCACGACCATCGGTTAAAACTCTGTGGGTCGGGGGCGTGCGCCCGCGGCGCGCTCCCGCAACCGGTCCGAAGCTCCATGACCGGGACCCGCAGACCCGATCGCCGCTGGAGTCCCGCGATCGGTCCCGGAGCTGAAGAATGGAGAGAGCCGTGTGTAAACACAGCTTCCCCGTTCTTCACCGTGGCGGCGTCATCGATCGTGTGATCTCTCTTATAGGGATACACAATCGATGACGTCACACCTACAGCCACACCCCCCTACAGTTGTAAACACATATTAGGTCACACATAACCCCTTCAGCGCCCCCTTGTGGTTAACTCCCAAACTGCAATTGTAATTTTCACAGTAAACAATGCATTTTAAATGCATTTTTTGCTGTGAAAATGACAATGGTAAAAAAAAAAATGGCCAAAAATGTGTCAAAATTGTCCGAAGTGCCCGCCATAATGTCGCAGTCATGAAAAAAATCAATGATCACCGCCGTTAGTTGTAAAAAAAAATTAATTAATAAAAATGTAATAAAACTATCCCCTATTTTGTAAACGCTATAAATTTTGCGCAAACCAACCAATAAACGCTTATTGCGATTTTTTTTTTTACCAAAAATAGGTAGAAGAATACTTAAACGGCCTAAACTGAGGAAAAAATAATATTTTTATATATATTTTTGGGGGATATTTATTATAGCAAAAAGTAAAAAATATTGAATTTTTTCAAAATTGTCGCTCTATTTTTGTTTATAGCGCAAAAAATAAATACCACAAAGATGATCAAATACCACCAAAAAAAAGCTCTATTTGTGGGGAAAAAAGGACACCAATTTTGTTTGGGAGCCACGTCGCATGACCGCGCGATTGTCAGTTAAAGCGACGCAGTGCCGAATCGCAAAACCTGGCCAGGTCCTTTAGCTGCCTAAAGGTCCGGGTCTTAAGTGGTTAAAGGTCATTTTCAAGCTTTTTAAATTTGAAAATGTAAAACAATACCTGGTGTTACTTTCATGAAGGTCTTTGTTGACCCTTTATGGGGTGACAGCGCTCTGTGCCTGTCTCCTGAGTTGTCACTCTGTCACATGCTTTATATGTGGCAATGCCTGATTTGCAGGCATCATCCACCATTATCACCATTAGAAAACTGACATCGAGAAATGACATTCATCAACACTGGAATACCTGTGGATACGTGTGTCCTGTTGTCTTATGGTGAAACCTGTCCTGAAAAAAATTTGGAAGCAATAATTGTTATTATTATTATACAGGATTTATATAGCGCCAACAGTTTTCGCAGCAATTTACAACATGAGGGCAGACCGTAAAATTACAATACAATTTAATACAGTAAGAATCAGAGGGCCTTGCTCATGTGAGAGACAAGGGAGATGATTTACTTACTATAGTAAATAGACTGTGCATTTTGCAAGTGCAGTTGCACTCTACAAAGTGCAGTTGCTCCAGAGCTTAGTAAGTGAGGGAAAGCTCTGCTGACTTTAATAAATCATTAATCCAATCATGTACAAGAAAAAATGCTGTTTTTGTGATGGGTAATTGGGTAATTTTTGCAAAGTGAAGTTTTGCCTCACTTACTAAGCTGTGGAGCAACTGCACTTTGCAGAGGGCACAGTCTTTTTGGCTTTAATAAATCAACCACAAGATGTAATGATCTGCTGCAGCCACTATTAGGCTGGCCATACATGGTCGAATAAATTTTCTTTTGAAAATCAGAATAAAATTGCGTTTTGTGATCCGATTGGTGCCACCATTGATTTAGAAATTTGACCAACCAAACCTTCAATTTCACCTCCTGTTGCTACAGAAAATAATTTTTGAGTCTGGGAATCTTCTTTTCTTTCTGGGAATTTTATTTTCTTGCACATGCGCATTTCTTTGCCTGTTTCAATATTTTTATTGGGTTTTCAACAGTTGTAACAAGCCGTGGTTTGCCCAAACAGGGGCAACATTAAACAGATAAATAAAGTATGACCGCGTAATGAATAACAAAACAAACTATAACCCGGGCCATAGATGACCAGGTTTAAAATTAGGCATGTGTCATAGACTTGTTAATCTGTACCCCGGAGTACAGCAGACTAAATTTCTAGCCTTCATATCAAAAAGCAATTAGAGAAGAAGCAAACAGGGAAAAAATTTAAAGTGTAATGCCGCGTACACACGACCGTTTTTCATGACAAGAAAAATGTAATTTTTTTAATTGGTCATTAAAAACTACCGTGTGTGGGCTCCAGAGCATTTTTCTCGACGTGAAAAATGGGCATTAAAAATTTAGAACATGCTCTATTTTTTCTCGTAGTTTTTCACGTCGTGAAAAACAGTCGAGTATAGGCATTAATGACGAGGAAAAAAACATGCATGCTCAGAAGCAAGTTATGAGAAGGGAAATTTGAATAACCAGCCCAAAGGGTGTCGCCAATTAAATGGAACTTCCCCTTTATAGTGCCGTTGTACGTGTTGTACATCACCACGCTTTGCTTGAGCATTTTTTTTTTCACGATTGTGTGTATGCAAAGCAGGCTTGAGAGGAATTACGTAGAGAAAAACAGGGCCAGATTCAGGTAGAGTTAGGCTGGAGTATCAGTGATACTCCAGCCTAACTGTCACTTTAAGCCGGCGTTTTTGTTTTTTGTAACCAGAAAACAAGAAACACCGGGTTGGAGTTCCGATGCGAGCGGCGTAATTGAATTTTGCCATCGCATCGCAACTTTAATTTAAAAATGGCGCCGGGGTCGTTCCCGCTGATTAACGCCGAAAAAATATGTTAATCGGCAATTCACGATCGTATTCGGGCGCGACGCAGTGACTTTCCGACGTTTCCGTAAGCGATACGGGGCGTAAAGATAAAGCAGCCCCCTAGTGGAGTATCCTATGTTAAGTATAGCCGTCGTCATCGCGTCGAAAAAAAATAAAAATTTGCGTCGCTTGCGTAAAACGTCCATGAATGGGGATTTGACGTCATTGACGTTCACTGACAGAATTTGGAGCATGCGCACTGGGATGCATTGACAGTCGACGCATGCGCAGTATGTTCGCCGTGGGATCGCGCTTAGTTTAAATAATACACGCCCCGTACCCGTCCAATTTGAATTCCGCCGGCTCATTTGCGATACGCTGCCGCAACTTTAGGAGCAAGTGCTTCATGAATAACAGCACTTGCTCCTAAAATTTCGCCAGAGTAACGTAAATGAGAAACGTTACTCCAGCTTAAAGATGCTCCCATCTACCTGAATCTGGCCCATAGTGTTTTCTATGACATTAAAAACGGTCGCGTGTACGCGGCATGAGAAAAAGAAAGTAAAGGAAAAGAGGACCACAGACATTGGACCCGTCGAAACAAGGTTTCTTAAAGCTGACCATAACTAGTCGGGAGCAAGGATGGAAAGGAATAACTTATCCACGGGCGCATTTTATTTTTCGATTGATATTCTCGCACGATTCATTGATTAGAAAATCGTTAGTTTTTCCAAAAATTTCCAACATGTCCAATTATTAAAATGTAATGGCACGAAATACGAATGAAAATTCTTAGATAAGATTTTCGAAAGAAAATTACTTACTAATCCTCCAACACAGGGTTCTGGCTACTGGTGGTCACTGGCTGCTCCACAAGCGACCCGCACCAACTCTCAAAGAGAAAAGGGCGCTGTTTACCATTTAAAAGCCTTGGTTTCAGTTTATTCAGTTCAGTTTATTAAACCCTCTACTGCAGAGGTGGCAAACACAAGGCCCGCGGGCCGAATGCGGCCCTCCAGGCCATTTCATGCGGCCCTCGCACCTCTCCAGTCATCCTCCAGACCCCTTACTTTCTGCTTTCAAGCAATGCATCTAACTTCTTCCCAGCAGCAGAATAAGGAAAGGGGGGTGCACTGTGATGTAAGGGAGGGTGGGGGACTCAACTTCTGATGGTGGGGGGGACTCTTGACATCTTATGTAAGGGGAGGGGATGCGCTGGACATCTAATCTTGCAGATTCAACCGGCCCTTTTGAGAAGAATCATAATGCTGATGCGGCCCACAATGAAATTGAGTTTGACACCCCTGCTCTACTGTATATGGCAATGTGGGTGTGGCATTCATGGCAATACGGTGGGTGCTACATTCATGGCAATACAGTGGCTGGTGCATTCATGGCAATATGGTGGTTGCCACATTTGTGGCAATACGGTGGGTGCTGCATTCATGGCAATGGAGTGGGTGCTGCATTCATGGCAATATTGTGGGTGCTGCATTCATGGTAATATTGTGGGTGCTGCATTCATGGCAATATTGTGGGTGCTGTATTCATGGCAATATTGTGGGTGCTGTATTCATGGCAATATTGTGGGTGCTGTATTCATGGCAATATGGTGGGTGCTGCATTCATGGCAATATGGTGGGTGCTGTATTCATGGCAATATGGTGGGTGCTACATTCATTGATGGGCACTGATTAGGCTGCATTAATGGGCACTGATTAGGCTGCATTGATGGGCACTGACCCTTATTTTGCTTCACAGTTCTTCATTTAATATGTAAGATTTCTTCCTAAAACATCCTTTTTGAAGTTAAGGTGCGTGTTTTAAGCTGATAAATACGGTATATCCAAATAATACGCCTAAGTTAATTTCTTCACCACACACAGCCACAGAGGCAAGAGAATTTGTGTTGGGCAGTGTATTAGTGCTCGAACGAACACACTTCGACATAATTTTAATGGTTTAAAGAAAGTCAGGCAAAATGGTTGGCCCTCAAGCATGTTCACTTCATCAAATCTGGCCCTCTTTGAAAAAAGTTTGGACACCCCTGGACGATACAATTTGCCCTAACAAATCATTGTCATTCTAGATTGATTGATCCACCTGCTGGTTTGTATATTTACATTAGAGTGTTTTCCTACTGTGCAATTCTTCATGAAAACCACAGCAGTGTCCCAAATCAATGATTTTATTTTATTGCATGCTTGGCAATACAACATCTTTGTTACCATGATCTGCGCTGTGGACTTTTATCAATTAATAATTATAGCTGATGTTTTGACAAGAAACAATGCATTTCTGAGTTATTCTTTGTGAACTTCACCTTATAGAAGAAGGAGAAGGAAAGCGAGAGGTGAAGAGTGCAAAAGAATCCAAACAGAAAAAAAATATAAAGGCTGTGAGTATGTCTGGTTTGGTATACCTGTTGTTAAATGGATAGATTTTCTGTGTGCTTACTAACGTAATTTTGATTGAGGTGGAGGATGTGAAATCTTTGTTCTTGAATTTTCATGTCAACTTCATCAATAAAACCATTATCGCTTACACAGGGGGGTTTATAAAAGGGACAAAATAAATAGAAATATGTAAAGCTTTAGATCCTCGTATGTGCGTTTGGATAGTAATTTCTGGTCACCAGACTTTGGGGAGTGCAAAATCTAGTACAGCTCTGCATAGAAACTAATCGGCTTCCATTTTTTTTTTTGTCAAAGCTTAAAGGAGTTGTAAAGGAAACATTTTTTTCACCTTAATGGAAGCCCCCATTTTACTTACCTGACCCCTTGAAAGTCCCGCGCTCGGTCCCGAGATCATCTTCGCTGCTCAGCCTGGCCGCTGATTGGCTAGAGCGGATGGATTGAGAGCAGCACAGCCATTGGCTGGTGCTGCTGTCAATCACATCCAGTGATGCAGCGCACCGAGGGGCAGGGCCGATTGATACAGTGAGTGACTATGGCCGCTCGCTGTATCACGGGAGCACGCCTGCAAGGACTCGTCACCATGCGAGCTCTCTCGCAATAATGTGGTGAGTTCTTGTGGGGAGGAGCAGAGACAGCCGCCGAGGGACCCCAGAAGACGTGGATCGAGGCCACTCTGTGCAAAACGAACTGCACAGTGGAGGTAAGTATAACATGTTTGTTATTTTAATGAAAAAAAAATCCTATAGTGGCCCTTTAATTGTACAAGTGAAAATTAGAAGCTGATTGGCTACTATGCACAGCCTTTCCAGTTTTTAGACATGTGCAGACTGGAATATTTAGTTTCGTTTTTTCGTTTTCGCTTGGAAAATAAATGTATTTAGTTACTCCCAAAAATCATTTTGATTTATTTCGTTTTTCGTTGGGGAATAGCTTTCATCCGAAAATCCAATAATACAGTACATGGTTTCTGTCGAATGGTCAAAAGAATATTAGACGGAACATCGAATCTTCACGTCGAATCGTACATTTCCGTTCGAATATTCCGCCTACAAGAATTCTAATGTTGTATGACTAGTAATAATGTCGAATCTATTCTCTATAATGTCGAATCTATTTTCTCATGAATCGAAATCTATTCTCTGTAATGTCGAATCTATTATTTCTATAGTGTCAAATCTTTTCCCTATAATGTCGAATCTCTCTATATCGAATTTTTACCGCAACGAAAACGAAAATAAAGCATTTTTTATGTTGGATCTTTCGGTTTTCGTTTCTTGCACTTTCGTAATCGTTTGTTAAAACAATAACGAAAAAACCTGATTTTCGGACGAAAATACATTCTAACGAAAACAAATGCACTCCCAGGTTTAGTAAATCAACCCCTTTGTGTTGTAGCGTATCCTCCATTACCCTCCCTAAATATTAGTAAGGCGCTTACAGATTGTGGTATTGAAAATATCAGGTCAGCATATTCACATACCTCAGCATTTGGTGCTTTAAGAAGAGCAAAATACACTAATATAAAACAAACACACTACCAGAGTTTGAGTGTTAACGATATAGGTCAGGTACAAAATGAGAATGTACACTGGCCTCCTGCATCACCTTTGCCACCACTTTATTTTAAAATCCAATAAAATACTCACACGAGTGTTAAAAGGACAGGTGTAATCGTTCATCACATTCCATAGACAGGACTTCCTCACATCACTATCTTCAAAATTATCAATGGAAGTACTCCTCCACCACATTGCAATGGCCCCACCTTATCTGATGTGTTTTGAGAGAAAAGGCCACTGCCTCATTCTCAAAACACGTAACATGAGTTAGTCCTGTCAATGGGATGTGATGGAGGATTACATGTCTGTCATTTTAATTTGTGAGTATTTTATTGGATTTAAAAAAAAAAATGGTGGCAAAGGTGATGCACAAAGCCAGTGCACTTCCTAAAAAATGTAATATAATGCATTTGGGTGGAAAAAATATGAATGCAATCTACTGGGGGGAGAACCTCTGGGGGAATCCAGGATTGAAAAGAACCTGGGGGTCCTATTAGATGATAGGCTCAGCAATGACATACAATGCCAAGCTGCTGCTAACAAAGCAAACAGAATATTGTCGTGCATTAAAAAAAGGGATAACTCGAGATATATCGATAATTCTCCCGGTCTACAAGAATCTGGTCCGGCCACACCTGGAGTATGCTGTGCAGTTCTGGGCACCATTTCTCAGGAGTAAAATGGAGCAAGTATAGAGAAGGGCAACAAAGCTAATAAAGAGACTGGAGGATATTGGTTATGAAGAAAGTTTGCGAGCACTGAACTTATTCTCTCTGGAGAAGAGACGCTTGAGATTTACAAATACCATACTGGTGACCCCACAATAGGAGTAAAACTTTTCCACGGAAGTTTAATAACACACGTGACCACTCATTAAAATTAGAAGAAAAGAGGTTTAACCTTAACCACTTAAGCCCCGGACCAATATGCTGCTAAATGCCCAGAGGTGTTTTTACAATTTGGCACTGTGCTGCTTTAACTGGTAATTGCGCGGTCATGCAATGTTGTACCGAAACAAAATCCTTTTCTTCCCACAAATGGAGCTTTCTTTTGATGGTATTTGATTGCCTCTGCGATTTTTATTTTTTGCGATATAAACGGAAAAAGACCGTAAATTTTGAAAAAAAAAGATTTTTCTTATAATAAAAAGTAAAAAATATCGAATAAACTAAATTTTAGTCAAACATTTAGGCCAAAATTTATTCAGCCACATGTCTTTAGTAAAAAAAATCACAATAAGCGTATATATATATTGGTTTCGCAAAAGTTATAGCGTCTACAAACTAGGGTACATTTTCTGGAATTCACACAGCTTTTATTTTATGACTGTACAACAGAAAACACGCAAACTCCTGCGCACAGGTGGGTTGTCCAATAGTTTAATCAACGGATCTTCGTCTAAAGTCAGAGAATTGAAAAGAGTGGTGCTAGCAGTGACCTTGCTGCCCTTCGTGGATGGGGGAGTCCTGGCACAAACAAAATGAGAGAAGAAAGGCGCACCAGCCTAGTGCATTACCACTTGACACTTTATTCGATAGAAATAGTATTAAAAACTACTCACAAACAGCAGATAGAACAGGCTTGTCAACAAAAATGTAGGTGAATTCCCTTCGGACCACACTCCACAATGGGGGGATACGAGGAGTATTTTGCTGCTGGCTGACGCGTTTCGAGGCGTCTAGGGCCTCTTCATCAGAGCTCGACAGTGGAGACCCCTCCATGTCAACTGCCTATATACCACTACTTTCAATAAGTGAATGGATTGAATTGGCTTCAAGGGGACCACACTCACTGCTGACCTCAGTGGTCACACACTTAGGGGCTCGCACTAAAGGATAGGTAACCACAAAGAATTATGAACACACTTATGTGTGACATATATTAAAAAAAAAATGAAAAAAATTGAAAATATGAAAAAATGAATGAAAAAAAATTGAAAAAAATATAATAATGAAAAAAAAAAAAAAAAAATATATATATATATATATATATATATATATATATATATATATATATATATAACATATATACAATATATTTTTATAGAAAAGAAAAGAGTAAAGAAAAAGGAATAAATAAGTATATAACAATTAAATAAATAAATGAGTGGATAAATAAATATTTAAACAATACTATGCTATGTTAAAAATGAAACACTAAGGATAGGCACATATATACATATATATATATATATATATATATATATATATATATATATATATATATATATATATATATGCGTGTGCATAAAGCCAGTCCTCCAGCATATGGACTACAACAAGGATAGACTTAGCATATAGAGGGAGGTGTATTGTAGCTCTCCAATAAAAGTGTAGATAAAAAATGCACACAGATACTCCCAACCAGAGATTTCACTGGTGTCGTAAAACAACATTGGAAAGTGGGGGGGGGGAGGGGAAAGGGTCCAAGGGACAATGGGATGTCTACCTCTGCTTTTTGTCCCTGATGTGTTTCCTTGTTGTAGTCCATCTGCCGGAGGACTGGCTTTATGCACACGCATATATATATATATATGTATATATATATATATATATATATATGTATATATATATATGTGCCTATCCTCAGTGTTTCATTTTTAACATAGCATAGTATTGTTTAGATATTTATTTATCCACTCATTTATTTATCTAATTGTTATATACTTATTTACTCCTTTTTCTTTACTCTTTTCTTTTCTATAAACATATATTGTATATATTTTTTTTATTATATATATATATATATATATATATATATATATATATATATATATATATATATATATATATTCATTATTATATTTTTTTCAAATTTTTTTCATAAATTTTTTCATTTTTTACATTTTTTTCATTTTTTTTTTTTTATCTTTATATATTTTTACTTTTTCCTGAGGGTTGGCATATAAGTGTCTTTGCACATACCTATATGTCACACATAAGTGTGTTCATAATTCTTTGTGGTTACCTATCCTTTAGTGCGAGCCCCTAAGTGTGTGACCACTGAGGTCAGCAGTGGGTGTGGTCCCCTTGAAGCCAATTCAATCCATTCACTTATTGAAAGTAGCGGTATATAGGCAGTGGACATGGAGGGGTCTCCACTGTCGAGCTCTGATGAAGAGGCCCTTGACGCCTCAAAACGCGTCAGCCGGCAGCAAAATACTCCTCGTATCCCCCCATTGTGGAGTGTGGTCCGAAGGGAATTCACCTACATTTTTGTTGACAAGCCTGTTCTATCTGCTGTTTGTGAGTAGTTTTTAATACTATTTCTATCGAATAAAGTGTCAAGTGGTAATGCACTAGGCTGGTGCGCCTTTCTTCTCTCGTTTTGTTTATTTTATGACTGCCTTGAGGTGCTAAAATGACAGGGCAGTACAAAACCCCCCCAAATGACCCCATTTTGGAGAGTAGAAAGCCCAAGGAAACTGCTGAGAGGCATGTTGAGTCAATTGAATATTTTATTTTTTTGTGATTGAATAATGACAAAAAAAATAAAAAATTACAAAAAGTTGTCACTAAATGATATATTGCTCACACATGCCATGGTTATGTAGAAATGTAGAATTGCACCCCAAAATACATTCTGCTGCTTCTTCTGAGTACGGGGATATCACATTTTTGGGACTTTTTGGGAGCCTAGCCACGTACGGACCCCGAAAACCAAGCACTGCCTTCAGCATTTCTAAGGGCGCAAATTTTTGATTTCACTCCTCACTACCTATCACAGTTTCGAAGGCCATAACATGCCAAAATAGCACAAACACCCCCCCCCCAAATGACCCCATTTTGGAAAGTAGACACCCCAAACTATTTGCTGAGAGGCATGTCGAGTCCATGGAATATTTTATATTTTGACACAAGTTGCGGGAATATGACAAAATGATTTTTTTTTGCACAAAGTTGTCACTAAATGATATATTTCTCACACATGCCATGGTTATATGTGGAATTTCACCCCAAAATACATTCTGCTGCTTCTCCTGAGTACGGAGATACCAGATGTGTGGGACTTTTTGGGAGCCTAGCTGCGTACGGGAGCCCGAAAACCAAGCACCGCCTTCAAGATTTCTAAGGGCATACATTTTTGATTTCACTCCTCACTACCTATCACAGTTTTGAAGGCCATAAAATGCCAAGATGGCACACAACCCCCCCAAATGACCCCATTTTGGAAAGAAGACACCCCAAGCTATTTGCCGAGAGGCATGTTGAGTCCATGGAATATTTAATTTTTTTGCCCCAAGTGATTGAATAATGACCAAAAAATATAATATTTTTTTTTTTACAAAACGTTGTCACTAAATTATATTTTATTTCTCACATCTGGAAACGACATTGTGAATTGGAATATTTGTTGATATCCTTGCTGTATGATGTGTTGATTTTAAACCAGAAGGAGTGCCTCCCAGGTTTGTGTTAATTTTTCTGCTTAAAAATCAAATAAAATACCCCGAAAATCAATCACCGCCTTCAAGATTTGTGTGAGTGAAATCAAAAATGTATGTCCTTAGAAATCTTGAAGGTGGTGTAACGGAATGCACCGTAACAGACTGAGATATTCCTATGTCTAGGGTCACCTTATGTCCACTAGGGCCATAGGGTGACAAAGAATCATAATTCATATGTTACAGAAGACATTAATAAGGGACATTAATAATAATTCATGTTTGCAGGATGTCTTCAAATACCAAAAGCGGTTAGCTATGCAATCTGGGCACACATGCTTTTGAAAGGTGTTAATTCAGGTCAGCCAGCCAGTGAGTCATACCTTTGTATAATATGCTATTGAAATATCTGAAGGTGTGGATTTCACCCACTCTCACTAGACTTTGCCATTGTGTGATAAAGCTGTATAGATAACTTATTCAACTAGATGTCTGTGTTATTATTCAAGGTTAATTGAACCCTATTGAAGATGCGGTGCCGACCGGTCTACATGGTTAGCTTACCTGAATGCCTTTTAGAGTGTGATTGAAGCCCCCCATGGTGTGAAGGGGGGTGGAGATTGCATTGTCCTGTGATTAACTGCATTATGCTTGAGACTGTATAAGAAGCTGAGAAAATACTAATAAATTGTCATATCTTTGGAAGCAAGAACGGAGCTCTGTCTCGTCTTATTCTGGGAAAGGATATGGATCGTGTATGCAATATTGTCGGAGTGTGTCAGATAAGCTTGTCGTGGTTGGATGGAAGGTCGTAAGCGGTGGTGACCGTTACATTGGTGGCAGCGGTGGGATGATTCCATCTTCAGAAGGACGGCTACAAGGACACATGACAATGGAGACGCTGTATGAACGGATGAAGCTCTCTTCCCTCATGGACTTACTGGAGAGCCGGGGCAGACCGGCCAGCAACCGTAAGAAAAGGGACATTATCGCAGAACTTGTCGAAATGAATAGAGCTAAGAGGCCCAGCGTAACAGACAGGACACCCGAGGAAGAATTTTTTGATCGGGCTGTTAAACATGGACTTGCACAATATGGTCCTAATCCTCCGCCGGAGATCATAGACCGGGTTATAGCGGCTGTGGATGCCACCTTGCGACAGCGAAGAAGTGCTGCAGCAGCTGAAGAGAGAGGAGAGGTGCAGATACCAGTCTCCATGGAAGAGGAATTCCAAAGGAGGTTACAAGAGATGCGGATACAGCATAGAGGACCAGTATCAGAGGAGGTCCTGTTGGGATGGTCGGATGTGATTCGGTGCCAACTCTGGAAGGAAGCGTTAGCTCAGGAGCAGCATCACCAAGGAAAGGTCCTGCCCTCCATCTATGCAAGGTACTGGCCGCAGTATGACGTACGACTGCTGTTGTTGGGGGAACAACCAAAGCAGGAGTGGATAGCAGAGTTAAGCAGGCTGATCCGGGCAGAGATGCAGCTGGATGAGAGCTACAGAGCCCTCCGGTGGTATGTAGCCCAAGAGTGCCCGTGGTCAGCGGATGACAGCCCCACAGAAGGCTATGACTATGATGGCCTGGGATTGTTGTATTGGAGGATGTCCAGTGATCCCGACTTTGGGGATGATCGGGAGTGGCGCTTGGAGGACATAATGGAGCACAGAGAGGAAAAATTAAATATCTCGGGAGGCCACTGGTCACAGGAAGATTTAGAATTTCTGGCCATTCAAGAATGGGAGCTGGAGGTTGCCTACAGACAGCTGCTAGACTCGGCTCAGCAGCAGGGTGGGGCTCCCATTGCCTGGGACTATGAGGAAAGTTCATATGACAACTGTGAACTCCTGGCTGATGAATCGGCAGTGGAAAATACGGAGATTGCCTTCCCTAAAGCCAAAGCGGATGGTGTGGAGTTCCAGAGAGCCGGGGCGGTTGGCCCCTCTCTCCAGCAACAAGCTGAGGTGGTAAAGCTTTTACCCCCAGCTGAATCACTGGCAACAGAGCAGGGTGCGCCAAGCCTCTGCTCCCAACTAACAAAAGAGGGGGACCCTGTGGTAGTGGATGGGACTGTGGTCTCCACTCACAGCAACCCAGCGGAAGAGCTGGCAACAGAACAGAGGGTCACGGACCTCTGCTCTCCACTAACGGAAGAGGGGGACCCTGTGGTGGTGGATGGGACTGTGGTCTCCACTCACAGCAACCCAGCAGAAGAGCTGGCAACAGAGCAGAGTGTCATAGGCCTCTGCTCCTCATTAACAGAAGAGGTGGACCCTGTGGTAGTGGATGGGACTGTGGTCTCCACTCACAGCAACCCAGCGGAAGAGCTGGCAACAGAGCAGAGTGTCATAGGCCTCTGCTCCTCACTAACAGAAGAGGGGGTTCCTGGGGTAGTGGATGGGACTTCAGTCTCCACTGGCACAACCCCAGAAAATGGTACAGGACTGGGACAGGAGGATGTCGGCTTTGCTTTGCAAGCACCGGGGGGTTTTCACCAAGCACCAGTGGATGGGACTTCAGTCTCCACTGGTATACCCCAGGAAGGGGGGGCAGTTGGCCCAGACCCCCAACAGCATGATGGACTGAGCCCAGCTACCCTGCCTTCTCCCCAGCGGCAGGCGTGTTCTCTGAGAGAGGCAGAGGTTGGCGGGGTGAGTAATGCTCAGTTTGGAGCCATTTATTTGGGGTACAGTATGGATACCAGCATTGGAGGACGGGAACTACTGACGGACTTCGGAGTCAACCCGTTTGGGGTTACCACCTGTGTCCGTCTCCCACCGGAAGGGGAGAGATGTAACGGAATGCACCGTAACAGACTGAGATATTCCTATGTCTAGGGTCACCTTATGTCCACTAGGGCCATAGGGTGACAAAGAATCATAATTCATATGTTACAGAAGACATTAATAAGGGACATTAATAATAATTCATGTTTGCAGGATGTCTTCAAATACCAAAAGCGGTTAGCTATGCAATCTGGGCACACATGCTTTTGAAAGGTGTTAATTCAGGTCAGCCAGCCAGTGAGTCATACCTTTGTATAATATGCTATTGAAATATCTGAAGGTGTGGATTTCACCCACTCTCACTAGACTGTGTGATAAAGCTGTATAGATAACTTATTCAACTAGATGTCTGTGTTATTATTCAAGGTTAATTGAACCCTATTGAAGATGCGGTGCCGACCGGTCTACATGGTTAGCTTACCTGAATGCCTTTTAGAGTGTGATTGAAGCCCCCCATGGTGTGAAGGGGGGTGGAGATTGCATTGTCCTGTGATTAACTGCATTATGCTTGAGACTGTATAAGAAGCTGAGAAAATACTAATAAATTGTCATATCTTTGGAAGCAAGAACGGAGCTCTGTCTCGTCTTATTCTGGGAAAGGATATGGATCGTGTATGCAATATTGTCGGAGTGTGTCAGATAAGCTTGTCGTGGTTGGATGGAAGGTCGTAAGCGGTGGTGACCGTTACAGGTGGTGATTGGTTTTCGGGGTCCCGTACGCGGCTAAGCTCCCAAAAAGTCCCACACATGTGGTATCCCTGTACTCAGGAGAAGCAGCAGAATGTATTTTGGGGTGCAGTTCCACATATAACCATGGCATGTGTGAGAAATATATCATTTAGTGACAAGGTTTTGTAAAAAAAAAATTTGGGGTCATTATTCAATCACTTGGGGCAAAAAAATTAAATATTCCATGGACTCAACATGCCTCTCAGCAAATAGCTTGGGGTGTCTTCTTTCCAAAATGGGGTAATTTGGGGGGGTTTTGTGGCCTTAAAAACTGTGATAGGTAGTGAGGAGTGAAATCAAAAATGTACGCCCTTAGAAATCTTGAAGGCGGTGCTTGGTTTTCGGGGCCCCCTATGCGGCTAGGCTCCCAAAAAGTCCCACACATGTGGTATCCCCGTACTCAGGAGAAGCAGCAGAATGTATTTTGGGGTGCAATTCCACATATAACCATGGCATGTGTGAGAAATATATAATTTAGTGACAGCTTTGTGCAAAACAAATCAGTTTGTCATATTCCCGCAACTTGTATCAAAATATAAAATATTCCATGGACTCGACATGCCTCTCAGCAAATAGCTTGGGGTGTCTACTTTCCAAAATGGGATCATTTGGGGGGTTTTGTGCTATTTTGGCATTTTATGGCCTTCGAAACTGTGATAGGTAGTGAGGAGTGAAATAAAAAATGTATGCCCTTAGAAATCTTGAAGGCGGTGCTTGGATTTCGGGCTCCCGTACGCAGCTAGGCTCCCAAAAAGTCCCACACATCTGGTATCTCCGTACTCAGGAGAAGCAGCAGAATGTATTTTGGGGTGCAATTCCACATATAACCATGGCATGTGTGAGAAATATATCATTTAGTGACAACTTTGTGCAAAAAAAAATCATTTTGTCATATTCCCGCAACTTGTGTCAAAATATAAAATATTCCATGGACTCGACATGCCTCTCAGCAAATAGTTTGGGGTGTCTCCTTTCCAAAATGAGGTCATTTGGGGGGGGTTGTGCTATTTTGGCATTTTATGGCCTTCGAAACTGTGAAAGTCTGAAGGCGGTGATTGGTTTTTGGGGTCCCGTACGCGGCTAGGCTCCCAAAAAGTCTCACACATGTGGTATCCCCGTACTCAGGAGAAGCAGCATAATGTATTTTGGGTGTAATTCCACATATGGGGGGTGTATGCTTTGCGCGTGGGTGTAAGCGTTACTGGCACAAACTAGCTACCTAGCGGTACCAGCGACACTAATACAGCAATCAGAAAATCGATCGCTTAGTGGCGCTGGCAATAGGGGGTGAAAGGGTTAACTCTAGGGGCAATCAGGGGTTAAAAACTTTATTTAAAAAACTTATGGGGGTACCTAACGCTATAAAAACCTGGCGGGCGAACTTCAAAAAATAACTAGCTACCTAGTGGCACTAGCGACACTAATACAGCGATCAGAAAAACGATCGCTTAGTGACGCTGGCAATAGGGGTGAAAGGGTTAACTCTAGGGGCAATCAGGGGTTAAAACCTAAAAACTAGCTACCTAGTGCCGCTAGGTAGCTAGTTATTTTTTTGAGGTTCGCCCGCCAGAGGAGGAAGCGGATTTGCTGGGAGCGATCGCGAGGGGGCAGACAAAAACGAACGGCCGCCCCCTCATCCGGTTCGCTCCTGACCACTTACCGACCGCCGCACGTAGCGGGGGGGGTCCCGATCGGACCCCTGACCCGCTAGAAGGCAGGGACGTTCATGTACTCCCATTTGCCTGTACGTGCCATTCTGTGGACGTACATAGTCGTGCGGCGGGCGTTAAGTGGTTAAACTACGTAGAGGGTTCTTTACTGTAAGGCCTCGTACACACGATCAAATCTGTCTGCTGGAAACGGTCGGCCCGACCGTCCCAGCAAACAGATTCGACCGCGTGTACGGGCGAGCCGACGGATTTGGCCACCCGACAGATTTCAAAGCATGCTTTGAAATCTGTCGGCTGGGAACCCGTCCGCCCAACATGTCTGCTGGTTAGTATGCTAACCAGCAGACATGTCTTCTCGCACACGCGCCGAATGATTTCGACGCATGAGCGGAAGTGTTTTACTTCCTGGTGCGGTGACGTGGCGGCGTCAACGTCACCACCACGTCATCGACACGTCAGCGCGCTGTCTGCTGGCAGGGATTTTGGTTTGCTCGTGTGTACACGCGAGCAAACCAAAATCCAAGCAGACAGATCTGTTCAAATCGGTCGGTCCGACCGATTTGAACAGATAGATTGCCTCATGTGTACGAGGCCTAAGAGTGGCAAGAATGTTGAATTCCACAGCCGGTGGTTTCAGCGGGGAGCATCAATAGTTTAAAAAAACTATTAGATAAGCGACCACAACATACAAGGATATATAATGTAATACTGACATATAATCACACGCATAGGTTGGACTTGTGTCTTTTTTTCAACCTCACCTACTATGTAACTATGACCTAGAACTGGTCCTCAGTCATAGCTGATCATTGATCTATTTTGTTCCCTTAAAAATTATACATTTATATCAATTTAGCATTTAGTGGTGTTTAATACAGAAGTGTTTGCATTTTATTTTTGGTCATCCTATATTTAATCATATGTTTGTTTTTTTAGGTACCCATCAATCGAGAGCTGCTAGCTAACTGCATGCCAGTGGAAACCTCACCGTTTCAAGTGTATCCTTTACCACTTTAATACAGGGCACATTAGCAATTGTGCGGTCATGCAACACTGTACCCATATGACATTTTTTTTTTTAAGACAAATAGAGCTTTTTTTTTGTTGTATTTAATCACTACTACTTGTTTTTTTATTTTATTTTTGCTAACCAAATGAAAAAAGAACAAAAAATGTGAAAAAACAAAAAACGTTTCTTTCTTTGTTATACAGTTTTGCAAATATTTTTTTTTACTTCTTGACTGATGTGCACTGATGGGGCTGCACTGATAAGGAGGCACTGATGAGCTGCACTGATGGGCACTGATAAGACAGCACTGATGAGCACTGGTATCTGGCACTGATTTCTGCACTGATGGACACTGATGTTCTGCATTGATGGGCTGCACTGATTAGCAGTGTACCGTATTTTTCGGACTATAAGACGCACTTTTTTCCTCCAAAAATCGGAAGGAAACTGTCCCTGCGTCTTATGGAACGAATATACATTAGGCCACGCCCCCCGCCGCTGCTGGTCCCGCCCCCCCACGGCCGAACGTCATGGGAAGTAAGTGAGGGGCACAGAAATAAGTTCCTGTGTGTGTAAATCCCATTCACCTGCTCCTCTCCTCCCTCCTCCGTTTGCAGCTCTGTCCTCTTCTCTCTGTCACTGTGTGCAGACAGTGCAGCTGATGGCTCGTGAAGTGTAGCTGTCCTACATGGAGAAGATCCAATCAGCACACTGCTCCATCCAACTCCACCCCTAGCAAGCCTGCAGCCTGTCACGACTGAGCAGCTTCACACATCCCTTCTCTCACCCCTCCCTCCTTGCTTGTGTGTTCTGTCTGTGAAGGAGGTGGGCGGGAAGAGTAAAAAGAAGCAGACAAACGCTGCTATACTAATGAATGAGAGCACCCAGGAGACTGTGAGTGTGAGCACTTCTCACCAACCCCCTCTATTCTCTCTCTCTATTCCTAACCCAGCTCAGCATAAAGAACATCTTTTAGAAAATCAGCCTTTGCAGGGATAATGAAGTTGCCTCTCATTTCCAGGAGCACATATTCAGGGACAATCTCTCCTTCCTTCTTTGTGCATGTTTCCAACCCTTTTCAGCACAGTTCTACCTTGAAATCATTTGAAACAATGCATTTCCCTGTGCTGTGCAGAGCTGTACACTGATCAATGACTTGTAATTTCTCTTCCTGCAGGCAGCCAGTGGCTACCTTTGCAGCAAAGTGCAGTGTTTTTAAATAAATTAAATGGCAATTCATTATTCATTAATGGCAATGTTCAGGCTGCATTAATGGCACAGGTCAGGCTGCATTTCATGGGCACTGGTAAATATTTTGGTACACCATTGTGGTTCTGAATTTTTTTTTTCTTGTTTTCCTCCTCCAAAACCTAGGTGCGTCTTATGGTTAGGTGCGTCTTATGGTGCGAAAAATACGGTAATTTTCCCCTGTAACTGTAAAGCCAGTTATCGTCTTTCCTTTCCTCAGACACTGACAGCACTGAGGAAAGAAACTGCCAATAACCTTGTTTTATTTTTATAAGGAGGTACTGTAAGTAAAACCTTGGACAAAGGGGTGGCTGTGGACATGGTATACTTGGATTTTGCAAAAGCATTTTACACTATTCCCCACACACAGCTAATGTGTAAAGTAAAGTCTACAGGCTTGGAAAGATCAATTTGTAAATGGATAGAAAACTGGCTAAAAGATCAAATTCAGAGAGTAGTGGTTAATGATTCTTACTGATCTAAGGTCATCAGTGGTGGGACCCCTTCTTTTTAATATCTTTATAAATGATATAGGATCTGGAATTAAAAGTACCATGTTAGTGTTTGCAGATGATACCAAGCTATGCAGTGGAATAACGTCCTTACAGGACGTCTCCAACTTACAAGCCAACCTCAATGCTCTGTCTAATTGGGCAACTATGTGACAGATGAGGTTTATTGTTGATAAATGTAAAGTTATGCACTTGGGGGCTAAGAATGTGCATGCATCATACATACTAGGGGGAGTACAACTGGAGGAATCTATAGTGAAAGATCTGGGGGTTTTGATGGATAATAGCATGCAATGCCAAGCTGTGGTTTCCAAAGGGAGAAAAGTCCTTTCTTATATTAGGAGAGGTATGGACTCCGGAGAGAGAGATATCATTATGCCCATGTACAATTTATTAGTAAAACCTCATCTGGAATATGCAGTTTCAGTTTTGGGCACTAGTTCTCAAAGAGGATATCGGGGAACTGGAGAAAGTGCAGAGAAGGGCAACCAAACTGATAAGAGGCATTGAGGAAAGAATAGGCCGCGTACACAAGATCAGTCCATCCAATGAGAACAGTCCGAAACACAATAACGTGCTGAAAAAAACGAAGTTCAATGCTTCCAAGCATGTGCAGAGTTTTAGTAAATTAACCCCTTTTGTCTTTTGGAGGGACTGCAACGCTAATCATATTTTATCAATGTGTTTTTTTTTCTTTAACAACATGTGTCAGATATTGTGGATCCTTACAATGAAATACTAGAACCGGGTAAGGATGTACCATGTTGGAACAATAGAGTAATTAAGGCATTATTTTGCATTGCTCTGCACATTATTCACAAATAATGTTTGTGAAAAGTAACAGATTAATTAAGTGCCTACTCTCCTGCTGACTAAGCTCCAAGTCAATGTGGTTGGAGGTTACACAGCGCTAAGGGCTCTCTCTCTGCCCCCCCCCCCCCCCTCCCCAGCAGTGACCAGGCCTGGCAATAGGCTGTTTAGGCACTACTGCATCATGAGAGAAGGGGGAGAGAATCACATGCCCCCCCAATCGCCTGAAGGTGCCAGGGGTACCAGGTGTGACAGATCTCGCATACCCTAGCTGGGCATATCTGCCAGACCTGTGTCTCCTGTCCTCCAAACGCACCCGCAGCCTGCAGAATCGCCATAACCAGCCCTTAACCCCTCAATCATGAGACAAGCCACACAGGTGTTGAGGGTTAAACATGCAGAGCATAAGCTGTTTATTTAATACAAGACATACAATTTTACACACAGTTAGGGACACTCCCCTTAGCTTTGTCATAGAGGGGAGGGGGTAGGGGACAAGGAACAACCAATGGGAACTGAACACTTGTACAATGAAACAGAAACTACAGATAAACATAAAGGGGTTATGGTAAGCAGGCAGCCTCTCAATACACATCCCCTGCGGAGAGATGTCTCCAGTCCAGACCTTTTGTCTATGTGCCATTTACCAACACAATTAGACACAGCAACAAGAGGGGGGGTGGTAGGGAAGGGATGTAGCATTACATTACATTATCTCAATGCCAGCTTGTCTCCAGTCTCTTCTAGGCCATAATGTGTGGGTAAGCGGCCCGCCCACAGTCCCTTCCAAAACACACAGTGACAGTGGCTTCTGTCACACCAGGTATTGAACATTGCCCCAACAGGTGGTCAGAGCAGCAGTGAAGGTAAGTATAAGATACAAAAAGCAATCTGTCGAGTTGTCTACCTAGCCCTGCATGGGCAAAGCACAGGTTCACTTTAAAGTTATTACCCTCAGTTGTGTTTTTATGCCAAAATGTTTATGTAGATCTATTCCACAGCTAACACATGAACAGATTATTTGTTCCATAAAGATAACTTTACAAAAAATGTCCTTCTTCAACTTTTATATCTTCTATCTTGTCATTCCACACAGTACAGTTGAGGCTGCAGTTATTTCGTATGGATTTGTTAAGGTCTAATGTTGGTAAATAGGATACCTTATTTGTCTACGTATTATTCATTGTTTCACACATGCCAGAAAAAATATGAAGTAAATGGTCTGTATTAGAGCTGAAACGCTCAATTTTCTTTTTATTGTGTCTCTTTTTTCAGAAACACTCAGCCCGGCCTACAGAATGAATGAGGTGCTTGTAAAGTACGGACAGCAATTTACAGCTCATTGGGAAGGAATTATAGGCAGCACACGTGTGCCCAGGTTTGTTCTCTATGTAAGATACAGCAATTAGTTTTTAGCGTCGATAAAAGCTAGTCAATGTACTTCATTGTTATCTTTTAATTGTTTTGAGTTGACTGTTGTATTGATGTTTTTACAGTCAATATTGTATAGTCCTCACTGAAATGAAAGGTGACACTAAAACAAGCTAGACATGCTCATTTCAATTTTGAAAGCCACAGTAGAGATTAGCAAATGTAAAGTGGTTGTCTATTCAGTTTTGTTTTCTTTCTCGTTTTGATTAGTGTAGGGAAGTGGTAGAACCTCTTTCAGACATTTGCTTTTGTCATTGTTGCTACAGGGTACCAATAGGTCTCAACAAAACACCTAGGAATTAAATAATTTCAGAGCATCTACAGTGCCTTAAAAAAGTATTCATACCCCTCAAAATTTACAACCAAAAACGTGATTGGGATTTTATGTGATAGACCAAAACAATATGGCACATAATTGTGAAGTGGAAGGAAACTTATACATGGTTTTCCAAATTTTTTAACAAATAAATAAGTGTGGTGTGCATTTGTATTCAGCCCCCCTGAGTCAATACTTTGTAGAACCACCTTTCGCTGCAATTTTAGCTGCAAGTCTTTTTGGATGTGTCTCTACCAGTTTGCACATCTAAAGAGTGAAATCATTGCCCATTCTTTGCAAAATAGCTCAAGGTCTGTCACAGAGCACTGCTCAATCCATCAAAAGAAAAAGTATGGCACAACTGCAAACCTACCAAAACATGGCCTTCCACCTAAACTGACAGGCCGGGCAAGGAGAGCATTAATCATGGTAACTGGAGGAGTTGCAGAGATCCACAGCTCTGGTGGGAGAATCTGTCCACAGGACAACTGTTATTTGTGCACTCCACAAATCTGGTCTTTATGGAAGAGTGGCAAGAAGAAAGCCTTTGCTGAAAGAAAACCATAAGGAGTCCATTTGCAGTTTGCAAGACGCCATGTAGGGAACCCAGCAAACATGTGGAAGAAGGTACTCTGGTCAGATGAGACCAAAATGTAACTTTTTGGCCTAAAAGCAAAATGCGATATGTGGTGGAAAACTAACACTGTACACACCATTCCCACTTCATGAAACATAGCGGTGGTAGCATTATGTTGTGGGGATTCTTTATTTAAGCAGGGACAGGGAAGCTGCTCATAGTTGATAGGAAGATGGATTGAGTCAAATACAGGGTAAACTTAGAATGGAATGGTTTGGATCAAATGGAATGGTTTAGATCAAAGCATAGCCATGTGTTAGAATGGCCCATTCAAAGTCCAGACCTAAATCCAATTGAGAATCTGTAGCAAGACTTGAAAATTGCTGTCTCTCCATCCAATCTGACAGAGTTTGAGCTATTTTGCGAAGAAGAATGGGCAAACATTTCACTCTCTAGTCGTGCAAAGCTGGTGGAGACATTTTTCCTGCCAGGATTCCCGGCAGTTTTCCTGTCGGCAAAACTGTCATTGAGCATACTCACGGCCAGTTTTCCCAGCTAAAAGCTGTCATGGCAGTTTTCCCCATGGGAAAATTGGTCGTGTGTACGAGGCTGTTCTCTTTTTTTGTCTGACGGTTTTTGGGCAGTTTTCCCGTTGGAAAAAATGCGAGGAGCATACACACAGCCTGGATTCCCTGCCAGATGCTCTCTCACAGTTTTCCTGTCGGGAAACTGATCTTGTGTACGAGGCTTAAGAATCCTTACTGGACCTCTGTACTCCAGCTGCTCAAGGCTGATCTTAATTACCGCTATTTCCTTATCTGTGAACTGGCAATAATTCTTTAAGAATCTTGCACTGCCATAGTGGCAGGTTCTTAAAGTGTCAGTAGTTAGAACTATCTGAATATGCAGTCCAGTTTTGGGCACCAGTTCTCAAAAAGGATATCGGAGAACTGGAGAAAGTGCAGAGAAGGGCAACCATATTGATAAGAGGCATGGAGGAGCTCAGCTATGAGGAAAGATTAGAAGAACTGAATTTATTCACTCTTGAGAAAAGGAGAATAAGGGGGGATATGATCAACATGTACAAATATATAAGAGGTCCATACAGTGAACTTGGCGTTGAGTTATTCACTTTAAGGTCAACAATGAGGACAAGGGGGCACTCTTTACATGTTGAGAAAAAGAGATTTCACCTCCAAATACGGAAAGGTTTCTTCACAGTAAGAGCTGTGAAAATTTGGAACAGACTCCCTCCAGAGGTGGTTCTGGCCAGCTCAGTAGATTGCTTTAAGAGATGCGCGGATTCTTTCCTAAATGCACGTAATATAACTGAGTACTAAGATATGTAGGTAAAGTTGATCCAGGGTAAATCCGAGGGGGATCAGGAAGGAATTTTTTCCCCTCCTGTAGCAAATTGGATCATCGCTCTGCTGTTTTTTTGCCTTCCTCTGGATCAACTGTGGGTATAGAGTTGGGTGTATGGGGTTGTACTGTGTTTTATTTTGTTTATTTATTTATTTTTTATGGTTGAACTGGATGGTCTTTTTTCAACCTAGCTAACTATGTATGTAACTATGTAACATGTGTCAGCAATGATACTAAGGGACCTTTTACACGGACGGATAGAATGGTGCTTTTAGCTGTGGATTTTACGACAGCTAGAAGCACACAATGCTCTCCTATGACATCATTCACACACTACGGGTTACCTGCGTTTTTTTCCCCACGGTTTTGTACGGATAGAAAAAATAGAACTGGATGCGTCCAGCTGTGAAATCCTGCAGCTATCGGCACATAACCGTGGGTAATCGCAGTGCACTGTGTCAGCTGCGTTTGGTATGAATCTTGAGGGGGAACTCCACGCCAAATTTAAAAAAAAAACGGCATGGGTTCCCCCTACAGGAGCATACCAGGCCCTTGGATCTGCTATAGATTTAAAGGAGACACCCGTATGCCGAAAAAACAGCGTGGGGTTCCCCCCAAAATCCATACCAAACCCGTATCTGAGCAGCAGCCCGGCCGGTCAGGAAAGGGGTGGGGATGAGCGAGCGCACCCCCCCCCTTAACCGTGCCAGGCCACATGCCCTCAACATGAGGGGGTAGGTGCTTTGGGGCAGGGGGGTGCCCTGTGGCCCCCCACCCCAAAGCACCTGTCCCCATGTTGATGAGGACAGGGCCTCTTCCCGACAACCCTGGCCGTTGGTTGTCGGGGTCTGCGGGAGGGGAGCTTATTGGAATCCGGGAGCACCCTTTAAGAAGGTGGCCCCCAGATGCTGGCCCCCCTGCCCTAGCTGAATAAATATGGGGTACATCGTACCCCTACCCATTCACCTGATGGAAAAAAAATATATAAAAAAAACACCACACAGTTATTAGTCATTTATTAGTCAGCTCCGGTGCCCCCCTCTGTTCTTTAGCTCTTTTACGAGAGGGGGCCTGCTTCTTCGATGTCTTCACCACAGTCTGGGTCTTATCCGCCGGGGGGGGGGGGCGCTTTCTTCTTTAGCTCTTTTACAACGACCCCTCCCTCGGTCTTTGTAACAGATTGGCCAGTGACGCCCAGAGACTTTTGAGGGATTCGGGGTGCTTCTGTGCCGGCGTCACCAATGACTCTTATGTCTAGGGTCACTTTATGTCCAATAGGGGCATAGAGTAACTGAGAAATGATATCATAAATTACATGAGATGGGACATTACTGATAAATCATGTATTGCAGGATATATTGGAATATTACAGTTTGGTTAATGTTGACCCACAACCGGTCAATAGTGACTCATTCCTCTGTGTAACAGGCTGTTGAGGTGTTAATTGAGGCTGGCTCCTGAAAGACATGCCATTGTGTGATAACACTGTTTAAAGCCTATTGATGATCAGGTGTGAATTCCTTTTTGTCGGAGACAGGAAGTCTGTCTAAAATGTAGATTGAGGGGAACTCATTGTGTGATGCTTTTTTGTGTGAATTTTATTGATAATAGATGTGACTTGTCAGCTTTAGTAATTAACTCCTCTGAATGTCGTTAACTAAAAGAATGTGATTGAAGCCCCACTGTGTGATGAGGGGGGTGGAGAGTTTCATTGTCCCTTTGATAACTGTAACATGGCTGTACTGTATATAAATCTGAGAGCTACCCATTAAAAGTGTTAATACATTTGACTCAGAGAGAACGAAGCTTGTCTCGTCTTAATTCTGGGGAATGGATCGTGTCTACAGGGATTGTCAGAGTGTCAGCTAAGCTGTCGTGGTTGGGGAGATGGAATGGATATCATAAACGGTGGTGACCGTTACAAGTGGTGGCACAGCAGTGGGATGGTTCCATCGCCAGAAAAACAGCTACAAGGGCAAAGGACAATGGAGACACTGTATGAACGGCTGAAGCTCTCTTCCCTCATGGACTTACTGGAGAGCTGGGGCAGACCGGCCAGCAACTGTAAGAAAAGGGACATTATCGCAGAACTTGTCGAAATGGATAGAGCTGAAAGGCCCAGCGTAACAGACAGGACACCCGAGGAAGAAAGTTTTGATCGGGCTGTTAAACGTGGACTGGCACAGTATGGTCCTAATCCTCCACCGGAGATCGTAGACCTGGTTATAGCGGCTGTGGATGCAACTTGGCTACATCAAAGAGGTGTTGCAGCAGCTGAAGTCACAGCAGCACCAACTGAAGAGAGAGGAGAGGTACAGATACCAGTCTCCATGGAAGAGGAATTCAAAAGGAGGTTACAAGAGATGCGGATACAGCACAGAGGACCAATATCAGAGGAGGCCCTGCTGGAATGGTAGGATGTGATTCATTGCGAACTCTAGAAGGAAGCGCTAGCTCTGGAGCAGTAACACCGAGGAAAGGTCCTGTCCTCCATCCATGTAAGGTACTGGCCACAGTATGACGTACGAATGCCGTTGTTGGGGGAACAACCGAAGCAGGAGTGGACAGCTGAGTTAAGCAGGCTGATCAAGGCAGAGATGCGATTGGACGAAAGCTACAGAGCCCTCCCGGTGGTATGTAGCCCAAGAGTGCCAGTAGTCAGCGGATGACAGCCCCACGGAAGGCTATGACTACGATGGCCTGGGATTGTTTTATTGGAGGATGTCCAGTGATCCAGACTTCGGGGATGATCGGGAGTGGCGCTTGGAGGACATAATGGAGCACAGAGAGGAAAAATTGAATATCTCGGAAGGGCACTGGTTACAGGAAGATTTGGAGTTCCTGGCCATTCAGGAATAGGAGCTGGAGATCGCCTACAGACAGCTGCTAGACTCTAAGGCCTCGTACACACGATCAAATCTGTCTGCTGGAAACGGTCTGCTAGACCGTCCCAGCAGACAGATTCGATCGTGTGTACGGCCGAGCCGACGGATTTGGCCACCCGACAGATTTCAAAGCATGCTTTGAAATCTATCGGGTGGGAATCCGTCCGCCCGACATGTCTGCTGGTTAGTACACTTACCAGCAGACATGTCGTCCCGCACCGCCGCCGAATGGATTCGGCGCATGCGCGGAAGTGTTTTACTTCCTGATGCGGTGACGTGGCGGCGTCAACGTCACCGACACGTCAGCGCGCCGTCTGCTGGCGGGGATTTTGGTTTTCTCGTGTGTACACGCGAGCAAACCAAAATCCTATCAGACAGATTTGTTCAAATCGGTCGGTCCGACCGATTTGAACAAATAGATTGCCTCGTGTGTACGAGGCCTAAGTGGTTATGGAGATTATCCGCGCTAGGAGTGGGTATATGAGCTGCTGCCTCCTGTATAATCTCTCAAAGAGAGATGGTGAATTAAAATAGATTTTGGGTACAGGTAATTGGCGCTGCTATATATGTGTGATCTGTATACCTCGTGTTGGGTACTTGTAGCCAATGAGTTTATTTGAAGAAACTCCCTGCTTCACCAAGTAATCCTTTTTTCTGATAATCCCACAGAGGGATACTGATTATTTTTTGTTTTTTGTGTCCTTATGTGGTCCCGGTGGTGAATGCCCTATGGAATGAGTAGCTGTGAGGCCTCGTACTTGAGTGTAATATAATGTGGAAATAACTTGATATAATATAATTGAATTAGATTAATAATACCAATCCGAAATCCAGTGCTATAGTATAAGGTGCTAAGTGCTATTTACGATCATGTGAAATACTAGGTTATATCATAGTATAGGTGAGACGTAATATAAAAAGGTAGTGATTCAATTATAGTGACGTATAAAGATACTGGTGCTAAACCCTTAGGCCGCGTACACACGAGGGGATATGTCCGCTGAAAACGGTCCGATGGACCGTTTCAGCAGACATCTCCGCTCGTGTGTATGGGCTAGCGGACAGATTTCTCCACCCGACAGATTTCAAAGCAAGCTTTGAAATCTATCCGGTGGGAATCTGTCCGCCCGACATGTCTGCTGGTTAGTACACTTACCAGCAGACATGTCGGCTCCCACCACCGCCGCGCCGCTGCCGAATGGATTCGGCGCATGCGCGGAAGTGTTTTACTTCCTGGTGCGGTGACGTAGCGGTGACGCGGCGGCGTCAACGTCACCGCCGCGTCATCGCCACGTCACCGCGCCGTCCGGCGGCGGGGAATTTGATCCGATGGTGTGTACACGCCATCGGATCAAACTCCCGATCGGACATATCCGATGGAAATGGTCCGCGGACCGTTTTCATCGGATATATCCGATCGTGTGTATGGGGCCTTAGGGTGCTGTGACACAGTATGTGTGATCAATGGACACTAAAATGAGCAAGTGTTACTCTATTGAGTGCTATGACCATCCATGAAATACATGATTGATACAGGATAAATAGTGAAAATAGAAAAATATATAATGATAGGATAAATGTCCAGTATAAAGTTACAGTGACAGTAATCAGCTTAGATGCTGATCACAATAAGTGCTGTGTTTCTATGCTCTAAAAAGTAGAAGCTCCAAAACAATATGAAATCCAATGAGATACAATAAGTTAGCATCTATATCCTAATGTGCATAAGCAGTAGCGATATAGGGAAAGTCCAGCAAAAATGCATTGTCTTCTATGGCATGAATTACAGATGTTAATAACTGCGGGTGTCAGTTGGGACTCCAATTATCCCCCCACATGTGTCCCCACTTACCAGATTGTTGTCCCCACGGAGGGGGTATGGAGCCTTGGGGATCAGTGGGTTGTGGCCGTTGCTTACCAATCGCTGCGCGTGGTGGATCAGTGGCTGCGCGTGATGGATTCAGTCGCTGCGCGTATTAGATCAGTCGCTGTGCGTGGTGGATCTAAGTTGTAGCCAATAACTCCAGAGAATCGTGATATTGTGAGGAGGCAAGAAGAGAAAGAATCCTCATAGGGTAGTACTTCCTGTTATTTATTAACCACTTTCCCACCGCGCCATAAGCATTTTACTGCTACGGCGCGGCGGGGTTATCTTGGGACAACGTCCCTGGGACGTCGTCCTTCACTTTCGCGATTGCTCGTCCCCTGGGATGCGCTCGCGAAAGTGTCTGTGCTCGCCGGGTCTAGAAGACCCGGCGCATCACGGATCACGGTAAATTGCCGCTGATCGCGGCCGTTTACCACGTGAAACAAAGCGAAAGTGTCCGTGCTCGCCGGGTCTAGAAGACCCGGCGCATCACGGTAAATTGCCGCTGATCGCGGCCGTTTACCATGTGAAACAAACCAAAGCTGAGCGTAACGGAGCGCGTGACGTGAGAGCGTGTAGTCACCTGACCGGTTTCGTCTATGGACGTTTTCAAAGGTGACCTTTGAAAACGTCCATAGACGAAACCGGTCAGGTGACTACACGCTCTCACGTCACCTTTGAAAACGTCCATAGACGAAACCGGTCAAGTGACTACACGCTCTCACGTCACCTTTGAAAACGTCCATAGACGAAACCGGTCAGACGAAACCGTCACACGCTCCGTTACGCTCAGCTTAGACCAGCAAGGACTTCCGGGTAGGGACGCGCTCTGAAGTGGAACGCAAACAGCGACACGTTCCACACGGCTATCGAGCATAGAGGCTCCCGTAACCCGTCTGGTATAGCTCAGCACACTGGACATTTTGTCAAGTTGCGGTGAAGCAGCTTCCATTTTTAACTTTTATTTCTTCATTTTTTATTTTTTCCATTTGGAAACTAGTCTTTTAATAAGTAACAGGAAGGATTTTTTCTGTTCTTGCCTCCTCACAATATCACGATTCTCTGGAGTTATTGGCTACAACTTAGATCCACCACGCACAGCGACTGATCTAATACGCGCAGCGACTGAATCCATCACGCGCAGCCACTGATCCACCACGCGCAGCGATTGGTAAGCAACGACCACAACCCACTGATCCCCAAGGCTCCATACCCCCTCCGTGGGGACAACAATCTGGTAAGTGGGGACACATGTGGGAGGATAATTGGAGTCCCAACTGACACCCGCAGTTATTAACATCTGTAATTCATGCCATAGAAGACAACGCATTTTTGCTGAACTTTCCCTATATCGCTACTGCTTATGCACATTAGGATATAGATGCTAACTTATTGTATCTCATTGGATTTCATATTGTTTTGGAGCTTCTACTTTTTAGAGCATAGAAACACAGCACTTATTGTGATCAGCATCTAAGCTGATTACTGTCACTGTAACTTTATACTGGACATTTATCCTATCATTATATATTTTTCTATTATTTTCACTATTTATCCTGTATCAATCATGTATTTCATGGATGGTCATAGCACTCAATAGAGCAGGGGTCCTCAAACTATGGCCCTCCAGTTGTTCAGGAACTACATTTCCCATCATGCTCAGTCATGTCTGTGAATGTCAGAGTTTCACAATGCCTCATGGAGGGCCGTAGTTTGAGGATGCCTGCAATAGAGTAACACTTGCTCATTTTAGTGTCCATTGATCACACATACTGTGTCACAGCACCCTAAGGGTTTAGCACCAGTATCTTTATACGTCACTATAATTGAATCACTACCTTTTTATATTATGTCTCACCTATACTATGATATAACCTAGTATTTCACATGATCGTAAATAGCACTTAGCACCTTATACTATAGCACTGGATTTCGGATTGGTATTATTAATCTAATTCAATTATATTATATCAAGTTATTTCCACATTGTATTACACTCAAGTACGAGGCCTCACAGCTACTCATTCCATAGGGCATTCACCACCGGGACCACATAAGGACACAAAAAACAAAAAATAATCAGTATCCCTCTGTGGGATTATCAGAAAAAGGGATTACTTGGTGAAGCAGGGAGTTTCTTCAAATAAACTCATTGGCTACAAGTACCCGACACGAGGTATACAGATCACACATATATAGCTGCTAGACTCTGCTCAGCAGCAGGGTGAGGCTTCCATTGCCTGGGACTATGAGGACATTTTAGATGACAACTGTGAAATCCTGGCTGATGAATCGGCAGTGGAAAATCTGAAGATTGCCATTCCCAAAGCTGAAGCGGATTATGTGGAGTTTCAGGGAGCCGGGGCAGTTGGCCCCTCTCTCCAGCACCAAGCTGAGGTGGAAAAGCTTTTACTCCCAGCTGAATCACTGGCAGCAGGGCAGGATGCTACTGGCTGCTGCACACAACTGCAGCTTGAGCTGACATCGGGGGATGGGACTGTGGTCTCCCCTCACAGCAACCCAGCGGAAGAGCAGAGTGTCACGTGCCTCTGCTCCCAACTAACAGAAGAGGGGGTTCCTGTGATAGTGGATGGGACTGTGGTCTCCACTCACAGCAACCCAGCAGAAGATCTGGCAACAGACCAGAGTGCCACAAGCCTCTGCTCCCAACTAGCAGGAGAGGAAGTTCCTGGGGTAGTGGATGTGACTTCAGTCTTCACTGACACAACCCCAGAAAAATGTGTGGCACTGAGACAGGAGGATGTCAGCTTTGCTTTGCAAGCACCGGGGGATTTTCACCTACCACCAGTGGATGAGACATCTGTCTCCACTGGTATACCCCAGGGATGGGGGGCAGTTGGCCCAGATCCCCAACAGCATGATGGACTAAGCCCAGTCACCCTGTCTTCTCTCCAGCGGCTGAAAGGACTCCAGGAAGAAGGGCCAGTCCAGGCTTCTCCCCAGCGGCAGGCATGTTCTCTGAGAAAGGCAGAGGTTAGCGGGCTGAGTAATGCTCTGTTTGGAGCAATTTATTTGGGGTACGGTATGGATACCAGCATTGGAGGACTGGAACTACTGACTAACTTTGGAGTCAACCCGTTTGGGGCTCCTGTGTCAGTCTCCCACCGAAAGGGGAGAAATGTAACAGAATGGCCCGTGACGCCCAGAGACATTTGAGGGATGCGGGGTGCTCCTGTGCTGGCGTCACCAATGACTCTTATGTCTAGGGTCACCTTATGTCCAATAGAGGCATAGGGTGATTGAGAAATGATATCATAAATTACATGAGATGGGACATTACTGATAAATCATGTATTGCAGGATATATTGGAATATTACAGTTTGGTTAATGTTGACCCACAACCGGTCAATATTGACTTATTCCTCTGTGTAAGAGGCTGTTGAGGTGTTAATTGAGGGTGGCTCCTGAAAGACATGCCATTGTGTGATAACACTGTTTAAAGTCTAGTGATGATCAGGTGTGAATACCTTTTTGTCAGAGACAGAAGTCTGTCTAAGATGTGGATTGAGGGGAACTCATTGTGTGATGCTGTTTTGTGTGAATTTTATTGATAATAGATGTGACTTGTCAGCTGTAGTAATTATCTGCCGCTTTGATAACTGTAACATGGCTGTACTGTATATAACAATGAGAGCTACCCATTAAAAGTGTTCATACATTTGACTCAGAGAGAACGAAGCTTGTCTCGTCTTAATTCTTGGGGAATGGATCGTGTCTACAGGGATTGTCAGAGTGTCGGCTAAGCTGTTGTGGTTGGGGCAATGGAATGGATATCGTAAATGATGGTGACCGTTACAGTCTTCTCCTCCGACGTCTTTGGCGGGGGGTGCCCGGGCTTCTGTCGCCTTCTTCTGCTCTTCTCTCCTTCTGTCGCCTTCTTCTGTCACCTTCTTCTTCTCTTCTCTTTTTCTTCGATGTTGACACGTCGCTTCCTCCCGCTGTAATGCCGGGTGCGCGGCTCTCACCGATATATATAGGCCTCTTATGACATCACAGTCCCAGAATGCTCCCGGTGGTACCTATATATATCGGTGCGAGGCGCGCACCCGGCATTACAGCGGGAGGAAGCGACGTGTCAACATCGAAGAAGAGAAGAAGGCGACAGAAGAAGGCGACAGAAGAAGACGACAGAAGAAAAGAGCAGAAGAAGGCGACCGAAGCCCGGGCACCCCCCCGTCGGAGGAGAAGCCCAAGGGAGGGGCCGCTGTAAAAGAGCTAAAGAAGAAAGCCCCCCCCTGGCGGAAGAGAACCAGACGGCGGTGAAGATATTGAAGAAGCAGGCCCCCCCTCGTAAAAGAGCTAAAGAAGAGAGGGGGGGCACCGGAGCTGACTAATAAATGACTTTAATAACTGTGTGGTGGTTTTTTTTTACTTTTTTTTCCCACCAGGGCGGGGGGCCGGCATCTGGGGGCCACCTTCTTAAAGGGGGCTCCTGGATTCCGATAAGTTGCCCCCTGCAGACCCCAACAACCAACGGCCAGGGTTGTTGGGAAGAGGCCCTTTCCTCATCAACATGGGGACAGGTGCTTTGAGTGGGGGGGCCAAAGCACCTACCCCCCCATGTTGAGGGCATGCGGCCTGGCACGGTTAAGGAGGGGGGGGCGCTCGCTCGTCCCCACCCCTTTCCTGACCGGCTCGGGCTGCTGATTGGATACGGGTCTGGTGTGGATTTTGGGGGGAACCCCACGCCGTTTTTTTGGCGTACGGGGTGTCTCCTTAAAATGTATTCAGATCCAAGGGCCTGTAGGGGGAACCCATGGCGTTTTTTTATTTGAAATTTGGCGTGGAGTTACCCCTCAAGATTCATATCAGACACAGTGCTTGGTATTGGCAGGGATCCAAGTCAGGTCCCCGTTCAATATTGTGCCGCGGCTAAACGCAACCGCAGCTAAAAGCACTGTACAAATGCAGCTAATCGCTGTGCCTGGAGTCTTGAATTCCAGCAAAACATAAACATGCTTTTAGCTGCGGTAAAACAACCGTCCATCTGAAAGGGGCCTTAGACTGTGCTTTCCCAAAATAGGTGCAGGTAGTTCTAATAGAAACTACTGCCACATAAGTGTTATTAATGCTTTATTGAATTCCCCATATTGGAAATGTTTACACACATATTGTGGGTGTTAATAATACAAAATGTATGTAAAGCTAGCTTGTATTTTGGGCCTTAAGACTATTTAAAAATATTCATGCTTCTGAAATAAAACTAAAAAAGATGACTTTTTTTCAGCCATGCAGAGTGGGAAAATCTCATGACCAGTTGCAGTGCATTCATTTTCTATGGCGCAGAGAAATTTCTGGCTCATGTAATGCTGGATAAAATTCTTGTCATGGATTTTACAGGTGAGCATAAAATAACTTCCTAATCTTTACACAAATCATTGTCAGGGAATCCATACACATCCCTAAATAGACAATAAGCTTTTTAGAACTTTTTTTTTTTATAACATATACTTTGGTATCAGTGGTGAGTTTATTGTATTATTAGAAATTGTGCTTGAAAAGTAACTCCTGAAACTCTGAACTGAATTGATAATATTTATATGGCAAATAACCGCTTACGGTATTCACAATTTTATAAAATGATAACAGTACACAGCACAGGACAAATAGAAAGGGAGAATCTCTGTAATGGGGACAGAGACAGTAATAAACATTTTCCAATCCCTCTGCACTCTATCCAAAACTAAAAAAATAAGTTTTGTTATACTTTAACCTACCGTAAATGTATTAGAATTAATGGAAGTTAGCAGGTAAAGAGCTTGTTGTGGTTTCGGAATATCATGTTTTTTTTTTGTTTTTTTTTAGATTATCCTAAACTTGACCTGCAAATCATAAATGGGTATAAATATGACAACAGATTTCCAGCAATAATTTATAGACAAAATTTGACATTACTTGTAAAAAGAACGTTTTTATAGGTTTCCTGTCATCATAGACATTTCACCATAACCTAAAACACTAAG
Source organism: Rana kukunoris (assembly GCA_029574335.1). Classification (NCBI taxonomy): domain Eukaryota; kingdom Metazoa; phylum Chordata; class Amphibia; order Anura; family Ranidae; genus Rana; species Rana kukunoris. The sequence continues at coordinate 59,417,557 of CM056056.1, forward strand.
AAACTATCAAGCCCTGTACACACGCTCGGTTTTCTCGGCGGTAAAAAGTCTGCCGAGAAAACCGAGGGGAAAGCCGAGAACCTGGCAGGAAAACTGCCATTGAGCTTTGGCCGGGAATCCCGGCCGTGTGTATACTCTATCGGCACTGCCTCGCAATGTTTCCCATAGGTAAGTAGTTGATCTGACGGAAAAAAAAACGACAGGAATCCCGACAGGAAAATAGAGAGCAGGTTCTCTATTTTCCCGCCGGGATTCCTGGCTGTTTTCCTGATGGAAAAACTGCGAGGAAGCATACACACGTCCGATTTTCCCGGCCAAAAGCTCTCCTGGCAGTTTTCCTGTCGGGAAAACCGGTCGTGTGTAAGAGGCTTCAGAATAATACATGTACGTGCATTTTGATTGTGCTGAGTTGATGTTAATAGGTTTAAGAACCCCCCTAGACCTGCAAGAAGTATCCCCCTGGCATACATGTACCACCTATCTTTTAATAGATTAGAGTAGGGGAGGTAGACAATGTACTTGATTCTTCCAATTATAATTTCTAGTTTTTCAAACATGTCATATTAAAGGTGCTCTCTATTCCTGGATATCTCCATGCTGTGTGTAGGTTACCTTAGCAGTTATAGGACATTAGCTTGTTAGACATAGATAAACAATAGTAAAGTCAGGCGCTGTTCTTATAGACTTGTACACATCATGCGTACAATGATTTGACCCCTCATCCAATCAATGCTCAAAAAAGAACTCAGCACAAATAACATAATGTGTCCATTAAAATCGTAAAATTAATAAATAACATGGGTAAAGATGCAAATCACATACTGTAATATCGCATTCATGAATTCACAAGCAATGCTGAAAATTGTGCAAAACATACATTTTTTAAATAAGACAAAGTCCACTGTAGTGTTCATTGGAAAATGGAAATCCTCAGAACTTGAATGGTGCTCTTCTCCCAAAAGATAAAAGGTTCTCCACCACATGTGACAATATAATTGCACTCACCAGAGCCCCAAGGTCATTAAGACCAATCAAGCATGTTATCAATTAATAGGACACACCTTAAGGTAATAAATAGAGAAGGTGATGGAGGCAGGAGGGATGGATCATGGAGGCAGGAGGGATGGTGGGATGGAGGCAGGAGGGATGGATCATGGAGGATCAAAGAAAGGCAAGGCACTCAGTGACAGTCTCGGCAACTCAGAGGCAATGGCACTCCCCCACAGCAAAGAAGGGCAGAACACTACACTACTGTGGGGGTGAATTGGGCATAGGAGGATATACTTCTACCCTACTGTTGGGGTGAATTGGGCAGAGGAGGATATAGTACTACACTATTGTGGGGGGTGAATTCGGCAGAGGAGGATAAACAACTACTGCGGGGGTTGAATTGGCAGAGGAGTATATACTACACTATTTGATATATTATAATTTGTTAATTGAAAAATTAAAGCGCTTGACTTGTAGTTTTTCAGTGCATGCCGTAGGTGCCATTTTCACTAGATATGCCTAATTTTCACTAGATAAGCCTCTGAACTACAGTGGACTTTAGGGGCGTGATTCATTGTTCATGACCCCACGTAATTGACGTTTTTTTTGAACGGCGCATGCGCCCTCCATGGTCGTTGCCATTGCGCATGCGCAAAATCACGTCGCTTTTTGTCAATGTAAACGACGTGTACGTAACTAACGTCGAGCCCCATTCCCGAACGATTTACGCAAACAATGTAACCGACGTACAATTTCGACGCTGTCCCGACGTCCATACTTAACATTGGCTACGCCTCCTATAGCAAGAGTAACCTTACGCCGCTATAACGCTAACCCAAACGACGTAAACGACGCCGGCCGGCCGCAAGTACGTTCGGGAATCGCCGAATTTGCTCATTTGCATATTCGACGCGTAAAACTACGGAAGCGCCACCTATCGGCCAGAGTAAAAACTGCAACTAATATACAACGGTGTAACAGAATTACGCCGCTCGTATATTAGTATTTACGCAGCGTATCTCTTGATACGCTGGCGTAAATTCTTTCTGAATCCGGCCCTAAGTATATACATTTGGTACAAACGATTCTTTTGCACCATTTTCAGCATTGTTTGTGGCACGTGAATTCATGATTGCAGTGATATGTGATTTGCATCTTCACCCATGTTATTTATTTGCTTTATGAACTAATAATTTACATGATATTATTAGTACTGAGTTTTTTTGAGAACTTCCGATGAAGGGTCAAATTATTGTATACATGGTATGGTCTATACTTATTAGTTTATATAAGAACAGCTACTGACTTTACTATTGTTTAAATATTTTAATGTTTTTCACACTTAAAGGGGCAGCCAATGCATACACACATTCCACTATAAGATTTTTGATAGACATAGATGTTGTTCATCATCCCACTAACAGCTGAAATCTCCATAACCTTACCTCTGTATTGCTACCACTGTACCATGCTCCTTCAAAGAGTTCAGGGCTTAATTGTAATGAGTAAAAAGTGAAATTATGTGCAGCACTCCAAACATTAAAATATGCATGTATACAAACTAATGTACACTGTGCAATGACCACAAAAATTTACAATAATGAAAATATGATTTGAAATTCACACCCAAACTAAAGTCCATCTGCCTTCATACAAAAGTTGTTTTAAACCTTAAACATTGCAGTCTTTAACCACTTCCTTACTGGGCATGTATACCCCCTTCCTGACCAGGTGAAATTTCGGCTTGTGGCACTGCGTCGCTTTAACTGACAATTGCGCGGTCGTACGATGTGGCTCCCAAAAAAATTGATGTCCCTTTTTCCCCACAAATAGAGCTTTCTTTTGGTGGTATTTGATCACCTCTGCGGTTTTTATTTTTTGCGCTATAAACAAAAATAGAGCGACAATTTTGAAAAAAAAAAAATATATATTTTTTACTTGTTGCTATAATAAATAGCCCAATTAAAAAAAAAAAAAATGTTCTCAGTCTAGGCGATACGTATTCTTCTACATATTTTTGGTAAAGAAAAAGAAAAAAAATCGCAGTAATCGTCTGGTTTGCGCAAAAGTTATTGCGCTTAAAAAATAGGGGACAGATTTATTATTATATTTTATTATTTAATTTTTTTTACTACTAATGGCGACGATCAGCGTTTTTTCCGCGACATTATGCAGAGACATCGGACACTTTTGACTCAATTTTGGCGCCATTCACATTTATACAGCGATCAGTGCTATAAATATGCACTAATTACTGTATAAATGTGACTGGTATTGAAGGGGTTAACACTAGGGGGTGAGGAAGGGGTTAAATGTGTACCCTGAATTGTGTTCTAACTGTGGGAGGAGGGGGGTGACTGGGGGAGGTGACCGATCTATGTCCCTATGTACAAGGGACACAGATCGGTCTCCTCTCTCCCCTGACAGGACGTGGATCTCTGTGTTTACACACAGAGATCCACGTCTTGTCCCTGTAGCCGCCGGTCAGGAGTGCCTGGCGGACATTGCGGCCGCCAGGCACGCGCATCGGCATCTCAGCGATGCGGCGGGCATGCGCGCGCCCCCCAGTGGCCTGGCGGAGCGCAGGCCATAAAAACACGGCCTGTTAGAGAAGTAGAACCACCCTGTGGCCGTACAAAGTCGAACGGCTGTCGGGTAGTGGTTAAATAAACAAATTATGTGACTAGAAGTGGGATTTCACGTTACATCAATGTTGAGGTGAGGATACAGACAATAGAACCACCACCGGTTAGTGAGGAGGCTTACCGGAGTGAGAGGACTCAAATGGGCATATGCTCAGTGAGTCAACAAGGCTTATGGTGCAACCACCAAATATGGGACCTCCACGTCTGGGTTCCAGATCAAGTTGTAAGGCAATCCAATGGGTCAAGAGATGTCACCAAGAGATGGCCTTCAGAAGCAGCCAGCTTGTCAGGCCGAATCCTCTCAAGTGTTCAAAATTGCATGACCAAAAAATAAAATACTCCACATAGTGTGAATCTGTATAAACACAAAATTGGAAACACTCACATTTCGAAAGTAGATCAAGCGCTTAAAATTGAAGTTTGTGGGTAACGCAATGAGATTAGCAGGGCTCGTCCCAATGAGGCAGGACCAATAATCACTAATTAAATTAGAAAAAAATAAGTAGGTATTATAGATGCACTTCAAGGCAATGCTGTATTTCATTTTGCGTTGTTCACAAAAGTTCAATTATTCTGTTATGTGAACAGCTATTCCATAGGTAGAGTCTGGAATATTATATTATATACATATAATAAACTCTGGATATTATACAATTTTTGCCCCAGGAAATACATGTATGTCCTGTGCCATAATATGCCTTGGTGCCGCATGATCTATAACTGCATCCTTCTTCGAAACAGCTGCTGATTGGACATTCAGAAGAGCACTTGTATGTTCACATGAATGCTTTCACACATATGCCACAGAAGTTTTTTTGGGCAGGAGCATTGCTATGGAAAGTTGTATCTAGTAACCCTAGCTCCCAGCTGTTGATCACTGTCAGTGTATCATTATTATTTGACAAACCATTGCTTTACTAAGCAAGCATCATTTTTTTCTTTCTTTTTTACTATACTAACCTTTTTATCCTCTTCCTCACCCATCTGTTCAAATCTGGGAGCTGAAGGAAAGACCCACTGGGGTTCATTTACTAAAACGAAAGAGTTAAAAATCTAGTGCAATTGTGCATGGTAGCCAATTAGCTTCTAACGTAAGTTTGTTCAATTAAGCTTTGACCAAGACATAAAGGGAGGCTGATTGATTTCTATGCAGAGCTGAACCAGATTTTGCACTCTCAAGTTTTAGTAAATCAACCCCACTATGTCCAGATATGGGGGAGCATGTGACCTGTTCCATTGAATAATGCTGGGCCAAAGGGTCCTTTCACACAGGAAGTCCATAGCCATGTGTAACCTGCGAGAGGGTTTCCTTTCACGAGTGAGTGAGAAACTTGTATAGCGCAACACATGCGAACTGAATCGCCTCAGGGTGCTTGGTATCCATTTCCTCCTGTATTTTGTCTCCAGAATAGATGGGTTTTGAGTTTTTTCCTGAAGGACAGGTGATTCACTTCCGTTCGGATACTGGTTGGTAGAGCGTTCCATAGTCTAGGTCCTTGGACTGCAAATCTTCGTTCTCCTTTGGACTTGTATCGGGCCTTGGGTATTTGGAGTAGATTTTGGTTGGTGGATCGGAGAACGCGATTGGGGTTGTGACGTTTTCATTTTTCACATAGATATTGGGGGGCACTACCTTGAATGCATTTGTGTGTCAAGCATAGTGCCTTAAACGTAATTCTGTCTTTTACGGCCAACCAGTGGAGGGCCCTAAGGGAGGGAGAGATAGATTCCCAGGTTTTTTTTCCTGTTAAAAAACTTGTCACAGCTTAATAGAGTAATAGGGAAGTGAAAGGAAGAGAAGTGCATGTTACTGTTGAGGTCTGCATTAAAGTGAACCTTTACAGTGTTTTAACCACTTTCTGACCGCCCGCCGTCATATTACTGCGGGAGGTCGGCACGCCTGGGCGAGAGCCCGTAGCTATACGTCCGCTCTTTTTGCGGCCATTAGGGGGCCCCCTTTTTGCCCCCGAGTCCCACGTGCGTGCCCGGCAGGCACGATCGCCGCCGGGCACGCGCGATTGCTCGTTACAGAGCGGGGACCGGGAGCTATGTGTGTAAACACAAAGCTCCCGGTCCTGTCAGCGGGGGAAACGCTGATCTTCTGTTCATACAATGTATGAACGGAAGATCAGTGATTTCCCCTAGTGAGTCCACCCCCCCATACAGTTAGAACACACCCAGGAACATACTTAACCCCTTCCCCGCCCCCTAGTTTTAACCCCTTCACTGCCAATGGCATTTTTATAGTAATCCAATGCATTTTTATAGCACTGATCGCTTTAAAAATGCCAATGGTCCCAAAAATGTGTCAAAATTGTCCGATGTGTCCGCCATAATGTCGCAGTACTAAAAAAAAACGCTGATCGCAGCCATTACTAGTAAAAAAAAAAATATATTAATAAAAATGCCATAAAACTACCCCCTTTTTTGTAAACGCTATAAATTTTGTGCAAACCAATCAAACGCTAATTGCGATTTTTTTTTATGAAAGATATGTAGAAGAATACGTATCGGTCTAAACTGAGGAAAAAAAAACGTTTTTTTTTATATATTTTTGGGGGATATTTATTATAGCAAAATGTAAAAAATATTTAATTTTTTTCAAAATAGTCGCTCTATTTTTGTTTATAGCGCAAAAAATAAAAACCGCAGAGATGATCAAATACCACCAAAAGAAAGGTCTATTTGTGGGAAAAAAAGGACGCCAATTTTGTTTAGGAGCCACATCGCACGACCGTGCAATTGTCAGTTAAAGCGACGCAGTGCCGAATCACAAAAAGTGCTCTGGTCATTGGGCAGCAATATGGTCCGGGAGTTAAGTGGTTAAAGACTCTTGGCTTTGAAGCATTAAAGAACAAGCTAAAAGATACTTTGGCATGTATCGGGACTAATTTATGAAATGTGTGCTAACAAGAATATTTCTTGTTTTTTTTTTCTTTTATTTCTAACATGCAATGACAGTTGAAAGCTGAATAATTGATAGAACAAAATACCTTTACCTGTTGGCATACTTGTTATTCATAAACCACAGAGTGTTGTCCCCGTAATTCCTTGTATTAAGGTTGGGAATCTGTGATGCTTTGAACCTTGGTTTCTGAGATTTCCAGTACTCAGAGAAATCTATGTGATGGCATTTGTAATAAATAACAGTACAGTGTCCTAAATGATAAATCATCCCAATCTGCACAGGGACGACCTTTTCTTACAGCAAGATGTAATGCATTAACCTTATCTAGACAATCTGCAGCAGTGGTGTCACACCTATGAAATTGATAAATAATTCCAATGTGCAAGCATTTCCTTTACAGGACTGCCATTGCTAAGTCATCCCTTTAATTACTGACATATCAAATAAGTAAATATGTTCGGTCAGTAAGTTACCTTTATTTAATCCATATGTGCCAATAATTAGCTGAGCTGGCAACTCTGTTGCTGTGTCTGTTTTGTTTTTTGTTTGTTTTTTTATTTAACATATTGCACACATTTTTGCATACATTTCATTTTCTGTACATAGTTCTGAGAAAATGGCTTATATACCCTTAAAATGTCAATAAGTCTGCATTTTAGGAGCCATTTAGACAGAAATTCAGGAAATTCGTAATGCAGACAGCACCCCTATCTATAGATATGCAATCTCTGCGGATTGATCAAGTACGATTATTGATAGGGAAAACAAAAATAACCTCTCGGTCAGTGGCACAGGCTAATTATAGTCAGGTGTAATATTTAGTTTAGGTATGAGCTTGACTTGCCCTGCTAATAGTAAAAAAAAAATATTCAGAGAGTTTTGGTAGCTGCACCTCACAACAGAATTGCGTTTAACTGCGACTGAACAACTCAAAAGAGATTTTGGTGAACCAAGTGGCAATTAGAGACCCTTGTACTGAGAGATTATAAAGGTTTACATTAATAAACTCATCTTCTGAAAATACTAGTCATCTAGCTGTCTTTCCATTCTGAAAATGTTTGTTGCCTGGCAATCATTGAATGAATGAATGAATGAATGAAAACTTGTATAGCGCGGCACATGCGAACTGAATCGCCTCTGGGCGCTTGTTGTTCCTGTCTCCTTTGATATCAAAAGAGAAAAGTCTTGACCTTTTTCCTAAATGCTAGGTGGTTCTCCTCCAACCGAATGCTGGTTGGTAAAGCGTTCCATAGTCTGGGACCTTGGATCGCGAATCTTCTTTCTCCTTTGGACTTGAAGTTGGCTTTCGGAACCTGGAGCAGGTTCTGATTCGTGGATCGCAAAACGCGATTGGGGTTATGAGCTTTTATTATTTCGCATAGATATTGGGGGGCATTCCCATGGACATATCTATGCGTAAGACATAGAGCTTTGAAAGCAATTCTGTCTTTAACTGGCAGCCAATGAAGGGCTCTCAGTGAAGGTGAGATAGATTCCCAGGGTTTTTTCCCAGTCACAAGTCTGGCGGCCGTATTCTGAACGACTTGCAGACGAGCGATTTGGTACTTGGGGAGGCCGAGGTAAAGGGCATTTGCATAATCCAGCCTGGAGTTTACAATAGCTCCCACCACGACCGCTAAATCTTCTTTGGGGATGAACGGAGTGAGTCTACGTAGTAGGCGCAGTAGATGGTGAGATCCGCTGACTACTGATCCTATTTGTGCGTCCATTGTCATAAAGGAGTCAAAAATGACCCCTAGGCTTTTGACTTTGGCGCTAGGGGTGATGGTTTTGCCCAAAATAGGCGGGGGGGTCCACACTGTTGAAAGTTGATTCCTGTGCTTGGCGTGAAACAGAAGAAGTTCTGTTTTCGCTCCGTTGAGTTTAAGATAACTCTTTGTCATCCAGTCTTCTATCAAAGAGAGGCATGTCTCTAGATTGAGGTGGTGATCCTGTCTGTTGCAAATGCGGAAATAAAGTTGCGTGTCGTCTGCGTATGAGTGATAGAGCAGTTTTTGGCTGCTGATAATCTCAAAAAGAGGACGGAGATAAATGTTAAACAGCACTGGTGACAGAGGCGATCCTTGAGGGACTCCGCATGTTATTGTGCGTTTTTCAGACATAAAAGGGCCTAACTTCACTGTTTGCGATCGGTTTTCCAAAAAAGAGGAGAACCAAGATAAATCGCTTTCTGCGACTCTGGCTACTTCAGCAAGCCGAGTCAGTAACAGATTATGGTCTACAGTGTCGAAAGCTGAACTTAGGTCCAACAGAACCAGGAGACAAGATTCTCCTTCGTCTGCGGCCTTGAGAACATCGTCCCATACTTTCAGCAATGCTGTTTCCGTCCCATGTCCGGGACGGAAGCCTGATTGCAATGGGTCAAGTAGCTTGTAGGTATCTAGATGCTGTTGCAGCTGTTGTACCACTACTTTTTCCATTATCTTAGAGAGTACATTGAGGCTTGTTATGGGACGGCGGTGGAGTGGGTCCTTGGGGTCCAGGGAGGGTTTCTTCAGGATGGGCTGGATTATACCCTCTTTCAACTGTGAGGGCACTATGCCCTCCAAGAAAGACTGGTTGATAAGCTGCGTGATGGGAGGAGCCAGGATGTAGGCGCACTCCTTCAGCAGTTTTGTGGGGATAATGTCATTAGGTGCTGTGCCATTTCGCAAAGCCCCAATGATATTCTTAGTGGCCTCGATGGAGATGGGTTCCAGGGTGAACTTACCTGATATAGGGGAATTACTATGGGTGTAGTGTGAGAGGCTGCAGGGGGGGCTGCGGGGGGTATTGTTCTGCTGAATGCTTTCACGGATTGCCTCAATTTTATTAATGAAGCAATCCGATAGTTCATTGCAAAATTCTTGTGTGTCTGTATTGGGGGCTTCAATACATCCTGGTTTCATGGTCTGAGTGACCATCTTGAAGAGTTCGCGGGGGCGGTTTATGGCACTGTTGATAGCTTCCGAAAAATAATTTTTCTTGGCTTGGAAAATTTCTTTGTGGTATTTTCTTGTCGCCGCCTTGTAGATGGATAGGTTTAGCTCTGAAGAACATCTTTTCCAGGCAGATTCTGCCCTTCTGCGTTCTTGCTTCAGTAACGACAGCTGGTTGTTAAACCAGCTGCGGTTATTTTTCCGGATGTGGGTCTTTCGTTTCGGCGCTACCAAGTCGGCTGACTGTAGCATGGCCGAATTTATGGCATCCAGCGTTTCAACAGCTGTTTGATGCGGCTGAATTGTTTCTATTTTTTCCCTTAACGTAGTTTTGAAGAGTTCCGAATGGAGCTTCTTCTGACATCTAGTCCAGTGAGTCACTTACAGTGCCTTGAAAATGTATTAGTTCCTATTTGAAGTTTTCCACATTTTATCATGTTACAATTAAAAATGTAAATGTATTTTATTAGGATTTTTTATGATAGACCAACACAAAGTAGGGCTGCAACTAACGATTATTTTAATAATCGATTAGTTGGCCGATTATTGTTTTGATTAATCTAGTAATCAGATAATAGCCTTACAAAAGAATAAATAAATAACATTTTTAGAAGCCAATTTGTTGTTGTGCAGATTACAAAACACAAATTGCCGCAAAAACACATTACATGCTTTTCTGCAGCTTCTCCATTGAAGTATATTGAACCAAAAAAAAAAAAAAATGGCACCGTTTTGTGTTAAAAAGTCCTTGATGTGCAAAGCTGGTAGAGACATCCCCAAAAAGACTTGCAGCTGTAATTGCAGTGAAAGGTGGTTCTACAAAGTATTTGTTTTATTTAGAAAACCATTTATCATTTTCCTTCCACTTCCCAATTATGTGCCACTTTGTGTTGGTCTATTACATAACATCCCAATAAAATAAGTTTACGTTTTTGGCTGTAACATGACAAAATGTGGAAAATTAATACTTTTTCAAGGCACTGTATATGGAACATAGATGCAAGTAAAAGGTGAGAGAGTGAAGTAAGAACATACAATCTGCAGGTAGCTTTTCTGAAGAAGGTCAGCAATGGTAGCATCAGCTATACTGTAGGTTTCCCTTAAGATAACAAGACTTGTCATCGATTGCAAAAGGTTACAAAACATTTTCATTAACCAACGGGCAACAAATTCACAAATGGTAGGAATTCAGCACTGTATCTACTCCAGCATCATAGGCAAAACTATTTTTTAATTTTGGATGGAGTAAGGGAGGGTTATAACCCTTGTTGGTCTTTTTTTTGCCATCAGTGCATTGGGCGAATTTACCTGCACTTTCTGTCTTAAATAAACCAAAGACAGAAGAATTAATGTAATTTACATGTTGGCATTCATACTGTATTTATATACATTTAATATTTTCTATGGAATGTCTTTTTCAGGCTGTCAGTTGATGATTTTGATAGACCAGATGCGGACAAGTCAGAGTTTTTCAAGGCAATCAACAATCGATGTACAAAAGAGGTAAGAATGTTGTAAATTTGAATATTCTGCCCTCTCTCATGGTTTGTTAGAAGCTGCATAAAGTCAGATAGAACCCACATCATTTCCTGGCTGGAAGACATCCGAGAAAATGTAACATTTTCCTCCACGGCCCTACTGTTCCTCTATTTCAGTTCATTCATCCAGAATGAGGGCACTCTTATACAAGGGGGGTGTTACTGGATACTGATCCATTATTGAAGACTTGCAGGTTTTTTCCTTGATTAGATTTTTGTTCAAAATCCTTAATTTTAGGAACATTTGTTCAACTTTTTAATCATTAGTGGGAGGAAATTGACGTTTGTTTTAGACCCTATTGATGAGAAAATGTGAAGGATGTATAGAAAATTGTTTGTAAATGAACTAATTTCGAAAAACGTATGTGGTTCAGTAAAGTCCATTCCAATGGTGGCCCGTCCATTAGGGGCGCACGGGCACCCCCCCCATGCATGCATCCAGATCCCTATTCCACATGCATGTGATTAGAGACAGCGGTTCTAATAGGCTTTCAAAAAAGGTGGGCTCGAGGTACAGGGCACTGTGCCCTGAATCCAGTTGTGTGACCATTGCAAATGAATATTCGCTATTGTCACACTGATTCTCCTCCCAGCCAATCAGGAAGCGATTGGCTGAAAGAACAGGCGACCCTTTGTAATTGGTGTATAAAGGGCCAATGCGTTTCCTGGACTCCTGACAGACCCTTGCATATTTCATCCAGTGCTGCACTGATGTTTCTGGATTCTGAGTCATGGGGAAAGCAAAAGAATTGTCAAATGATCTGCAGGAAAAAGTAGTTAACCTGTATAAACAGGAAAAGGATATAAAAAGATATCCAATTGAGAATGCCAATCAGCAATGTTCAAACTCTAATCAAGAAGTGGAAAATTAGGGGTTCTGTTGAAACCAAACCATGGAAAATAGTTTGGGATGCAAAGAAAAACCCACAAATAACTTCAGGTGAAATACAGGACTCTGAAAACATGTGGTGTGGCTGTTTCAAGATGCACAATAAGGAGGCACTTGAAAAAAGATGGTCTGCACTGTCAAGTCGCCAGAAGAAAGCCATTACTACGCAAATGTCACAAAGTATCCCGCTTACAATACGCCAAACAACACAGAGACAAGCCTCAAACCTTCTGGCACAAAGTCATTTGGAGTGATAGGACCAAAAATATAGCTTTTTGGCCCCAGCCATAAACTCTACATTTGGAGAGGAGTCAACAAGGCCTATGATGAGAGGTACGGCGTGGAACCCTGATGTTTTGGGGATGTGTAATCTACAAAGGCACAGGGAATTTGGTCAAAATTTATAGCACATTGCTCTCGCCGATTTATATAAAGACGCGTCGGCACCACAAACGATTCGAATCCACACCACTCAGTAACACCTCAGCCAGTTTTGAATCTAGTCGCACCGGTGACATACATGTAATGACCCAAATCTTCGGCTCTACATACCACACCATTTCAGCCCAATCTGAATCTAGTTGCATTGGCGGTACAATGCAGCAACACAACGATTCAGGTCCTCGGCTCTACATACCACACCCCTCACACTCTCTTCAGCCCAATCCAAATCTAGTTGCATCGGTATGACATCGTAGGAATGTTGCAAGCCTCCAGCAAGCTTGTCCAGTAGCATGTTACCAGCTCAATTACAGAATTACCTCCCTATACAAGTGTTTTGTATCCTTCTCTTGGCATACCGTTTAGCAGACCAGATCACACCTCAGGTCTACTTTATATTGTTAGTCTTGTGGTGTGTTAATGTGGTTCATATCTCTCCGGTCATAGGGATCCAACCATAAATAGGAAGGCCAATATCAGATCTTTGTGTTTATGTGGTTCACATCTCTCCGGTCAGAACATATATATATATATATATATATATATATATATACATATATACACACACACACACATATACACAGTATCTCACAAAAGTGAGTACACCCCTCACATTTTTGTAATTTTTGCATTATATCTTTTAATGTGACAACACTGAAGAAATGACACGTTGCTACAATGTAAAGTAGTGAGTGTACAGCTTGTACGACAATGTAAATTTGTTGTCCCCTCAAAATAACTGAACACATAGCCATGTGTGATAAGACCAAGATAAACCTATTTGGTTCAGATGGTGTCAGGCGGCAACCAGGTAATGAGTACAAAGACAAGTGTGTCTTGCCTATAGTCAAGTATGGTGGTGGGAGTGTCATGGTCTGGGGCTGCATGAGTGCTATCGGCACTGGGGAGCTACAGTTGATTGAGGGAACCTTGAATGCCAACATGTACTGTGACAAGCTATAAACAAGCTATAAACAAAAATTTGGCAATATTCCAACATGATAATGACCCCAAACACACCTCCAAGATGACCACTGCCTTGCTAAAGAAGCTGAGGGTAAAGGTGATGGAATGGCCAAGCATGTCTCCAGACCTAAACCCTATTGAGCATCTGTGGGACATTTTCAAATGGAAGGTGGAGGAGCACAAGGGCTACAACATCCACCAGCTCTGTGATGTCATCACGGAGGACTGGAGGAGGACTCCAGTGGCAACCTGTGAAGCTTTGATGAACTCAATGCCCAAAAGTGTTAAGGCTGGAAAATTATTTTGGCCACACAAAATATTGACACTTTGTGCCCAATTTTGAAATTTTGACTTAGGGGTGTACTCATTTTTGTTGCCAGCAGTTTAGACAATAATGACTGTGTGTTGAGGGGCTAGCAAATTGACACTGTTATACAAGCTGTACACGCACTACTTTACATTGTAGAAAAGTGTAATTTCTTCAGAGCCGGTTCACACTGGGGCGACCTGAGATCCGACTTGAAGTTGCCCCAAGTCGTGTGGTTGAGAAAATCAATGGAAGTGAATGGAGCTGTCTTAATACACACTACTGAAGTCGCTCCGACTTCAGAAAAGGTTCCTGTACTACTTCAATCAGACTTGTAGGCAACTTGTACCCTTTGATTTCAATGGAAGTCGCCTCAGAAGTCGGATCGCTGTCTTAACTGAAGCAACAATACAGGAAGATAACATACATTTCCCAGGCAAACCCCTCCCTCCCCCTCCCTCCCACAGAGCTGATTGTTGTTTGATTGGCCACTGGAAAGCCTCCTGTCCTGGAGGCCATAGTTTCCTCTAAGTAAAGCCATCCGTTTAAGTGCGTGTTACTTGCATTGTACCATTCTTGTTGCCGTGAGTCGATCGTTATCTGTGTATCTTGAAAACAAAATGTAAAAATGTTAAGACCATTTATCCCATGTGCATTTGCAGTTGTGAAAGTACTGCACGTTTTTATTTTCTATTTAAACCCCTCTGTTTTTAATTATTGCTAGCAGAAATCACTTCCTGCAGCAGTTAACTCATGAAATCATTTTTTTTTCTGCTGTTTGTTTAGTAAAAGTCAGCTGATACTGGAAAGGCCAGTGGAGACGGCCCTACTGCTAAGTGTGGCAGGCGTCCACTCTATCATGCTCAACCAGTGGAACACAAGTGTGGAGCAGAACGCTAAAAGATTGGACTACCTCTCCGAGTGTGAGTAGATGGGTTGTATTTTAGTAACCATAATTTGTCTTTTACTAGGCTGATGTAGCTCATCAAACTTCAGGATGTGTATATTGTGCTTGACAAATCCAGGTTGCAAATGTCAAGCTTTGTATGTATTGAACAAATCTCAAAGCAGATGTCTATGCCAATGAAAAATGACTGTGTAGGTCAGGGGTCTCCGAACTTTTCAAACAAAGGGCCAGTTTATTGTCCTTCAGACTTTAGGAGGGCCGGATTGTGGCCAGCGGGAGGAAAAAATTTTCCGGGCTCAGCATTGGTGAGAGTAAATATGGCCTTAGAGTTTGCAGTCAGTAGGATAAGGAGAAGTGCCCCTATTAGTAGGAGTAATTGTATCCCATCATTGGTATCAGTGAAAGAAATTGTGCCTCCTTGTTGGCGTCAGTGGGAAGAATAGTGCCTCATATCAGTGGGAGGAATAAAGCCCCAAGGGCCGGATAAAGGCTAGCAAAGGGCCAGATCTGGCCCTCGGGCCACAGTTTGGAGACCCCTGGTGTAGGTAAACCGCTTCGATACAGGGCACTTCCTTCCCTTCCTGCCCACAACAATTTTCAGCTTTCATCGCTGTCACACTTTGAATGACAATTATGTGGTTATACAACACTGTACAGAAACCAAATTGTTATCATTTTCTTCGTACAAATAGAGCTTTCTGTTAGTGGTATTTAATCACCACTGCTTTTTTGTTTTTTGTTTTGCTAAACAAACTTAAAAAGACCCACATTTTGGGGGGAAAAAAATTGTTTCTGTTATAAAAAAAATGTCTCCTTCACTGAAGGGCACTGATGAGGCTGCACTAATTAGCACTAATGATGTGGCACTGATTGGCACAGATGAGGGGGCACTAATATGTAGAATTAATGGGCGCTGATAGGCGGCACTGATATGCAGCACTGATGGGCACTGATAAGTTGCACTGATGGCACTAATAGGTGGTACTGAAAAGCGACACTGATGGGCACTGATAGAAGGCACTGATGGGCACTAATAGATGGCACTGATAGACAGCATTGATATGCAGCACTGATGGGCACCAATAGGCTACACTGATATTCAGCACTGATAGGCGGCACTGATGGGCAATAGTAAGTGGCACAATAGGCGGTACTGATGGGCACTTATGAGTGTCACTGATAGACACTGATAGCCGGCACTGATGGGGATTAATGGATGCCACTGATACGCAGCAAAGATGAGGAGATACAGACAGGCATTACTGATAGACACTGGCATCTGTGAAGGGCACTAAAAGGCATTTCTGATGGGCATTAATTGGCACTTTGATGATACCCAGTCAGGATACTGAACCACTTCCTAGCCGTCATTCTGCTATAGGCCGGGCGGGAAGTGGTTAAAGTGGAACTTTACCCAAAGCAGTTTGATTATTTAACAAAAGAACATGCATTCCACGTTAATATTTATGCTTCCAAAATTTGTGTGTGCTGTAAATTACCCTCTAGCATTACTCCTGTTTTTACTTGCTAGAGGTGGGCATTTTGTTGAAGCCTAGTGACTGTCACTGATCGCCGCCATTACTAGTAAAAAATAAAAATAAAATAAAAATGCTATATATCTATCCCCTATTTTGTAGCCGCTATAACTTTTGTGCAAACCAACCACAGTCACTTCCTTAGTGCAGACTTTCCCTTTTGTGCAAACCAATCACAGTCAGTTCCTTAGTGCAGACTTTCCCTCTCTCCTTAGTCTCAAAAACTATGGGCCAGATTCAGGAACACTTGCGCTGGAGTATTTCGATATGCGCCGCGTAACTGTGATGATGCGCCGTCGTTTCTATGTGCCCGTACCCACCAAACTAGATGCGCCCAATAACGGGTCATTTGCGACTGGCGGAACGTTCCGACGCCAGAGTATCGTCAGCGCTTAATTTCGTTGGGCGCATCAGTCGCGCCTATTGATTTCCCCTGCAAATATGCAAATGAGGGATTTTTCACAATTCACGAACGGATTAGCACCATACGCTGGCTACATGCGCCGCGCGTATCTCGTCCGTCCGGCGCAAGGTTATTTCTACAAAAGGCTGCTTTATCTTTACTCCAGATGGCCACAGGTCAGCAGGAGAGCAGCTACAGCAGCGTTACCGACGATAAGAGCTAGCTGAGCACCCCCACTTGCAGGACAACACCTCTGTCCATGCTTGTCTGTCAAATTTTACAGCCATGGAGGAAGACATCATAGGTCTCCATAGCCGAGATGACGGCTGACAGCTCCTGGCCATTAAAGTTCAGCTTTCTCCTGTGTGTTTGCGGGGAACGGGAGCAGCCATCTCAAAACAAAAGTAACATCACTGCGGGGAGGGGGAGCAGGATATACTTTAGTGCCGAAATGGCGCTTCTACGGGCGCATTTAAACGCCCAACGGAAGGCATTGCGCTGACGTTTCCCGTGAAGTGGTGCCGACGGAAGTTGTGAGCATGCGCACAAAGGGGGCGAGTGGAGCCGCACTCACTGCGCATGCTCCGTGGTTGATGCGCTGAACGTAAGCCTCTGCGCTGGGCTCCGCCCATCATTTACATATGATCACACCCACTTCCACTTGCGTCGGGTTACGCCAGCGCATTATCGTTACTCTGGCGCAAGTTTACGCGCAACTGCTATGTGAATTACAGGACTTGCGCTGAAAGGGTCTTCAGAGTAACGTAAATGAGAAGCGTTACTCTGGAGCAAAGATGCTCTCATCTACCTGAATCTGGCCCTATATGTCAATTAAAATGTGTACATTTACAGCCCTGATAAAATGTCTTGGCTCAGGGGAAGGCTGACAGAAGCTTTACACTACTCGGTCTCCTAGGGCTGCTGAATAGATATAAGATGTAGCGCCAATAGGGAGCTCTAATCAAAGGACTCTCCTGTAGGTTCGGTGACCACACAAAAATTTAAAATTAAATGTGAATCTACCCTGTAAAGTGACCTGTAGCTGCAAGCAAGCAAAGCTCAAGACAGAAGGACTCTCCTGTAGGTTTAGGGATTGAACACCGCAAACCTTAAATGTGAATCTATAAATAAAAATTAGCCAAATATATACAATCAAGTAAATAATAACATGATGGGAGGCCTCAATCAAAGAGTTAGACTCCACAAGACCCAAATATGGATCCACGGATGAGAATCACCTACTTTTGTATCCAACAGATGGGATTCATAAACTAAGTAAAGAAGTGCCAGTGTATTAACTTATAGTGTAGGACCTCATTTATATAGGCGTTTCAAGTCTATTGGAGAGAGGCACCTAATCAAAAAATCAATATCAATAAAGGTGAATATACAATCAGTGGTGAATAGTGAAAAAAGTATAACCATATATATCCTAATATCCACTGTGATTGAAACATATATATGAAAACATATATATCCTAATGTCCACTGTGATTGACTGAAAGCAATCAGTTAAGTGAATAGCAGTCCATACACTCAAGCAGTGTGACGAATGTATTCTTCTTCTGGAATGCTCGGATAGCACAAGGGATCCAAAATGCAATCTTCAGACAGAGAAAGTATAAATGGGTACCCTTACCGGATCAGGTGGACCCTCAACTCACCATACGGTGGGGGGTCTTCAAGGCTTGTAAAGGCCGATTGCCTAATCCTATGTCCAAATAGATGGAGATGGTATCCGGAGAATCCAAGAATAACTTTTGATGTTGAAATGTCTCCGTGGTGGTATATATTCACTCCCGAGCATAGGAGGAGAAAAGAGAAGAAAAACGACTCCTCATAGTGTAAAACCACCAATTTAATAAGATAAAAAATATGTAAAATTCCACTGCATCACACAGGTGACAGGGATCACTTAAAACATAAAAGTAAAACCACACGTGAAAAGAAAATATTTGTATCCAGTAGCAACAACTCTCCCCCTCTGATGGGTGGACAGAGGTATTCCCAAAGGGGAAAAAATGCAGTAAAGACTTAGCAAGTCAGTAACCCGACCGGTTTCGTCTCATGTAGACTTCAACTGGGGTATCTAACTATGACGTGCATCTTACCTGCATTTATAGGTCCGTAGTATCTACATCCATGAGACCTCAATTGGAACTGGCGTGCGTGTCAAATCTAACACGTGAATAGTGTTTGCATTCCAAATCCCGGAAGTGTATGGGCGGGGATTCATAGTCCGTGGCCCAATCATTCACCTGGAGGTGTGATTATTGGCCCGGACTTATCTCTCATAGGTGGGAGACAGCTAAAGCTCTTGGAGTGTAAAGTATGTGGGCGGAACTGTCGAGTACACATCCAATCATTAGTGCAATAGTGTTGTCACGTCCCCTTCACTCACTCTCGTGGATTAGAGAGGGAATGGGGCGCGACGTACTCAGGTGGGCCGAACTCTGCCTGTATGCATGTGACCGTCGCGATGCGCTCTCGTCTGCGTACCAGTGCGCTCCACGCTCGCGTCATCGGTCTGCGTCCCGGTGCGCTCCACGTACCAGCACATCCGGCTCCCATAACGTGGGCATCACATGGTGCGGAAGCGCACTGGCGTCATGCGTTCCAAGCACCCGCACATCCGGCTCCCATCGCATGGACGTCACGTGGTGCGGAAGCGCGTCGGCGTCATGCGTTCCACCCTCGAGAAGCGTGCGCTCCACGGGATTCAAAGATCATTCCGGGTATAACGACAAATCCGCCCAACGGGTCGTGACAGGCACCCATCTCGGTCTCATGGAGGGATAAAACGGGAAATACAAAATAAATGAAATACCATCTAAACCCAATGTAATATATATCACAGAGATATTAAAAAACGGTATATATCCTAGGGCTGCTGAGACTGAGAATATCAGGGCGATAAGATAGGCCACTATCCTTGTAAGTTTTTAACTTGTTGTGCCTCCCTGGCAGCAGAGTTTATCCTATCACCTTGGAGAAGGGTAAATAGGAGCGCGTCTGCTAAAAGGGTCCTCCAGGTTCTATATACATGCCAGGTCATCCAAGATAGCAGGATAGCAACAGGCACTCCAGCAGGACTTGCAGGAGAGAAGCAGGCTCTGGATAGGCAAAGATATGCAGAGAAAGGTGCTTCTGAGTTCAGTATGTCAGAAATTGTATTAAAAGGCAACGATTAAAAACACTTACAGGATTAAAGAGTAAACAGGCTCATGAATGTATGAGTTGATTCCAGTTCATATAAATACAGTATGAGTCCAACTGAGAGGAGACTGTTAGCAGTGCAGCAATCCAAGGTGCTTCAATACAGGACATGGAGACCAAACTTGGGGAGAAATCAATAGATCTCTATCAATCAACCGGGATAACTACTACTGGCAGGTACATTTGTGAGGAGCTTCCTGCCTAAACTACAGGGTGCTACATCTACTAAGTATCAGCTCAGGCGTATTTGCAACACCACATGCCTGTGCCCGCCAGGAAGCTGACACTTTGCATCGCTAATCACAGGCTGTTAGACAGTTCCCTATCCGCGGCTGCATGGATCGGGAAATGTCTTACTACCTGTGATTAGTGCTGCGGAGTGTCAGCTTCCTGGTGGGCACGTAGCGTTGCAAACACGCCTAAGCTCATCTTTACTATATACATTCAGGATCATCCAAAATAGCAGAATAGCAAACTGACAAGCACTCAAGCAGCACTTCCAGGAGAGAAGCATGCTCTGGATAGTCAAGGGTATGCAGAGAAAGGCAATTCTAGGTGAAGTATGTTACATTTCCTGCTTCTCTATCTCTATCTCTATCTCTCTATCTCTCTATCTCTATCTCTATCTCTATCTCTCTATCTCTCTCTCTATCTTTAACTCTCTATCTCTCTATCTCTCTCTCTCTCTCTCTCTCTCTCTATCTCTCTCTATCTATCTCTCTCTATCTATCTCTCTCTATCTATCTATCTCTATCTATCTATCTATCTCTATCTATCTCTCTCTCTATCTATCTCTCTCTCTATCTATCTCTCTCTCTATATATATCTCTATCTATCTCTCTCTCTATCTATCTCTATCTATCTCTATCTCTCTCTATCTCTCTCTATCTCTCTCTCTCTTTCTTTCTCTCTCTCTCTCTTTCTTTCTCTCTCTCTTTCTTTCTCTCTCTCTCTCTTTCTTTCTCTCTCTCTTTCTTTCTCTCTCTCTCTTTCTTTCTCTCTCTCTCTTTCTTTCTCTCTCTCTCTTTCTTTCTCTCTCTCTCTTTCTCTCTCTCTCTCTCTCTCTCTTTCTCTCTCTCTCTTTCTTTTTCTCTCTCTCTCTCACTTTCTCTCTTTCTTTCTCTCTCTTTATTTCTCTCTCTCTCACTTTCTCTCTCTCTCTCTCACTTTCTCTCTCTCTCTCTCTCTCTCTCTCTCTCTCTCTCACTCTTCTCTCTCTCTCTCTCTCTCTCACTTTCTCTCTCTTACTTTCTCTCTCTCTCTCTCTCTCACTTTCTCTCTCTCTCTCTCTCACTTTCTCTCTCTCTCTCACTTTAGTACACGTTAGTACACTTACCAGCAGACATGTCGTCCCGCACCGCCGCCGCACCGCCGCCGAATGGATTCGGCGCAATGCGCGGAAGTGTTTTACTTCCTGGTTCGGTGACGTGGCGGCGTCAACGTCACCGCCACGTCACCGACACGTCAGCGCGCTCTCTGCTGGCGGGGATTTTGGTTTGCTCGTGTGTACACGCGAGCAAACCAAAATCCCAGCAGACAGATTTGTTCAAATCTGTCGGACGGACAGATTTGAACAAATCTGTCTGCTCGTGTGTACAAGGCCTTACTGATTTTAGGCACAGTGCCAAAAGTAGGGAGCAACTGAGCGTGTATAAGTATAGCGACTTAACTTTAACCACCTCAGTACTGGGCACTTTCACCCCCTTCCTGCCCAAGCCATTTTTCAGCTTTCAGCGCTGTCACACTTTGAATGACAATTACGCGGTCATGCAAGACTGTACCCAAATAAAATTTTAATAATTTTTTCCCCACAAATAAAGCTTTCTTTTGGTGGTATTTGATCACCTCTGCGCTATAAACAAAAGAAGAGCTACAATTTTGAAAAAAAAGCTATATTTTTTACTTTTTGCTATAATATCCCCCAAAAATATATAAAAAAAATGTTCCTCAGTTTTGGCCGATGCGTATTCTTCTACATATTTTTGGTAAAAAAAAAATCGCAATAAGCGTATATTGATTGGTTTGCGCAAAAGTTATACCGGCTACAAAATAGGGGATAGATTTATGGCATTTATTTTTTATTTTTATTTTTTTACTAGTAATGGTGGCGATCAGTGATTTTTTTTTCGTGACTGCGACATTATGGCAGACAATTTTGACACTATTTTGGGACCATTCACATTTATACAGCGAACAGTGGTATAAATATGCACTGATTACTGTGTAAATGTGACTGGCAGGGAAGGGGTTAACACCAGGGGGCGATCAAGGGGTTAAATGTGTACCCTAGTGAGTGATTCTGACTGTAGGGGGAGGGGACTGCCTAACAGCTTGAGGGCCAGCAGGCTGCACGTTGGACACCTGAGCTTTACATTGTTCTATTACAGCATTTGCTTGGTTTAAACTGGACCTTATAGCCAGGGCTTTTTTTCAGGGGGAATGTGGGGTAACGCAGTGACAAGGTGTGCTGAAGTATGCTGGAGGGTCTATTGATGCTGGCTGCTGGGGTATTTATTGTTTATGGGGGTATCTATTGTTGAGGGAGTGGTCTATTGTTGCTAAGGAGGGGTCTTATGTCGCTGGGGGGCAGATTTTTGCTGCAAGTGATCTACTGTTGAGGGAGGGATCTAGTGTGTTGCCTGCTTGAAGATATGTTGTTGCTGGCAATGGTCTATTGTTCCTGGGGTGGATTTATTGTTACTGTGGGGATATTTTGTTGCAGGGGGTCTATGATTGCTGGCGGGGTCTATTTTTGCTGGCTGGGGCCATCTATTTTACTACTTTTCTTGTTGTCATTAACGCATTCCATACAAATTGCCTAGCATCACAAAATTAAACTTTTTTCCTGTTTTCTATAAAAGTAGTGATACTGGGTGTACAAGGGACAGTGCTCGGAGTTGGGTAGGGTGCCGAGACAAGGGGTGACTGAGAAGGTTGGGTATCTGCAGATATTTTCTTAGAGAAAAAAAACCCTGCTTATAGCTGTGTTGTTCCTGTAGTATCTATTGCATAGATGTGCCATTTTTGAATTTACATTGTTCCACCTGTGAATTTGTTATGTGCCTTTGACTCTGGGGATAATTGGATAATATACTCCTGTAGCAGTCTGAAGACCAGATGTTAGAAATTCGGCAATGCGTAATGAGTGGAGTGTGTATGTGGGAATAATACAACATGCCAAACTTAAAACAGTGCTTTCTGACTTTTCCTCTGCTCCTTTCTTTGATCAAATCAAGAGAAATGTTGCATTGCTTCTGTCATTTAGATTGTTGATGATCATATTTTTCATGTTGCATTCTGTTAATTAATATTACAGATCTACTAGCACTTGGCAAGACCAGTGGGCAGACTGTACATGGCCAGCGAAAACTCAAGACTTGTTCAGAAGTCACTGTGAAGGGTATGTCTTACTTTATATTGTGTATTGTGTTCTGCTAGGTGTATTCACAGTATGAGAACATTTCAGGACAGTTTTACTCATTCATATTGTATATGTTTGTTTCTATAATGTATTATGCACAGCCTTTCATGTAGTATATATTACTGGTGTGTAGCATCAAAGAACTTCACAAGAGCTTCAAAGCTTTTGGTGGAGAGAATTTATCGTGATCACTCCTGCCTGTACTTCCCCAGTCTTATGCCGCGTACACACGACCATTTTTCGGGATGTAAAAAATGTTTTGTTTTTTTTAAATTTAATTAAAAACTATTGTGTGTGTGTGGGCTCCAGAGCATTTTTCACGACGTAAAAAATGGTCATTAAAAATTTAGAACGTTGTAGATTTTCACGTAGTTTTTAACGTTGCCGTTTTTAACGTCGTAAAAAATGGTCGTGTGTAAGGCGGCGTACACACGACTGCATTCCAGCGAGGACCTCGGCCGTGTGTACGCTCCTGGCTCGCCCCGCCCGTCGGGAATCCCGTCGAGCGAAAAGAGAGCACGCTCTCTTTTTGCTCGACGACCCGCCTGAATGAATGGCTGGTTGCCATTCCCGACGGGCGGGTCGCCGATTTCGACGGCCGGCAGAGAACCTCGACGGGCGGAACGATGTGTTCTGCCCATCGAGTTTCTCTGCCGTGTGTACGCGGCTTAAGCATTAACGACGAGAAAAAAACGTGCATGCTCCAGAGTAAGTTATGAGACGGGAGCGCTCGTTCTAGTAAAATTAGCGTTCGTAGTGGAGATAGCACATTTATCGTGCTGTAACAGACTGAAAAGCACCAATCGTCTTTTTCTAGCACGAAATCAGCAAAAGCAGCCCCAAGGGTGGCACCATCCGAATGGAACTTCCCCTTTATAGTGCCGTCGTACGTCAACGCGCTTTGCTAGAGCATTTTTTTTTCCACAATTGTGTGTAGGCAAGGCCGGTTTAACAATAATCGAGTTGAAAAAAATGTAATTTTTTCTAGACCATTAAAAATGGTCGTGTGTACGCGGCATTAGAGTTCTGTACCCAGCATATCATCTGCCTTCCATCCACTCTACCTGTGCATGAATGAGTGAATGAGAATGTTCCCTTCCTAACATAATAGCAACTATCCAGTGTCGCCAATGAGGGGGTACCACAGGTCCTTCTGTACAGCGCCTGGGCCAGCAAGGGGTTAGTAATGTATATCCTCAGTCCTTGTCTTTTGATATTTTACCAAAGTCAAAGTATTTCACCATGTCTTTGTAAACGCTTCTCTTCTAATACACCTGTAAATGCTTATTTGTGCATGGACAGATAGGCTTACATAGCAGGTAAAAAAAATGCCAATCACATGAAACATGGTGTTTTGTTTTATTTTTTTGTAAACCCAGTGTGCATGAGACCTCATGTATCACACCTATATTTAGAGTGTAACATGAGACGCCTATTACATAAAGTTTATTTCATGCGGTAAACTAAGTCCAATTCACAAAAAAAATAAAAAAAATAATGATTTTACAGTAATTACAAAAAAATATATATATGTTAACAAATACTGCATAAAAATGCTTTAAAGTCCAATTCACAAATGGACCAGAGTGTTAATTACCAGGGTATAGCTGGTGGTATCACATGCAGTATTTGTCAAAAACATTTTTTTGACAAATACAGTAGCTGGTTGCTAAGCAGCGGGTCGGGAAGCCGGGCACCACATGCTTAACAACTGATGACTCATCAGCTATTAGTGGGCTTCCCCACTGACAGCCGATTGTAAAAAAAAAAAAAAATCGACCGTTAAAAAGCATGAAAAAAATGGCATGCCCCCCCCCCCCCCCCCCCAAGTCTATCCCAGGCCCTTAGGGTCTGGTATGGATTTTAATACCAAGATCCACATAACGTGTGGGGTCCCCCCCAAAGTCCATACCAGAACCTTATCCAAGCATGCAGCCCAGCAGGTCAGAAAAATGCAGGGAGCAAGTGACCCCCCTCTCAAACCATACCAGGCCACATGCCCTCAAACCCCCCCCCCCCCCACTCCAAAGCACCTTGTCCCCATGTTGATGCGGACAAGGGCCTCATCCCCACGACCATAGCCGTTGGTTGTGGGAGTCTGCAGGCAGGGGGCTTATCAGAATCTGGAAGTCCCCTTTAAGAAGGGGGCCCCCAGATTCTGGCCCCCCACCTTATGTGAATGAGTAGAGGGTACGTCATACCCCTACCCATTCACCAAAAAAGTATCACAAGGTAATAAAAACACACAGACAGTTTTGACAGTTATTTTATTAATATATAAAAAAATTGTGTTCAACAATATAAATCTATCGTCCATTACGCCACCCGCTGGAACCCGAAAAAGAAAAAATAACAAAGGCCTACTGCAGGCTCCGCCGTCCGACATTTTTCCCTTTCCGTCTTTCAGGACAGCCACAATAGAGAGATAGGCTCCTCCTCTTCCTTTAGGAAACACTGCACAGCCTTTAAGAACTCTCCTCCCCCTGCCAGACCTCAGTTCTTAGTGTTTCCTCCGGTGGGGAGACACTGCAGAGGAACCTAGGCCGGTGCAGTCAGGGGACTGTGGCTGTTCTTTCTCCTACCAAGGGAGCAGGGGCCTCCTAAGGAAAAAATCTTTTTTTGGCGGGTACTCACCGCCAGACGCACCCCAATCCTGGTCGAGCGCGGCAGATGGCTTGAGGGGGGACCCCTATCGTGTCCACAGGACCATGGCGGGGGAGGCCTCCAGGACGCCCTGTTTTTTTACAGGCCGCATATTTTTTTCCAAATTCGCAGGCTGAGTGGCGGGTGACGTCATCAACGGCGCGTCGGAAGCCTCCCCTTTGATCCGCGACTTCCGGTTCCGGGCCGCGGCGCTGATAGAGGCCCAGCGTGTTTGCTGGAGGAGTCTGAAGCTTGCTGGGGCAAGTTGACACAGCGCAACCACCCCAGGATGTCGGCGACTTCTCCGGAAGAGGGCACGACCAAGGACGCTTCCTCCAGCCAGCCTAAGGTAAGAGTTCCCTGGGGAGGGGTCCCTAAACCTTAGGCCTGGTCTTTCCCCCCCACTATTCCCCCTTGGTGGTTGGGGGGGGGAACCATAGGGGAACCTAGCAGGAGGGTCTGTTTTTAGAGTTTCCCCAGGGTTGTAACCCATATGTTTTTTTGTGTGTTAAAAAAAAAAAAATGTTTTTCCTTCTTTGGATGTTAATGTGTGGGGCCCCTTGTTCCTATGTCTTTCAGAAGAGCCTGGAAAAGACAGGGAAGACTCACGGTTCGAAAAAGAAATGTGCCTCCTGTAGGGACATTCTTCCTGAGTCTTGGTCCAAAGTGTTGTGTAGGGAATGCATTCACTCCTTGGTCAGGGAGAGGGATGAAGAGCAGGAAGGTAGCCTAGCAGCCTCTGTTAAGGAGCTTTCCTCCACTTTCGCCTTCTTCAAATCTTTGTTTGAAAGGCTGCAACCTCCCACTGTCCCCACACAGGTTACAACCCAATCAGTTGAACAGGGTCTTGCTCCTGTCACACCTGATCATACAGCAACGACAGTTGATCTTGCAGGCCCTTCCCAGGCAGTAATCTCAGGGGAGAGTGTGGCCTCGGGTTCTCAGGCAGAGTCAGATGATGAGGACCAGGATGGGGATTCCAGGAAGCCCTCGAGATATAAACTGTCCCTTGATGAGGTTGAGGATTTGTTAGGGGCCATTTACACGACTCTGGGCATTCAGGCCGAAAGTAAACCTCTTAGCCTTCATGACCAAATGTACAAAGGTCTGGGGGAACAGAAGAGAAGGGTTTTTCCTGTACATGACCTTCTAACTGATACTATCAAAAAGGAGTGGCAGGACCCCGAAAGGAAGCCCTTTTTTTCCCAGTCCCTTAAAAGGAGGTTCCCATTTTCTGAAGATCCTGCATCCATTTGGAACAAAGTGCCTAAATTGGATGCGGCGTTCTCCCAAGTATCCAGAAATACTGTCTTGGCTTTCGAGGATATGGGAACTCTTCCTGATGCAATGGACAAGAGAATGGATTCCCTCTTGAAAAAAACATGGGACTCTGTTATTGGGAACCTCAAGCCAGAATTAGCTGTCACAGTGGTGGCCCGTAACTTAGAACATTGGCTCTCTAAAATCCAGGAGCACATTGAGGCCGGGACGGATAAGGAGACCATTTTATCCTCCTTCCCTACAATGTTACGAGGCATCGCTTACATTGCGGACGCATCGGCTGAATCCGTCCGCATGTCAGCCAGGTCGGCAGCTCTGGCCAACTCTGCCAGGAGAGCCCTCTGGCTCAAAACTTGGCCAGGGGACCTAGCTTCCAAATCTAAGCTGTGTGGGATACCTCTTACAGGGGATCTCCTGTTTGGCCCGGGTCTTGAGTCAGTCTTGGATCGTACAGCTGACAGAAAGAAGTCCTTTCCCCAGAGACGTAAGGCTCCAGTAAAGGGGAGGGGGTTTCGTCCCCAAAGGCACTCAGGGGTCCCAAAGCCAGAAGTTCAGAAGAGAATCTGGACGCCTAGGGGAAGGGGCAGAGGAGCGATTTTTCGCCCTCCTGACCAGCCCGCAAAAAAACAGTGACTCCCAGGTCAGGGTGGGGGGAAGATTGGGGGCCTTCCTCCCACAGTGGGAATCAATTTCCCCCAAAAGGTATGTCCTGGCGATAGTAAGGAGGGGGTACTTCCTAGAGTTCTCTTCTCCTCCCCCCCAAAGATATCTGGTCACTCAACTTCCCAGAGACAGGGAAAAATCAGAGGCCCTGACTGGAGCCTTAAAAGAGCTAAAGAACCAGGACGTGGTCCTCAGGGTTCCAGCGACAGAGGAAGGGAAGGGATTTTACTCACACATTTTTGTGGTGAGGAAACCCTCAGGGAAGTACAGGTTAATCCTAAACTTGAAACCCCTAAACAGGTCCATCGCATACAAAAAGTTCCGTATGGAATCAATCTTCACGGTCAGGGCCCTCCTTCCACAGAATTGCTTTATGGTCTCCCTGGACCTCAGGGACGCGTACCTGCACGTACCCATCGCAGAGGGGTCTCAGAGGTATCTACGCCTAGCGATAGACCTAGGAGGGGAGGTGATGCATCTTCAGTTCCAGGCTTTGCCATTCGGTCTATCCTCCTCACCCCGCGTGTTCACCAAGGTCCTGGCAGAACCCATAGCATTTCTGCGTCTTCAGGGAGTAGGCATCATAGCCTACCTGGACGACCTGCTCCTTTTTGCGGCTTCTCCAGAACAACTATCCAGAGATCTGGAATTAACCAAGAGGACTCTATCGGGTCTAGGGTGGCTGTTAAACTTAGAAAAATCCAGCCTGTCACCGTCTCAACAAATTTCTTACTTAGGGTACCTTTTGGACTCCACCCTCCTAAGGGTCTTTCTCCCCAGGGAGAAGGCCCTGAAATTAGACAGAGCGGTGGCCACCCTACAGGGCAGTCGGCAAGTGTCGATCAGGTCTCTGATGTCGACCCTGGGCCTGCTTACGTCCACCCTTCCGGCTGTCCAATGGGCAGGCCTTCACTTTCGGCCCCTGCAAGCTTTCCTCCTGAAAATCTGGGATCACGATCTGGAGCGGCTAGATACCCTAGTACAGGTCCCAACCCAGGTAAAGAGGTCCCTCTGGTGGTGGAGGAAGATTTCCAATTTATCGCAGGGTCGGCTATGGCATATTCCGGTTCCTCGGGTGGTAACCACGGACGCAAGCGGCAGAGGTTGGGGGGCTCACTTAGGGTCCCTTCCAGCGCAGGGCGTATGGAAAGATGCCGAGTTGGGGAAGTCCTCCAATTGGAAGGAGCTGATGGCGGTCGGTCTAGCCCTCAGGTTCTTCCAGGAAGAGCTTCAGGGTCACCACGTCCAGGTACGGTCGGACAATGCTTCGGCTGTGGCCTATCTGAACAAGCAGGGCGGCACGAGAAGTGTATTCCTGTCGGCCATTACATCAGGGATTCTTCACTGGGCCGAAGCAAACACCCTGTCATTATCAGCGATCTTCCTAAGAGGGATAGAAAACAAGACGGCAGATTTCCTCAGCCGAAGTCAGCCGAGAGAGAGCGAGTGGGCTCTCAGTCAGGAAGTTTTTCATCTCCTAGTCAGGAGGTGGGGTTCTCCGGAGGTAGACCTGTTCGCGTCAAAAGAAAACGCGAAAACCCCTTGTTTTTTCTCCCGGAACAAAGGAGAGGAAGCAAGGGGGGTAGATGCCCTGTCCCAGACCCGGGAGTTCGGGATTTGTTATGCCTTCCCACCTCCAGTGCTTCTACCGGCAGTTCTAAGAAAGTTCCAACTGGAGAACACCTCTATCATTCTAGTGGCACCTCACTGGCCGAAAAGGGCTTGGTTCTCAGTCCTCAAACAACTGACCATGGATCCTCCCTTCTTCCTCCCATCCACAAGGGATCTTCTCTCGCAGGGTTCAGTCCTTTGCCCAGACCCACACAGGTGGAGCCTAGCGGAGTGGTTACTGAGGAGACCTTGCTAAGGTCTAAAGGGTTTTCTGAAAGGTTAACTGCCACTCTACTTAGTAGCAGGAAGAAGGAAACCTGCTCTATTTATAGGAAGGTCTGGCTTCGCTTTAATGCGTGGTGCCTAGAATATTCCTGTTCAGTGCAGAACCCCTCTTCAGTATTGGAGTTCCTACAGTGTGGGGCAGATATGGGTCTTTCAGTCAGTACCCTTAAGGGTCAAGTTTCTGCCCTTAGTGTATATCTAGAGAGTCCACTGGCCGGTAACTCCTGGGTAATCCGGTTCTTCAGAGCATTATCTAGACAGAGACCGGCCCAGGGGCCCCCCTTCCCCAGGTGGGATTTATCCTTAGTTCTTCAGGCCCTAACAGGGTCTCCCTTTGAACCTCTAGACGGATGTCTGTTGAGGGAGTTGACTTTAAAGACAGTTTTTTTGGTTGCAGTGACTACTGCTAGGAGGGTCAGCGAGATAGAAGCCTTGTCTGTTAGACCCCCTTTTTGTATTGTTTTTCCGGATCGAGTTGTTTTCAAGACTGATCCGGCCTTTTTACCCAAAGTATCTTCTAGATTCCATAGGAGTCAGGAGGTGGTGCTTCCCTCTTTTTGCCCTAATCCCTCAGGTGAAAGGGAAATTAGGTTTAGTAGGTTGGACGTCAGGAGATGCATCTTACACTATTTAGAGCTGACCAAAGATTTTAGGAAGTCAGACTCTCTTTTTGTTTTATTTTCTGGAGTTAGAAAAGGACAGAGAGCGTCTCGGCGCACAATCGCGAGATGGCTTAGGCTAGCTATTGAACAGGCATATGCCTTGTCTGGTAAAGAGGTCCCTACAGGAATTAAGGCACACTCTACTCGGGCAGTGGCTGCTTCCCAGGCTGAAACCGCTGGAGCCACGGCAGTACAAATATGCAAGGCAGCAACTTGGTCCAGCTACACCACCTTCGTCAAACATTATAGAGTAGACTTGGTGTTGGCAGGCGACCAGGCCTTTGGGCGAAAGGTCCTGCAAGCCATAGTCCCGCCCTAGTTGGTGAGTGCTCGATTATCCTCTCTATTGTGGCTGTCCTGAAAGACGGAAAGGGAAAAATGGAGTTACTTACCGGTAACGTCCTTTCCAGTAGTCTTTCAGGACAGCCCTGGTTACCCACCCGAAGTATGGAAGGTTTGTTTAATACAGGAACATAGTATGATGTTGATGTTTAATGATGGATTACTAACATGTTCTTGTGTCTCCCCAGCTGACCGGAGGTGCTCGTATAAAAACTGAGGTCTGGCAGGGGGAGGAGAGTTCTTAAAGGCTGTGCAGTGTTTCCTAAAGGAAGAGGAGGAGCCTATCTCTCTATTGTAATAAAAAATGGTGTAACTGTCGCCCTTCCTTCAATGTGACACCACTGTGTCTCTCTATTGTGGCTGTCCTGAAAGACTACTGGAAAGGACGTTACCGGTAAGTACAGTGCAGAAAATAAGTATTTGAACACCCTGCTATTTTGCAAGTTCTCCCACTTGGAAATCATGGAGGGGTCTGAAATTGTTATCGTAGGTGCATGTCCACTGTGAGAGACATAATCAAAAAAAAAAAATTCCAGAAATCACAATGTATGATTTTTTTTAACTATTTATTTGTATGATACAGCTGCAAATAAGTATTTGAACACCTGAGAAAATCAATGTTAATATTTGGTACAGTAGCCTTTGTTTGCAATTACAGAGGTCAAACGTTTCTTGTAGTTTTTCACCAGGTTTGCACACACTGGAGGAGGGATTTTGGCCCACTCCTCCACACAGATCTTCTCTAGATCAGTCAGGTTTCTGGGCTGTCGCTGAGAAACACGGAGTTTGAGCTCCCTCCAAAGATTCTCTATTGGGTTTAGGTCTGGAGACTGGCTAGGCCACGCCAGAACTTTGATATGCTTCTTACAGAGCCACTCCTTGGTTATCCTGGCTGTGTGCTTCGGGTCATTGTCATGTTGGAAGACCCAGCCTCGACCCATCTTCAAAGCTCTAACTGAGGGAAAGAGGTTGTTGCCCAAAATCTCGCAATACATGGCCCCGGTCATCCTCTCCTTAATACAGTGCAGTCGCCCTGTCCCATGTGCAGAAAAACACCCCCAAAGCATGATGCTACCACCCCCATGCTTCACAGTAGGGATGGTGTTCTTGGGATGGTACTGATCATTCTTCTTCCTCCAAACACGGTTAGTGGAATTATGACCAAAAAGTTCTTATTTGGTCTCATCTGACCACATGACTTTCTCCCATGACTCCTCTGGATCATCCAAATGGTCATTGGCAAACTTAAGACGGGCCTTGACATGTGCTGGTTTAAGCAGGGGAACCTTCCGTGCCATGCATGATTTCAAACCATGACGTCTTAGTGTATTACCAACAGTAACCTTGGAAACGGTGGTCCCAGCTCTTTTCAGGTCATTGACCAGCTCCTCCCGTGTAGTCCTGGGCTGATTTCTCACCTTTCTTAGGATCATTGAGACCCCACGAGGTGAGATTTTGCATGGAGCCCCAGTCCGAGGGAGATTGACAGTCATGTTTAGCTTCTTCCATTTTCTAATGATTGCTCCAACAGTGGACCTTTTTTCACCAAGCTGCTTGGCAATTTCCCCGTAGCCCTTTCCAGCCTTGTGGAGGTGTACAATTTTGTCTCTAGTGTATTTGGACAGCTCTTTGGTCTTGGCCATGTTAGTAGTTGGATTCTTACTGATTGTATGGGGTGGACAGGTGTCTTTATGCAGCTAATGACCTCAAACAGGTGCATCTAATTTAGGATAATAAATGGAGTGGAGGTGGACATTTTAAAGGCAGACTAACAGGTCTTTAAGGGTCAGAATTCTAGCTGATAGACAGGTGTTCAAATACTTCTTTGCAGCTGTATCATACAAATAAATAGTTAAAAAATCATAAATTGTGATTTCTGGAATTTTTTTTTTGGATTATGTCTCTCACAGTGGACATGCACCTACGATGACAATTTCAGACCCCTCCATGATTTCCAAGTGGGAGAACTTGCAAAATAGCAGGGTGTTCAAATACTTATTTTCTGCACTGTAACTCCATTTATTATAAAGGTACCAGGCGAGGCCACCTGGCTACATTACCTGGTGGTCCCACCCCCTTGTGACATCACAGACCAGTGCATACTGGGTCGGTGAAATCAAAAGGGGCTGAACCACCAGGTAATGTAGCCAGTTGGCCCCGCCCCTTACCTATATAATAAATGTCAGATGGTGGAGCCTGCAGTAGGCAGCCAGCGTTCACCAACGGCAGAAGCGTCTTTGTTATGTCTTCTTTTTTGGGTCTGGCGTACGGGGTGATTGACGGTGGATTTACATCGTGAGACACAATTTTTTTTATTTTTTAATAAAAGAATTGTCAAAAACTGTATGTGTGTTTTTATTACTTTGTGACACTTTTTTGGTGAATGGGTAGGGGTATGATGTAAAGGGGACTTCCAGATTCCAATCAGCGCCCTGCCCACAGACCCCCACAACCACCAGCCACTGTTGTGTGGATAAGGCTTTTGTCCCCTTCAACATAGGGACTAGGTGCTTTAGTGTGGGGGAGGGCAGAGCCTCCCTGCCCCAAAACACCCACAGTTCCATGTTGAGGGCATGTGGCCTGGTATGGTTTGGGGGGTGCTAGTTTGCCCCCCCTATCCTGACCTGCTGGTCTGCATGCCCGGCTAAGGGTCTGGTATGTATTTCGGAGTGGATCCCACATTGTTTTGTTTTTCTTAATTTTGCCATGGTATTCCCCTTAAAATCCATACCATACCATTTTTAAATATTATTGTGCATTTATTGCTATTATGCAAAAGGTAAGTTTAGCCTATAAAAACCAAGTCATTCAACCCACTTCCTGTGGGACCAAGTTGTCAAAGCAATGCCCTCTTTGGCTGTGTCATTAAGCCATCCCGGACTCACAAGAGAATGATGCAGAGGAAAGTGTGGGAATGTCCTCCATTACCACAGGAAAAAGAGAATCCATGTCATGTGACCAAACCAAATGGAGTTCCAAAAAGGTACATATACAAAATGTTTTATAGAAAGGAATGCAGAAATGTTTTCCAAAGTGTTTGGTAACGTTTCGTTATTGAGAGACTGCCAAAACTAGTTGGGCTTTAAAGGCAACCTGTCTTCAAGCTTATTCATTTTGTGACTAAATCACGAGCTGTTTGCCAATATCAGGGCAGTGAAGTATCTGCTGAGTATTACAGTTATTACCTCAGTGAGGTGACTGCCTTCCTTGGAACTAGTATGCAGCTTGTAAGTTAGACTGTAAAAACTTCCAGCAAATAGTTTTGGCTTCAAATTTTTCTGACCTCATCTTTACTGGATGGTATGACTTGCATATCTTTACAGTTTTTATCTATATTCTTGTGTGTGGCAGCAAGAAAATACAAGTTTGTCTTTTTTATGTTTCCACAGAAGGAGAGGTCTCCGAAGAACGCAGTCAGCTAACAAGTCCAAGTGATCCATCGTTGCCTGATGCAGACCCATCCTTTTATAACTATACGCTGTATGGTCTGCCTAATATGATGGTTATGTGAGACTTTTGTCAGTGACAATCCAAAACACACTCAGTTTGGTTATACTTGACAGCAATCTTGTATTATTGACAAAGGGAAATTATAGTTCCCTTGTCCATCATCTAAGACAAAGAAACCTCCTCCTTCTTTACATCGCTGTGATGTCCATGGTGTTTTCCAACATTCATTTCACACATTTTCCTTGTATTTATACAAGCAATCTTAATTTGGGCAAGTTCAATAACCATTTTCTTTTTCAGCAAGTATTGTTTGTGACAATACACAAAGACTATATATGGGATATTAATTGCAAGAGAACACAGTGGCCTTAGGCCAAATATCTGTGGCTGTTTTATCTGTGAGAATCAGCCACAAACCACATTATATGTTTATGAGTGGAAATGTGTCAGAATAAGAATGCTTTCAAGATCTAATGATGTTCTTATTCAATTAAAATAATATGTTTAAGGCCAGCAGCCTCCCTTCTCCTCCCATTCTCTTCTTCCACCATCCTTTCCTGTTCCCTCTCCTTCTCTTCACTCTGTCCTGGTCTGTTCCCTGCTCATCTCTCTCCTCCACCTCCCTTCCCTGCTATTCTCATCTGTTACCCCTTCCCCTTTCTCCACATCCCTTCCCTTCTACTTTATCCTTTCCTATTCCTTCTCCTCTCATTTCTTCCTGTTCCCTTTCCCTAGACTCCTCTATTTTATTCTGCCCCAAACCCTCTCCTCCGCTCTCCTTACCTTCCCTTTTCTTTCCCATCCCTTACTTTCTCCTTGATCCTCCCCAGTTCACCCCTTTCCTTTCGTTCCCTTCCCCTCTCCACCCCTGCCATCCACTCTATTGTTTTCTTTTCCCTTCCCTACCCTCCCTTTTCAGTCTCTGTTCTTCTCCCTTCCCCTCTATTCTTATCTGCATTATATATTATTTAATATATACACTTTACTCTTTCTCCCTCCTCTCCTTTCTTTCCCCTCTCCGCTCTCCTACCCTCTGTCTTCACTTGTTCCCTCTCCTCCCATTCCCTTCCACCCCCCACCCCTCTTCATTCTTTTCTCTTCCCTCTGCTTCCCTTCTATACTTTTTACCTCCACTTCACTCTACACCCCCCCCCCCCCAATGCTTTTCTGTTCCCTCTCTACTTTGCTCTTCTCCCTACTCCCCTCCACCCTTACCTGTCCCGTCCCCACCTTTTACCTTTCCTTTCTCATCCCCTTTTCATTTCACTTTCCTCTCCATGTTTAACATTCACTATGGCTAAGAGTGGGAACAGTACCCCTCTCTGTTACTGCCTACTAATATCTTATCGCCTTTGTGTTTTTTCTCTTATACCCTCATTACTTCTATCTTTCTGTCCCCTCGTATCTCCCTTTATTTTGTGTTGGTAGTGTAACACTGATATTTTAACCATTCCCAAAAGTAATTTTATATATTTTATAACTTGAATGCCTTTAATATCAAACCTGTAGATTTATATACACTATACTGTCAAAAGCATTGGGTTGACTGCCTTTACACACACCTGAACTTTAATGGCATCCAAATCTAATGCCCCGTGCACACAATCTTTTTTTTCCAGTGGAAAAAAGTCCACCAGGAAAACCGAGGGAAAAGCCAAAAACCTGCTCGGCAGCTTTTTCCCCCTACACACGGCGTGGTTTCCTGGCAGGAAAACTGCCATGAGAGCTTTGGCCGGGAATCCCAGCCATGTGTATGCTCCAACGAAGTGTTTCCCATAGGAAAAAGACAGCCGGGAATCCCAGCAGGAAAAAAAGAAAACATGTTCTAATTTTTCCTGCTGGGAATCCCTGCTGTCGGGAAAATTGCCATGGAGCATACACCCGGCCAGTTTTCCCGGCCAAAAGCTGTGATGGCAGTTTTCCAGATGGGAAAACTGGTCGTTGTGTATGAGGCATTAGTCCATAGGGTTCAATATTGAGTTGGCAACTATAACAGCTTCAAATCTTCTGGGAAGGCTGTCCACAAGGTTTAGGAGTGTGTCTATGGGAATGTTTGACACACTCCTAAACACATAGACACATTCCTAAACCTTGTGGACAGCCTTCCCAGAAGAGTTGAAGCTGTTATAGCTGCAAAGGGTGGGCCAACGTAATATTGAACTCTATGGACTAAGACTAGGATGCCTTAAAAGTTTATGTGCATGTAAAGGCAGGTGTCACAATACTTTTGAAAATTTAATGTAACTTACATTACTGTACCTCTCTGTATCCAAACAATCCTAAATTACAGTTTTTTGGAGACTATAGTGCATTACTGAGTTCTTATTAAAAAGTTTACCTAAAATTATTTTATGTGATTTTCTTATTTGTATATGCTTACTGTTCCAAATTGCATAGTCACATTCAAAGTGAAACGATAGACACTCAGTTAATATATAAATATAAAAGCTGTTTAGCTGCCAAAGGATTTGTATTTCTTTGCAGCCAGTCTTGTGATCCAGGCACCTCTATCAGACAGCACAGTTACACCCTTGGTGAAGAAGTAAAGCATGGTCAATAATGCACAATGAAGCTCACTGATGAAGTCATCCTTCTGTTCACTCTTTCTTTCTCCTGTCAGAATGTTTGCTCTCAGTACACGTGCACTATTGCAAAAACTGATTGATCACTAGCGTTGTTCCGTCCCCTAGCAGACTATGGTTTTTTTTTTTTACGAAAGGCAAATCCACTTTGCACTACAAGTGCAAAGTGCACTTGAAAGTGCACTGAAAATGCACTTAGAAGTGCAGTCACTGTAGATCCGAGAGGGACATGCAAGGAAAATAAAAAAAAACGCATTTTAGCTTGCACATGATTGGATGATAAAATCAGCAGAGCTTCCTCTCATTTCAGATCTTCCCCCTCAGATTTACAGCGACTGCACTTCCAAGTGCACTTATAAGTGCACTTTGCACTTGTAGTGCAAAGTGGATTTGCCTTTCGTAAATGACCAGGATTACAGGAGGCTAATATCAAGGCAAATTTAAATACTTTACCTAGCTGCATTTAGAAGTACATTCAGTGACTTTTTAATGACTATATAACTGTTCAACTTTTAAATAGCAGCGTTTATTTTGTATCTGCCTTGAGCTGGGCTTTGAAACACTTTGATATTATACATTTGTAATAAATATCCGCAAGTATATGAGAAGTGTAGTCGCCAAGCCTGCTAGGTTTCTGAGATACACAACAAGTTTATTGTTTGCACTTAATCTGGCAGACTGGTAAACTTGTATTTATAGACATGTGATGATGGTCACTGATCTGGCTGTTTTCGACTGGATCTGGTGAGGATCCCATGTCTGTGAATGGTCCTCAAGCCTGGAGGAGCAGTCATTTATGCAGATTAGAAATCCTGTCCTAAAACACTAAAGCCGAGTACACATGATCGGTTCAAACCGATGAAAACGGACTGAATTTCGCTTTCATCGGTCCAAACCGATCGTGTGTAGGCCCCATCGGTCCGTTATCCTTCGGTCCAAAAACAGCTGGCTTGTTTTAAAATTGAGCCGATGGACGGCTAACCGATAGGTCAAAACCGATCGTTAGTACGCACGAGCATCGGTTAAAAATCCACGTATGCTCATAATCAAGTCGACCCAATGACTTCAGTCTACAAACTCAGTTCTTTACTAGCCTTTCTTAAGCATTGCTTTGGTATGTTTATAGTGTACTTTGTCAATGACTGCTGCCAGTGTGGCATACCACAAACTGCTACACTACACCCTGCTGTGCTATACATCACATTCCGCATGCTGCCGAACGCTAAACTGTATTGCACATTATTACCATTTTAGGAATCCAGTTTTTTTTCTATCCTGGGCATGGCACGCTTTTGCTAGTCCTGTAATAAACACATGTTTAGTAGGACTTTATTATGGTTTTAAATCTCCTTTAAAAAAATCATGAAGAAGAAATTATTGCATCCCAAATATATCATAAACGTCACCACCCCAGTGCTTTGAATGTAAGAATTTGTATTGAAGAAAATAATTCAGGCCCAGTCATTCCAAATGAACCATTATGGATACATCCACCACCTCAGTGACTTTTTTGCTTTTGTGGGGGGTTTTTTCAGATGTTTTCAGGCCAGTCACATAATGCACTGAGACCGCTTACTCTCTCCCTCGTCTCCCACCACTGTGTGGTCCTCAGTGATGTAGAGAACAGCGCTAATTTCAGCTATGTATCACTGTATGTGAGTGCAGGGTGCCGTGGTAAAGCCCTTTTTTAGGGACAGGTCCATGATGATACCCTGCACTTACAGGATGTCCTCAGTCTTTAGTGTGGAAATACTGAGGACATTCGTTTGAGAAAATAACTTGCTATATAGGACAGCAATGAAGAAGGAGGTAGGTATTGCACCTAGAGCTATTTGTTTCCATTTAAGCACCTGCTGGGTAATTTAACTACTTCAGACCCGCGCTACCGTCAAATGACGGCAACAGCGCGGGTCTGAATATCCAATATGCCGTCTTTTGACGGCCGCCCATTTGGGCGTTCCCAGCGTGCGCTGTAGAGCGCGCTGCGGGGAAGCCCTGTGTTGTCCGTGTCCCTTGGACACGGCCAATCACAGATTGTGGCGAACGGCCAGTCAGAGTGGCCGTTTGCGATGCGATCTGTGGGCGAATGAGAGATGATCTCATAGATCATCTCTCGTTGCCGTTTTACACAGAGACAGCGTCCTGTCTCTGGAGAGAGGAGACCGATCTGTGTCTCTTGTACATAGGGACACAGATCGGTCACCCCCCCAGTCACCCCCCTCCCCCCACAGTTAGAACACACCTAGGATACACATTTAACCCCTTCCTCACCCCCTAGTGTTAACCCCTTCAATGCCAGTCACATTTATACTGTAATTAGTGCATATTTATAGCACTGATCGCAGTATACATGTGAATGGCGCCAAAAATGTGTCAAAAGTGTCCGATGTGTCTGCCATAACATCGCAGTACCAATAAAAATCGCAGATCGCCGCCATTTCTAGTAAAAAAAAAAAAAAAAAAAATTCTCTCCCCTATTTTGTAAGCGCTATAACTTTTGCACAAACCAGTCGCTTATTGCGTTTTTTTTTGTTTTTGTTTTTTACCAAAAATATGTAGAAGAATACGTATCGCCCTAAACTGAGGAAAAAAAATGTGTTTTTTTTTTTAAATTGGGATATGTATTATAGCAACAAGTAAAAAATATTGTATTTTTCTTCAAAATTGTCGCTCTTTTTTGTTTATAGCGCAAAAAATAAAAACTGCACAGGCAATCAAATACCACCAAAGAAATCTCTACTTGTGGGGAAAAAAGGACGTCAATTTTGTTTGGGAGCCACGTCGCACGACCGCGCAATTGTCAGTTAAAGCGACGCAGTGCCGGAAGCTGAAATTTCACCTGGGCAGGAGGGGGGTGTATGTGCCCAGTAAGCAAGTGGTTAAAAATGTTTTGCCTGGAGTAGAGTCGTGTGACACGTGCCTCAATACACAAGCACCCTCTTTTGTCCCTAGATTAGTCTGCTCAGGTCTCTGCTGAGGTCTATTAGTGCCTTATCCAGAGTCGGTACAAGGGGTGGGACGGGTGACCTGGGCGGAGTGTGTAAGGGGGCGGGTTCAGGGCCATCTTTAATGCAGGGCAAAAGCAGCTGCCCCTGTAGCCCACGCTGCCTTAGAATAATTCTCCCGTACTGGTCCCGTGTACTGGTCACAAACACAGCTGTGCTGTCCTCCCTTGTTTGCTCTCCCAGCCAGGTTAACACAAGCGGCCCCACTGACAGGGGAGGAGAACAGCTGCAGGCTGTTTGTGTAAGAGCCGACTCGTCCTGCTTCTTTCTCTGTCAGGAGCTGCAGGATCAGAGTGGCTAGCCTGTGACAGGGAGTGAGCCAGAGCGGTTGTCTGTGCTCCCCCATCCTGTCACCCCCCTCAGACTTCTATAGCACACTACAGAACAGAGTGAAGTGTTCTGGCTGTATGCTACAGATTTGAGACTGTACTGAGACTGTGTGTTGGAAAAAGAGTGCACACACATACCAGAAAGGTGCAGTGTCGCGGTAAGGGGGTGAGAACTGTGAGAAGGAGAGGGAGGAATTTGTGAAAAGAGGTGAGAACTCTTTAAAGGGAGGATTACAATGGTGGCTGTGGACTGACTGGGGGGGGGAGGGGTTGGATACAGAGTGGGTTGTAGATGGGGGTAAATAGGTGGCTATGGAAGGGGGGAATACAGAGGTGGCTATGGTAGGGGGGTATACAGAGGTGGCTAAGAAAGGGGGGTATACAGAGGTGGCTATGGAAGGGGGGTATACAAAGGTGGCTATGGAAGGGGGGGGGGGGTATACAGAGGTGGCTATGGAAGGGTAATATACAAAGGTGGCTATGGAAGGGGGGTTATAAAGAGGATACAGAGGTGGCCGTCGACAAGGGGGGAACAGAGGTGGCCATGGACGGGGGTACAGAAGTGGCCGTGGAGGGGGAGTACAGAGGTGGCTGTGAACAGGGGGTTGCAGAGTGTGTGTGCTTTCTTGGGGATATTGGGGTGACGAGCAAAATTGCATGAGGGGCATCAGTAAAATGCTTGCCCAGGGTCCAAACAATATTAAAGACGGCCCTGGGTGGGTTGATAGCAGACATAGGAGTATCATTATCCTATGCCGGGCATTACTAAATGGCGGCCCCTGGTCTGGGTCCGGCCTGAGCTGCTGCTCTTTCTGGACCGCCACGATCGCGCCATTTAATCGCCACTTTTGTCCCCAGCCTCCCCTGCTATCATTAGCAGAGTAGAGAGGAGCTGGAGGCCAGGCAATTCTGCACCGGGGTCAGGACCAGCACTGCGCAAAGAGGTCATGTTAATCGGGAGGTGATTGGCTGCTAGGAGGCGGTCCTAGCAGCCAATCACTAGTTTTCTAATATGAAATTCAACCCGGCAGCTCCCATGCCCTGCCCAGTGCCTTCAGTTAAGGATTGTCCCACCTCTTGCTCTCCACTCTGTGAAAGGTAGGAGTGTAAAGGGAGGAAAATATATGGAACTGTAAAGGATGGGAAGCGGAGGGAATGGGGGCAGTGCTGTGTGGAGTGGTTGTGTAAAGGGGGCAATACTGTGTGGGGGTCATGTAAAGGGGGAAAATACTGTGTGGGGTGATATATTAACGGACAATACTGTGTGGGGGGTCATGTAAAGGGCAAAATACTGTGTGGGGGGTGATAATTAATTTTTATTGTTTTAAGTATATTCTTGTTTTGAAATGACATTGATTCTTTCTTAAAAAAAAGGGGGGGGGCACAGTTTGCCATCTTCGCCATGGGCACCAAATGGCCTTGTCCCAGCACTGGCCTTATCCTTCCAATATTTGCCAGGATCTCATGACTCAAAGAACTTTTATACAACAAGAGCATATAAAGTATGTCGAAACAACCTGGTTGATCCGGTTCATTTATTTTACAAAGTATTTTAGGCCACATGTTTTGCTTGGTTTTCATCCAGCTTATATTTCCCTGTGCTTGTGATTGTCTAATTGGCCTGATCAGCCACACTAAGATCAGTGTAGTTTAACACATAAGCCATTGAGTATTATGGGTATAAAGGTTTTTGCCCTCTGTCCCTTTCATTTTATATCATAAATGTGTTCAGAAGATATTATTGCTTTTTAAGCACTGCTAAATCCAAACCTTTGACTTCCCCATGAATATGGGCCTGTGTGCGGCAGTCGCGTGGTTGTAGATAAAAGACATTGCTTGAGGATTCACAGGAGTTGAGGACTTTCTTCACTTTCCCCTTATTTTAACTGTCTCGGCATATCTTACAAATCTGCATTATTGCGTGGCTGCCAATTGTGCTCAATTAAAAGAAAGAGGATTAGGTAAGGGCACAGAACCTTCAAATCCTTTATACAGTGTTTTGCCTTTTCATCCTGCCAAAATGTTCTCGCTTTCTTATTATTTGAATATAAAAGCTATTTAATTTTAACTATTGAAGGAAAGCTTCTCCTAGGGAGATATGAAGCCTGCCATTGCTGACTTCCCAATCTGCAAATATGAAGCCTGCCATTGCTGGCTTCTCAGTCTGCAAATCCGGAGCTTGCCATTGCTGACTTCTCATTCTGCAAATATGAAGCATGCCATTGCTGGCTTCTCATTCTGCAAATATGGAGCTTGCCATTGCTGACTTCCCAATCTGCAAATATGAAGCCTGCCATTGCTGTCTTCTCAGTCTGCAAATCTGGAGCTTGCCATTGCTGACTTCTCATTCTGCAAATATGAAGCATGCCATTGCTGGCTTCTCATTCTGCAAATATGGAGCTTGCCATTGCTGGCTTCTCATTCTGCATATATGAAGCTTGCCATTGCTGGCTTCTCATTCTGCAAATATAGAGCTTGCCATTGCTGGCTTCTCATTCTGCAAAGATGGAGCTTGCCATTCGTTGCTTCTCATTCTGCAAATATGGAGCTTGCCATTTCTGACTTCTCATTCTGCAAATATGGAGCCTGCCATTGCTGACTTCTCTATCTTCAAATGTGGAGCTTGCCATTGCTGACTTCTCAGGCAGCGTACACACGACCGGTTATCTCGCCAGAATCCAGCAAGAAACTTGTTGGGAGACGTATTCTGCTGAGGAAACCGCTCGTGTGTACGTTTTTCATCGAGGAAACTGTCGAGGAACTCGACGAGCCAAAAAGAGAGCATGCCTTCTTTTTTCTCGACGGGAATGGAGAAAATTGGCTCGTTGGGTTCCTCGACAGCCGAACAAGGAACTCGACAAGGAAAATTATGTGTTTCGCCCGACGAGTTCCTCGGTCATGTGTACGCGGCCTCATTCTGCAAATATGGAGCTTGCCATTGCTGACTTCTCAATCTGCAAATAGGGAGCTTGCCATTGCTGACTTCTCATTCTGCAAACATGGAGCTTGCCATTGCTGACTTCTCAGTCTGCAAATATGGAGCTTGCCATTGCTGACTTCTCATTCTGCAAATATGGAGCTTGCCATTGCTGACTTCTCAATCTGGAAATATGGAGCTTACCATTGCTGGGTTCTCATTCTGCAAATATGGAGCTTGCCATTTCTGACTTCTCATTCTGCAAATATGGAGCCTGCCATTGCTGACTTCTCTATCTTCAAATGTGGAGCTTGCCATTGCTGACTTCTCAGGCAGCGTACACACGACCGGTTATCTCGCCAGAATCCAGCAAGAAACTTGTTGGGAGACGTATTCTGCTGAGGAAACCGCTCGTGTGTACGTTTTTCATCGAGGAAACTGTCGAGGAACTCGACGAGCCAAAAAGAGAGCATGCCTTCTTTTTTCTCGACGGGAATGGAGAAAATTGGCTCGTCGAGTTCCTCGACAGCCGAACAAGGAACTCGACAAGGAAAATGATGTGTTTCGCCCGACGACTTCCTCGGTCATGTGTACGCGGCCTCATTCTGCAAATATGGAGCTTGCCATTGCTGACTTCTCAATCTGCAAATAGGGAGCTTGCCATTGCTGACTTCTCATTCTGCAAACATGGAGCTTGCCATTGCTGACTTCTCAGTCTGCAAATATGGAGCTTGCCATTGCTGACTTCTCATTCTGCAAATATGGAGCTTGCCATTGCTGACTTCTCAATCTGGAAATATGGAGCTTACCATTGCTGGGTTCTCATTCTGCAAATATGGAGCTTGCCATTGCTGACTTCTCATTCTGCAAATATGGAGCTTGCCATTGCTGGCTTCTCATTCTGCAAATATGGTGCTTACCATTGCTGACTTCTCATTCTGCAAGTATGGAGCTTGCCATTGCTGGCTT
The DNA here is from genome assembly GCA_029574335.1 of Rana kukunoris. Classification (NCBI taxonomy): domain Eukaryota; kingdom Metazoa; phylum Chordata; class Amphibia; order Anura; family Ranidae; genus Rana; species Rana kukunoris. The sequence goes on from CM056056.1 coordinate 59,461,401, forward strand.
CTCATTCTGCATATATGAACCTTGCATTGCTGGCTTCTCATTCTGCATATATGAAGCTTGCCATTGCTGGCTTCTCATTCTGCATATATGAAGCATGCCATTGCTGGCTTCTCATTCTGCAAATATGGAGCTTGCCATTGCTGACTTCCCAGTCTGCAAATCCGGAGCTTGCCATTGCTGGCTTCTCATTCTGCATATATGAAGCATGCCATTGCTGGCTTCTCATTCTGCAAATCTGGAGCTTGCCATTGCTGACTTCTCAGTCTGCAAATATGGAGCTTGCCATTGCTGGCTTCTCAATCTGCAAATATAGAGCGTACCATTGCTGGGTTCTCATTTTGCAAATCCGGAGCTTGCCATTGCTGACTTCTCAGTCTGCAAATCCGGAGCTTGCCATTGCTGACTTCTCCGTCTGCAAATATGAAGCATGCCATTGCTGGCTTCTCATTCTGCAAATATGGAGCTTGCCATCACTAACTTCTTAGTCTGCAAATCTGGAGCTTGCCATTGCTGACTTCTCAGTCTGCAAATATGGAGCTTGCCATTGCTGGCTTCTCAATCTGCAAATATAGAGCTTACCATTGCTGGGTTCTCATTTTGCAAATCCGGAGCTTGCCATTGCTGACTTCTCAGTCTGCAAATATGAAGCTTGCCATTGCTGGCTTCTCATTCTGCATATATGAAGCTTGCCATTGCTGGCTTCTCATTCTGCATATATGAAGCATGCCATTGCTGGCTTCTCATTCTGCAAATATGGAGCTTGCCATTGCTGACTTCTCAGTCTGCAAATCCGGAGCTTGCCATTGCTGGCTTCTCATTCTGCATATATGAAGCATGCCATTGCTGGCTTCTCATTCTGCAAATATGGAGCTTGCCATCACTGACTTCTCAGTCTGCAAATCTGGAGCTTGCCATTGCTGACTTCTCATTCTGAAAATATGGAGCTTGCCATTGCTGGCTTCTCATTCTGCAAATATGGTGCTTACCATTGCTGACTTCTCATTCTGCAAGTATGGAGCTTGCCCTTGCTGGCTTCTCATTCTGCATATATGAACCTTGCATTGCTGGCTTCTCATTCTGCATATATGAAGCTTGCCATTGCTGGCTTCTCATTCTGCATATATGAAGCATGCCATTGCTGGCTTCTCATTCTGCAAATATGGAGCTTGCCATTGCTGACTTCTCAGTCTGCAAATCCGGAGCTTGCCATTGCTGGCTTCTCATTCTGCATATATGAAGCATGCCATTGCTGGCTTCTCATTCTGCAAATCTGGAGCTTGCCATTGCTGACTTCTCAGTCTGCAAATATGGAGCTTGCCATTGCTGGCTTCTCAATCTGCAAATATAGAGCGTACCATTGCTGGGTTCTCATTTTGCAAATCCGGAGCATGCCATTGCTGGCTTCTCATTCTGCAAATATGGAGCTTGCCATTGCTGACTTCTCAGTCTGCAAATCCGGAGCTTGCCATTGCTGGCTTCTCATTCTGCATATATGAAGCATGCCATTGCTGGCTTCTCATTCTGCAAATCTGGAGCTTGCCATTGCTGACTTCTCAGTCTGCAAATATGGAGCTTGCCATTGCTGGCTTCTCAATCTGCAAATATAGAGCGTACCATTGCTGGGTTCTCATTTTGCAAATCCGGAGCTTGCCATTGCTGACTTCTCAGTCTGCAAATATGAAGCTTGCCATTGCTGGCTTCTCATTCTGAATATATGAAGCTTGCCATTGCTGGCTTCTCATTCTGCATATATGAAGCATGCCATTGCTGGCTTCTCATTCTGCAAATATGGAGCTTGCCATTGCTGACTTCTCAGTCTGCAAATCCGGAGCTTGCCATTGCTGACTTCTCCGTCTGCAAATATGAAGCATGCCATTGCTGGCTTCTCATTCTGCAAATATGGAGCTTGCCATCACTAACTTCTCAGTCTGCAAATCTGGAGCTTGCCATTGCTGACTTCTCAGTCTGCAAATATGGAGCTTGCCATTGCTGGCTTCTCAATCTGCAAATATAGAGCTTACCATTGCTGGGTTCTCATTTTGCAAATCCGGAGCTTGCCATTGCTGACTTCTCAGTCTGCAAATATGAAGCTTGCCATTGCTGGCTTCTCATTCTGCATATATGAAGCTTGCCATTGCTGGCTTCTCATTCTGCATATATGAAGCATGCCATTGCTGGCTTCTCATTCTGCAAATATGGAGCTTGCCATTGCTGACTTCTCATTCTGAAAATATGGAGCTTGCCATTGCTGGCTTCTCATTCTGCAAATATAGAGCTTGCCATTGCTGGCTTCTCATTCTGCAAAGATGGAGCTTGCCATTCGTTGCTTCTCATTCTGCAAATATGGAGCTTGCCATTTCTGACTTCTCATTCTGCAAATATGGAGCCTGCCATTGCTGACTTCTCTATCTTCAAATGTGGAGCTTGCCATTGCTGACTTCTCAGGCAGCGTACACACGACCGGTTATCTCGCCAGAATCCAGCAAGAAACTTGTTGGGAGACGTATTCTGCTGAGGAAACCGCTCGTGTGTACGTTTTTCATCGAGGAAACTGTCGAGGAACTCGACGAGCCAAAAAGAGAGCATGCCTTCTTTTTTCTCGACGGGAATGGAGAAAATTGGCTCGTTGGGTTCCTCGACAGCCGAACAAGGAACTCGACAAGGAAAATTATGTGTTTCGCCCGACGAGTTCCTCGGTCATGTGTACGCGGCCTCATTCTGCAAATATGGAGCTTGCCATTGCTGACTTCTCAATCTGCAAATAGGGAGCTTGCCATTGCTGACTTCTCATTCTGCAAACATGGAGCTTGCCATTGCTGACTTCTCAGTCTGCAAATATGGAGCTTGCCATTGCTGACTTCTCATTCTGCAAATATGGAGCTTGCCATTGCTGACTTCTCAATCTGGAAATATGGAGCTTACCATTGCTGGGTTCTCATTCTGCAAATATGGAGCTTGCCATTTCTGACTTCTCATTCTGCAAATATGGAGCCTGCCATTGCTGACTTCTCTATCTTCAAATGTGGAGCTTGCCATTGCTGACTTCTCAGGCAGCGTACACACGACCGGTTATCTCGCCAGAATCCAGCAAGAAACTTGTTGGGAGACGTATTCTGCTGAGGAAACCGCTCGTGTGTACGTTTTTCATCGAGGAAACTGTCGAAGAACTCGACGAGCCAAAAAGAGAGCATGCCTTCTTTTTTCTCGACGGGAATGGAGAAAATTGGCTCGTCGAGTTCCTCGACAGCCGAACAAGGAACTCGACAAGGAAAATGATGTGTTTCGCCCGACGACTTCCTCGGTCATGTGTACGCGGCCTCATTCTGCAAATATGGAGCTTGCCATTGCTGACTTCTCAATCTGCAAATAGGGAGCTTGCCATTGCTGACTTCTCATTCTGCAAACATGGAGCTTGCCATTGCTGACTTCTCAGTCTGCAAATATGGAGCTTGCCATTGCTGACTTCTCATTCTGCAAATATGGAGCTTGCCATTGCTGACTTCTCAATCTGGAAATATGGAGCTTACCATTGCTGGGTTCTCATTCTGCAAATATGGAGCTTGCCATTGCTGACTTCTCATTCTGCAAATATGGAGCTTGCCATTGCTGGCTTCTCATTCTGCAAATATGGTGCTTACCATTGCTGACTTCTCATTCTGCAAGTATGGAGCTTGCCATTGCTGGCTTCTCATTCTGCATATATGAACCTTGCATTGCTGGCTTCTCATTCTGCATATATGAAGCTTGCCATTGCTGGCTTCTCATTCTGCATATATGAAGCATGCCATTGCTGGCTTCTCATTCTGCAAATATGGAGCTTGCCATTGCTGACTTCCCAGTCTGCAAATCCGGAGCTTGCCATTGCTGGCTTCTCATTCTGCATATATGAAGCATGCCATTGCTGGCTTCTCATTCTGCAAATCTGGAGCTTGCCATTGCTGACTTCTCAGTCTGCAAATATGGAGCTTGCCATTGCTGGCTTCTCAATCTGCAAATATAGAGCGTACCATTGCTGGGTTCTCATTTTGCAAATCCGGAGCTTGCCATTGCTGACTTCTCAGTCTGCAAATCCGGAGCTTGCCATTGCTGACTTCTCCGTCTGCAAATATGAAGCATGCCATTGCTGGCTTCTCATTCTGCAAATATGGAGCTTGCCATCACTAACTTCTTAGTCTGCAAATCTGGAGCTTGCCATTGCTGACTTCTCAGTCTGCAAATATGGAGCTTGCCATTGCTGGCTTCTCAATCTGCAAATATAGAGCTTACCATTGCTGGGTTCTCATTTTGCAAATCCGGAGCTTGCCATTGCTGACTTCTCAGTCTGCAAATATGAAGCTTGCCATTGCTGGCTTCTCATTCTGCATATATGAAGCTTGCCATTGCTGGCTTCTCATTCTGCATATATGAAGCATGCCATTGCTGGCTTCTCATTCTGCAAATATGGAGCTTGCCATTGCTGACTTCTCAGTCTGCAAATCCGGAGCTTGCCATTGCTGGCTTCTCATTCTGCATATATGAAGCATGCCATTGCTGGCTTCTCATTCTGCAAATATGGAGCTTGCCATCACTGACTTCTCAGTCTGCAAATCTGGAGCTTGCCATTGCTGACTTCTCATTCTGAAAATATGGAGCTTGCCATTGCTGGCTTCTCATTCTGCAAATATGGTGCTTACCATTGCTGACTTCTCATTCTGCAAGTATGGAGCTTGCCCTTGCTGGCTTCTCATTCTGCATATATGAACCTTGCATTGCTGGCTTCTCATTCTGCATATATGAAGCTTGCCATTGCTGGCTTCTCATTCTGCATATATGAAGCATGCCATTGCTGGCTTCTCATTCTGCAAATATGGAGCTTGCCATTGCTGACTTCTCAGTCTGCAAATCCGGAGCTTGCCATTGCTGGCTTCTCATTCTGCATATATGAAGCATGCCATTGCTGGCTTCTCATTCTGCAAATCTGGAGCTTGCCATTGCTGACTTCTCAGTCTGCAAATATGGAGCTTGCCATTGCTGGCTTCTCAATCTGCAAATATAGAGCGTACCATTGCTGGGTTCTCATTTTGCAAATCCGGAGCATGCCATTGCTGGCTTCTCATTCTGCAAATATGGAGCTTGCCATTGCTGACTTCTCAGTCTGCAAATCCGGAGCTTGCCATTGCTGGCTTCTCATTCTGCATATATGAAGCATGCCATTGCTGGCTTCTCATTCTGCAAATCTGGAGCTTGCCATTGCTGACTTCTCAGTCTGCAAATATGGAGCTTGCCATTGCTGGCTTCTCAATCTGCAAATATAGAGCGTACCATTGCTGGGTTCTCATTTTGCAAATCCGGAGCTTGCCATTGCTGACTTCTCAGTCTGCAAATATGAAGCTTGCCATTGCTGGCTTCTCATTCTGAATATATGAAGCTTGCCATTGCTGGCTTCTCATTCTGCATATATGAAGCATGCCATTGCTGGCTTCTCATTCTGCAAATATGGAGCTTGCCATTGCTGACTTCTCAGTCTGCAAATCCGGAGCTTGCCATTGCTGACTTCTCCGTCTGCAAATATGAAGCATGCCATTGCTGGCTTCTCATTCTGCAAATATGGAGCTTGCCATCACTAACTTCTCAGTCTGCAAATCTGGAGCTTGCCATTGCTGACTTCTCAGTCTGCAAATATGGAGCTTGCCATTGCTGGCTTCTCAATCTGCAAATATAGAGCTTACCATTGCTGGGTTCTCATTTTGCAAATCCGGAGCTTGCCATTGCTGACTTCTCAGTCTGCAAATATGAAGCTTGCCATTGCTGGCTTCTCATTCTGCATATATGAAGCTTGCCATTGCTGGCTTCTCATTCTGCATATATGAAGCATGCCATTGCTGGCTTCTCATTCTGCAAATATGGAGCTTGCCATTGCTGACTTCTCATTCTGAAAATATGGAGCTTGCCATTGCTGGCTTCTCATTCTGCAAATATGGTGCTTACCATTGCTGACTTCTCATTCTGCAAGTATGGAGCTTGCCATTGCTGGCTTCTCATTCTGCATATATGAACCTTGCATTGCTGGCTTCTCATTCTGCATATATGAAGCTTGCCATTGCTGGCTTCTCATTCTGCATATATGAAGCATGCCATTGCTGGCTTCTCATTCTGCAAATATGGAGCTTGCCATTGCTGACTTCTCAGTCTGCAAATCCGGAGCTTGCCATTGCTGGCTTCTCATTCTGCATATATGAAGCATGCCATTGCTGGCTTCTCATTCTGCAAATCTGGAGCTTGCCATTGCTGACTTCTCAGTCTGCAAATATGGAGCTTGCCATTGCTGGCTTCTCAATCTGCAAATATAGAGCGTACCATTGCTGGGTTCTCATTTTGCAAATCCGGAGCTTGCCATTGCTGACTTCTCAGTCTGCAAATATGAAGCTTGCCATTGCTGGCTTCTCAATCTGCAAATATAGAGCGTACCATTGCTGGGTTCTCATTTTGCAAATCCGGAGCTTGCCATTGCTGACTTCTCAGTCTGCAAATATGAAGCTTGCCATTGCTGGCTTCTCATTCTGCATATATGAAGCTTGCCATTGCTGGCTTCTCATTCTGCATATATGAAGCATGCCATTGCTGGCTTCTCATTCTGCAAATATGGAGCTTGCCATCACTGACTTCTCAGTCTGCAAATCTGGAGCTTGCCATTGCTGACTTCTCATTCTGAAAATATGGAGCTTGCCATTGCTGGCTTCTCATTCTGCATATATGAAGCATGCCATTGCTGGCTTCTCATTCTGCAAATATGGAGCTTGCCATTGCTGGCTTCTCATTCTGCATATATGAAGCTTGCCATTGGTGGCTTCTCATTCTGCATATATGGAGCATTGCCATTGCTGGCTTCTCATTCTGCAAATATGGAGCTTGCCATCGCTGACTTCTCAGTCTGCAAATCCGGAGCTTGCCATTGCTGACTTCTCAGTCTGCAAATATGAAGCATGCCATTGCTGGCTTCTCATTCTGAAAATATGGAGCTTGCCATTGCTGGCTTCTCATTCTGCATATATGAAGCATGCCATTTCTGGCTTCTCATTCTGCAAATATGGTGCTTACCATTACTGACTTCTCATTCTGCAAGTATGGAGCTTACCATTGCTGACTTCTCATTCTGCAAATTTCCTTTTGGTGACAACTGTGAATCAAGCCTGTGCGATCTGCAATGGCCCAGCCACTTGTAATCTCATTTGGCAGAGTATAAGGCAAGCTGACAACGCAGCAGAAAATTTGGGAGACAACGACTGAGCATATTTACACTATTCACTCAACTGAACAAAGACCTTCATGGCAGTAAATTATTGTTTTGGATACTGTGGGGAAAGGTTAAACCTCTGCCAGGATTTTATTGTGTCTGTGTTCCCAATGGTGAGATTCACTCTCTCTGATTGGCTTGGTGATGAAATGGACGCTATTCCAACAGTTTGTGTTATCACCAGAACAGGAATAAAAAGGAAATCTGCCAATGGGGGCACACATTTCAGTGACTACTATCGAAAAGTTTTCCCTTTGAAATTTTTTCCTCTTTTCTCCAACTGTGTAGTAAAGAAATTTAAGAAAATCGGGGGCGTGGCCTGGACGCGCTGGAAGATGGCAGCTTGACTCCGTAGCTCCCGCCGCTGCAGTCTTTACTTTCCACACCGGAGGTTCTTCCGCTGTTTTCGATACCTGCTGACTGTACGGTTTCGATCCTGTGACGCCAGTGTACAAGAAATAACAAGTACGTTCGCCGTTAAATCGACGGTTTTTCCGTTCCGACGGCGATAAAGACTCATACATGGCGGCCCCTAATGTAAGTGCGTCACAGGAAATTTCGATGGACGCTCGAATGGCTCATTCGACACCTCATACCGAAATGCCAGCTGTGGGGATAGGGAACAACACTGAGATGAGCTACCATCAACCCAGTCTGTTGGACCTCCAAGCTGTTGCAATAGATATTAAAAATGACATTAAAGCTAATCTGACAGCGGCAATTGCAGAGCTCCGCATCGATATACAAGACATTGCACATCGTGTGCAAAGTGTGGAATTAACTAATACGCGGCATGATAAGGCCCTACGTAAAATGGATAGCAAGATGAACACGCAATTACTTCAAATGAGAGACTTGCAACGTCAAACAGAGGACTTGGAGAATAGAAGTAGACGTCATAATTTGCGCATACGTGGCCTACCTGAAGAAATAGAAAATGAGCATCTGCAACCTGCCATTGATTATATACTTAATGACCTTTTGGGCAGACCTCCTGCGTCTAAAATCAAAATGGAGCGCTTACATCGCGCGCTCAGACCCAGAGGCAAAACAGGTGATCCTCCCAGGGATGTAATTTGCTGCTTGACTGATTATAGACTGAAAGAAGATATCCTGCTGAAAATGAGGAGCAAATCTAAAATTTCATACAAAGGGGCATCTATACAAATTTTTCAAGACCTTTCTAACATCACTTTGCAAAATAGAAGAGATCTCAAGCCCTTGCTGGAAGTCTTACGCAGTAAGAATATTGTATACAAATGGAAGTTCCCGTTTGGCCTTTCGGCCACTTTTCAAGGTCGCTCTGCTATATTAAGAGTCCCTGAGGACCTTAAAATGTTTTGTAACACCATGAACATTCCTTTGATCGACGTCCCAGATTGGTATGCGGAGTTCCGTCCTAATTATAAGGCTAGAATGGATGACGAACCGGAAGTCATGGAGACCCACACCACAAGATTTCGTAGACGTCGATCCCCTTCAAACGAACAACTGTCTACTTCAACGCATGGTCGTAAAGATGATTCGACAGGATCGCCACGCTCAAGACGTGCCCGACGCAACTATTGACCTACTTGGGCCCACTCTCTTTATTTTTCTCCTATGAGCTCTGACTCAATTCAGTATGATTATGTATCAGGCCCCCTTGCTCGCTACTGCCTGCAAGGTTGTTTTTTTTTTTTTTTTTTTTCTCTTCTTTTCAAAATTGTCATATTTCTCCTGATATGTTTGTTTATTGTTTTATTATTGACGGTATATCTATGCCTGTCTCTATTGCCCAGAGTTTTTCAATATTGGATACTTTTTTAAGTCTGTTATTTATGCGTTATCCTTTATTGAAGCATTAACTTTGATTTATGTCACGTAGTTGTATACTTTGTTGAGATTACTAATATCGTCACATTTTCACTTGAAGGTTAGCTCCTTTTATTAGTATTATAGTTATTATTCATTACTTCACTGTGATGCTGTTCCCTTTCTGATTAAGAGCTCATTTATTGTTCTGAATGTGCACTCCTTCACCTATGATACATGTTGCTCATGCTGTAGCGGCGGAGATCGGTAGTGGCGCTGTTTTTTTTTTCTTTTTCTTTTTTCTCCTTTTTCCGGCTAGTGCTTGCCAACCCCCACACAGTAGTAGAACATTGGGTGTTGTATATTTGATATCAGCGCCTGTTCGTTCTACTCTGTACTGTATCACCTTAGATAAGATCGTTTTTGGGAACTTTATTTGATTTCCCACGTGTTATTTATTCAAGGGTTTTTTTTTTTAACCCTTGCCCCATCCCCTATTTTTGTTTTTGATCCCCCTTTTGTGCTTCCCCTGCTGTCGCTTTTTACAACCGCTTTTTGACAAATTTTGTGTGTTCAGATTCTCTTTCACATCTGATAGCACTATGACGCACCGAGGGGCTGTTTCGCCTCCGCCCCCATTGGTTAATTTTTATTCATTAAACGTTAAGGGTTTGAATATCCCTGAGAAGAGATCTCAGTTGTTTTTATTATTGAAGAAGGCCAAAGCAGACATAGTATTCTTGCAAGAAACTCATTTCCGGAACAATGACATCCCTAATCTTAATAACAAATGGTACCCTTCTGTTTTTCATGCCACCAATCCCGAATCTAAATCTAAGGGAGTCTCTATTCTTATTTCAAAAAATTGCCCCATTCGAATTCAAGACACCCTCTCTGATATTGAGGGTAGGTATTTATTTTTAAAAGGTTCCCTATATAACAAGAATATCACTTTGGCTAATATTTATGCTCCCAACAAAGGTCAAGTCCCATTTCTCAGGAATACTTTAAACTCGCTTTGCTCTTTTCAATCGGGTATGCTGATTCTGGGGGGGGACTTCAATTTGGCTATTAATCCACTGTTAGACACCTCATCGGGATCATCCACAATATCCTTCTCTGCACTCAGATCGGTCAAAACACTTCTTAAAAGTCTGAACCTACATGATTCTTGGCGTACCTTGTTTCCAAAAACTAAAGATTATACTTATTTCTCTCCGCCACATGATAAATACTCAAGAATTGATTATTTTTTTATATCCCAATCAGATCTGGATTCTCTGATTTTGGCAACCATTGAACCCATGGTTCTCTCAGATCATCACCCAATTTCTATATCACTCAGATTCTCTTCGATCCCCGCTAGATCCCCAATTTGGCGTCTCGATAGTTCACTCCTCAATAATCCTGCAGACGTTGAGGCTTTGAACTCAATCCTTTCAAAATACTTTGAAGAAAATGACTCCCCAGACACACATCCCATGACATTATGGTTAGCACACAAATGTGTTGTAAGGGGAGAATTAATTTCGATTGCTTCTAGGAGAAGAAAAGCACGTGATGCATATGTTAAATCCCTCTCTGATCGTATTCATTCTCTTGAGAGCAAACACAAGTTATCACTAGCAAAAGAGGCCCATGTTGAGCTCCTTGAGGCTAGGAAACTCCTACTAGAGGTACTCGAAAAAGTCACTAAACGAAAATTCATTCTATCACGTAAGCTTTACTATGAGTTTGGCAATAAAGCTGGGAAATTACTTGCCAGAGCTATACAAATAAAGAAATCTGCATCTACAATACACTCAATCCTAGATCCTACTGGTAAGACAATTTCTGCCTCCTCTGAAATAGCTAAACAATTTGTAAATTTTTATTCCAAATTATATAATATACAGAGAAATACTCTTTCTGATGCAGAAACCCAAAGGAAACAATTGATTACGGAATTTTTAGCGACTTACGGCCCCAAACCAATTTCTAAAGAAGAATCAAAACTTTTAGATAGACCTATTGATTCAATAGAGACATCCAGAGCACTCAAACAACTTAAAATTGGAAAATGTCCAGGTCCAGATGGCCTGTCGGTCTCCTACTATAATTCTTTTTCTGAGATCATAATGAAATTCTTTTTGAAGGCTTTTAACTCAATCCCTGACCGACCCCTTTGTAATGTAAAAGACCTCCTTGAAGCCCATATTACGATGATACCGAAACCAGGAAAAGACGATTTGCTAGTATCCAATTATAGGCCCATTTCCCTGCTCAATGTGGATCTAAAGCTGTATGCCAAGATAATAGCTAACCGTATTTTGCCCTTACTCCCTAACTCAATATCCCTAGATCAAGTGGGTTTCGTTCCCGGTAGAGAAGCTAGGGACAACACCCAAAAGGTCATTACAATTCATCATTGGTTAAATAACACATCTAAACCAGGCTTCTTCCTCTCTCTTGACGCGGAGAAAGCGTTTGACAGGGTTGATTGGACATATATGCGTGAAACTTTGAAAGCTATGGGATTTGGAGATCGTATGTTACAATTCATCCTTGTGTTGTACTCATCACCCACGGCTAGAATTAAGATAAATGGATGCCTGTCGGACGCTTTCTCCGTGTCGAATGGGACACGTCAGGGTTGCCCCCTCTCTCCTATTATTTTCATACTGACTCTGGAACCTTTTCTTTGTAAGATCCGAAATAACCTCGATATTAGGGGAATAGGGATCAGAGACGGACATTATAAATTGGCTGCTTACGCCGATGACGTCATCCTTTTTCTATCAGAACCTATTACCACGATACCAGTCCTTTTAAAAGAATTCTCATTTTTTGAAGTAGTCTCGAATTTAAAAATTAACTTCGATAAATCTAGAGCCTTAAACGTTTCATTACGACCCGATGTAGTTGCTCTTTGTCAGAAAAATTTCCCCTTCAAATGTGAATCCCATGCACTCACATATCTGGGAATACATATTCCATTGAAATTAAAGGATCTATACTCCTGCAATTTCCTTCCCATTCTCAAATCTATTCAAGACGATCTTTTGAAGTGGGATGCTGGCTACTATTCCTGGTTTGGCAGAGCTGCCATCATTAAAATGTCTATCCTTCCGAGAATTCTATACCTCCTCCAAACAATCCCGATAAAATTACCTGCTTCTTTTTTCAACACATACAGAAAAATCTGTTTAAAGTTTATTTGGTTCTCCAAGCGCCCTCGAATAAGGTGGGATAAACTCGTATGCCCCAAGATGCTAGGGGGAATTGGATTACCGGATATCCAAAGATATTATTGGTCCTGTCACTTATCCAGAATTGTGGATTGGCAGTTACACAGGAGTTCGAAAGACTGGATTAATCTTGAAGAACTAACATGTAATGCTTTACTCCATCAATTGCCTTGGTCAGACCCTAATAAGATTCCACGATCCGTTAAAAACCATCCTCTTTCTAATGCCACTTTACAGATCTTTAAATCTCTGTGTGCTAAATTAAATATCTCCTTGTTTCCTGGACCTATGACTCTCATTAACCCCGGTTCAAGATTTCCCTCAAAACCTATAGGGGCTCCTCTTTCATGCTCACCTGTAATGTTGAGAGCTGAATCCTTTTTTTTGAAGGGCAGTTTTACCAATTATGACGAATATCTTAAACACTTTAAAAATTCTGGAATTACTCTCCAGGAATTTGAAAATGTTAAACGATTCTTCCTTACAACTATCTGCTCTCCCCTTTGGTGCAGGAAAAAGACGCCCTTTGAAAACATGTGTACAGAAATGGCTCCCCAAAGACATCTAATTTCTAGAAATTACACTTTGTTATTCTCGAATATTAATCCCAAAGATGATATAACCTCCAATTACTGGGAAAGATCGCTTGAGATAGATATTTCACCTGAGGATTGGGAAAAGATTTTCACCTATATACATAAAGGTTCACTGAACGTGTTGACTCAGGAGAATGGTTATAAAATTTATTCTAGGTGGTACAGAACTTCATACTTGATTAACAAGTTTGACCACACATCCTCTCCCTTGTGCTGGAGGTGCAAATCTAATGTAGGCAATCTTCTGCATATATGGTGGGATTGTCCTCTCATTCAAACATTTTGGAAGGAGGTACATCGAATCATTCCCATTATTACTACTTACGTTCCGGACTTTACTGCAGCCCAATACTTACTGCATCACACTTCACTACCCCGCTCTGTTTATAAGAAGTCTATTATTATTCATCTGATTAATGCTGCCAAGTTGTGCATCCCAGCTAGATGGAAAGACCCGTCTCCTCCTTCCGTTTCGGAATGGTTTCAGAGAATTATTAGAGTCGCTGAGATGGAGGAATTGATCCAACAAGCCAGAGACTCTCCAAAATTGTTTTATGAAAAATGGGCTTGTTGGATTCATTTTACCAATTCTGATGAATACACGAACATAATTACTTCTTGAAGATATTATCTTTGTTTTAGACTCCCTATAATATAGACCAATATTGCTTGTCTTGAAGGTGACTGTTTATTGATTACTTAAGTCATGCTTACTCTTTATTTCCCCCCTCTTCCATCCCTTTACTTCCCCCTCTGTTACTTTGTGGTTTGTTATGTACTTGTATATCTCTTAATTATAGTATGGATTCGCCTTCCCTAATTTTGATCATATACCTGCTCACTGTAGTATTCACATGCACCTATATGTTGCTCAGTTGTACTTTGTGTTTTTTACGTGTGGACATGTTTGTTGTTGTACTTTATTCTGAAATACCAATAAAAATTTTGAACCGAAATTTAAGAAAATCTTCACAAAAAAGCAAAGATAACTTGACATCAAGTATTCTTTTCAAAAGTTCAGGCTTTAGATATACTTCAAAGCTGAACATCAGGAATGATCTGTATTGGCAAAATGTAAGTATGCCTATTTAATACTTGAGGGGTCACTGGGCAGCTGAAAATCACAGTAGCGATTGTTCAGGTCCTGCCCAGGTTGTAGGAGCAGCTTTCTCTTTGCATACTGACAACACTTACTTGGCAATGCTGCCATTAATAGAACACTTTGTATTCTTTCAATGCACACAAGGTGTTCCCTGATTGGACAAGGTGGTGAAGAGGGGTTGTTGAGCTCTCGGTCTGCACCTTGTGCAATCAGACTACGCCATGTGTTCATTTATGAAAAATACTTTCTATGAATGGCGGCTTTACTGAGCAAACAACCTCTTGTGGTCAGTTGCACAGAACCCTAGCAGGACCTGGAAAGTCACAGCCATCACTGTAGTAGCGCTGAATACTACAGTGATTTTCAGCTTCCCCAGTGCCCCATCAGCATAGGTGTGTACCTGGGCACACCCTAAACAACCCATGGGGGGCAGATTCATCCTGCTGCCTGGGCCCCTATGTCATTTACTGGCCCCTTCCTTTTGTGATAAACACAGTGAGTGATCGGTACTGATCGCTTACTCTGTTCATACATAACTGAAGCATAGTAAACTGTGTTATGTGCACACACACACACGCGCACACACACTGATGTGAGTTTGAGCTTTGATGTGCACACCATTATGCCATACATAGGCTGTGCACACCTATGCCCATTAGGTATGAAATACACCATACTTGCAAGGCTATTATATCCTTTTTATCTTTGCTTGTTAATCTAGAAAAATATACTGTATCTCTGGTTTAGAATTGAGAGATAATTTTCTTAGCCATATATTGTATATATAAACTACAACAGTGACACCTGAAGTTTGTAAAAGGTAAAGTATTGCATTTCATTAGTATTTTTTAGTTTTGTTTAAAAAAAAAAAAAAAAAAACACATTTCATTTTTACATACATATCACAAACACTGTATTTATTGGCGTATAGCACTCACTATTTTACCCTGCAAATCAGTTGCATATAGTGTGTGCGTGTTATACGCCGATACTGCAATTTGGGCTGCCTCGGTGAGAACGGGTAGGGGGGTGGGACTATCGCCATCAGATTACATACATCGGAAATCTCCTGTTTACACAGAGGCCTCTCTAAAAGGAAGTTCCATCTCCTGGGCCAGCATTAGACCAGTGTTCTGTCTATCTTAGAAGCCGGTCCAGGAGGCAGGACTTTATAAGACTTTAAGAGGCCGCTGAGTAAACAGGAGATTCTCACTCTATGTAATCTGCCGGCGCTCATCCTGCCCCCCTCCCTGAGATGGGTATTAATCAGGCAGAATTCATGCCAATAGAGATGCTGCAGATGGGCATTAATCAAGCTGCATTGATGGGCAATTGTGAGGCTACAGGTTGTCCATAATAGTTAAACAACATGGGCCAGATTCACATACAATTACATTGGCGCAGAGTATCAGAGATACACTACGCCGCCGTATTTTACCTGGCTCTACGACGAATTCATGTAGATTTTGGCCCATAACAAATGGCGGTGTAGTGTATTTCTCGCGGCGGAATCGAAATACGTGATTAGGGGGCGTGAAGCATTTAAATTAGGCGCGTCCCCGCGGCGATCGAACCGCGCATGCTCCGTTCAGAAATTTCCCGCCGTGCATTGCGCGAACTAACATCGATACGTCATTTGTTTGAGTAGCGTCGTTTACGTACATTCCTATTCCCGGGCGACTTACGTAAAAAATAAAAACAAACGTTGAAATTCGACGCGGGAATGACGGCCATACTTAACATGGGCTGTCTAATATTAGACCAGATAAAAGCTGGAATAACTTTACGCGGCAAAAAGATGACTACAGATGCCGTAAGAGATTGCGAATGACGCTCGTAACTTCGTGGATCGCCGGAAAAAGCTAATTTGCATACCCCGACGCGGAAAACGACGGGAACTTCAACCAGCAGCCGCAAAATTATTGCAGCGTAGATCCGAAGGCGTACGAACACGTAAGCCAGTCGGATTGAAGCCCGAAGCCGTCGTTTCATGGTTTGAGGCTTCAGACTAATAAAACGATGCGCGTAATTTGAAAGTACTCCGGTCTAACGCGAGATAGACCGGAGTAAGGGCTCTGTGAATCTGGCCCCCTAAGTTTAATTGTATCATGTACATGAGGAACAGTATGGTAATGACATGCCTTTCGCCATGATGAGAGATGGAAGTGATAGACCTGTGGGAAAAGTTGAAGAAGGAAAGTCACCTCTGGAGTTCAAGATAAATATCAAAATTAGAGGACGTTCATACCCATGACACCAGTAGTGTAATATGAAGCAGCTGACCAAGAACTAATGCTGCTGAATTTGTGTATTGGTTGGGCAGGTCACTGAAGACTGATATTGACCTTTAGTTAAAGCTATATTTAAAGTAGATGTACACCCACTTAAAAATCTCATGTAAGTTTTTATTTTAAACGTTTTTTAAGTTTAAAATATTAAAAGACAATTGGGTGATCCTAGAACAGTGATGGCGAGCCTTGGCCCCCCAGATGTTTTGAAATTACATTTCCCATGATGCTCATGCACTCTGCAGTGTAGTTGAGCATCATGGGAAATTAAGTTCCAAAACATCTGGGGTGTCAAGTTTCCCCAACACTGTCCTAGAAGGTCCTTGGCATGTGCCTGTATGCAGAGCCTGAGATGATGAGGGTGTCCTTACAGTTCCTATCTGAGCACCCCTGGATGGTTAGTTAGGGGCTGCGGGGGGTGAAGGAAAGGCACAAGTGCCAAGGTGTAGACATTGTGGGGTTGATTGATTAAAGGCAAAGAGTCTGTGCACTTTAAATGCACCTGTAAGTGCACTGCAGTTGCTCTAGATCTGAGGGGAACATGCAAGGAAAAAATCAGAATGTTTGCTGGCACATGATTGGATGATAGAAATCAGCAGAACTTTCCCTAATTTCAGAGCTTCCCCTCAGATCTATTGCGACTGCACTTGCGGGTGCACTTAAAATGCAAAGTATATTTGCCTTTAGGAAAACAACCTTGGTGAATAAAAACTTAAAAGTGCTGATATCTGATGAGCACAGGTATAGCTGGTGATACAATGTGGAAACGCCAAGTCCAGTTGATGGTGGAGTAGGTCCCCCACCTGGTTAAGTGACAACCAAGTGGAAGAACACCAGGACATCAGCAGAATCAGAGGCAGAAGCTGGCAACAGTTGGACAGCGAGGGACACAGTCGATAGGCAGAAGTGTGGTCAGTAGTCCAGGCTGAGGTCAGGAGCATAGGCAAACAGCAAACATGAACATGCAAGAGTAATCCAAGAGCAAGGTCAGAAAATAAGCTGGGTCAGTAACAGGATCAAGGATGCGCATCAAGACTTAATCACAGGAACAAGACTAAAGAGCATACAGCAAAGAGCTTGCAGAGTTTATTTTTAAATAGGCTGCTTTGCAACAGTGGACATGCACACACATCCACGATTACAAACCATTCCTGTCAGGCAATCATCCACTTACAGGTTAAATTCATCCTTTACTGAATTAAATATGGAAACTGCCAACTTTATACAATGCTGAATGTCTCTTTAAATGAGTTGCTCACAGACATTAATAAGCCTCAGCACTAGAGATGCAGGAATCCTCTGAACTAATCTCAAACTCCAAACTCTCACTGTACTCATATGAGCTTGAAGGCTGGATCATTCTGGGTTAGAGATGAGTTTGGTGGAAGCCTGAGCTCTTCTCTACTTAGCACTTTGTAAAACTTGCTGAAGCTTGCTAGCTGCTTTTTTAAGTGACAGCACCTTCTGAGCAATTAACAAGATTTAAACTGGGAATTATCTCAAGACTACTCCAGAAACAATTTCCAAATCATCTATTTGGATGCAAATTACTTCAGTTTATTAATTCACGAGCTTTAAATAAGTTGTTTTCCATTAAATGGTATTACAAACAAACAGTTATTCAGCTAGATAAGAAGTGCTTTGGCCTGGTTCAGAGGAAGGCTCCTTGGTTTTAGAAACACAAGTCCCAGGTAGGGTTGCCACCTCATCCCTTTAAACCCGAACACATATGAATTACACAGGTTCTGAGGCTAATTTAACGCAGATAAGGCACCAAGTGAGTTTAATTAACCACAGAACTTGTCCCAGGCGTTGTTACTATTGTCAAAGCAATTAGTAAAACATTAATGTTTTTAAAAGCAAATTAATGAATGCTCCAGGATTCAAACTCCAGGTAATTCTGAAGCTTATGTTGCTAAAGGCTCAAGCTTTGACCACTAAGCTATCTCTTTGGGTGGTTGGCAGTCTTCTTCCACTAGCTTAGAAAGTATGCATTATATTCCAATGGTGGTTAATACTCATTCATGTACTAAAAAAAATGCTTTATGTGTTGGTAATGCAGCCATAGCTTGCAGGTTAAGTACTCTGACGGCCAATGTAGCCATGGGAGCCTTCCTGAAAGGCATGGGTTCGAATCCCTGTGCCGGCTCTTACCAGTGAAGGTGCCACAACTTGCAGGTTAAGTACTCTAAAGGCCAGGGAAGCCATGGGAGTCTTCCTGAAAATGTGAGGTTTAAACATCACATTGGCACCTTGTGACCTTGGACAAGTCACTTCATCACACTAAGTCCCAGCCTTAGATTGTAGGAATAAGATGAAAATGTTGCTGAATACATATTCAGTTTGTATATATATATGGAACAGCCACCCCGGGGGTGGCTGCTTAATGCTAGTTACTAAAACTATTATTAGTGGCTGTTTATACCAAACTATTTATTATTCATACTTATACAGGCCCACCACCAACAATCACATGTACCTTGCGTTGAGCACTCCATCAGGAATCGAACCAAGGTCCTCACTGTGCTACCACAGAGGCTACACTCGATAATCGGAAAGCTTAACCTCCAAGCCAAATCACTGGATGTGATTATCTTTCACTTGTTAATTTATGACTTCTGTCGTTAAATTAATTAGTATAATGTTAAGAGATTAAAGGGTAAAATGAAGAATTTACCAGGATTCGAACCAGGGCTTCACTGTGCAGTAGACTGCTAAAGACCCAAGCTTTATCCACTTAGCCATTGCTTCAGATGCTAAATGGTGCAATTAACAAGATTTAAACTGGGAATTATCCTACAACTACTCCAAAAACACAACCTCCAAACCACTCATTTGGAAGAAAATGACTCCAGTTTATTGATTCATGAGGTTCAAATAAGTCGTTTGCAATGAAATTGTATTACAAAGTTATTCAGCTTTGGCCTGGTTCAAAGAAAGGCTCCTTGGTGAAAGAAACACAAGTCCCAGGTAGGGTTGCCACCTCATCCCTTTAAACCCGAACACATATGAATTACACAGGTTCTGAGGCTAATTTAACGCAGATAAGGCACCAAGTGAGTTTAATTAACCACAGAACTTGTCCCAGACGTTGTTACTATTGTCAAAGCAATTAGTAAAACATTAATGTTTTTAAAAGCAAATTAATGAATGCTCCAGGATTCAAACTCCAGGTAATTCTGAAGCTAATGTCGCTAAAGGCTCAAGCTTTGACCACTAAGCTATCTCTTTGGGTGGTTGGCAATCTTCTTCCACTAGCTTAGAAAGTATGCATTATATTCCAATGGCGGTTAATACTCATTCATGTACTAAAAAAAAAATGCTTTATTTGTTGGTAATGCAGCCATAGCTTGCAGGTTAAGTACTCTGACGGCCAATGTAGCCATGGGAGCCTTCCTGAAAGGCATGGGTTCGAATCCCTGTGCCGGCTCTTACCAGTGAAGGTGCCACAACTTGCAGGTTAAGTACTCTAAAGGCCAGGGAAGCCATGGGAGTCTTCCTGAAAATGTGAGGTTTAAACATCACATTGGCACCTTGTGACCTTGGACAAGTCACTTCATCACACTAAGTCCCAGCCTTAGATTGTAGGAATAAGATGAAAATGTTGCTGAATACATATTCAGTTTGTATATATATATGGAACAGCCACCCCGGGGGTGGCTGCTTAATGCTAGTTACTAAAACTATTATTAGTGGCTGTTTATACCAAACTATTTATTATTCATACTTATACAGGCCCACCACCAACAATCACATGTACCTTGCGTTGAGCACTCCATCAGGAATCGAACCAAGGTCCTCACTGTGCTACCACAGAGGCTACACTCGATAATCGGAAAGCTTAACCTCCAAGCCAACTCACTGGATGTGATTATCTTTCACTTGTTAATTTATGACTTCTGTCGTTAAATTAATTAGTATAATGTTAAGAGATTAAAGGGTAAAATGAAGAATTTGCCAGGATTCGAACCAGGGCTTCACTGTGCAGTAGACTGCTAAAGACCCAAGCTTTATCCACTTAGCCATTGCTTTAGATGCTAAATGGTGCAATTAACAAGATTTAAACTGGGAATTATCCTACAACTACTCCAAAAACACAACCTCCAAACCACTCATTTGGAAGAAAATGACTCCAGTTTATTGATTCATGAGGTTCAAATAAGTTGTTTGCCATGAAATTGTATTACAAAGTTATTCAGCTTTGGCCTGGTTCAAAGAAAGGCTCCTTGGTGAAAGAAACACAAGTCCCAGGCTTTGCTACGTGCAGCCATAAATTACCTTTTCTGTTGGTAATGAAGCCACATCTTGCAGGTTAAGTACTCTGAAGGCCAGTGAAGCCATGGAAGACTTCCTGAAAATGTGGGGTTTAAACTTTACATTTGAACCCTGTGAGCTTGGACAAGTCACTTTATGATATTATGTCCCAGCCTTCGCTCCATAGATTGTAGGAATAAGATGAATATGTATTCAGCTTGTGTGTAAATATAAGAACATCCAGTCTGAAATAGTAGTGGCTGTTTATACCAAACTATTATTATTCATACGTGTACGATTATATTATATACAGGAGTCCTTGCAACAAGCCTTCATCAAGGATCGAACCAAGCTACCACAGAGGCTACACTTCATAATCTGAAAGTTCACCCTCCAAACCAACTCACTGGATGTGGTTAGCTTTTAGTTGTTGACTTATGCCTGCTGTCCTTAAATCAATTAGTATTATCTTAAGGGATTAAAGGGCAAACTGAGGAATTTGCCAGGGCTTCAGTGTGCAGTAGGCTGAGAAAGACCTGAGCATTAACCTCTTAGCCATTGCTGCAGATGCTAAACTGAGCACTTAACAAGATTTAAACTGGGAATTATCACAAAACTACTCCAGAAACACAAACTCCAAACCACCTATTTGGATGAAAAATACTTCAGTTTATTGATTCATGATTAATAAGTCGTTTGCCATGAAATGGTATTACAAAGTTATTCAGCTAGTTAAGAAGTGCTTTGGCCTGATTCAAAGACAGGCTCCTTGGTAAAAGAAACACAAGTCACAGGTTTTGCTACTTGCAGCCTTTGTTAAAGCAATTAGTAATACATTAATAAACATACTAATGAATGCTTCAAATCGAGGTCAACAGTAATTCTGAAGCATGTGTTGCTAAAGGTTCAAGCTTTAATCACTAAACCATCTCTTCTGGTGATTGGCAGCACTCTTACGCTAGCCTAGGAAGCATGCATTACTTTCTAATGACAGCCAATACTGACATTCATATACCAAAAAAATACAGGAGCTGTCAGTAATGTTGCCATAGCTTGCAGGTTAAGTACTCTGATGGCCAGTGTAGCCATGAAAGATTCCCTAAAAGGCATGGGTGCCAATCCCGGTGACAGCACTACAGGCATGGGCGTCCGCTCCATAGGGCAAGGGGGGTCATTTGCCCCCCCTGGAATCGACATGGAGAGCCAGGAGCAGGGCTAAACTGGCCCTTGGGCCACTTTATACAGCGATTGCAGCTCTCCCCTCCTTCTTTCACGGAGCTGGGTCTGTGTGCAAGGTCCTGCCTCCCTAGTTTGGCTCGTCTGATAGTCTTTTAGTGTTCCGCCTATCACACGAGCCGAACTAGGGGGACGGGACCTTGCACACAGATCCAGCTCCGTGACATACGATACGAGCGCCAGAGGACAGAGGGAGGGGAGCGCCGTTTTATATCGTTTACCAGGCCTGTGCTTTGTTGTGTAATGTAAAGGGGTCCAGAGGTGCAGGGTGCTGTGTAATGTAAAGGGGTCCAGAGGTGCAGTTGTGGAGAGGGGGTACATAGTAGTGACAAATAGATATTAAAAGATGCAGGGGGCACAGTGGGGTGTTTTTGCATTTTAACGTGGGCGGGGGGCGCTTTTAACCCCCGCTTGCGGTCGAAGAAAGGGTAAAATGCAACTGTGTATCGCTGCTGCCGATGTGCCCCCCCCTGAAAAAATTTCAGCGGACGCCCATGACTACAGGTTATGTACTCTGAAGGCAAGTGAAACCTTGGGAGACTTCCTGAAAATTTGAAGTTTAAACCTCACATTGTGACCTTGGACAAGTCCCTTTATCACAGCAGTCAATCCTTAGATTGTAAGAATAAGATGAATATGTATTTAGCTTGTGTACATAGGAACAGCCATTTACTAAAACTACTTTTATTCATACAGTATTTTTTTTTATACAGGCCATGCCAACAATCCAATCATGGGCGTCCGCTCCATAGGGCAAGGGGGGTCGTTTGCCCCCCCCCCTGGAATCACCAGGGAGAGCCAGATGTGTAATGTAAAGAGGTCCAAAGCTGTGGGGTGCTGTGTAATGTAAAGGGGTCCAGAGGTGCAGTTGTGGAGAGGGGGTACACAGTAGTGACAAAGACATATTGAAAGATGCAGGGGGCACAGTGGGATGTTTTAACATTTTAACGTGGGGGGGGGCGCTTTTAACCCCCGCTAGCAGTCGAAGAAAGGATAAAATGCGACTGTGTATCGCCACTGCCGAAGTGTGCCCCCCCCCCTGAAAAAATTTCAGCGGACGCCCATGAATCCAATATCCTTGAGTTGAGCCCTCATCAAGAATTGGACCAAGGTCCTTACTGTGCTACCACAGAGGATATACTTCCTAATCTGAAAGCTTAACTTCTAAACCAACTCAACTTTTGCTTGGTTGAATTAGGACTCCTGTCGTTAAATCAATTAGTAATACATTAAGGGATTAAAGGGCAACCTGTAGAATTTTCCAGGATTCAAACCGTGGCTTCACTGTGAGGTAGGTTACTAAAGACTCAAGATTTAACCTCTTAGCCATTGCATCAAATGCAGAACTTACTTAACCACTTAAGGACCGCCGCATGTACATTTACGTCGGCACAATGGCACCGACAGGCACATCAACGTATATATATACGTTGGTGCCTTGAGGTGGGTCGGGGGTCCGATCAGGACCCCCCGGTACATGCGGCTGTACGAGCAATCCGTGATGAGGGGGCGGCTATTCGTTTTTGTCCGCCCCCTTCGGATCGCTCTCAGCCAATGCGCGCGCCTGCCTGTGTGTCACTTTCTCCTTCTGTGTAAACACAGGAAGGAGGAAGCGATGTGATCTCTCCCTCTGCATTTTTTTCAACCACCGCTGAGGAGAGATCACAACACAAGTAAGTCTGCACTAACACTACACTGCACTAACACTACATATAGGCACATTTAACCCTCCGATCGCCCCCCTCCCCCTGTCACAGTGTCACTGAATGCAGTAATCATACATGTATTAATTACTGTATTTAGTGTCAGTGTGACAGGCAGTGTGACAGTCAGTTAGTGTTAGGTCCTGGGTAGCCCCCCTACCCCCTCTAATAAAGTTTTAACCCCTTGATCACCACCCTAGTTAACCCTTTCACTCCCTATTGCCAGCATCACTAAGCGATCATTTTTCTGATCGCTGTATTAGTGTCGCTGTTGCCGCTAGGTAGCTAATTTTTTTTTTATTGCGATTTTTTTTACTAAAGACATGTGGCTAAATAAATGTTGGCCTAAATGTTTGACTAAAATCTAGTTTATTGATTTTTCTTATAACAAAAAGTAAAAAATATAGATTTTTTTTCAAAAATTTCACTCTATTTTTGTATATAGCGCAAAAAATAAAAATCGCAGAGGCGATCAAATACCACCAAAAGAAAGCTCTATTTGTGGGAAGAAAAGGACGCAAATTTTGTTTGGGAGCCACGTTGCACGACCGCGCAATTGTCTGTTAAATCGACGCAGTGCCGAATCGCAAAAACTCCTTGGGTCATTTGGCAGCATATTGGTCCGGTCCTTAAGTGGTTAAGTAGCTTGTGTAACATGCATGCTCTCTAAAGGCAGCGGTCACTGACATTTACAAATCCAAAACTTTACACTTTCTCATGGGGAACTACCACAATTTACAGGTTATGTGTTCTGAAAGCCAATGTAGATATGAGCGGCTTCAAAGTCTGAATTGGATGTCAAAAGTTGTGTACACACTATGTGAAAATCGAATGATCGTGCCTTGTATGTAATTTTTCTTCTGATTTTATCATAGTGTGTACCCAGCTTTAAGTCTCTGCGCAATGCAGTCAGATTATGGGTGATTGGATGGGCCAGCTGGGTACTCCAATCAAAGGCCCTCAGCCCAAATACAAGTGATCAGGATCTCGGGAGAGTTATAGAAATATCAAAATGCCTTCTAGGAATGAATGTAATTTTGAAGGAATGGGCATTACTAGGCAGGTTGTATATGTATGCAGACTGCACTACTTAACACCCACATATGATGTTGAGCTTCATGATTGAAATCCAATCAATGTAAATGATGGGCCAAGGAATTAAGGATTGAAAGAAAAGGACCTAGTGATGCTGGACTTCATACAGCCAGAAAATTAGGTGGGCTTGCTTTCTGCAGCTTAAAATGTACACTGTAAGATACCGACTGTGTGTAGTGAAATCAGTAGTAAGCAATTTTATGGTAAGGCTGATGTTTAACCTAAATTAATTTACAAGTTTAAAACCAGGGTCCAACCATAATTCAGAAATGCATGGGAATGAATTTTTTCAACCCTGCTGTCTCTACATTACTCTTTGAAGGTAGTGGGCACTGACATTCTTGAACACAAGATTATTGCATGCGTAGTATTCTAACCACCAGTGTAGCCCTGGAAGACTTCCTAAACAACATGCTTTCTAATTTACATTTCAGTTCTCACCTGTGATTGGAGCAGAGGCTACAAACATCCGACTTACAAACAAAGGGAGACAACAGGAAGTGAGAGGAGATCTACCCATAGGAAGGAAAATTCACTCCTGTAATGCGGCGTACACACGGTTGGAATTTCCAACAAGAAAAGTTCGATGTGAGCTTTTGAACGAAAATTCCGACCGTGTGTAGGCTCAATCTGACTTTTTCTGTCGGAATTTCCGACAATAATATTTAAGAGCTGGTTCTCAATTTTTCAGACAAGAAAAGTTATTGTCAGAAATTCCGATTGTATGCAATTCCGACCCACAAAAAAACATGCCTGCTCGGAATCAAGTTAACGCATGCTGGAAGAATCCACGGTTTTCTTGTCAGAATTTCAGATCGTGTGTACGCGGCATAAGAGTTATCATGGGAAAAGGGTGTCTCCACTGATGCTTTATCACCATCACTTGGTTCCACAACAACCCAACATTTTCTAAATTCAATTGTCAATGGGACAGAAAGTGAAGTGAAATCTTCTGAACAGGGGAAAGACGGGAAAACAAACGTTACCCCTGCGCTATGCTATCCTAAAAACTTAAAAAAATGTTTTTTGGGTTGGAGCTACACTTAAAAAATGTACCTGTTCCGACTTACAGATTCAGTTTAAGAACAAACCTTGTTTGTAACCCAGGGGACTGCCTGTACTCTGGCGGCCACCATAGACTTCTTGAAGGTATGAGATATAATTATGTTGGCCTCTTGGACAAGCCACATTCCTTAAAATGGTATTGGGGTCAACCTATTTTTTAATAGCTAAGAAGATTGTGCATCTATCCTTCATACTTGCTCCACATCAGTGACCAACTTACGGTAACTTGCTCTTCTTTACTACAAGTGATGGCCCTGGAATGAACATGCATCACAGAAATCAGAGAGTGGCAGCTTTCTTCTTACATCTCCAACATGGGTATTATACTTTCAGGTTATCCATCTTCAGTATCCAGAAACCCCAACCTACCCATAAAGGCTTAGTTAGGCAGGCCATACATTATCCATTTTTTGTTTTCCTTTAACCAGAGGTTTGAAAAAAAATGTGCTGATGGAGGAATCTTTCTTGCAGCACTATTGGGTTTTGCCGGTAGGGGGCCATCCCCACCGACAGAATACAATGAACAGTGTTTCTGGCTATAAACGGCAGCACCAATTATTCAGGAGAAAACAGACAGGCTGGTTGTACTGAAGTTGACTAATAGATTGACTTGTGTACAACAAGCTAGCCCATACATTGATCGAAATTTCAATCTATGTATGGCGGGCTTTATTGAAGAAAACATGAATCTTGAATGTTATCAGCAGTCCATAAATTCTGTCTGAGAGTGTCAATATTCAAGAACATTGATGAAAGTAAAATTAATGCCTCATATTGTTTATTACTTGATTTACCTTCCACAACAAAATTTCACGGCAGTGTATTTTTTATTAATGTATTAGTTATACAGAGAAACACACCAAAGACATGGTATATTATGAAATGGAATTGTGGTGCTAAATATTATTAATGGCGCTCTTTTTGAGGATTGTATAAAAAATACACTTTATTATACATTTATGCAAGAGCTTTGGTATTCATCTGTGAACAGTAGATACACAAACACATTACAAGAACAATTAAGACACAACTGTGTGATCTAAAGACAATTAAAGTGACTTTATACACCATTACATATACATTTACAGTAGAAGAAATTACAGTATAAAATTAAAAGACATTTTTGGAAATATGAGAAAATTCAACATTAAAAACAGACACATTTTTTTTCCCCACTGCTGACTTTTACACATAAATAGGACAGACCAAACCAACATGCAGAACTGGAAATTAAAGTGGATTGCTGTTATCCAATGAAATATTGCAGACATAGAGTATTCTATAGCAATACTTTGGGCCAGATTCAGGTAGATGGGCGCTTCTTTACTTTGGAGTAACGTTTCTCATTTACGTTACTCCGCCGTAACTTTAGGAGCAAGTTCTGTTATTCACAAAGCACTTGCTCCTAAAGTTGCGGCGGCGTAACGAAAATGAGCCGGCGGAATTCAAATTGGGCGGGTAGGGGCCGTGTATTATGTTAACAATGCGCGATCCCGCGGCGAACGTACTGCGCATGCGTCGACTGTCAGTGCGCATGCTCCAAATTTTGACAGGGAACGTCAATGACGTCAATCCCCATTCACGGACGTTTTACGCAAAGGACGTGAAAATGTGTAAACTCGACGCGATGACGACGGCCATACTTAACATAGGATACTCCACTAGGGGGCTGGTTTTTCTTTACGCCGCGTATCGCTTACGGAAACGTCGGAACGTCAATGCGTCGGGCCCGAATACGATCGTGAATTTCCGATTCCCGCTGATTAACATATTCTCTGCGTTAATCAGCGGGAACGCCCCCAGCTCCATTTTTAAAATTGAAGTTCCGATACGACGGCGAAATACAATTATGTCGCTCGTATAGGAACTCCAACCCGGCGTTTCTTGTTTTCTGGTTACAGAAAACAAAAACGCCGGCTCAAAGTGACAGTTAGGCTGGAGTATCACTGATACTCCAGCCTAACTCTACCTGAATCTGGCCCTTTGAGTTTAACACTTGGTCATAGAAATTAAATATATAGGGCCAGATTCAGGAACAGTTAGGCTGGCGGATCCAGTGATCCGCCAGCCTAACTGTGACTTTGAGCCGGCGTTTCTGTTTTCTGTAACCAGAAAACAAGAAACGCCGGGTTGAAGCTCCGATGCGAGCAGCGTAACTGAGTTTCGCCATCGCATCGTTACTTCAACTTAAAAATGGCGCCGGGGGCGTTCCCGCCGATTTCCGCTCAAAAAATATGTTAATGAGCGGAAATCGGCAATTCACGATCGCATTCCGGCGCGACGCAGTGACGTTACGACGTTTCCGGACGGGATACGCGGCGCATAGTTATACCTACATGGGGTTGGAATATCCTATGTTAGGTATAGGCGTCGTCATCGCGTCGGAAAAAAATAAAAAAACGTCGCTTGCGTAAAACGGTCATGAATGGGAATGTGACGTCATTGACGTTCATTCACAGATTTTGGAGCATGCGCACGGGGATGTTTTGACACTCGACGCATGCGCAGTACGTTGGCGGCGGGATCGCGCTTAGTTAGCATACTACACGCCCCGTACCCGCCCAATTTGAATTCCGCCGGCTCATTTGCGATGCGCTGCCGCAACTTTAGGAGCAAGTGCTTCGTGAATGACAGCACTTGCTCCTAAAATTTCTGCAGCGCAACGCAAATGAGAAGCGTTACTCCAGAGCAAAGATGCTCTGGACTACCTGAATCTGGCCCAAAGTCTGACTAAACACAGTGGATTGAAGAATTTTACATTGGCACTTGTGCATCGAAGTGGCTGAAAGTAGAGATGATTCTGTTGCCTACATCAACCAGATCCTTCGTATCTTTTCCCCATTTTGCATTCATAACAAATGTGCAAAATATGTTTTCAATCATACATTATTATTCATGATGCTTTTTACTCTTGAGGGTCGGAGGTCAATTCAAAAAAAACTTGTAGTCCCAGAGGCCCAGATTAAAGTCAATGGTGGGTTACCTCATCCGTTCTCCCTTTGTGATGGTAGATGAATCGGGTTGCTGACTGCCCCCCTTTTGTTCATACTCATCTTAGAGCCTTTAGAGCTATTAGGTCAAATCCTAATATTCACAGGAGCGACAATGTCCTGTTTTGCATAACATTTCCAATCATTTCATTACCTAATATATTGGCAGGACTGAAAGAATGTGGGAAATGTAAAATATTTATTTTCACTTGATTTTTGGAGGAGAATGTTAGTTCGTACCTATTATTACTTCAGGTGTTTTGGTGCTTAAAGTGAACTTGTGCATGGCAAACCAACAGGTTCACTTAATTGCCACCCCTTCACTACCACCAAGTGAAGATAGTCATATGATCCACCTTACCCAGAGGTAGTGGATATCTCTTTGCTCTGGCAGGCGTGGCGTGGTACTATGGTTTTGTAGGGGGAAACAATGTGTCTAAATTGGCCACACACAATTATTAGAACATGTAGATGTTTCACGAAGAAAAGGTGTCATCCTTAAACCTGCTGGGGCCCTTTATATTCTTCAATGTGTCATCTAAAGCCATGTAACCATATCCAAACAGCAAAGTAAGGAACTAGTAACTGTCTCCCAGACATTTTTCTTACAAGTCCTTTTATCTGAAGTTCTCATTATCACAACCCCTGGAGAAGCCCAATAATCCCAATATTCACCTGAATGTCCTAGTCTATGGAAGAAATAAAAGCACCCCATGCTTTGACTATGCAGGAGTTGTAGAATCAATCTTTGCTAATAAATGTGTGAAAATAGAAGCATACGTCATGAAAATTGACATTAATTGTTGGCAAAAACATCACAGACATTGCACAACCCTAAAGTTTCATTCAGCAAAAATAAAAGGAATCATTTATTCATCAACATTTCTGGAAGCCAATTTAAAAGTTATATAATCAGAATGTATCCATAACCATCCCTTAGCTTACACTGCATACAACTCTGATACCTAATTTATTAAAGTATTAAAACATGTGGACCGGTGAGACTGGTAAGACTGGTTGCATGGTGCACAGGGCTACCCATGGCAAGGGGCCAGTGTACCTGCAGGAAAAATTCACCAAATATGTGCCTAACCGTATTTTATGGTCGGCTAATTCGGAAACTTTGGTGATCCCTACATTTCGAAAGAAAAAATGCGGAGGGAGGACGAGTGCGGTTCAGGGAGCACTGTTTTGGAACTCCCTGCCTCTAAAATTAAGGCTTGAGAATGATCTTTTTAAGTTCAGGAAGCTTCTAAAAATTGAGCTTTTTAGTCAAGCCTATGGAATCACATAGGTTTATAGTTCTTTGATCTGCTAACCATTTTAAAATGTGATCTGTTCCGCTGCCTGTGTGTTTTTTTGGTTGTTGCTGTATTGTTGTTCTCGGTGCATCGAGGCCTACGGGTAACTGACTGCGTTTTGTACCATTTTGTACTTTTAAGAATTTTAATGAATAAATAAATAAATTACATTTTTTAGGCAAGTTGCACAGTAGACTATTAGGACCAACATTTATAACAGCGGAGAGGAGCTGCTGCACATTTAACCGTTTGTCAATTCCACTCTGCAAGGTAAAGAATAAATACTGAATATGTGGGGCGTGTGCTAAAGCCCTGAGCCATAATTGGCCAAAGCCACCCAGGCTTTGGCCAATTATGGCTCTTCGTTTTTTGCGCGTTGTGATTGGCCAAGCATGCGGGACATACAGCATGCTTGGCCAATCATCAGCGCGCAATGCCGCAGTGAATTATGGGCCGTTTTGCGTCACTCGAATTTGGCGCGAACGACCGCTTTTGTTCGAATTTCGTCGAACGTACGAACAGACAATGTTCGAGTCGAACATACGTTCGTATCATGTGCGAAGCTCATCCCTAGTCCCAGAGACCCAACAGGCGAGAGAACATTTTTACAAAGCGAGGGGAATTCTCCCCTTAGACAACTGTCGTCATAACAAGGTGTCCCCATTCACAATTATCATTTGTCCTGGTGACAATTCTAGCATTTTGAATTTCCTCTTGGTTTCTGTTGCTGTGATAATAGTCACTTGGACAAATAGAAAGGTGAAGCTGCCTAAAAGGGGCACAAACAGCAATACAAATTGTACAGGGGTTCCAACCCTAACCTTCTCTAGAAAAAATAATGGCTGTACATACACATTAATACTAATACTAATTTCTAGTAATCAGAGACATCTTTCATTAAAACTACAGAAATATGTATGTGAAAGTACCAAAACTCGCCACATATGACCATTTAATGGAAAAAATGGCTAGTAGATACAAGAGTTTTTCTAGCTCTAAAGGAAATTAAATAGAGATTGTGCATGTAGATTGCAAGGTGTATGGCCAGTACTAGACCTTTCTGCTGCCTTTGACACAGTTGACCATCCATTCCTCCTTAATAAAATCCACTCCCCTGGCTTCCGTGACTCTGCTCTTTCCTGTTTTTTTCCTCCTACCTATCTCAGCGCACTTTCAGTGTCACATACAACATCATCTTCTCCGCTCCTCTTCCCCTTTTTTTTTTTGGGGTACCCTAAGCTTCTTTCCTTGGGCCACTCCTATTCTCTTCTCTATACTTGTTCCCTGGGCCAGTTGATAACCTCCCATGGCTCCCAATACCACCTCTATACTGAAAACATCCAGATCTATCTCTCGACTCCTCAACTCACCCCCTCAATCTCCTCACATATCATAAACTTACTGAGCAACATATCAGTATGGATGTCACCCCACTTCCTCAACCTCAATATTTATAAAACTAAGCTTGTAATATTTCCTCCTCCCCGATCCCCTCCACAAGACTTTATCATTGCGATCAACAGCACAACCATTGGTCTCTTCACAAATGCCAGGGTCCTGGGTGTAATCTTAGACTCAGAGCTCACCTTCAGCCCCCACATGCAAGCACTGGCTAAATCTTGCCGCCTTAACCTCTGCAACATTTCGAGAATTTGTCCCTTCCTAACTAAAAACACCACAAAACAATGTATTCACTTGGTTATTTCCCGCCTTGATTACTGCAGCTCCATCCTCACAGGCTATCTAGACTTATACACATTACTAACCAACACCTTACTGCCACCCCTCTCTACCATCTCTTCACTGGCTTCCCCTACCCCATCATATAAAATTCAAAATACTAACCTCCACATACAAGGCCATCTACAACATTGTTCACAGCTATATAACCAACCTCAAGCTTTTGCCCAAATAGCCCCGTCTGCTCCTCCCAGGGCCTCCTGCTCTCTAGCTCCCTTGTTACCTCCTCCCATGCTCACCTACAGGACTTCTCCAGAGCCTCTCCCATCCTCTGGAATGCCCTGTATATAACTGTATTGTAATTGTACTGTCTCCCTTTCTATTTAAAAGTGTTGCATAGTGTTGCATGTATACTATTAATATTTCAGACATTAAAATTACAAATGTATATAAAAAACCGATGTAAACAATTACACGATATGGACACTCCTTAGTAAATCAAAATTCTAGGTTGTAAATGTGGCACATTGTCTGACATTCTGTTCAGCATTGACACTAAAGCACAGATGTTTACATATTACTACATTCTAATCAATAATGAGAAATTGAGCGGCATACAATGGATAAAGAAAAGAAGAATGTTTGAGTTAAAGAGCAGAACATTATTTTTCAAATAGATTCTCCAATACCAACCAACATACTACCAGCCTAAGGAAGTTCGCCAAAGGATTATGTAGTTCTCTTCAACTGAATCACTGGTCAGGAATTTATCTGCATCCAGTGGGGACATTTCTCCACAGAAATAATGCCCTGCCCTTTCTAACGTCTTGCCTTTTTCAATACAGCTGTACTCCCAAATGATGCATTTATTCTACACTATGGAGGAGTCATTAGAAGAAAGGAACAACATTATTTCTAATTTTGCCTCCATTTATCTCCATTGGCTAGCCGTGAAGGATTGGGTTACATTTAAGACCCTTTGCCTCGCTCTGAGGCGCCGTACACACAGCAGAGAACCTCGACGGGCAGAACACATCGTTCCGCCCGTCGAGGTTCTCTCCCGGCCGTCGAATTCGGCGACCCGCCCGTCGGGAATGGCAACCAGCCATTCTTCCAGGCGGGCCGTCGAGGAAATAGAGAGCGTGCTCTCTATTTCGGCTCGACGGGCTTCCCGACGGGAAGCTCGCCGAGACCGTACACACGGCCGAGGTCCTCGCTGGAATGTGCATTCCAGCGAGGTTCTCGCTGATTTTCAGCGAGAACCTCGGCCGTGTGTACGGCGCCTCAAATGTACACAAGGAAAACCCCCGCAATACCTCTGTGAAAAAATAAAGCACTACACCCCAAGTCGCCCCCTCCGGTCAACTAACAAGAACCTCCTCCACATTCCCAAGACCCGCTACAAATCAAAAGGCGAACGAAGATTCGCAGTCCATGGACCCTGGCTATGCAACGCTCTACCCACAGACTTTCGCTTGGAAGAAAACCATCTGCCCTTCAGAAAGAAGTTTAAGACCCATTTCTTCTGAAGACACAGACGGGCACAGGCTGCAAAAGCACCTTGAGGCGATTTAGTTTGCGTTTGTAGCGCTATACAAGTTACTCATTCATTCATACACCTTGCAATCTATACAAACAATTTATATTTCATTTCTCTGAGATTTAGGAAAAATAATGTATCTACTTAGGTGGGCTCTCATCAGTGTTGCTCATCTTACTTTTAAAAAGTAATTAGTTACAGTTACAAATTACTTCTCCGAAAAAGTAATTGCGTTAGTGACTCAGTTACTACATTGAAAAAGTAATTAGTTACTCAGCAAAGTAACTGAATTTTTTTTTTTAATATTCTACAATGCTTTGTTGAGAAGCAGGTGACGGGTGCTTGCCAGGGAGCAGTGAGTTAATACTCCAAGACAAAAGAATGCCAGATCCTTGAGAGAAGAAAACCGGAAACAAATGGTGATCGTGTGTATATCCCAGCCTAGGTGCATCCATCCCACCATGTATGTGCAGCTAATATCTTTGTTGTCTGATGAAGAGATGAAATCACTGACCAAAAATAACCTGCTGATCATTGGTCTGTATAGGTGTCCTGCACTTACCATGTTGACCACTAGATGTCGCTGTGTACACTGTGTTGTATAGGGAACGTTTGTTCTGTGGAACATTTTGTTCCGGCCATGTGTTCCCCGGATCATTGATTAGGTTGCGCACACAGTGTGTGTGATCGATGTGAGTTGTTCCCCGGTGATAGGTCAGTGTGAGGCGGATGGGGCTCATTGTATCCAGGGCTCCTTGCGATTGGGAGTTTTCAGACCGCTGTGACAGGACATTACAGTGGTCACATGATTCTAAAGCGGAGTTCCACCCATATTTATGTTCACAGCGCCGGGAGAAGCAATTACTCTGCTGTCATCAAGTGGCGGTAGATGTAATTGCAGTAATGCCGCCCAAGTAATGGGAACTGCGTTACTGTGAGGGGAAGAGTAATCAGGTAGATTACTCGTTACCCTCAAAAGGGGCTGCGTTAGGTAACTGCGTTTATTGTAACTCCGTTATTTACAACACTGGCTCTCATACTACATAATTGTTCACTCATCTAATGAAGTTTGTTCAATAAGTGTGCAGAGTGTATTTCCAGCTTAACCACTTAAGGACCCCCGCACGCACATATACGGCCATAGAATGGCACGTACAGGCACAAGGGCGTAAATTTACGTCCCCGCCTAAGTGCGGTTCAGGGGTCCCATCGGGACCCCCTCCGCGGCGTGCGGGGGTCCCCCTGGCTCCGGGAGCGATCCGGGACGAGGGGGCGGATGTCGGCGTTTACCCGCCCCCCCGCGATCGCTCCCAGCCAATGCGCGCGCTCCCAGTCTCCTGTCACTTCCTCCTCCTGTGTAAACACAGGAAGGGGGAAGTGATGTAATCTCCCATCGCAGCGGTATTTCCAACCGCTGCGATGAGAGAAACACCTAACAGTAAGTGTGCACCAACATTACACTGACACACACTCACATAGGCATACTTAACCCCTTGCGATCTGCCCCCCCCCACCCCCCCTGTCACAGTGTCACTGAATGCAGTGATCTAATCACTGCATTTAGTGTCAGTGTGACAGGCAGTGTAAACTCAGTTAGTGTTAGGTTCAGGATAGCCCCCTCACCCCCCCCTAATAAAGTTTTAACCCCCTGATCACCTCCCTAGTTAACCCTTTCACTCCCTATTGCCAGCGTCACTAAACGATCATTTTTCTGATCGCTGTATTAGTGTCGCTGTTCCCGCTAGGTAGCTATTTTTTTTTATCGCGATTTTTTTTTTTTTACTAAAGACATGTGGCTAAATAAATTTTGGCCTAAATGTTTGACTAAAATTTAGTTTATTTGAAAAGTAAAAAAAATTGTGTTTTTTTTTCAAAAATGTCGCTCTATTTTTGTATATAGCGCAAAAAAATAAAAATCGCAGAGGTGATCAAATACCACCAAAAGAAATCTCTATTTGTGGGAAGAAAAGGACGCAAATTTTGTTTGGGAGCCACGTCGCACGACCGCGCAATTGTCAGTTAAAGCGACGCAGTGCCGAATCGCAAAAACACCTTGGGTCATTTACCAGCGTATTGGTCCGGGTCTTAAGTGGTTAAAGGAGTTGTAAAGGAAACATTTTTTTTTTTGCTGAAATGACTGTTTACAGGGTATAGAGACATAATAATTAACTGATTCCTTTTAAAAATGATTAAAAATAGATAAAATCAATCATATAATGTTTTGTTTTTGCATGTTATTTCATGCCTCTGTGCTATACAGAGCATACAGAGCCATAGAGCAGTGATGGTTTGAAAAACAAAACCAGAAGTTAGACACACAGTAATCACACCTCATTGAAGTTAGTGACCACAGAGAGAAAGCTCCCAGTACTGTGGTCATCAGGAAACAGACAACCAGGGAGTGTGGAGATCAGAGAACAATTACAGCAACTTGAGAGCAAAAACGAACAATGAGGACAGGAAAACAGCACTGTAAAGGAAGCTATTAAGATAAAAAAAAAAAATTCCTTTACAAACCCTTTAAGAGATTTTATAAACATTATCCCACTTGCCAAAAAACACTTGACAGAAATGATCTGGCCTTTTTAAGGACACCAAACCTTTCAATGGTGCAATGTACCACTTACTTAGTGTTCTAAATAGATCTAATTCATCCTAGTCTGGTAAAATTGTCATGCTCTTTACATGGAATAAAGCTTTCTCTTTGTATGATCAATATTTGCTGCAGATTGTAAACAGATGTGATGGAGTCTGGAGCCCTGTGTACATTCATCTCTGCTATCCCCTGAATTGGTTTTTCTTTTGTTACCACTAAATACCTAAAATTAAGTGTGCACTGGTCTGCAAATATTAGGTGCATGGACAAAAGATGTATGTAAAAATGATTAAATAAGTAAATTTAGTGCAGCGCAATGAACCAAATGATGCACTCAATAAATATAACAATGCTGCAACAGTAATGAATATGATGTAAAAAAAAGGGTCATTAAAAGTCAGTGAAGCAAGCAATATATCCAAAAAAAATTGTGCTTGAAAACCAACGATGGAGCAAAAGTGTGACATCAAAATGTGAATCCAAAGTGGTAAAACATTACGCACCCCCACCAAGTGTTTGCTCTCACCTTATATAATTTGACGCCCATTACATGGTTCAAACCAGTATATTTAGATGGCTATCTTCAAATGGGATTTTTCATATATATTCTCCCTCAATCTCCATATATATTCTCCCTCAATCTCCATATACAGAGGCGTAACTAGAAACTTCAGGGCCCCGGTGCAAGAAATCATAAAGCCCCCCTCCGAAAAGCATGATTTTGATACTATATTTTTTTTCATTGTACAACAAAGTAAAACATTTCTGTTTCCGATTTCAACTTTAAAGGGGGTGGTGGTGGTGGCACTGGAGGGGTGGGGGTGGTAGAGATAGTACTTGAGGAGGGGTGGTAGTGGTGGTACTTGAGGGGGGGTGGTAGTGGTGGTACTTGAGGGGGGTGGTGGCGGTAGTACTGGAGAGGGGGTGGTAGTGGTGGTACTGGAGGGGGGTGGTAGCAGTGGTACTGGAGGGGGGTGATGGCGGTGGTACTGGAGGGGGGGCGGTGTGATGGTGGTGGTACTGGAGTGGGGCTGATAGCAGTGGTACTGGAAGGGGGGGTAATGGTGGTGGTACTGGAGGGGGGCTGATAGCAGTGGTACTGGAAGGGGGGGTAATGGTGGTGGTACTGGAGGGGGGCTGATGGCAGTGGTACTGGAAGGGGGGTTGATGGTGGTGGTACTGGAGGGGGGGCTGATAGCAGTGGTACTGGAGGGAGGGTGATGGTGGTGGTACTGGAGGGGGGTAGTAGCAGTGGTACTAGAGGGGGGCTGATAGCAGTGGTACTAGAGGGGGGCTGATAGCAGTGGTACTAGAGGGGTGGGTGATGGTATTCTATACTATACTGTATACCAGTACACTGACCACTATACTAACCAGGGCCGGACTGGGACAAAAAAATAGGCCCGGGAATATTTAGACTGAGCAGCCAAATTTTCCAGGGGCAGGGTGTGTCGCGGCTGTCGCCATTCGCAGGGGTAGCTGGTGTCGGTCCTCTACACTGTAGTGGGCAGGGACACTGTGATATAGAGGGGACAGCACAGTAAAGGGGCACTGCAATGATTACAGTACCCCTTTACAGTGAAATCAGCTTTTTATCAGTGTCCCAGTCCTATTGTGGCCATATAATGCTAGTACTCTCTGTCTCCTATTGTGCCCACACTGCCCAGTGACACTTACCTGCTCTCTCTCTGGTGGTGCTAGACAGCATTACACGCTTTCTCTCTGGTGGTGCGGGTACAGCGTGGCTCTCTCTGGTGGTGTGGGTACAGAGTGGGTCTCTCTCTGGTGGTGCGGGTACAGCGTGGTTCTCTCTCTGGTGGTGCTGGTACAGCGTGACTTTTGTGGCTCTCCCTCTCTGGTGGTGCGGGTACAGCGTGGCTTTTGTGGCTCTCCCTCTCTGGTGGTGCGGGTACAGCGTGGCTTTTGTGGCTCTCTGGTGGTGCGGGTACAGCGTGGCTCCCTCTGGTGGTGCGGGTACAGCGTGGCTCCCTCTGGTGGTGCGGGTACAGCGTGGCTCCCTCTGGTGGTGCGGGTACAGCGTGGCTCTCTCTGGTGGTGCGGGTACAGCGTGGCTCTCTCTGGTGGTGCGGGTACAGCGTGGCTCTCTCTGGTGGTGCGGGTACAGCGTGGCTCTCTCTGGTGGTGCGGGTACAGCGTGGCTCTCTCTGGTGGTGTGGGTACAGCGTGGCTCTCTCTGGTGGTGTGGGTACAGCGTGGCTCTCTCTGGTGGTGTGGGTACAGCGTGGCTCTCTCTGGTGGTGCTGGGGCTATTAGTTCCCCCAGCACTGTCTTCCTTATTTTTTCATGTCTACTGTAGCTGTTACAGTGTACCACTCCTCACCTTGTTTCCGGGTTTTCTCTTTTTCCCCAGCAGAGTGCATGCTGGGGACTGTAGTCTGCTCTCTGCTGAGAAAAACTGGGCCAATGGGGAGGGAAGAAAAACGGGCAGGAAAAGACTTCTCTTCCCCGTGCTGCTGACATGAAAAGGAGAGGGGGGGCGGCGGGGGAAACCTCCAGACAGCAGCCTGCAGCTCTCCCCACCTTATCCCACCTGTGCGGACACGCATGGACGAGGAGGAGTGGAGAGCGGAGAGGGGGCCAGCAACATCTCACCATCACAAGGAGGAGAAGACGGCGGCGTTCGCTGTGATTGGGCGGCTGGGCTGACCTGTTAACAATCGCGGTTGCTCCTGATGTCCCGCCTTCGCCCAATTACAGTGTGCAGGAGACTGAACATGGGCAGAGGCGGGACATCAGGATCTACCGCGATCGTGGACAGGCTAGCCCTGCCGCTGCACATGACCCCATACGCCCAATCACGGGGACATGGTCACAGTAACGAACGGGTTGGCGGGCCCCCTCGGGGAGCGGAGAACTACAGGGCCCAGTCGCAAGTGCAACTGCTGCGACAGCGAAAATTCTGCCACTGTCCATATATATTCTCCCTCAATCCCTCAAGCTCAAAAAATAAGTATATTGTATCATAGTGTTCACTGTTAGGCCGCGTACACACGATCAAATTTGTCCGCTCAAACTGGTCCGACGGACCAGTTCAGCAGACAAATCCGATCGTGTGTATGGGCTACAGGACATGTCTGACCGGCGGACAAATTTTAAAACATGCTTTAAAATTTGTCCGCCGGAGACATGTCCATCGGATATTTCCGCTGGTTAGTACACTAACCAGCAGACATATCTGCCCGCACAAGCGTCGGAAGGATGCGACGCATGCGTGGAAGTTTTTCACTTCCTGGTGCGGTGACGTGGCGGCGTCAATGTCACCGCCACGTCACCACGCTGTCTGCCGGCGGGGATTTTGATCCGATGGTGTGTACACGCCATCGGACCAAAATCCGGAGGAGACATGTCCGCTGGAAACGGTCCGTCGGACCATTTCAGCGGACATGTCCCTCCTTGTGTACGTGGCCTTATAGTTTTATTAAGCCAAACAAATAAAAATACACTTACATGGATCAAAGAAATACAGAAATTGAACCACTGCTAAGTAAGGAACTGCTGATCTGTGAAGCTGAGATCGCTCCCACACATACAGCCAGTACAACCGCTCAGGGATGGTGGATGGATCAATGGAAGCAGCCCTCGCTCAATGTCTTTCAATACTGGATCACTGTAACTTCTCCTATCCTGACATCATCAGGGGCATTTAGTTTATAGCGCAGCACTATACCCAGTGGCAAAAATACTGGCAAAGAAATGAAGGGTCTATCATTTTTATCATGGATGTACTTGAAATTATAGAGACAGAATATCAACCAAAAATCCAGAAAAAACATTATACAAATGTTTTAAATTAAGTTGCAGTTCAATGAGTAAAATAAGTATTTGATCCCCTACCAACCAACAATAATTTTGCCTCCCACAGACTGGCTACAGTATGTGCCCATGTGGTACACAGATTAGTTCTGTCAATTTAAGAAGGTGCTCCCAACGACAACTCGTTATATGTATAAAATATATCTGTCCACAGAATCTCTTTTTTCCATTCAAACCTCACCATCATTGGTAAGACCAAAAAGCTGTATAAGGACGTCAGGGGCAAGACTGTAGACCTACACAAGACTGGAATGGGCTACAAGACCATTAGCAAGAAGCTTGGTGAGAAGGAGAACTGGTAAAGTGATTATTCGCAAATAGAAGAAATACAAAATAGCCATCAATCGCTCCATGCAAGATTTCGCTTCATGGGGGTAAAGATGATCATGAGAAAAGTGAGGTATCAGCCCAGAACTACACGGAAAGAGCTTATGAATAATTTCAAGGCAGTTGGGACTACAGTCACCAAACAAACCGTTTTTAACACAATAAGCCACCGAAGATTGAAATTCTGCAGCGCCTGCAAGGTCCCCCTCCTCAAGAAGGCACATGTACAGTCTAAAGTTATCCAATGAACATCTAAATGATTCAGAGGAGGATTGGGAGAAAGTGCTGTGGTCAGATGAGACCAAAATTGAGCTCTTTGGCATCAACTCGACTCGCCGTTTTTGGAGGAAGAAAGATGTTGACTATGACCCTAAGAACACCATCCCTACACTCAAGCATGGAGATGGAAACATTATGCTTTGGGGCTGTTTCTCTGCTAATGGTATGGGATGATTTTGCCGCATTGAGGGGCCAATGGATGGATCCACGTAATATAAAAGGCAACAAAGGAGTTGCTCAAGAAGAAGCACATTAAGGTAATGGAGTGGCTTAGCCAGTCTCCAGGCCTTAATCCGATAGAAAATGTATGGATGGAGATGAAACTTTGAGTTGCCAGGCGACAGACAAGAAACCCTAAAGATTTCGAGAAGATCTGTAAAGAAGAGTGGACCAAAATCCCTCCTGAGATGCATGCAAACCTGGTATCCAACTACAAGAAACGTCTTGGCTGTGTGATTGCCAACAAGGATTTTTCCACCAAGTACTAAGTCATGTTTTGCTTGGGGATCAAATACTTATATTACTCACTGGACTGCAACTCAATTTATAATATTTGTATCATGCTTTTATTTTTTTCTGGATTTCTGGTTGATATTCTTTCTCTATCATTTAAAATACACCTATGATAAAATTATGAGCCCTTAATTTCTTTGTAAGTGGGCAAAAAATCAGCATGGGATCAAATTATTATTTCCCCCACTAAAAGCTTAATTGGTAGTTGTTACTGCCGAACGTTCAGACAAGTGAAAAGAATACTCACAAAACTCTAAAGAATGGAAATGTGCAACTTTCCACATTCATGAAACCTCTAGTTTCAAAATGAAAGCACAGCTTCAACCCAAAACTTTTGTTTGTGTCACAGTCTGGGACAATTCCCCTCACCTTCTGTGACTGTGGTTACTCTTAGGCCTCGTACACACGATCGGACATATCCGATGAAAACGGTCCGCGGACCATTTCCATCGGATATGTCCGATCTGGAGTTTGATCCGATGGCGTGTACACACCATCGGATCAAATTCCCCGCCGGCGGACGGCGCAGTGACGTGTCGGTGACGCGGCGGTGACGTTGACGCCGCCACGTCACCGCTACGTCACGCACCAGGAAGTAAACACTTCCGCGCGCATTCGTCGGATCCATTCACAGGATACGACGCATGTGTGGGAGGATATGTCCGCTGGTTTCCCGTACTAACCAGCGGACATATCCGACGGACAGGTTTGTAGCGGACAAATTTCAAAGCATGCTTTGAAATTTGTCCGATGGACAAATCTGTCCGCTAGCCCATACACACGATCGGAGATGTCTGCTGAAACGGTCCATCGGACCGTTTTCAGCGGACATATCCCCTCGTGTGTACGAGGCCATACAGGACTATTGGAAAGATTAGGCATAAGTAATCACCTAACAGCATCAATCAAGGGGAGCTTTGTCCAAATAACCACAATTTGGAAAGGACAAGACCTTGTTTTTAGAGGGTTCATTTAACACAATACTGTACTTATTATGCCATATTAACAAACAACAGATTACACCTGAACTTACTATGTCACTCGTCGACAAACTATGAACATCAAGCTATCACGACCTTTACTAAATGCATTAGACTACCCACAGGCCAACAGATGGCATGACACAGAGACCAACTGCTGCCAAGATAAAACCCTCCAATGAAGCCATGACAATAAGCATAATCAGAGAAGGTGTCTAGGACCAGATGAATGGAAGACATTCAAGATCAGTAATTGCACCCCCAGCCATGTCTTAGGGGTGAACCTGGGCCTTGCTCATAGCCCTTTACAGCAGTATATAGTTGCTATTCTTTCGCTCTCCCACCACTCCATTCAGCAACCAGATGTTCTGTGTAAGCTAAGAGTTGCAGCTTGCACAGGCCTATGGACACACCGTGTGATGATTGGGCCAGTGCAATAGTTGGATCTATGCTCTTCTGTTTTTGGAATTACCCAGTATTTTCTTTGGCTCATGTCACTAAGCAGCAAAGGAACACATGAAAAGTGGGTATATGCTGGGGAAGAGTGGGGGATTAAATCAAAACCTGCTTCCAGAAGAGACCCTCAAAACACCCCCATAGGCAGGGATTGCGAAAAACGTCTCCTTTAGCCCAGGTTCACCCAGCTCCGACATGAAAGTAGCATGACTTCCGATCTAAGTTTCCCTACAACTTCAGTCTGACTTTGATCCTACTTAGTGTGACTTTTTACCCTCTATGGCATTGAAGTCGTATCAAAATCAGACTAAAATAGTGCAGACACCTTTTCTAAAGTCGGAGCAACTTGTGTCGGATCAGTTAAGACTACTCTCATAGGGAAACATTAAATTTCACATGTAATGCGACTTGTGCTCTAACAAGTCGAATCCCATCTCACACCAAAGTGAACCGGGACTAACTCTATACTATAAAGTTAGAAAAATACCTCTAAAATAATTTCATGACCTGGCATCCATCAGCCAAAGCGTCCTTTCACCATAGCTCAAGGGGCCTTTCAAGGGAGTTCTCCAGTATAGATACATAAAACAATATAAATACGTTTTAATAACGAGTAATGAAAGGCTAGATTCCCTTGTATGTTTGAATTACTGTCTGTGATCACTGAGGCAGTAACGACAAATCTCCCTAATGGAGACCCAAAGAACAATAAAATTGACAAAACTACTTGGTGGTGCAGTCCACAGAAAATATGACTTTCCACAAGTTGAAATCCGAAAAAAAGTCAAAATGTTAGCTTAAATTTTGAAAACTCTCTGAAAATTGCATATAAATGAAATAATTATTCTACTTATGGTTCCTTCCAGGTTCATCTACAAAATTGACCTTCATTTTAGTGTAGTTATCCATGTGAATTCTTTTTTCGCAGCAAACTGCATACAAATGCATATTGATTATACAACTA
The DNA here is from genome assembly GCA_029574335.1 of Rana kukunoris. Lineage (NCBI taxonomy): Eukaryota > Metazoa > Chordata > Amphibia > Anura > Ranidae > Rana > Rana kukunoris. The sequence goes on from CM056056.1 coordinate 59,504,494, forward strand.
TCCAAGTCACAGCCGAGCACTTATTATGAACACAAACTGTCAAATAGTCTCCATGAATATTTATTGACCAAGATAAGGCCTTATCCTGTCTTATGTGTTCTCCTGGCCACATCTTCCTAGAAAAGAAAGAAGGTTCATGCATCAGCACTCTGCAGATGTTGAAAACTTTGCACCCAAGCAGGCTACATTGGGAATACTTTGTTTTCTGATATTGGCAGCTGAACAAAAGAATTGCAAGTGCTCTCTTCCTCCTCAGTCTTCCTGTTGGATGTTATGCGTGCAGCTATGGCCTGCATTTCTCCACCATTGCGATTCACCACTGCTCTCTCCGAAGTTGCAATGTTGGACTCTTTAGGTTCCAGGTCATGGCAGTGGAACATCTGAAGAAGACATCTTCTGAACTGTGAAAAGACGGAAAGTGTTGACTCCAAGTATAAATATTCAAGAAGTTAATCAAACTATGAACACAGCAAATATTTAAAGAGTTTGAATGGGAAGGATTAGAACTTCTGGATTTTTTTTGTCTTCATCCCCGTTGGAGACATAGAAGGATGGAAGAAGAAATCTCTCCACAGGACACAACACAAGCAGAGAGCTAGTATTTATGAAAGAGGGCCAACAGTGAAAGTCACTGTATGATTTTTCTTTAAAATAGAATTTTTATGGAGTTTATCATAGCTTAGAAGCTTTCCTTTTCCCCTCAATCTGATAAAAGTTGTATGTTACATATTGACCATGCTTATTTCCTATTAGACTTGAAAACTATCCCGCTCATCCAGACTACTATGTAGGTCTGGAAATATCTTTGAAGGTAAATTAAAGTCTGCCCAACCATTTAAATATTTATACAAATCAAAACAAATTGCATTACATAATAGAGGCCACCAGAGTAGATCTAAACCCAATCACAGACCTCATATAATATTCAACGTGCTTATGTTGTTTGTTTTTTTAAGTTGTTTCTAATAATACCTGGTGATCTTGCCATGACAGCCCTTGTCCAGGCACTTCCTGTTATGGGGTGACAACTGTCTCCCAACTGTTTCTCTAAATTGTCACTCTCTCACATGCACCCCTGGCGGATACTGCAAGTGAATGTGCCAACAGACATTGCACATGCATGGTCCAGCCTAGTTACCATAGGGAAGCTGGTCCAGAGCAATGGTATGCAGTTGACGCTCGAGCAAGTACATGCAGACAGTATGGGCCAGATTCAGGTACAATTACATTGGCGCAGAGTATCAGAGATACACTACGCCGCCGTATTTTACCTGGCTCTACGACTAATTCAGGTAGATTACGGCCCGTAAGGTACAGCGGCGTAGTGTATTTCTCGCTGCGGAATCAAAATATGCGATTAGGGGGCGTGAAGCATTTAAATTAGGTGCGTCCCCGCGGCGATCGAACTGCGCATGCTCCGTTCAGAAATTTCCCGCCGTGCATTGCGCGAAATAACGTCGTTACGTCATTTTTTGTTTGAGTAGCGTCGTTTACGTACATTCCTACTCCCAGACGACTTACGTAAAAAAATAAAAAAAGACGTTGAAATTCGACGCGGGAACGACGGCCATACTTAACATGGGCTGTCTAAAACTAGACCAGATAAAAGCTGGAATAACTTTACGCGGCAAAAAGATGACTACAGATGCCGTAAGAGATTGTGAACGATGCTCGAAACTTCGTGGATCGTCGGAAAATGCTCATTTGCATACCCCGACGCGGAAAACGACGGGAACTCCAACCAGCGGCCGCAAAATTATTGCAGCGTAGATCCGAAGGCGTACGAACACGTAAGCCAGTCGGATTGAAGCCCGAAGCCGTCGTTTCATGGTTTGAGGCTTCAGACTAATGAAACAACGTGCGTAATTTGAAAGTACTCCGGTCTAACGCGAGATAGACCGCAGTAAGAGCTCTGTGAATCTGGCCCAATGTGTCTAGAAAAATACAGTTGTTTATAAAGAGTGCTTTAGCAAGCTAAATATCATCTGGTTAGGGTTTAGGTCCATTTCTTAGTTGACAATACCTGATAGATCTCCTCTTTGCCTCCAATCTTTAAAGACACACCTCAGGAGCAGACTAGGAGAAAATATTCAGGGAAGGACTAAGCTAGGGTGTCAGGTGGGCATTTGCCCCTTAGTTAATACTAATGAGACATGTTGGACCAGTGGCCACTGAGTAAAGATACTCCCCTATTTATAGACTTCAATCAGAGTAAGTCCTACAGCCAGTGACAAATACTAGACATACAGTATACAGCTACCAAATCCCTGTTCAGACTTTTTTTTGAGTTCACAGCTATCTGTTCCTACCAAGAAAAGGCTAGTTGATTGTGTTTTCCTCCAAGGCCAAATGACCCCAGTCCTTCTCTGCAAATATCACCTTTTTGAAAACACATTTTTTCACTTTTTTCCAGATTTGTAAAATCTTTATCAAAGTATTTTATTATTTCCCTTCCTTTGCTGCAGAAAAATCGACAGCAATTCAGGGCATAAACAGATAAGTCCAAGTCAGACAGACTCCTATGTGCGGCATGTCCAAACAGTCTAACCTGTTGGTAAGGCCAAGGCTGCATGTTCAGCAGTCTATGTAGGCATTGCCCTAAATAAAACATGTGCACTGCAGAGATCTGAAGTGTGCCCTGCTGAGTAACAGTAGATTTTGAAGAATCAAGGGTAATTGTTAGAATAATGTAATCTGGAAAGTCATCTTTACTGCATCTGGATGTGTTCATAACTCACAATACTTTTACCTGATGTTAAACGTGTTGCAGGAACCATAATGTTATAAGCAGCCATCCTTTAGGAGCCCAAAGGTCCAGTGACAGCATTGCATGGTTGTATAAAGGTCATGGAATATACAGTAGATAGGAATGAGCAGAACACCCCCCAGTTCGGTTTGCACCAGAACATACAAACAGACAAAAAATTGGTGCAAACATGCGAACACCGTTAAAGTCTATGGGACACGAATGTAAAAAATCAAAAAAGTTTTAATTTTAACCTCTTCCTTACCGGGCCATTGTAAAATGACGCCGGCAGGAACCCTCCCTCGATCCGGGTGGATGCCATATGACGTCCTTTGTTCCCGGCGGTCTAGGGCGCGCGCACGCGGCGCTGCTCTTGACCCGGTGCGCGTGCCCAGCGGCTGCGATTGCCAGTGATGACGGCAGGAGTGTGGATCTGTGTGTGTGTCTGTGAGGAGACCGATGCTGTGTTAACAGTACAGAGGAACACACATCGGTCTCCTCCACTTGTGAGTCCCCTCCCCCCTACAGTTAGAACACACTTTAGGGAACATTTTAACCCCTTCAGCGCCCCTAGCGTTAACCTCTTCCCTGCCAGTCACATTTACACAGTATCAGTGCATATTTATAGCACTAATCGCTGTATAAATGTGAATGGTCCCAAAAACGTGTCAAAAGTGTCCGATGTGTCCACCGCAATGTCACGGTCACAATAAAAAAAGAAAAAAACGCAGATCGCCACCATTACTAGTAAAAAAAAAAAAAAAAAAAAAAAAAAGCCATAAATCTATCACCTATTTTGTAGACGCTATAACTTTTGCGCAAACCAATCAATATACAAATATTGCGATTTTTTTTTACCAAAAATAAATTGTGATATTTATTAAATAAAAAAGTAAAAAATATTGTTTTTTAAGAAATTGTCAATCTTCTTTTGTTTGCGCAAAAAATAAAAACCACAGAGATGATCAAATACCACCAAAGACCCAATTTGCTTTCTCCATTATAGCACATCCTTAATATTTATATATTTGAATAGCTTTTGTTATTTATCTGCCCCTGTATTGACCAAGGATCATGGAATGTTCTCTAAGCTATGGCTATGTCCCTTATTGCAGTGCTGCTCTGCTGTCATTTAGCATATTTAGCTTTTTAAAAAACCAAGAAGGGAAAAATGCAATTGTAGACAAAGCTGCCAATTAACAAATTATTTATCACCTACTTTCTACACTGGTTAATTACCATTCAAAACTGTGTCTAAAATCTATAATAGTCTAAGAGTTGATCAATATTTTGATATTTTATTTCAAACACTCTGTTTCAAATCCTTCTTCCTCAGCATTTCACGTCTGCAGAGGCATGCACACACGGGAGCAATCAGCAAGAATTCGGAATTCCCTTTTAAATGGAAATATCTACAGACAGCTTTCTACTAATAAAGTATTTGATACTGAGTGTGATATAACCAGTTGGGAACCCATAGTGGTGTAGTGGTTGCAATTACACAGGGACCCTTAGGGTTAATAAGGTTGAATCTGTAACATACATTTCTTACTGCTAAAGGAAGTTTAGAAGGCTTGTGAACATTGTTGATGGATTTGTGTAGGTTTTCAGGGTCCACTAGTCAGACATTGTGACTGGAGGGATCTTACATGAGCCCTCGTAATAGGGGATGTATAGTGCGGATGGTGCCTGGAAAAGTCCATGGGTGAAGATCGATGGATGTACACTGCCTAAGTCATGAGTAGGGATGAGCTTCACGTTCGAAACGAACGTATGTTCGACTCGAACATCGTCCGTTCGACCGTTCGTCGAATTTCGAACAAAAGCGATCGTTCGCGGCAAATTCGAGTGAAACGAAACGACCGTTTTAAAAACTTTTTTTCCCATTGATACTACTATCAATGGAAAAAAAAGTTTTAAAAACTATCGTTTTTTCAGGAGTCCTGCTTTTTAAGACTTTTTTTCCATTGATACATGTTCCCTGGGGCAAGACCCAGGTTCTGAAAGACGTTTTCCAACAATAACTTGAAAATTGGTTTTTGAATTCGAACGTTCGAGTCCCATAGACTTCAATGGGGTTCTAAATCGGACCGTTCGATGGTTCTGGTGCGAACCGAACGCGGGGGTGTTCGGCTCATCCCTAGTCATGAATTATCATCAGAAACCACTCTAAAGTCTTAAAGCGGAATTTCACCCTAAATATAAGGTCTCCCATGTGATCCAGCATACTGGCGTCAGCGCCAGTATGCTGGTTTTTTTTTTTTTTACTCGCACACTTACTGTATTATGCCGGAATTTCTTTTTTTCCCCCGTGGTGGACGGCGCCAGTATAGCGCGTCACATCTTCCTAAAATACCCGATATGGACTCGGGTAATCTCGGCGAAAATGCGGCGCCTGCGCACAGACCTAGGAGCTGACTGCGCAGGCGCCGTATTTCTCCGAGTCCTACAGCTATGGCGCGTCACGCCCTCCGAAATAGGACTCGGAGAAATACGGCGCCTGCGCAGTCAGCTCCTAGGTCTGTGCGCAGGCGCCGCATTTTCGCCGAGATTACCCGAGTCCATATCGGGTATTTTAGGAAGATGTGACGAGCAATACTAGAGCCGTCCACCGCGGGGGAAAAAAATGAAATTCCGGCATAATACAGTAAGTGTGCGAGTAAAAAAAAAAAAAACCAGCATACTGGCGCTGACGCCAGTATGCTGGATCACATGGGAGATCTTATATTTAGGGTGAAATTCCGCTTTAAGTACAGTATTTAAGCATTTCCTGACCTGCACCTTCACGAAAGGGAAGGAACCTTTGACATTCCAAGGAAAGGCATAGTTGGAAACCTCCCAATAACTAATTTACAGCACCTTACAGTTCCAGTGTGGTTAAACCATATAAGGGGAATGGCAAAAGTAGAAAAAAAAGGAATAAAATAATGATAATTCACATTCCTCACCAAATAAGACAAAGCATATAATAAACACAATACAAATTTCTTCATGGAGCTTCTTGACACTGATGTGTAGCAGACATACAGTACCACTAATACAATAAAAACACTTCCTGAAGTATACTCTGGGGAGCAAGGACCTTGTTGCATGGTCACATGTGCATGGAGTAGGTATTTCCACACACTGTACATGAAACTAGTATTGAACATACACTACATACCTGTTTGTTCATGAAGACATAGATAACTGGGTTGTACATGGAAGCTGTTTTTGCAAAGAAGGCTGGGATTGCAGATAGTCTTGCATCCAGCTCTATTGTTGGGTGTGCTGTGACAAGAATAGAGAACGCAGCGTAGGGTGACCAGCAGACAAGGAAGGCCAGGATCATTATTATTACCATTCGAGTGACTTCTTTCTCTGGTTTTCTGGTAGAACCCAGTCTGCCTTGAGTGTCTGATACCTGTATGGAAAAAGAAGACTGATGTCATGATTTTTATTTTGACTATGTAGTCATAATACTTGATGCAAAACCTTCAGTCAAATGTTTTCTGCTAACCTTTCATGTTCAGTTCTTCACCAAACACTTAGGCTGCGTACACACGATCAAATCTGTCTGCTGGAAACGGTCGGCCCGACCGTCCCAGCAGACATATTCGATCGTGTGTACGGGCGAGCTGACGGATTTGGCCAGCAGACAGATTTGAAAGCATGCTTTGAAATCTGTCGGCTGGGAACCCGTCCACCCAACATGTCTGCTGGTTAGTACGCTAACCAGCAGACATGTCTTCTCGCACACGCGTCGAATGGTTTCGACGCATGCGCGGAAGTGTTTTACTTCCTGGTGCGGTGACGTGGCGGCGTCAACGTGACCGCCACGTCAGCGCGCCGTCTGCCAGCGGGGATTTTGGTTTGATCGTGTGTACAAGATCAAACCAATATGTCCCCAGCAGACAGATTTGTTCAAATCGGTCTGTCCGACCGATTTGAACAAATGTGTCTGCTCGTGTGTATGGGGCCTTATGGGCTGCCTCCCAAGCAGTAAAACAAATAAACATTAAGGCTTGGGTTACACTTGTGATTTGGGATGGGGGGTGTGGGGTAAAAAAAAAAATCTCACTAGCACTAGCACATGAACACAGCAGCACACTGATCATTGCTGAATACCGGAGCACTGCTGTACGAGGCATGAGTAGCAAATCAAAGTCAGGTAGTATGGGAGCTGGAAATCACAGTAGGAGACTGCCACTAGAGTGATTGCTGCTAGCTTCCAGGTTCTGTACCAAGTGCATGGTGCACACCATTCAGAGAACAGGTCATATTTTCTAAGTCAGATATTTATTATAGCAAAAAGTAAAAAATATTGGATTTTTTTGAAAATTGTCGCTATAGCACAAAAAATAAAAACCGCAGAGGTGATCAAATACCACCAAAAGAAACCTTTATTTGTGGGGAAAAAAGGACGCCAATTTTGTTTGGGAGCCAGGTCGCACGACTGCGCAATTGTCAGTTAAACGACGCAGTGCCGAATCGCAAAAAGGGGCAAGGTCCTTAACCTGCATATTGGTCCGGGTCTTAAGTGGTTAACAAGCATGGATTTCCTATACAACCTCTCACAAACATGTAGTACTGAGCTCCCTTGTCCAGATGTTCCCTATAAACCTAGTACAGAACAATTTGACTCACATCCATTGACAAGCTTTTAACATAAAACAGAGTAAATATTGATCTATAGGTTATTGGAGTTTTTGGTCATTATAGAGAACTGAATTTTAGATCAAGTACTTGCTGACATCTGCAATTACTGTTCTCAAAATCAGGTAAGAGTAAAAAGACCAGTATGTTCGGCTAGAACCTCTACACACTTTTGCTTGGAGTTTGTTTGATTTATTAAAGGTAAATAGGCTGTACACTTTGCAGGGGAATTTGCACCAGAGTTTAGTGAATGAGGGAAATTCTATTATTCAGTCATGTGCAAGCAAAAATAAAAAACATTTTTGGGGCGATGTGATTGAGAATTCTATGAAAACTTCACAACATTCACTAAGCTCTGGGGCAAATTCCCTTGCAAAGAACAACTGTTATTGCAAATTGAACAGTCTTTTTGCCTTTATAAAATCAACCCCTTTGTCTTTGTCTTTGCCACTCGCCTAACCTGCTCTAATGCATGGAGATGGCCAAATGACATCTCTCTTGATTGCAGCCAGCATGGCACACAGATATTCCTGTGTTCAGTGGACTGCGATAACCGCAAACCTGCTCAGTGAGTCCAGTGAATGCAATCAGGGCAGATATCATAAATATCTCATCCTGATTTAAAATTTTACTGTTTGACAAGTGCAGCCTTCCAAATAGCAGCTTACAGCATGTGCTGCTGTATATTTTCCTGTATAACCCCTCTTGTGGAGCACTGGTAGTATTGCATTCAGTGAAAGGTAACCTTTGGAGAGAAACATAGCCTACAACTGCAAATTTCCTATGGGAAATGCTGATTGGCTGACTCTTTCTAAAATTGTCCTCAAAAGCAAAACAGCCAGCGAGTGGGTACAATCCTTCCCATACAAACCGTTTTTGGCTGACATGCGAAATTCCAATAACAAACAGCTTTGTTACTGGTTTTTAACCATGTGTTCTGGCTCTTATGCTTTTAAGGTAAGGTGACCAGATTTTTAAAATTAAATCCGGGGACATATTTTTTCTTTACTAGTAATGGCCGCAATCAGCGACTCTTTGCCCATCGCCACCCGCCTCACAGCCTCTCAAGTCTTACTCTTTGGGCCCCGGCTACTACTGGATGGGGAGCAGAGGAAGATCACTCCGCCAGGGAAGGTAAGGAGATAGGCAGGTGGCTGGCCAGGATTTGAGCCAAGGCAGAAGAACATGCGAGCCAAGCTGAATGGGCATGCGCCCGAAACTGAAAAAATATTCCCTCCGCTCTGACCAGCACATGATCATCAGAAAGGGGCACAGATAATGGGTAAAATACACCCCCCCTTTATGCTAGTAGGCACGGCGGAGCGGGGGTGTGTAATTGTCTTTGAAATTGTCTTTGATTGTCTTTGAAATTGCTCCTGCCCCTATTAAATCCAATCTGTGGACAAAACCAGGGACAGACTTGGTCCGGGACAGTGTCCTCAATCAGGGGACTGTCCCCTGAAACTGGGGATGTCTGGTCACCCTATTTTAAGAACATATCATGGAAGTGGTTAAGAGATACCTTAGCCAGAGCCCCGATGCCCCTCACCACTCAACTTGGAGTTTCTCCTTTGATCCTTCTAAGAATTGTAGTTGCCTGGCTGTATCTGACATCAATATTTTAGGAAACTTACCTGGAACAAGCATGGAGATCAGGAAAGTCTGAATTCCTGCAAAATGGTCTATAAACTATTTAGCAAGCACTGAAGCCATTGGATCCTCAGGGCAGCTGGACAAATAGCACGTGCAGGAGGAGAGAGCAGCAACAGCTGTCCTTACTATTTTTTTTTTTTTTAGATTTACAAAAAAACTAGATTAGCTAGGGCCTTTTCACATGAGTGTTCAATCTGCATCCATTCATCAGTTCTTCAGACAGATCAAGAATGTACCACTATGTCTGAACCGGGTAGTTGTAAATTGACAGTCCTGCCTGGGAAAAGGCATGAGCACAGGGTGTGCCAGGTGTGCCTGGGCACACCCTAATCACCCTGTGTGGTGTAGATTACCCCTGTTCTGACCCCTGATCCCCAAACCTAAGGGGGCTCCTAAAAAAAATTCAATTAAAATAATTTGTAAAAATATTAAATAGTACAAATAAAAACGACTGACACCATCCAGTGCTCTACTGATACTGTTAATATATATACAGTATACACATGCACACACACGCATATGTGCTTGAGCTGTGGTGTGCACAATTTAATGCAATAGGCTGTGCACACGTTTGTGACTGGGGTATTCTAAGCTTGGATTGGCCAGGGGCAGGCCTCCTTAAATACACTGGGTGAGCCCGGCTGGGTGGAGTTGTCGGGGTAGAACTACTGGAGTGAGAGCGTGTGGCCACTGCGTACTCCTCAGTCTGGGGAGGAGTGACGAGATCCTAGAAGGAGAAGCACATGAGAGAGCAAGGAGAGGACAGTGGGAGAGAACACTTCTAAGAGTCTCCAGGGAGGACTACTGGTCGCAGCCGGGAGGGCTTGTGAGCGAGCAAAGGCGGGAGGACTGGGAAGGCATGCCTAAGAGAACTGGAAGATTGTAGTTTGAGCTGGGTGCAGAACCAGAAGAGAGGACCGTGGGTAGGGCAGTGGAAAGGTCATTGCAGCCAGGCTGGCAAGGCCTGAATAGAGCTATCTGGGATTGGTAGCTGTGCAGAGGACAGTTAGCACCTGAACTATTTCTACACCACAGAGGCCCAAGGTCCCTGCCCACAAAAGGCAGTTCATTGAGGCCTAGCTGAGTCATTGTCAGCCCTAACCATGCGGTGCTAACTAGTCTGGAGGTGTAATAGTCTGCAGCAAATTAAGTGCTGGAATAACAGCAATTGTGAACAGCAATCTTTAAGTCTGACAAGAGATTTTCTATTGGATTGAGGTCTTGGCTTTGACTAGGCTATTCCAACACATTTACATGTTTCCCCTTAAACCACTCAAGTGTTTGTTTTAGCAGTCTGTTTGGGGTCATTGCCCTGCTGGAAGGTGAACCTTCGTCCTAGCCTCATTGCACACAGAGTGATACAGGTTTTACTCCAGAATAGCAACATCCATCTTTCCCTCAACTCTGACCAGTTTCTTAGTCCCAATAGCCACTACAAGGAGAGAAATGCGCAAAAAATAAGTACAGTAGTACCCTGATACCATTAGCTAAGCGAACATGAGTGTGTTGACGGTTATGATTGGTTGAGTAGATACATACATATATTTTAAATATTAAAACTAAATACAAATATATATATATATGTTAAGTATCAATTAGATTGATACATAAACTACAAATTTGTGAGAAATATTAAATCATATGGCAAATCCAATGTCCAAAGAGGAAGAGGGGGGGGGAGGGGGGGGTCCGAGGTGAATAAAGTCCCAGGGGTGGGTGGATAAAAGTTATTGTCGGGGTCACACCTATATCCTCAGGGCTGACATCGTTGTAGAACAGAAACCGTGTTCCGAGACTGTGGTAAAAGACAAGGAGAGAGGCGCCTCTAAGTGTATATGTTATTAAACAATTTAATGATTAAAAAGAGTACAGGCCACTCACATTTTAGAAGTTAAAATTGGCATTGTACATATTCTTTAACGGTGTTCATCACTTGTGATCCTTCAACTGCTGGGCACTGCGCTGTAGAGCTGTCCTTCACTGCTGTAAGGTGATAAAGCCGGCGGCGAAGGTGGAGATAGCTGGTGAGCCAGGCAGATGAAGTGGAGATATTCCAGCAGCAGGATGGTACTGGTGACGTTGCTGTATTGTGCGACGCGTTTCCTGAGTGTTCGAGCTGCGGTGGTGTGGCAGTCGCGCTCCTTTTTCAAGCTGCAGTGCCCAGCAGTTGAAGGATCACAAGTGATGATCACCGTTAAAGAATATGTACAATGACAATTTTTTACTTCTAAAATGTGAGTGGCCTGTACTCTTTTTAATCATTAAATTGTTTAATAACATCTACACTTAGAGGCGCCTCTCTCCTTGTCTTTTACCAATAGCCACTACCATGTTTCAATGTGGGGATGGTGTTCTTTGGGTAATGTAAGGTATTGGGTTTGCGCCAGACATAGCTTTGATGGTCAAAAAGTTACATTTTGTCTCATCAGACCCCAGCACCTTCCTCCATACAGTTAGGGAGTCTCCCACATGCCTTTTCGCAAACTCTAAACATGCCATTTGTTTTTTGCTGAAAGTAATGGCTTTCTTTTGGCCACTCTGCCATAAATCCCAACTCTATGGAACGTACAGCTTATTGTCGTCCTATGTACAGATACCCCAGTCTCTGCTGTGGAACTCTGCAGCTCCTCCAGCGTTACCTTAGGTCTCTGTGCTGCCTCTCTGATTAATGCCCGACTTGCCCAGTCCATAAGTTTTGGTGTGCGGTCATCTCTTGGCAGATTTGCTGCTGTGCCATGTTCTTTCCATTTGGTTATGATAGATTTGTTGGTGCTCCTAGGGATCATCAAAGTTTTGGATATTTCTTTATAACCTAACCCTGACTTGTACTTCTCAACAACATTGTCCCTTACTTGTTTGGAAAACTCCTTGGTCTTCATGGCAGTGTTTGATTAATGGTGCCTCTTGCTTGAAAGGCCTCTGGGGCATTTCAAAAAGGTGTGCATATGTAATGACAGATCATGTGATACTTAGACCACAGGTGGACATCATTTCACTAATTATGTGACTTCTGAAGGTAATTGATTGCACCAGAGCTTCTTATGGGCTTCATAACAAAGGGGGTGAATACATGTCAATTTTTTTTTCCTGACGCATTCATGGCAGCACACACTGGGTTGTGACTCCGCCCCCACAACCTGACAGGATTGGTTAGCTATAAATCTGAGTGGGAGACACCCGGCATCATTCTCTTTTTTTATCCTCACCTGAACAGGACTGAAACGGATGTACAGCTTGCCTCCTACCGCTATCGCCCCAGCAGGTTCAGCCTCTCCTGTTTGGAAGTCCCCCCTGTACAGTCTCTAATAGAGCTCTATGGGGGGAACCCCGCTCTGGTGTCAAAATCCAGGCAAATACCTGGCATCCTACAAGCTCTAAATGAGCTTAGATTTGGCAGTGGCTCCCCTGTCAGGGTGCACAGATCCCTCTTACTGCTTTTCTTCCTTCTGGCTATTTCCGGGTTACTGGAGCCCGCAGACCTGCTGGGCCTTGTTCCACGCTCGGAGCGCTCCCTGGCTGCTCTGCGCATGCGCGCAGCGGAGCAATAGCGTCAGGGACCTCCTTTGCCCTCATCCAAGATGGCGCGGGGCTGCGTGCGGCGCTACTGCGCATGCGCGATCGCGTCATCAACGCCGCGACGGCGGCGCCAGTTTTAAATGGGGAACCTTTTTCCTTTCTCCCCGAGGTTGCTGCTCTGCCCCAAACTACACTGGGTTTTTGCCCCAGGTAAGTGGGTTCCTCTCCCTGGCCAGAATGGCTGTCCCCTTCTCTTTGCCTAAATCTTATTTTTATCCCTTTCTTCCTTTCCTCCAGCAATTGCTTCTGCTACCTCTGTGCTTTATGGAGACCACTGCCCTAGCAGACCACTGTCAACAAACAAGGTAAGGAGGCCATCAATAGAGGTAAGTAGGGAAGAGAAAAAAGAGAGCCGGCCACTAAACACTGCCTTCTTTCGCAGTCCCATCAGGCCCAGCGATGCAAGCCCACGGCGCAGGGAGAGATCCAGACATTCGTCAAGGAGATCCCGCAGAAGTCGGTCAAGAACCTCCTCCCGCTACCGCCGGTCTAGGCGCAGTCGATCACGCCACAGCCGATCTCGCCACAGCAGATCCCACCGGAGACGGTCCCCATCAGTGCACCGTGAACGTCACCATACCCGTCCTGCGGCTAATGCCTGCTGGGTGTGCGGTGCTATTGCAATGCCAGGGAAACTAGCCTGTCGCACCTGCTTCAATGAAGCAGTTGAGGAAAGAGAGGTGGACGCCAGGACAACTACAAGTCTTGCCAGAGAATCAGTACGAGATGCAAACTGGACCATGGCCCCTCTGGCCGGTGGCGACCCCACCCCAGGCACCTCATCGGCTTTCGACCCCTATGCCCAGCTAGCGAGGACCCTGTCCGACCAGGAAGAGCATGAGATGAGATCAGGATTTGACTTCAGCCTAGTTGAACCCTTTGCACGCTCCATTAAGGAGGCTATAGGCTGGGAGGAACCTATGGCAGAACCTAAGGTTGGGAAGTATTTTCCCGAATTAAGGAAGGATCCTGAACTATTTCCTTTCATAGAGGAGTTGGAAGATCTCATTAAAGATGAGTGGGAAAAACCCGACAGACGGCCCAGCCTCTCTAATAAGCTCGCTAAGCTGTACCCGCTAACGGAGTCCAAGGTGTCTTCCCTCATCAACGCTCTCGTTGTCGATTCATCCCTGCTGCGGCTCGCCCGTCATGTCACTTTACCGATAGAGGACGCGGTCTCATTCCGAGATGTGCTTGACCGCAAGATGGATCTGGAATTGAAGAAGTCGTACTCTTCAGCAGGGGGAGCGTGTAGACCAGCGATTGCCACGGCTGCAGTTGCCAAAGCCATGTCCACATGGGCAGCCAATGCGGAGAAGGCCCTCTTAGAAGGGACTGACCAGAGGGAGGTGATATCCTCTTTACAAGAAATCAGGCTAGCAGGAGACTTTGTGGCAGGAGCCTCAGTGGATGTCATTCGCTCCTCGGCTCGCTCCATGTTAGCCTCGGTAATGGCCCGCAGAGCCTTATGGCTGAAACCCTGGGTCGCGGACGCAAACTCTAAGTCCAACTGGTGCAAGATCCCGTATGATGGCGTAAACCTGTTTGGTGCGAAATTAGATACGGCAATCTCCAAAGTTACCGGAGGAAAATCGGGGCTTATCCCCTCCGACAGGAGACCCAAGCCCCAGAGAGGGTCTACCCTCAGGCGCAATCTGCCCGATAGGTACAGAGAAGCCAGAAATTATCGCCCAGGCAGGGAATTTAGAAGAGATGGGAGATCTACTCGCCCCCCCTTTGCTAGGGGTCAGAAGATCAAGGCCATTACCACAGGGGACCAACAAAAGTCTTTTTGAGAATTCGCCTGCCCACCCGGCTCAGGTGGGCGCCAGGCTCAGGAATTTCGCACAACTTTGGGCAGAGCATTTAGAAGACCAATGGGCCCTTTCCACGGTCAAACAAGGCCACAAATGGAGCTTTATGGGGGCATTGCCTCACATGGTTTTTCAACCCACCAAAATTCCTTCCTCCCCAGACAAAAGGAAACTTCTACTGCAGTACGTCTCGGACTTAGTTCAGAAGGAGGCAGTCATAGAAATCCCTTCCCACCAGAGAGGCAGGGGATTTTATTCCCCTCTCTTTCTGGTGCGAAAGAAATCAGGAGACCTTCGGCCCGTATTGGACCTCAAACGACTAAACAAAAGGATCCAAATAGAAGCCTTCAAGATGGAAAGTCTCCAGTCTATCCTTCTAGCAGTGAACTTAGGAGATTGGATGCTGTCCGTCGACCTGTCAGACGCTTACCTTCACATACCAATCCACCCCGCTTTTCAGAAATTCCTTCGCTTTTCCATCGGGCAACACCACTTTCAGTTCCGATGCCTGCCCTTCGGCATCTCTTCAGCACCCAGGACATTCACAAAGGTCCTCCTCCCGCTCATAGCACTCCTCAGGGAGAGGGGCCTGCGGGTCCACCATTACTTGGACGACATACTGCTCCTAGCGGCAGATCAGGAGACTCTGCTCTTCCAACACAAAATTCTAATCTCAACCCTTCAGAGCTTCGGGTGGCTAATCAATTGGCAGAAGAGCAGCCTACAACCCTCACAAGTGATGACGTTTCTCGGAGCACAGTTGGATACGAGACAGAACAGGGTGCAGTTGCCCCTAGAAAAGGTGGAACCCCTAGCTCGGAAGGTGCAAAACCTACTATCCTCCAAATCCACGTCGGCCAGGTCCTGCCTCAGCCTGTTGGGCTCTATGTCTTCAACTATTCCCATGATCCAGTGGTCCCAGTGGCGAATGAGATCTTTACAAAACACCTTTCTCAGACAATGGGACGGGGCCTCAATGCACCAACCCATCAACATTCCCAGCCATGTGAGACCCGACCTTTTTTGGTGGACTCTGCCTCCCAAACTCAGGGGTTTCAGACCTATAGTCCCCCCGAGTCCGAAAATCGTGACATCAGATGCCAGCGAGAAGGGTTGGGGGGCGCACTACCGGGATCAGACAGCCCAGGGACGATGGCACTTCCCTGCTCGAGGAGTGGTCTCAAACATTCTGGAGCTTCGAGCGGCGTTCCAAGCCCTCTTGGCTTTCGAGCCTCTGCTGCAGGGGAAGTACGTCCAAATTCGTATGGACAACAAAGTGGCGGTGGCCTACGTCCAGAGGCAAGGCGGTACCCGAAGTCGCACACTACTAGAGGAAGTTCGCCCCATAATGGAATGGGCCAAGACACATCTACCGGACCTACGAGCAGTTTACGTCCCAGCGGTTCAAAACACGCTAGCCGACTTCCTGAGCAGGGTACTTCGATCGAACAACGAATGGTCCCTGAACCTCCGGGAGTTCTCTATGCTGACGGAGACCTGGGGGATTCCGGAGATCGACCTGGCAGCGACACCAGCCAATGCCAAGTGCCCGAGATTTCTGTCCAGAGTACCCTTTCCGACAGCGGAGGGGACAGATTGCCTTCTCCACCCATGGGACTTCAACCTGGGATACGCCTTTCCTCCGACTCCCTTGATAGCGAGATTTCTATGCCGACTTCGGAGATCGTCAGCCACAGTAATAGCGGTAATACCATTCTGGCCAAGGAGGCCTTGGTTCACAACTCTACTACAGCTCAATACTTGTCCTCCTATCCATCTACCAGCGTCACCGGACCTCCTACTCCAGGGCCAATCCTTCCATCTGGCCCCCGACAGGCTCCACTTGACAGCCTGGAGGTTGAAAGGGCTAGATTTAGGGAACAGGGATGCTCCCAGGCAGTCATAACAACCTTAATGCAAGCCAGGAAGGTTTCTACAAACACGGTTTACACAAGAATTTGGGAAAAGTTCACCCACTTGGCGCAACTTAGAGGCTGGAATCACATCTCGCCAGACCCTTGCCAGATTCTAGAGTTCCTTCAAACAGGTGTCGACAAAGGCCTGAGCTCAAACACCCTTAAGGTACAAATCTCCGCTCTATCCGCAAAGACTGGCACTAGATGGGCCCTGCACCCTCTGATTACCCAATTTATGCAGGCCTGTGCGAAGATCAGACCTCCAAGAAGACCATCCTTTCCGGCCTGGGATCTTTCGGTGGTTCTAGAAGCACTTTCCAATCCTCCCTTCTTCCCACTCAGCTCAATCTCCTTATGGGACCTGACCCTGAAGTTATCCTTACTCATCGCTATAGCTTCAGCTAGGAGAGTGTCGGAGTTGCAAGCTCTCATGTTTAAGGAGCCATATTTAGTTTTTCTACCAGACAGGGTGGTGTTGAGGCCTTCTGACCGTTTCCTCCCCAAGGTTACCTCGGCTTTCCACTACAGCCAGGATATTATCTTGCCATGCCTTACTAACGAGGATGGGGAACCTCATGCTTTGGACATTAAGTCTACAATCTCCAGCTACCTGTCGGCTACCACCCATCTTCGCTTATCGGACGCCCTCCTGATTATCCCTCACGGAGCCAGACGAGGCCAGGCGGCCACTTCCCGGACCATCGCCTCTTGGCTAGTCAGAGCTATAGAGAAGGCATACTCTATTCAACAGCTAGAGGTCCCGGAAGGCATCAGAGCGCATTCAACCAGGGCAGTGGCGACCTCCTGGGCAGCATATTGCGGGGTCTCGTCAGAAACCATCTGCAGAGCAGCTACCTGGTCCTCCAGGCATACCTTCATATCCCACTACAGAGTGGACGCAGCTCTTTTGGCTACAGCTGAATTTGGCAGATCTATCTTCAGGGCCAATTCTTCGGCTCTCTAGAGAATAAATACTTTGCATTGAACCCTCCCGACTGGCGAGTTATTTCCCAGTGTGTGCTGCCATGAATGCGTCAGGAAAATGGAAAATTGTATACTCACCTTTCCGTAATTTTCCTTTCCTGACGCATCTTCATGGCAGCACACAACTGCCCACCCTACTGTTCAATGATGATATATACGGAGAATGATGCCGGGTGTCTCCCACTCAGATTTATAGCTAACCAATCCTGTCAGGTTGTGGGGGCGGAGTCACAACCCAGTGTGTGCTGCCATGAAGATGCGTCAGGAAAGGAAAATTACGGAAAGGTGAGTATACAATTTTCCATTTTTTCTATTTCTGAAAAATTGATGTATAGAATTTTCTCATTTTACTTCACCAACTTAGACTATTGTGTTCTGATTCATCACATATAATTCAGATAAAAACAAAACATTGAACTAAAGCCTGTAATGCAACAAAATATGTAAAAAGCCAAGGGGGTGAATACTTTTGCAAGGTCTTTGTCAAGGTATTCTCATACCTGTAGTCCCTTAGCACTGCCGTTTGTTCACATTCATAGATTTACGCACCTTTCTCAACTTCTTCATTAGCTTTCCATAGGACACAAATATAAGCATCAGAGGTAGCACAAAACATGTTATAAGGAAGGTAACAATGTAGGTTTGGTCTTTCACTTTTCTTGAATACCTGGGATAGAAAATATACAAAAAAACAAAATTAGTCATTACAAAAATACAATGCTGTCAGTCTAACAATAAACACATTTACCTGAGTGGAGAGTGCTGCTGCTTTATGTTTACTTATATATTATATATAATCAATACCTCTGTCTTACATAAAAATCATGGCTGATTGCTGGAAGTAGCACAGAATAAGCAGACCAGATGGACCCCGAAACAGGTAATTATTAATCTGCTCCTATTAGCTTTAAATAATAGCAGGCAACAAAGGGGGCAGGATATGACTTTAGGTCTGATTTAAAGACATAAGAAAAGAAAAACTGCTGGAAACATTTACAGTACTACAGCTTTCTATTAATTCTCCTCCACTGTGGAGTCATAGATGTACTAGAAGAGGAGGAGAAAAGTTCAAACAGTATACCAGTGTAATAATACCAAAACTTTACAAATATACTGTAGATCATCTAGAATGGGAAGAACGGAAGAGGTTGTGTCTCAGATTGCTAAAGAAATAAGTACATTTAGATGTTCTAAACTAGAGTTTAGCTAAAAGAACAAACTGGGATGACCACTGTTCCGAAAAAAAGGAGCTGCTGTAGAAAAAGTATGAAATGCCAAACCCCTCTGATGCAGATCAACCTTTAAAGGAGTTGTAAAGAAAAACTATTTTTTGGCTAAAATTAATGTCTGCAAGGTAGACAGACAGAATAGTGTAATGATTCTGATAAAAAAACAAGTAAATTCCTATTAAATTTCTTCATCTATATCACCTCTGGCGTTCTAGTTTCTGTTCTCTCATTCACTTCCTGGTTTGCGGCGCTCGTTCATGTAAGAACTACATTTCCCAGTATGCATTGCAGCACGCCCAGTAATTCACACCTCCTTGAAGTCTCTAACACGTAGAGAGCATCCTGCCGCACAGATGTAGTTCCCAGGAGGGGGCGAGCACGTCACTGACCACCACAGTAACCAATAGAGTGGGTGTTGATTGAGGCCAGGTTCACACTGCTAGGACATGACAGTTGCACAACTGTGGATCCGACTTTACCCTGTGACTTGAAGTCCGACATCCATCCGACTTCAATGAACAGGGATCCAACTTCGATCCCCAACAATACCAGGCACTGTGTCTGGTATGAATCTTTAGGGGGAACTCCACACCAAATAAAAATAAACGCCATGGGTTCCCTCTCAAGACCATACCAGGCCCATCAGTCTGGTATGGATTTTAAGGGGAACCCCCACGCTCCCCCCCCCACTCCAAAGCACCTTGACCCCATGTTGATGGGGCCAAGGGCCTCTTCCTGACAAACCCTGGTCATTGGTTGTCAGGGTCTGTGGGTGGGGTGCTTATCGGAATCTGGAAGCCCCCTTTAACAAGGGGGCCATCCAGATCCCAGTCCCCTGCCCTATGTCATCCGGACAGGCCTCTCT
This sequence comes from Rana kukunoris, assembly GCA_029574335.1. Lineage (NCBI taxonomy): Eukaryota > Metazoa > Chordata > Amphibia > Anura > Ranidae > Rana > Rana kukunoris. The sequence goes on from CM056056.1 coordinate 59,523,912, forward strand.
CACCAGAGTGGCAACCAGAGTGTCACTCGGATGAACAGGATTAAGTCTCTGCCACAGACCCACAAAAAAACAAAAAATTATAGGTACAGCGCTAAAATCATCATGACATATATGATAATGAGAAATAATAATAATTGAATATAGGATATCCTATGAATAAGGTGACAAAAAAGGCTGGTGTGATTATAGGAAATAAGATTCAGAAGTGATCCAATAAATAAAGTCCATAATCTGTGAAGCTATACATAAAATCTTCTTCCACCAAAGGACACCCAGTGAATAAGGTTGGCTCCTTACCACAAAGATTGACCGTATATACACCGGTCAGATGAGCCTAGGGATAATTAAAGTCTTCCCAGACAGACTTCTCCAGAGCAACAGACAGAACATGTGATGGTTTCCACGGCGTTGTTGAACAAAGTATAGGGATGTTTTTCAAAGGCTCATGGGAGAGAAAACAAAAAAACAACCCATGGTGTAGTACGTAAAGAAAATGGGTTTATTTGACAAAAGAAATGAATGGAAATGCACTCACACTTTAGTTGTAGGTACAGCGCGAATAAAAATGCAAGATTGCGGCGTCTCCTCTGCTTCGTGCTAGTATATTAGGGCTCTGTACTGTGTAATCCGTATCTGGTGGATGTGATGACGCACCACTGCTTAGGCCACACCTACGCGTTTCGTCATCAAAAGACGTCGTCGGGGATTGGCTGGCCGATCGCGTCATCACGATACACCTGCGCCATCTTTGATAAGGGTGGAAGTCCGGGCTCAATAGGAAAACACATACAGTAACGTCGGCGTCAACCATGTACAACGTTATCTACACTTACGAAGCAAAGAAAGTTAAAAAAAAAAAAGAGACTGCCATCTTGTGGAAAAAAAGGAGAACACAGACGGCCCATAATAAAGCAAAAAAAGCTTGGAAAGGAGGTGCCGCAGCCTTTAACAAATGCCAATACATAAACTATCTGACATTATTGAAAAGTACAATAGGAAATACGTACAATATACCTATTAATAAAAATAAGTAAACAATAAAATGTAATTCATAACGTGAATATGCATTAAAATTAATAAAATTAATAGAATATGTCTAAAAAATATATAAAAATATATATGAAAAAAAAAATTCGTTTTTTTTTATAAAATGCGTATAAATGTCATCGTAAGGGACATATATGATACATAATAAAAAAACCTAGGTATTGTTCAAAAAACAATTAATGTCCCAATCCACGTTCAACCCGAATGGAATGTAAGATCTCATCTCAAATATCCATTTAGTTTCAATCCTGGATATTGACCTAACTTTATTGGTACCCCTCCAGTTGGGACACAACTTCTCAATGGGAACGAAAAGGGTCCCTTTGATTGATTTATTGTGATATTTAGCATAATGTTTCGAAAGGTTATGTTTGGGGAACCCACTTCCTACTTTCCCCACATGCTCTTCCAACCTAACATGCACCGCTCTTTTTGTGCGCCCTATATTTTGTTTAGAACATGAGCATTGAATAAGATATATGACACATTCACTTGAACAGGTAATGAATGTGTCAATGTTGTAGGTCCTATTTGTTTGGGTTGACTGAAAAGTCTCTAGCTTTCGTCCCTGGAAGGCATTGATTTTGCAAATCTTGCACTTCCGACACGGAAAGAACCCCTTCATGTTATGAAAAAATTGGAGTGTTTTAGGAGGATTAATCACATTAGGGGCGACTTTAAACCGCAAAGAGGGTGCTCCCCTGAAAATGACCAATGGGCGGTCCGGGATGATTGGACCTAATATCCTATCATTTTTAAGGACATTCCAGTGTTTATTTAATATTTTTTTAACCGAGAAGTGTTGATTAGAATAGCTGGTAATCATAGAAAACCCAAAAATAATTGCACTATTCCGGTTGGCCTTCACAGTACCATTCAACATCTGGTTCCTATCCATATTGCTCACTATGTTAATAGTTTCATAAATTTTCACTTCATCGTACCCTTTTTCTAGAAATCTAGATTTCAAAACAAGGGCTTGATGATAATAATCTGCCGAAGTGGTGCAATTCCTCAGAATTCTTTGAAACTGGCCATTGGGTACAGCATTAAGCCATTGAGGGTGATGGCAAAAGGATAGAGGTATGTACGCATTGCGATCAGTGTCTTTAAAAAAAGTGGTGGTCTGCCACAGACCCTCCTGAAGATTGGAGACAATTGCGGTCCAAAATACTTCTTGACTGGATTCAGCACCCGGTTCTCCTTCAAATAGCTTCAATTAAATCAGCAACTGATAGGCGACATGTGTCTAGCCTCTCAGAACCAAAGTGCCCTCCGAATGAATAGACAGGCCTTTCCCGAAACACCAGCCTTGTGCTCATTATCTCCCGGACAGGTTCCTCATCAGTCAGCTTCCTCCAATTAGACAGACAGCCCAGGACCATCTGGCAAATTAGGGACCCAGTTGACCCACTGGATCCACCAGATAGATGAATGTGCTCCAGATGAATGTGCTCCAGACCAACGTGGTCCCGGAGCCAGGAACACTGCGACACACACACGCACACACCCAGGCCAGGAGGGCCACACACGGGGTTGGTGGGACGACTGCCCAGCTCAAGGGTTGGAACACAGTGACCTCAAACTAATGGCGTCTGCCCTTTAAATACCCCTCCCCAGCATGCACAGCAAGGCGACAAACCCTCCTGATAGGCTGCTGGGAGGAAATATTCAACTGCACTTGACCCTACTGCTGCCACCTGTCGGCCTGGGGTGAGACTCACTCCCCAGACAACAACAGTATTTACAAACAGTACAGCCAAAGTTGGAGCAGAAGCCCTCAATTTAACCAAATAAACAGGTTCAGGGCCAAATACCTCTCTGAACTCCCTCTAAATTTACAATAGCACCGGCTCTTAAAATAGCCAGGCGCTACACCACTTAGGACTGTATGGACGAATTCTTATTAATTCATTTTGGGAATATCTTGTTGCCCCCCCCCGTTATTGATCCCTTATGATGCACTTTATAGCTGCCAGTGAGTGATGATTGACACACTACCTGACAGTTCTGTGTGATATATTGCTTGTAATCCTAATGATTCCTAAATTTAAGATAGACTGCCATTTTTCTCAGTGGCTGTCATCCTTCCTGTACCTAGGTAGCCTATAATTTTGTAGGACAAGACCCGTGAAAAAAATAAATAAAAAAGAATAATAATATTAAATAGAAAAAATATATATACATACATACACATACATACAGTATATATATCTGTATATGTATATTTATAAAATGAGTCTAGTTTGCAAAGTGGTCATTATTTAACATAATAATTCTGACATCATCAGAGTTTAAATAAGAGAACCCTGTTCACCCAATACTTTGACTATGGCGTTACGCTGATAACAAAACACATAACTTGGATCTCAGCCTCTGGGCATCAAGTTATAGTTTGATAGCAAATGGAAAGATGGGTCAATGCATTATGAACAACATTAGATTAGAAATATATTTATATAGGATATGTGTCGGCAGCTGCTAAATATCAGGCTTGTTATAGGAGGCATAGGCCTCCCAGGAAATTGAGCTGCAACATGAAATGTAATGCTTCAGCCACACATTGCTGACAAGTTTACAAAGTAAGTAAGTAATACAAAAGTTTTATAAAGTATTAATACCAATCATCTGAATTTCAGTGTGCTCTGCAACCAATTTCCATACCCCATAAAAAATAGTCATTTTTTAAAGGTTATTGTGAATCTGTTGCAGCAGACCAACTAATACTGAATATGTAATACTTCTTAGAAAAATATTCAGGAATCCTGGCATAAACTCTGCAGAGTCTTCCATAAATGCATTCCATTGTATGTCAAAGAAAACGGATTCATGAAAAATAGAGCAAAGAAAAATGAAGCAGGCCATCACAACTTATCAAATTCTATAGTTTACTTTCCCAGTTGTTTCTGAACTGTACTGGTCAGTATGGGATACTTACTTAGGATCTTTAACAGGAGTATAAAACTATACCTATTCTGCTTCAATCTGCCACTGATCATTGGCACCAGCAAATCTGTTTTTGTCATCTCTTGGGGAAAATACCTGCAAATAAAGTATATGCAAAATAAAGGTAGATGACATTAAGGCACCTGTTGTTGTGACAGCTGTCAAAAGGGAGGATTTTTTGTGCGTCCCTGGAACAGGAAATGCAAAAAACCCTAATGCCGCGTACACACGCTCGAAATTCCGATCGTGTGTAGGCCCCATCGGACATTTTGTGTCGGAATTTCGACAAAAACAAAAAATTGAGAGCTGGTTCTCAAATTTTCCGACAACAAAATCCATTCTCGTAAATTCTGATCATGTGTAGACAGTTCCGAAGCACAAAATTCCACACATGCTCTGAATCAAGTACGAGACAGAAGCACTTGGTCTGGTAAAACTAGTGTTCGTAATGCAGATAGCACATTCGTCACACTGTAACGGACTGAAAAACACGAGGCTGAAAAGTGTGAATCGTCTCTCACCAAACTTCTACTAACACGACTGGTATTGAACTTCCCTTTAATAGCGCCGTTGTACGTCTTGTACGTGACCACGTTCTTGGCAATCGGAATTTACGACAATATTTGTGCGAACGTGTGTATGCAAGACAAGTTTGAGCCAACATCCATTGAAAAAAAATCCACAGTTTTGTTGTCGGAATGTCCGATCGTCTGTACGCGGCATTGGGCAGTCTTTCTAAACTTTTAGCATAAAGGAATCTTGTTCTGTGTTTGACTGATTATGTACTTTAATTACCCCCTGGGGCTTCTATGTGATTACACATATCAGTCCTCCTATTCAAGCTATTGGACCAATCCCTGCTGACCCTGTTTCAAGTCCTCATTTGCATGGCCAAGAGGACATAATTGAGAACTACATCGTACTTTACAATTGACCAATAGGAAAGTGGTTGTGGGGGCAGGGTGTTCAAACTGCTATGTATAAAAGTGTGTGTGTGCATTCAATAAAAAGAGATTCCTATTTGAACTTACATACAGCCTGCCTGGTGTTTGTTCTGAGCTATCACAACTGGATTCGAATGCCACATAGCTGTAGTTCAAATCCCGGGGCATCAGATGAGCGAACTATTAGACGTTGCGATCTGTAATCTGATCCAATAGCTGTAGTTCAAATCCCAGAGCATTGGAAGACCGAACCATCAGACGTTGCGATCTGCAATCTGATCCAATAGCAGCAGAGGAGTGTTGGGAGAGTGGAACCGAGCGAGCAAGGGGCTCTTTACACATGCCATACCTTTTCTGAAGCCACTCCGGTCCAGTTCCATGCGGAGCTGTCAGCGGTGGCTTCACTGTGGAGGCGTGTGCAGAAGAGGCAGCTGACAACAGAAGCACCATTGTAAGCCTGTGGGCGACATCACTTCCCAGCAATTTCGCAGCCGTTATTGGCTTTCGCCTCTGCAGAGTTTCCGCTGCTGGAAACAGGACCAGAACGGCTTCAGAAAAGGTATGAATAGCATTTTTTTTCTTTACAGGGCTAAATAGGTTAGTCTTGGATCGTGAATGCATGTAAATTTTAGTATTTGGGTGGACTTCTACTTTAAGCACGCTGCAAATACGGAAAAATAGCCACTGATGTGCCAGAAATATAGTGCTCTCTTACCTTCATTTTTGCCATGACAACAGCGTATTCTGAGCCCTGAATTTCTATGCGGGTGTTGTCAGTTCTGCCAACTTCATTTCTAATGGATTACAAAGAATACAGACCTCTCCGAGTCTCCTTCCCACTCCCATAACCCCTCTGTCTACATACAGAAAGCACAGGAAGATGTCAGCAAAGAGGATTTCTGATAAAATTAAAAGGTGATTTTTGCACTTATCAGACGAAACTCTCAATGGTACAGTATATACATAAGACCAAAATTGAGCATATAAGATAAGTTACTTGTCGGGGGTTGCATACACTTTATTTAATGTATTTATTTTTTTGTCTGGAATTTTGCTAAACAAAAAAAAAACAAAAAAAAAAAAACTTTACTGTGAGAAATACAAGACTGCCTTAGTTGAACTTGACCTGTATACTTGTTCTAGTAACACAGAAATGATTAAATCCGTTGGATGAATATGACAGCCAAGGAAATGTTAGTTTTAGCAGGAGAGGTTAGTGATGGCAGCCTCTATATTCTGTTTAGTAAAGGTCTCCTTTAAATGTCATGGAATGTGTTCAGTAGTCTTTAAACTTTACTTAAAATTTTACATACAAATAAATTGTCAATTTAACCTGAGCCAGCAGCAGCGGCAGGCTTTTCCTGGAGATTATTGGGTAGCATATTTATTTATTACAGGTACATATATAGTGCAGATAATTTAAGATTTACATATATATTGTACATTCACATCAGTCCCTGCCCTCAGGGAGCTTACAATCTTAGGTTCCTAACTCACATTCATACATACACATACTAGGGACAATTTAGACATTAGCCAATTAACCTACCAACATGTCTTTGGAGTGTTGGAGGAATCCAGGGTAACCAGAGGAAACCCACGCAGGCACAGAGAGAACATGCAAACTCCAGGCAGGTAGTGCCATGGTTAGGATTCTAACCGACAACCCTAGTGCTGCTAGCTGGAAGTGCTAACCACTTAGCCACTAGCATTTAACTTATCTTATGATTATAACATATTGTGTAGCACCTGGTTACTTAAAAAGTACCGGTGCTAGTTAAATTTAGAGAGGGATTAGAGTGTTAACGGACTCTGATCCAATTATTATGCTCAAAACTGGGGCTCTGTCTCAGCTTGGCTGTGCTGTGGGCTGTCTATTGTTACTGGGGTGTAGTTCCTACCCCAGAGTGATGGATGGCAGCAGTGAAGTCGAGGTTTGGGTGACCTTCCCCATCAGGAGGGTTCAGCCTCACTGTGCATGCTGGGGTAATGTAAATACAGGGCAGACGCCATTAGTCTGGTTCTTCTTCGGAGTGCGGCACCCACCTTCAGGGTGACTGCATCATGGCGCCCCGGCGTAATGGCCTACCAGGCCGGGGTGCGTGTGCCACGTGGTTTTCCTGGTTCCGGAACCATGTTGGTCCGGAACATTTAAACTATGGCAGGGAGCCCAGTAGTCGACTGGGTTCCCAATCCTGAAGATCCCAAGCGAGATAGCTGTTCGGTGGGGAGTCCATCTTAGGAGAGGCAATTAGAGGCTGGTGTCCAATAGGGTCTCGACAAACCCCCGGGGATCAAGGTAGCCGGACACTGAGAGGCTGGTCACCTGTCAGTCGGTACCTGAAAACTATCTGAAGTAGATCCAGACACAATTCTACCAAGCAGGATCATCTCCGTAATCACAAACACAGGGAGGGCCTGTGACAGAGGCTTTTCCCTGAGTCCATTTTATGAGGGTCTGGGGCAGAGACTTTTCCTTCAAGTTCGAGGCTGCCAGGTCAGTGAGAGTGGGCCTGTCCAGGTACACTATACCCACTCTGGCTAGAGTGGCGAAGAATACAAAACATTGTTGGGAGCAGGACTGTTTCCCTATTGTTGCGCCTGAGTCTGCTACTTCTCCTTTTACTTCACATTCATGCTTCATCAGAAGTTTTAATGTTTTTACCCGGCTGGGTAATAAAGAGCACAGAAAAAGACACCTGTCATGGACATTCCGTTACTGCTATATGCACCATATACCCCTAGGACGGCGGAAGAACCATGAGGTAACGTGCCACCCAAAACAAACCAGCAGCTCTTTCGGGGGTAGTGCTACAATTACATATAACATTATTTAGAAAATATTAACAAGGCATACTGCAGCATCTACTACAGCTGTGGGCATGACCTACCTGGGAGAGCAACCAATTAAAACATGTTTGCCTCATAAAGTTTGCCGGAAATGCCCGAGGACAGCTCGGCTGACCTCGGCAAACCTTGGAAAGGCTCAGGAACGGAGTATTTCCGTGTCTTTCCGAGCATTCCCAAACGGCGCCGATCCTAAGCCAAGGGCCATTGCATTTGTGAGCTTGATATTTTAAAGACATTTGCATTCTTTGCGGATGAACATTAGAACCAGAAGGATCAGTGGCATCACCTGGACTAGCATGAATAAATGGATACTTCTTCCTCTTTGACCTTTCCATTCTAAAATTGGCATGCTTCACTTATATAAAGACACATGACATAAGGCCGGCTTCCATTAAATCCAAGTGCAAGCTAGCTCATTCAGAAGGAAGGATGCACCAATTTACTTGTTATTCTATTGTTGCATTAATTCTAGAAGCCACTTATGGGTCACACATGGGTCACTCATAACAACACTAATCATAGCTGCAATGACAAAATGATGACAGTTCAAGGAGCTGAACTAAATATATGATTTAATATCAGCGCACCGTGAAATGCATCTTTATAACTGCAGGAGGATGTAATATCAAACTTTGGGAAAAGCGGCTGTTTAATATTAATATACACTGTTTATTGGTGCAGTAATATCCCCAAGCATGACTGCTTGTCAAGCCACCCTTTGCAGATAGCAAATAATATAATCAAGCATTTAAGATTTTAATGGGTGCAGTATTTGGATTCAGAGGGATTTAAAAGTTCTATAGGAACTGACAACTTCTTTAATTTTATGTAAGATGCATACAGTATAAAAAAGTGGTCAGTTTAAAGTGACACTCTTATCACAGAGTCACCTGAATAGAATTACACACCTACTAAAACGAGTCACTATACTTTCCTTTCTGGTGGTCTGTTTAATAAAACGCTGCCTCTTTTCTGGTCGCCAGCTGCTGCATACAATCCACACTTCTGGGTGAGTAGAATACCTGCTCTGCTCCCCCACTGCACACTTTGGTTCCTCCTACCAGCTCACATGTCACTACAGGATTAGGGATGAGCTTTGAGTTCTAGTAGAACTCATGTTCGACTCGAACATTAACAAAGATTTAGAGCTGCGCCTTGTCACCCGGACTCGATACAATCAATAGAGTCCATATATCAGTCGTGTGGAGATAAACAATCCTTCAAACATGAGAGAAGTAGTAGGTTGGCTCCAAGACAAATCTCCGCTGGTCTTTAATCAGGATGGACATATAATAAACACCACTGTGCTCGAACTTGGCTTTTCAATGTGGCCCACCACCAGAAGTATAAGCAGCTTACCAGAGGAATGGCTGTAATCAACAGTCGGCTGTGACCCAGCCGCGGCCTTTAGAGAACCAGGACGAATCCCAAATCCTAGGGCAGTGTTTACACCGGGGCTCCACTCAGCAACTCCACCAATTAAATCATATGTAAATGATAAATAGAGGCAGACATAGCGTAATCCCGCTGGGGTGACGTCATTACGCTCTGGAGGAGGGTCCTTGCTGATCTGTTTGCCGGCCGGCAACTTTGTATTTTATATGCCTGTCTAACTCATCTCCCATGTGAGTATTCTGGTTTTTACTATTTTAAATAAATGTCCCAGCGGGATTACGCTATGTCTGCCTCTATTTATCATATTCGTCCTGGTTCTCTAAAGGCCGCGGCTGGGTCACAGCCGACTGTTGATTACAGCCATTCCTCTGGTAAGCTGCTTATACTTCTGGTGGTGGGCCACATTGAAAAGCCAAGTTCGAGCACAGTGGTGTTTATTATATGTCCATCCTGATTAAAGACCAGCGGAGATTTGTCTTGGAGCCAACCTACTACTTCTCTCATGTTTGAAGGATTGTTTATCTCCACACGACTGATATATGGACTCTTTTTGATTGTATCGAGTCCGGGTGACAAGGCGCAGCTCTAAATCTTTGTTTTTGTTGTATTTCCCCTTGTGTTTCGGCACAAGAGCTGCCGCCTCCCCCCTATTTTTTATTTTTATTTTTATGTTAGTAACTGACCACACCGGTACTAATTGATTATTTAACTGTGACAAGCGCAATTTTTTCTCTGTATTATATTCGACTCGAACATTGCCTGTTCGCCGAACAGCGAACTATTTGGGGTGATCGCGGCAAGTTCGTGTGAACTTTAGAACCCTGTTAAAGTCTATGGGACTCGAACATTTGAAATCTAAAGTGCAAATTTTAAAGGCTAATATGGAAGTTATTGTAATAAAAACTGTTTGGGGACCCGGGTCCTGCCCCAGAGGACATGTATCAATGCAAAAAAAAGTTTTAAAAACTGAAGTTTTTTTGGCAGCAGTGATTTTAATAATTCCTTTAGGTGAAACAATAAAAGTGAAATATTCCTTTAAATTTCGTAGGGGGGTGTATAGTATGCCTGTAAAGTAGCACTGGTTTCCCATGCTTAGAACTGTCCCTGCACAAAGTGTCATTTCTGAAGGAAAAAAAGTAATTTAAAATCACTCGCGGCTATAATGAATTGTCGGCAATTGTCATTCATAAAAAAAAAAAATGTGTGGTGGTCCATGGCATTTTTTTTTAAATTTGGGGTGGAGTTCCCCTTAAAATCCATACCAGACCTGAAGGGTCTGGAATGGATATTTGGGGGGAACCCCACATCATTTTTTTTTTATTTGACGCAGGGTTCCGCTTAATATCCATACCAGACCTTAAGGTGAGTGATTTTAAATGACTTTTTTTTCTTCAGAAATTACATTTTGTGCATGGACAGTTCTAAGCACAGGAAACAAGCGCTGCTTTACAAGCATACTATACACTCCCCTAGGTACAAAATTTCAAGGAATATTTAAATTTTATTGTTTCACTTTAAGCATTATTAAAATCACTGCTTCTGAAAAAACTGCAGTTTTTTTAAACTTTTTTCGCATACATACATGTCCCCTGGGGCAGGACCCGGGTCCCCAAACACTTTTTAGAACAATAACTTGCATATTAGCCTTTAAAATTAGCACTTTAGATTTCAAACGTTCGAGTCCCATAGACTTTAATGGGGTTCTAAAGTTCACATAAACTTTTGGTCTGTTCGCAGGTTCTGGTGCGAACCGAACCCAGGGGTCTTCAGCTCATCCCTATACAGGATATACAAGCCATGACTGGTGTACTACTAGTGTCTTTGCTACTTAAACCAATAACAAACCCCGAAACCTCTTAACCCCCTATATAAACCACAATACCAAATATTAAAATAAATTTAATAAAATATCATATATAAATATATATATCTTTATAAAACTTCATATATATATTTACCAAAAATAGAATAAATTAACCCAAACACAACAATTATACAAAACTGCTGTAAACGAGGGGTTCCTGAGAGAAGGGAAAGAAAAAGTGCTAGGTTATCGGCTGTACTCCATCAGGAAGCATCCTGGCCTCTAGCAGTGCTCCAATCAGCTCACGAGACAATGACTTCCTCCTTCATTTCACTCTTCAGCACCAGAAGGTGCCCATCCCATGACAGGCCCCAACTCCTACCAACCATCTCAGGTATATACATCCCATATATACCAACCACCACCCAACCCTGAGGAACCCCAGACCAATGCCAACGTCCACCTGAAACACAAAAATAACATGCAAAACAAATACCCATACCAGACACTTCCACAGGGAGGGAGGGAGGGAAAAAACAATCTGTGTGTTACCTCTTCCATGGAATGGCCCCAGAATGACCAGCCCCGCCCACCCACTACTTTTAACGAACCCTCCTAGTGCTAGGTAACCCCACCCCTAATACCTCACTTCCTTATCCTGTGTGCGCACCGCACAGTGTTCCCCCAATCATGTGGTCCCTCCGCCTGGGTTCCCCTTACTATGGGGCTTTCTGTAAGGGGAACTCTTGTGTGCAGTAGGGGCTGTGGTGTATTTTAGTTTTGTGCTGCCCTAGGCAAGACAAAAATAAGGCGCCCCACCATCTAAATTTTAACTTGGGTTAATTCGGCAGGCTAACGCGGCCCTCAAAACCCCCCCAATCTTCAAGAGGCCTATGCCTGTATGGCAGCCTGCAAAATGCAGGAAGCGGAGAAGGGACAACACCTCTTCTGTGAGGAAGTGATCTATCTGGCCCTAAATGAGGGGTTGAGGGGCCAACTCACAAGCAAAAGCCATGTTTGTGAGTTTAACCATCCTCCACCTGCTGCCACAACTCCAACACCAGAGCCACAGCCTAGAAGCAAGCCTGGAAGGAAGCGTAGAAGGAAGCCAAAGTGATGGCCTGGGTTTAGTTTGGTCTGACAAAAGACACATGCTGTGTATGACCACAGCCTAAGGACATATGTCATCTGCTGTTCCCTATCTCTCGGAGTCCTGGACCAGATTATGTTCCCTATTATATGGACCCCTCGGGGCTACCAATTTTGCCTGTCAGATAGTTGATGTGTGCCCTGGGGTACAAAGGCTTCACCAATTTCACCAGTTTATCCAGCGTTGCCTTCCTTTTTATTTTGTTATGACCCGTAATATAAATGTCTATTTTTTAAATACTTGTCTATGTGTTTTACTTCAAAAAGGATTAGTTTGTTTGTGAGTAGGCAGGTACATTTCAAAAATACAATGTCAAATTAACAAGGGACATTAACACCAACCAACTTCCTTGAGGTTAAAAAGATAATAATGGTTTTGTGGTAACCTGACACACAAAACGAAAAAAAAATATGGAAATAACTAGAAAAAAAAAAAAACACGAGATTCTAATAAAAAAAAAAAAAAGAAAAAAAAAAGATCACTAGAAAACTAAATTCTAAACATTATTCTGGAAATCAGGCTTAAAAAAATAAAAAGATTATTCAGGAGATCACGAGAAATAACAAAGAAATCAGTTTGTCAGAACTCTATTAGCAGCAAAACAACTTCATTATTCTAACAATAATATAATCTCTATTATGATTGCTTTTACCAGACCGCGCACTTCCGTCTTGTACTTGATTCAGAGCATGCGTAGAATTTTGTGTGTTGGAATTGTCTACACACGCTTGGAATTTACGAGAACGGATTTTGTTGTCGGAAAATTTTAGAACCAGCAAAATTCTGACAAAAAGCTCCCATCGAATATTTTTTTGGGAAATTTCGATCATATGTACGCGGCATAAGAGTCAGCTGCTGCTCCAGGAATATTGGAAGATCCTGCCATTAAAGTCGAAGAACTTTGGCCCTACTTTTACTTTAATAGGTTGTATTTTGTAAGTTTAGCAGCATCCTATTTTAACCACTTAAGGACGGAGCCTCTTTCTGAGACTTGTTGTTTAAGTTAAAAACATGAATTTTTTGCTGGAAAATGGAAAATTGTATACTCACCTTTCCGTAATTTTCCTTTCCTGACGCATCTTCATGGCAGCACACACTGGTTGTGACTCCGCCCCCACAACCTGACAGGATTGGTTAGCTATAAATTTGAAGGGGAGACGCCCCGCACCATTCTCTGTATATATCATCATAAAACAGCAGGGTGGGCATCTGTGTGCTGCCATGAAGATGCGTCAGGAAAGGAAAATTACGGAAAGGTGAGTATACAATTTTCCATTTTCCTAACGCATTCATGGCAGCACACACTGGGAAATAACTCGCGAGTCGGGAGGGTGCAAGAAAACAGTAATATTTATTTTTTATAGCGCTGAGGAATTGGCTCTAAGAACAGATCTGCCGAAGTTGACGGTAGCCAGGAGAGCAGAATTCACTCTGTAGTGAGAAATGAAGATGTGTTGGGTAGACCAAGTTGCTGTTCTGCCTATGGTTTCCGGTGAAGTCCCGCAATATGCTGCCCAAGAAGTGGCCTCTGCCCCTGTCGAATGAGCCCTAATGCCCTCTAGGAGTCGTAAGTTGCTGGATGGAATAGGTCTCTTTGATAGCTTTAACAACCAAGAGTTAATGGTACGGGAGGTAGCTGGCTGACCTCGTCTGTTCCTGTGTGGGATAATCAAGAGAGAATCCGTCTTCCTGAGATGTAGCTGTGACGTAACTGGAGATGGTAGACTTGACATCCTAGTCATGGGACTCGCCCCTCTCATTAGTAAAAGACGGAAGGACGATGTCCTGGTTATAATGAAAGGAGGAAGTTACCCTTGGATAAAAATGGTCTGAGGGCTTCAGAACCACTCTGTCAGGGAAGAACACTAAATAGGGGTTCCGTAGCCATAAGTGCTGTATCTCCGACGCCCTCTTAACTGAGGTGATAGCAATACGGGAAGCCATCTTCAGAGCTAGGTTCCACGGTGACCGGTGAGACTAAGTTGAATGGAGAAAAAGGTGGATTGGACAGGGCCCCGAGTACTACACAGAGATCCCCTGTTGGAAAGGCTGGCCTCCTAGGTGGTCTAATCTTACGTAGGCCCTGAGGAACAGAGTGACCGGATGATGAAGAGCCCATCTAGTACCCGTCATGACTGAAAGGGCAGATACTTGCACCTTCAGGGTACCTGAGCCCGGGCCCTTGTTAAGCCCTGACTGAAGAAATTCAAGAATTTGAGATGGGATTCCAATCTCTTTGCTGCGATGACACGAACCTCTCCCAGATCCTAGTATAGGTGACATCAGTGGAGCTCCTTAGAGCTTGTACTAAGGCTGATATTACCTCCTGAGAGTATCCTAGTTCCCCTAACCTAGCCCTCTCCGCTTCAAAGCTGGCAAATGCAGCTTCTCTGGGCTGGATGGAAGAATTGCCTCTGATGTATGAGATCCCAGGTTACTGGAAGATGTATTGGAGGCCGCGTACCTAGCTGTAGCGGGGTCGTAAACCATGGCCTCCTCAGCCAGAACGGTATTAGTACAATAACCGTGGCTGAGGACTTCCGAAGTCGGGACAGGAATCTTGTAATCCGAGAAGTTGGAAGAAAAATGTACCCTAGCTCGCAGCTCCATGGAAGAACTAGGCAGTTTGTCCCTTCAGGTAATGGAAAGTGGGCTCTGGACAGGAACCTCTGACACTTGGAGTTCTTTGGCGTGGCCGCTAGGTCGACTTCTGGTACTCCACAAGTTTTCGTAAGAATGGAGAATACCTGTTGGTTCAGGGACCATTCGTTGTTTGAAAGTGTCTCTCGGCTTAGGTAGTTGGCCAACGAATTCTGTGTTGCTGGGACGCATACTCCCCACAGATCTAACAGGAGCACTTGTGCCCCTTCCATTATGGGCGAACTTCCTCCTGAAGCGTGCGACTCCTGATGCCACCCTGTCTCTGGATACATGACAACGCTACTTGTTGTCCATCCTGATCAGGACACTCTTCCTCTCTAGAAGAGGCGCAATGGCCAGGAGGGCCTGAAAGGCTGCTCTGAGCTCTAAAATATTTGACACTATGCCCTGAGCCCGAAAGTGCCACTGTCCTTGGGCTACTCAGTCTAGATAGTGTGGACCCCATCACCCCTGGCTGGCGTCCGATGTTACTAGTTCTGGACTTGGGGGAACTTTTGGAATGGACTCCCTGAGGTTTGACGGGTGTGTCCACCACCATACTAATTGCTTTACCAAAGTTCGGGATGTGAATGGTTTGGAGTATTGATGTTCTATTCCATTGCCTGAGAAAGGAGTTCTGTAAGACTCGCATGTGCCACAGGGGCCACTGTATCAAGGGTATGGATGCTGACATGGACCCCAGGGTACTGAGGCAGGCTCTGACAGTTAGACGTCTGGATGATAGCAGATTCTGTATCTTCTGGAGCAAGGGCTTCAGCCTCTCTTGAGGGAGTTGCACCCGGTACAACCTGGTATTTTATTCTGCCCCTGTTACGTACCTCGTGGATAGAGCCTCGTATGCAGGAAAGAGCCCCTCTTACCGCCCGGGTTTAGGGACTGCTGGAGTGGGGACAGCAAGTCCGGGAGCGCGGCGGGGTAAGAGTGCTTGGGATGACAGCAGACCGGTCGGAATGGCAATCTTGCGGACAGGCAGTGTAGGAGACAGCGTCTCTGGAGGGCCACGGAACCGGATAGCGGGAACTGGTGGACGAGCCTGGTCAGATGCAAGACAGGAACGGGTATGCAGTCAACAAGGGTCAGATGGGGCGGATCACCCGAAAGTCACTCTGTAGTGGAGGTAGCGTTGTCAAAGTTCAAGCATAGGTCTGGTAACGATGGGCAGCAGAGTAGAGCGGAGTCGGATCAAGCCAGGGGTCGGTAACGGTATTCAGGTAGTCAGATGGAGCCGGGTCAGGTATCGGGTAGAGCAGGTATCAGGTTTCAACAGGTATCAGGTAAGCAGGTATCAGGTTTCAACAGACATCAGGTTTCAGGGTTTTTGGAACACAAAGCTGTAGATCAGACAGCAAGGTGTCACTGCTGCTACTGAGCTTTTAAAGGGGAAGAAGGGCTAGTGCGCATGCGCTCGCTCCCGCCGCGCACGCGCGCGCCCCCGAGACGCAGACGCGCGCCGTGCACGCGCACGCAACTTGAGGTTGGTTGTAGATAGCAATACCTGGTCACCTGGCTGAAGATTCAATTCGCCTCTCTTCTTCCGGTCAAAGAACTTTTTACTGGCAGCTTGAGCTTTAGTCACCGCTTCCCGTAATACCTGGTTGTTGTGGCTGAGGAACTCCATCGTACTCTGCACTGCCGGGACTGGGGATTCTGAAAAAAGGTCAGGTAAAAAGGTTAGATCAAAACCATAATTGGCAAAGAAAGGGGATTGCCCGGTAGCTGAGTGGTTGGCGTTATTGTACGCGAACTCCGCTAGAGGTAGCAGGGAAACCCAATCATCCTGAGAGAAGGACGTAAAGCACCTAATGTACTGTTCAAGAGTCTGGTTGGTCCTCTCTGTTTGCCCCTTGGTTTGGGGATGATAAGCTGAGGAAAAGGAGAGTTTAATCTTCAAGGTTTCACATAAGGATCTCCAGAAGCGGGACGTGAACTGAACCCCCCTGTCAGACACGATGTCGGAGGGAATTCCGTGTAGCCGAACAATCTCCTTGATGAAAATACGAGCAGTCTCTGTGGCCGTTGGGGTACTCCTTAAGGGAAGGAAATGAGCCATTTTGGATAGGCGATCCACGACTGCAAAAATTGCCGTGCACCCCTCCGAACGAGGAAGTTCTACTATAAAGTCTATAGAAATCATTTCCCAGGGTCTATTGGGCACAGGTAGGGGCTTCAATAGTCCCCAAGCTCGGCTTCTTGTGGTCTTGTTTCGATTACACGTGGGGCATGAGTTAACATATGTTTTGCAGAAATTTTCCAGGTCTGGCCACCAGAAGGTACGACGTACCAGTTCGAGGGTTTTCCGAACCCCAAAGTTTCCCGCCAACGGGTGGTCGTGAAGGAGTTTCAGGACTTCCACACGGCTTGTCTCTGGAACGAAAATTTGGCTGCCTCTCCAAAACAGTCCATCCCTAGATGTTAAAGTGATGCTGGAAGGTTTGGAGGCGTCTGTGGATGCTTCTCTAATTTCGGAGAGTAGACCAGACTGGAGAAGTAGGAAGTTACCTGCTGGTAAAATAGTGTCAGGAACCGGTATATCCTTGGGGTTATCATGCATCCGGGATAGTGCGTCTGGTTTGACGTTCTTTGAACCTGGTCGGTATGTGATGTGAAAACAGAAGCGTGAGAAAAACAGCGCCCAGCG